>JAJKFI010000002.1:25834806-25892428 GCA_029204185.1 Lerista edwardsae
CAATCAATCAATCAATCAATCAATCAATCAATCAATCAATCAATCAATCAACAGTATTTACAGTATTCCAGAGACTGCATGTGACCCAGGGCCTGATCTAAATGGAGGCAGCTTCCTATGATGATGAGAAATGATGCATTTTTGGCCCATTAATTTGGAGCTAGATGGGAGACCTGTGATCAGATCTCCCAATATTTCCCTGTGGTTCCCCACCCCCAAATCAGTTGTACGTGGGTTGAACCATAGTACTGGGTGAGGGGAGTTTAACCCATTCCTCCTCATGCTGTTTTGCTGTTCTAAATGCTCCTGATCCATGCAGCTATTTATCCCACTGGGGAAAATGTAAAGGAAGCTGTATGTTTTCTCCAGCAGGACAAATAGCAGCTGGAGTGGAATTTAGATGGGGAAAACAGTTTGCATATGGGGGGACAAGTTAACCCCATAGTCCAAATATAAGCCTCCTTGTATCTTTTTTTTTAAAGTTGGGAGATCTGATCATAGCTCTTCTGTTTTGCTCTTGTTCTTTGAGTTCTGCTTGTAACCCCAGTGCAGAACAGGAGTTATTGACAGCAAAACCGTCTTAAAGTGGCAATGCCTTCTGGGGTATTATGGCAAAAAGTAATGAGACATCCTACATACAGGACTTGAGGATGCCGTCTGTATAACAAGATGGCCTCCTGTCCTCAACTGCCCCATCTCCCCCTACCTCTTGTATCTTCACAACAACCTTGTGAAGTAGCAGCCTAGGCAGGGCTGACTTTAGAAGCTGCTGAGCAAGACAGCAAGAAGAGGCTGTGCAGGATTATAGCAAGAACTCAGTTTTGCTAAGTCAGTGCCATTATTGGATTAGATTCAAGCCCTTTCTTGCGCAAGCTCTGAAAGATTGCTATGACCCCCCAAATGAGGCTTTGTGAACACATTGGGGCCCCAACCCACAGGTTGAAGAATACTGATTTAAGCCCCTCAAACCATAATTATTCAAAGTTAACCTCACCCCAGCCAATAAAACAAATCACGTTCCTGCATGTTTACTTTTCAACAATGCTGTAAAACTATTGCAGTCAAGAAATAGCTTCATTTTTGCACATGCATAAACAAATCATAACAAATTGGGTTTTGCAATGATTGGACACAGAGTGTACTGTAATTCTCTATGTAAAACTGACCTATATACAACTGATTTTTTTTCGGCCTGTGAAAATGTGTAAAATATACAATGTGGTCCTCCAGCTGAAAGGTTTGGAGATCCCTGATGTAGAGGGTTGTCTTGGTGTCTAACTGAACACAACACAATGTGTAGTGTGACAATCTGTACACAAAGGCAACCACCAGCCCTTGAATAATATTCTTTCCTTTGGCGAGGAGATGGGATTTCCTTATAGAGTTTTAATTTCCCTTTTGTTAATGCAGAATCAATGAGCTGGCAACAGATTCATCTTGTAGGCAAACAGGTGGTAACCTGAGAATTCCATTCAACTGCAACACTCAATTTTGTTAGTCTGTCTGCCTTCCTCTCAACAATAGATGGCATTGGTGTATTCAGGCTGGAGACAGAAGGGAGTTTTTTCAGAGTGTTTGAAAGAGGGATTGCTGTTTGTGGTGTGCACTCATTCTAACTTCAGCATCAATAAACAGATTCTGGAAGGTTTTGTATTGGTACTGAAATGTGAAAAATCTGTTTGACCAGAAGCAACACTGGTACAAAAGAAATATGAGTGTTTACTATGGGAAGCTAGTCTTCTCTCAAACTACATTCAGCAATCTTAAAAATGGTTATCTTTCTCTAGCCCCAACTGCCTTACTTTACGGCAATCAGTACTGTCACCACGGCAGGCATATAATTTTATTCTTATTCAGGCATACTTTTCCACAGTAAAGAGACATTTCACACGTTATGTTTTTTAGGTGCACAACTAAGATGCTTTAAGTGTGCAGCTTAAAATGTGAATGAGATAAACACACGTTTGCACCAACTCTGTATCACACAGGTACCCTTATCAGGGAGCTGTAATTGTCTGTGGCTCCCTACTAAATGCCCGTTTGGTGGCCATCAATTGAGGATGGTCTCATTCTATGGGAATCAGACATGCAGTCTGCGTATAGAGACATTGGATATAAGAGATCATAGGCAGCCTGGGCTGTGAGTTGAGACAGGATTTGTGAGTCAGAGGGCTCATGTAGTTCAGGGGGGACTGAGGCTGCAATCCTATCCACACTTACCTGGGAGTAAGACTGACTGACTGTAATGGTAGACATGCATAGGATTGCATCCTGAGTCATCCAATACACTAAAGTTTCATCCATGTTTGATAAGGTGTTGATGATCCATCCTAGAAAGGTATTTAATCATCCTCTTCTCATGCCAGTAATCCCAATTTGAAAATCTTAGGACAGGGAGATTACCATGAACAAAAACATGTTATATCATCCATGGCAATGATAAAGTTTAGGCCAGTGGTTCTCAGACCTTTTAACACCGGGGCCCACGTTTTAGAATAACAATCTGTCTGAGACCCACCAGTAGTGATGTCATAGCTGGAAGTGCCGCCATTGTGATCCCAAAGCCTGCTGCTTTCCTGAGAATGCAGCAATAAATTGTGTTATTCCTCAGCCATTTTCCAATAGCAAAATGAATCAGAAAGGAAAAAGCCTATTTACAACCTTGACACAAGCAAAACATCCTTTCCAGCATCCTATCTTCCCATTTTTTCAATATAGCTGCCCTAGGTACTTGGCAACCCACCTGAAATTGGCTTGTGACCCACTGGTGGGTCCCAACCCACAGTTTGGGAACCACTGGCTTTGGACATTGGTGGAGCATCAGTGTAGTGAGTAGTAATGATGGTTCTGAAATTTGAACGCTAAGGGCTCTGCCCTAAACAACCTTCCAGCTCTGATGCAGCCAGACCAATGGGACATGGGATGCATCCTGCTAGTGGTGGTGACAGGCCTCCTCAAGGTAAGAGAACATTTATTCTGCTTATCTTGGGGCTGCGCTGCAACTGCATCAGCACTCAAAAGTTGGTTTGGATTGGGCCTTTAAGTGTAAGTTGCATTACACTGGTAAGGAAGGCACAGACACCTTCTCATCCTGTCTTCAGAGAAGGAGACCAGGCCAGTTTGAATTAGGACTGCATTTTAATTAGTTGCCACCCTCAACCTTATTCCAGTATCCAGTAAGTATGTTGTGGCATTGGAGAATTCTTTACCACATCACACACTGGACCATGCAGACAATGGGGACACACTGGCTTTGCTGTGGATTTAGGAGGGATTCTTGAAATAAGCCAGGATGCATATGGATTGCAGGGTTGGATGCAGTGAAGGAGCACATCTGCTTCTTGGAGGAGGGGCAGGGGGGAAGCCCATCGTTCATGCATCCTAGTTATTTGCTTTTGTTCTCTAGTGATCTTTGTTCTGGGCTAACTGAAACTTGCTTGTATCTAACAAAAGTGCCACTACCTAGTGCCTTGTATTTCTTTACCTAAGAAAGAACTGTGATGGAATGCAATGGACAAGATTTAAAGAGAAAAGCATATGGTCCAAACTGATAATCTTTCTTGTCTCAAGTTGAGTGGAGGTTCTCTTTGTCGCACTCTCTGTGGGACTTCCCAGGGCTGGGAAAATAACTGAGCGTTCCGATGAGCCTAGCATGCTAGCCTCTAGGTTTATTTTTTTTTAAAAAAATCTTTCACCAGAATATTGTTTTTCAGTAGATTTAAGAATTGGATTCCTGTTCATTTAAAATGCACTGCAAACATTCACAAGTGTACATAAATAATGTGCAAGAGAGGTTAAACACATTTTTGTTTTGTTTTTGAGTCTCACTTTTGATAACGTGCTGAAGTGAATATTAGCGGTAACATAATCAGTATGAGAGCAATTAGGCGGACTGTGGGATGAGTTGTCCTGGGAAACTGGAGCTTGGTGGGTGTTGGATTTGAGGTACGTTAGTCAACACTAGCTCCTCTTAGTTAGAGGATACATCTACAGGTGGGCCCCTGTATCCTGGATTCCATATCTGCAGTTTCAATTATCCACAGATCAGGGGGCCCCTTATCTTCTTTGATTCTTACTTTGGATTGCTAAAAATCTTCTTGCTCAAAGGAGGGAGCAGGGGGGAACCCTATACTTAACATAGGTTCCCTCTTATCTATGGTTTCAGGTATCCACAGGGGGCTCAGGAAGCTATCCCCCCACGCAAATACTGAGGCATGCCAAGAGAACTTAAAGGGATCCAGATAAAGCTACCTTTCCCCCCTACATTTCATCTTCCATTCTCTGGTGTCTCTAATGGGCAGTGCAATCCTATACCCCCTTTGTGCCAGTGTTGCACTCTTGCGCTGGCTGAACGCTGTTGCGAACGTGCCGTAAAGCGCGTTGCGTCGGCGCTATGGCGCTTGGACAGCACAAGCGGCAGCATCAGCGTTCGGGCACTGGTGCAACCATTGGCAGTGCTGGCCATGCGCCAGTCAAGTGCCGGCATTGCTCAGTTGGCTCAGGGCCTCCACGAGGGCATTCTGGGGGTGTTCTGGGGGCATAACTGGGCGGCGCAGTGGCAGAGAAGGGGGTTGTGATGCGATTGTGATGCAGGACTGCCGTAGTGCCATATCCTAACGCTGGTTCCCAGCCATGGCGGCCCCGATTCGGGCCACTCCCATGCATATTCCTCTGCGCCTGCTATTTTGCCGGCGCAGATCCAAGCAGGCCCATAGGGGTGGCTGGGGCTTATGCGGGTGCAAGGGGAAAACCTCCCCTTGTCCTGCACATTGCTACTGCTGTCTCCTAATGGGCTTTAGGATATGGCCCTGCTATGTCGGCCTTAGTAGGCCGGCATAAGGTAGGATTGTGCTCTGAGTGTCATCTTTGGAAAAGAGTTGCTGAAGAATTGTCCAATTTTCTCCACAGGTTCTGAAGAAGATTTCTAAATACATCCAGGAGCAGAATGAGAAAATCTATGCACCCCGAGGTTTGTTGCTGACAGACCCAGTGGAACGAGGCATGCGGGTTGTATCCTTCCTTGCTGATACCAGGCGTGAAGAGGGAAAGACATTTAAAGACATCTAAATAACTTATTCTCATGCATGTGTGTGTGTGTGTGTGTGTGTGTGTGTGTGTGTGTGAGTGAGTGAGTGAGTGAGTGAGTGAGTGAGAGAGAGAGAGAGAGAGAGAGAGAGAGAGAGAGAGAGAGAGAGAGAGAGAGGCTGTTGACTGTCATTTCGGATGTGCGTAGCACATTCCAAAATGTCTACAGCCAGCATTGTTAGGTAGTTGCCCTTCCCGGAAGTGACAATGGCCCCCAGCATAGCTGAGTTGCATTCAGGTGGGCAGTGGCGTTTCTACAGGGATGGCAAAGCTCTAAGTTTTGCAAGAAGCCTTACCTTGCAGTGGAAATCACTCCTCTCCTGCACCGTTGTAGCCAATCCTCACAGGGAACAGCAACCTCTTGGCGTTGCTTACTGCCTACAGCAGCAAGGGAGAGGAGGCATTTACATGACAGGGTAAGGCTTCTTGCAAAACTTAGAGCTTTGCCATCCCTGTAGAAACGCCTCTGCAGGTGGGTGTGTTTGGGACTAGAACTCCTTGGGGCATTAGGAGTTCCCTTTGCTCGCTCCCTGTCCTCCTTAGCCTCTGGCCTTCAGATTGAGATCTCCATCTATGAGGATCGTTGCAGCAGCTCCAGCTCCGGCAGTTCTAGCAGCAGCTGCAGCAGTGCTGGGGGTGGGGGCGGAGGTGGGGGGGCAGGGGGGCGGTGACTGGCACAGAGTCCCGGCAGGGACTTGTACTGCCGGGATGAGGGTATCTCCGAGATCCGCAGGCTGCGCTATCAGAGCACTCGCTTCTGAGCTCCCCCAGGGGGGTTGGGATGCCAGCAAGGAGCGTCGTGACACCCCTGGGGGCATAGGACAACCAGCAAGGGCAAAGGCATTCTTCGTGGATGGGTTGACCTCTGCCCAAGTGGACCTCACCCCCCCAAGTGAGCCCACTCTCTGGGCCTGGGACCTTGATGCCTGGAGGTACTGACACTTCTGCAGACTCCTGGGGACTCTGACCCTACCCCCGGGGTCCCCTCGTGTCCACATTTTCTGCCCAGGTGTGTCATTGCCTAAGTTCTCCCCTCCCAAGCCTCGGGCACATGAGCCCGCTTGCTAATGGTCAGATGACTAGCAAAGATCAATCCAGCATGGTGAGCTGGGCAGGGGTGGGGAAACTGGTGTGTTTGGGACCCTGTTGCAATCTTTCCCCTGAGTGCCACTGTCCTGTTCCCTCCTGTCTTTGCACTGTCACCATCCTGGCTCCTGCTCTTGCGTCCTGCTCTGCATGTCTGCACTCTCCTGGCACTTCAGGCACGTTATATGCACAAAGCACTCCATGTCCGCAGTGCTGTGGTGCTGCCACTACAAGTGCTTGTGTCCTCTCCGCTATCCATTCTAGGCTATATAGCACAGGTGCCTGTATCTGCAAAAGCATTCCCTCTCACAGATGCCCAGGAGGGTTTGTGCAATTGAGCACTAGGGGATACCCCCTGTGCTCTGGTGCTTTCAGGGCATTAAAAGAGTGGGGCGGGGTGGGGGTTGTATGAGCTCAGAGGAGACTGGAAGGAGCTTCTCCTAAGGGATAAGCAGCATGGACACTGTTGGGGAATAGCCATTCGTCTGAATGTGGAAGGCTGCACTACAATGCCTGGCCAACTCCAATGGGCTTCCGTTCATTGTGGGACCATGGAGAATCGTAGAAGGTGGAAGCTGTTGGAGGTGCTTTGGGAGAGGGGTCTCTGGCTCATGACTTCCTCAACCCAGTCCAGACCAACACACATCTCTTTGGGTGTATATGTAAATATTTACTATAACCCTAACTACCAAAGTTCCACCCCCACACACATACATACCTGTGCACAGTGTTCTAGTAAACAGGATGAAGAGAAAGGAAGATGTGACTCAGTGGTGAGCATCATTCTCTCCGTCCTGTCAAACCTACTCCCCTTTTCCCAGAAATACACTGGTGTTCTATCAAGTCATCTATCCCCTGCATGCACAGGTTGTTTTCTTGCTGCATGTTCCTCCTCCTCCTCCTCCTGATGTAAATAGCCACATAAGTAAGATATTCTTGATGCTGGGACCCCAAGACCACTTCTCTGAGTCCACCCAATGCCACTCTGTGAGCCAAGGTGGGAAGGTAAGATAGAAGGCTTACCAGATTTCCAAGTGAACAGGTATCCCCACTGTGGATAACCTCAACACCACCGGGAACAACATCTGGGCATTCCTGCTGCCCAGGAATAGACAGCAGCTCCTTAAATGCTTCTAACCTCTTACACACAGTCTCTGGACATGGGGAAAATTTTCTTGCTGCAGCCCCGTCCCAAAGAAAGAATTGTTCATGTCCAACTGAGGAGGGGAGACTTGTTGAGGGTGGACACCAAGATGGTCCAGCAGGATAGTACCACGATGGGAAAGTAGCTGAATATTTTTCCTGGACTGTGACTCAATTCCTTCTTTAGAGCTCTGAACACCTTGGTTTCAAAATGAGTCCTTTGATGGTGGGCAGAGATTTGGAGAGTCACTAGACCCTACTTTGAGTTATAAGGAAGTTATAAGGAAGCTCCAGGAAGTAGGACATATGCAAAAGTTGGGCCAGTGTGAGCTTGGGAGGACTTTCCCCTGTGCCCCAATGCCTTGAGCAGCTGCTCCCCCTGCCATGTGTCAGACATCTCTTGTGCCATATGAACCTGTTCTTGGTTGTATCCCTCTGTATTTATGTGAAAATCTCTGACAATAAATGGCAAGTGAAAGACTACCACCGTTGCTTTCTTCTGGTCTATTTTATTTGTGAACAGTAGCTCTAGTTCTCAGCTATATACTGCATTCAGGCAGTGCAATCTAACCATTGACGTAGCATTGATGCAATGGCATTGCGTTGACGCTACATCGTTAGCGCCAATGTGTTGGCGCTAATGCACCGAGACTCCGCGTCCTCTTCCTCTTCGCCAGCTGGCTTCAGGGAGGAGGGAGGGAGGGAGGGAGCGGGCGGGGGGAGGGTGTTTCTGGGTGGGCAGGCCAGCAGATGTGCTGATCTGAGAGGACGGCAGGCCCAGTATTCGGCCATAAGCAGCCGTGGGATCTGGGAATAAGGAAGCGGAATGCTGGGCAGGACTTATGCATGATTGGCTGCCCGTCTGTTCCGTTCTGCGGCTGCCTGGCCTGGGGGGGGCTGCCCCTGGTTGGCACGCCCCACCGCTGCTCGCCCAGGCACCTGGCATGCCCCCCACCTGTCCCCCCCAGCGAGTAGGGCCCCCCCTAAGGCCAGGGCAGCCATGGAACGGAACGGATGGGCAGCCAATCACACGTAAGTCCCGCCCAGTGTTCCGCTTCCTTATTCCCAGATCCCATCACTGGCCATAAGGCCAAATCCTAGGCCTGTTTCCTAGGCCACACAGCCCCGATTCAGGTTGCATTGTCTCCTCAGATCTGTGCCGGCTGTTTAGCCCACAGGCCTCACCATTCCAGCGCAGCCAGTAGTTGAATTAGTTGTTCTGACATACTTTTAAAATTAGGAGAATGGTGGAAGGATTGACCTGGAGCTAACATCCCTTCTGAAGTAAACAATATAGATTCCTAAATCGTGATTGCACCAGAGATTGTAATGCAGTGATCTGCCATGCAGATCTTCCTTTTTGGTTGGATTCAGGTGATGTTCAACTGATTCACCTCTGGGAGTTGTTGCATAGGTGTGCTGGTAATTGCCCCAAGCTAGCAAAGATGATTCATGGGAGATACAGGCTTCCATACCCATTTTGCCTTTCAAGACCTGCTATAGCATCATGGCTAAAAGAAATAACTGTGACCCAAGGACTTCCCAGAGTCAAATCTTGCATCCACTATGAACTGCACTCACTTGGGTGAATTTACCAGCCTGCTGCTTCACAGCCTCAGCTACAATATGGGGATAATATTTTTATAGTTTTCATAAGGATAGCATCAAGACAATACCCGTGAAGCACTGAAATTTATACAAATGCAAAGTAGTATCAGTGGTGTGATATGCCATACAAAACATTACTGCATGCTGTGAGAAGGTTAAAAGTCTTGCATCCAATACCCAGGATTACATCTATACTGGTCCTTGTATGATTAGCTGGTTGATGTGGTCAGGGATGGTAGATGCATAGAGGAGTTGTTTAGGAGTAGGAGGTCTGAATCCAAGCTCCCTCCCTGCCTCCACAGGTCATTAACATTATCAAAGCTGAAAGCATTAACCTTGGAGGATGAAGATGCTGTAACATAATCTGGGACCAATGCTATGGTGTAAATTACACCACTACAGGCACATTGAGTTTACACCCTCATTTATTTATTTTTTAAAGCAGAAGTTTCCAGCTGTGAACCTGAAAATCTCTATAATAGGATCATGGTTGTATGACACCACCCTCTAGTGGTGAATTGATGCAAGAGGCATAACCAAGACAGTGTGAGTACGCAATACTGTACTGTATATCACAATTCTGGAGGCATGCACAGAATAAGGGATGGTTGAAACAGTTGTGGTTGTGATGGTTGTGAAAATGAGGAGGGGTGATGGTGGAGGAAACTGTTTGGTGATTTTTCAGGCAGGGGACAAGAATTTCTGCTGATTTTTGGGGTGATGATGGTGGTGTAACCTCTTGTAGGTTGGTGTGGTGGCAGTCCTTGCCTTAAAAATAAATTCTGCCACTTCTTTAGTGACTGTGGCAGCAACAGAATGGGTTTGTAGCTCTTCTCCATATCTCTGGCTTCCATCAGCTGCCATGACTTTCCCCTATAGAATGCTACAGGAATGATCCTCTGTCATGGCCCAGCATCATTGTGGTGGCAGTGGCGTCCCTACAGAGAGGGCGGAGAGCTAAGTTTTGCAAGGAGCCTTACCCTCCCGTGTAAATCACTCCTCTCCCTTGCTGCTGTAGCCAGTAAGCAACGCCAAGGCATTGCTTTTCCCCTTGGCTGAAGTGGCACGGGAAAGGAGCAATTTCCACGACAAGGTAAGGCTCCTTGCAAAACTTAGAGCTCTGCCCCCCTATAGGGACGCCACTGTGTGGTGGGGGCTTCTGGGGAAAAAATGGTGGCACCCCCCAGTGAGAATCTCCCTCAACATGAGCCAAGAGCCTCAGTATGTGGGGGTGGGGATTCTGTGCCCTTTCTATGAATAGCAAAACCACATCGTGCATAAAAGCAAACAATGTAGGATGAATTATGCAAAATGACGGACAGCACATACACTTACTCAGTTTGCATCCTTTATAACATTACAGAATTCAGCTGTTCTTGGAACAGAGCTTTTTTTAGTACATGGAATTATTAGAATTATGGATTCTGTTCTACTGAAAACTTTACATTTTTAAAATGCATGAATTTCCACTATTAAGAATCTTCAGTCTGTCAAAGCTCTCTTAAATTTTTCACCATGTAGAAGCATGCTGATACAAATCAATATCCTTTCTTGGACTGACAAATGAGTCTTTGAAACAAGGTCCAATAAAATATAGCCTTCTTGATTCTGTGTTTCTGTTTCTGTGGGACTAACACAGCCACCAACTGGGACTAGCCAATCAGAAACTGCTGCTCAGTTTCTATAAACCGAGGACCCAATCCTATCCCAACTTTCCAGCACCAATGAAGCTGCAGCGCAGCCCTGAGGTAAACATTCCCTTACCTTGAGGAGACTTGGCTGACTGCCTTCACCACCACAGGATGCAGCATGTGCCCAATTAGCATGACCGCATCAACGCTGAAAAGTTGGATATACAATTTGGCCTGATATAAACTATGACGTAATAGTGTAATGACGTAATGATGTAATCACCTAACATCACCCTCGGTCACAATATTTTCCAACACATTCACTTACGTGTCTGCACACTGCACTGAAAAACATACAAGCATGTCTGAATCTGCCCTACGACTCTTCTCTGTCAACCTGAAGATCTCACAAAGGATCTTATTAGAAAAGGCCTCTCTTGCACCAAGGAGAGCAATTCCACACACCCTCCCATTTTCCATTACCTTATTTACACTGCCTCCCGTATTTATTTCTCATCCATCTCCATAAAAAGTTATCATCTCCCCCAAAGGCAGAACTCTTGGCAACCTGCATCAAAGAACAAACTTCCCTTTCCTTTATTTTGCTTGGAGATAACTGAGACCCCAATCCTATGCATGTCCATTCAGAGTCAGGCCCTTTACTCAATGGGGCGTACTCCCAGGAATGTGTGGATAAGATTGCTACCTGAAACTTATAAACTTAACTATAAACGTATAAATATAAAATTATGCATAGTGTTGAGAAAGTGAATAGGGATATGTTTTTTTCTTTTTCTATCACAGCTCAAAGAAACTATGAAAATCAGAGTGTTGGACTAGACAAGTTTTGGGGTCACATCAGTGGGACTCTTCTCCTGTTCTTACGTTATGGAAGTGTCCCCTTTTATGCAGAATATGCACCAGAGGCTGGAGGCTAGTGATGGGTCCTTTGTTGGAGTGTGCCTTTCTATATGGGATGTGGTGTTGCTGTGGTGTTGGGCTGTGGGATCTGGCACTACTTGACAGCCAGCCAAATGCAGACAGGTGCCTTAAACAGAAAAGTGGCCCAGCTAACCTGGCCTGAGGAAAGACTAAGAGCATCTGTTGGGCTTTAAGAGTCTCCAGATTCTGACTTCTCAGCCTCTCTCTTCATGGGTCTTCAGAGCCAATGCAGTGGTGTTTAGTGCCCTCCACTGGGGAAAATTGGTCTGCAACCTGAGCCCAGGTCATGCCGTGCTGATTAATATACATGTAGTAGAAAATGTACCATATTAGATGTGGTCAGCTGGGATTGAAGGCATCTTACTGTGTATTAAGGGAACGGACAACAGACTAAGGGAGTGGTGAGGCTTGGAACCCGACATCCATCTCTGCTGAGCATGTGAGCACATACGAATAAACTGTAGGATTACTTTGTGGGAGAAGCAGAAAATTAAGGGAGATTTATGGCTCTTCACCATCAGTCGTGTCCGCCACTTGGCCAAACCAGGCAAAGGGAACAAACACCGTACCACAGAGAAGCCCTTTTGACACACTTCACAATGATGTCATCCAAAACTTTCTGAATCTACACTAGTGAACGCATCAATGGCAGGAAATGAGATGAGATAATTGTAAACCTTGGCCTGACATAATCAATGGCCATGTCATTTTGTAAATGCAGTACAGGATTTGCTGCTCAGATTTATTGTAAAATGCAAAATTAAAAATACAAGATTGTCTGTATAGTAACTGACATTACAGAAAAGGTATTAGCCTCATGAATCTGCATTGATCTGATCTGAACTGTGGATCAACTTTGCCCATCCCACAGGCCTCAGCTCCATCTGCTTACATTAATTTCATCTGATGACTTCAACACAGTGTTAAACCCAAGTGTTTTGGCTTAACTGGATTATGGATTTGGCTGTTAGCAAACGGATACCATTTGTGTGATAATAATTGAACATTACAGACACCATGACAGTTTCTTCATGGTGCTGTGGATGGGAGACCTAGAAGCATGAGCTTAACTTTATATGATGTTGTATTGCCAGCTCTAAGCTCCTTGACAATCAGTTCCATCATTTACATAATTTTCATTACTTCCACACAGCTATACACACGCGCGCACACACACCAAGAGTCAGCAACTGCAATGAGTAGGAAAATTGTAATGGCTGCCTGGAGGAGAGAGAAATGACAGAGCTGCCTGTGGTGGACAGATACTAATGCACTATATTAGCCCTGATCTAGATTAAGATTGTTACGGTATTAATAATATACATTTGGGTTTTATCCTTTCTGACTAGGATAAAACTATTTTTTGCTAAACCTACAGGCAAATGTGTGTGCATGCAGGCACGCTCTGACCGTCAGCTCACTGAAAATTGTTGAACGAATAGTCATTTTGTTGGAAATGTTGCTTTCCATAGGAAATGTTTCCTAAAGGATGGGGGCTGGTAAACTTGCTAGGCTTTCATGCTCTAGAGGTGCAATCCCAACAGTGACCTGGACCAATGCATGCTGCTTGCGTCGGCCCAGGGTTGTTGCAAAGGTACGTTCACATCAGCCCAGGACGCACTAGCAGTGAGCAGCGCCAACCCAGCAACACCGCAGGTACTGGGAGGTAAGCAGTCCTTGCCAGCGTGGGGGCTTTGGAGGGTAAAGGGAAAGTGGAAGGGAGGTGGGGGGGTAGAATAGGGCAGAGGGAGGTGGAGGAAGGGTGGTCCCGTTGGTGGACTGGCCTAGGCAGGGGGGGAGGGGTCCCGATCTGGCCAGATCCTAACCCCCGTCCCTGGGCTGCACGGCCCCAATCTGGGCCGCTCAGACTTGCACTTGCTATTTAGCAGATGCAGGTCCAAGTAGCCCCATCTGGCAGCTCCAACTGCCTCCTACTCTGCATATGATGCAGTGCAGGCCAGCTGACCTGCCTGCTTCTGCGCAGGTTAGAACTGGGCTGCTCATCAATCAACCCTTACAACACAACCTCACCCTCAGTTCTTATCTGATGGAGGAGGAGGAGATGCTGACTAAGGGTACAGTCTTCTGCACACCTACCTGAGAGCAAGCCCCATTGACTTACTTCTGAGCAAGCTGCATGGCCCCTTGTAGGGTAGTCCTCCCAAATCATGGATTTACAATTGGTCAATGCAGGAAACAAAAATGGATTGTATCAAGGGTGCAGCAGAGGAGTAAATGGGTTTCTATTGGTCCATGGATCACATCTTCTGACCAGCAATTGCATGAATATTCAACTGCTTTGAATATGCCTGTGTGGTTGTGGTCCTCCCAGCTTTCTCTAGTGGGAGACGATATATCCAGGTTTTGCATCTGAAACCAGGTGCATGCTAAACTTGTGGTATTCTGCATGGCTCTGGCTCTGCATGAAACAGGTCTCTGGCTTTTGGAAGATCACAGTATTTCCATGGTTTGTGACTCCTATGTGGTTAACAAAAACTGCTCTAAAACCAGTGGGAGGCCTCTCCCCTTTTGGCTTTTGATATTAGTACAGGCAAGCTCTAGTATCTACTGATTTCATTATCCACAATTTTCATTATCCACAGTTACCACAGATACTAGGAAGCCTATTAAAAAGCTAGGGAAACATTAAACAAATCTCTTTTTCCCCTTGTAGTAGCAAAACCACTGACGTTTTCCTATCTTTAAAAGGGCATCCCCAGTAATCCACAGTTTCAGGTATCCATAGGGGAGTTCAGAACAGAACCGCAACAGATATAGGGGCCTGGCCGTATTGCTGGCAGATGGTGGTGGTGATAGTGAACACCACATTTCCCCATGGCAGGTTTGGACAACATCCCTCCTTTTTCCTCATCATACTACTCTTTTGCTTAGCATGTGAACGTGCAACTGTGATATTCCCCTTCCGGCCAAAATATACACATCACACAAGCATGATGTCCCTGGCAGAGGCGGAGCCCTCTGAAATGGACTGGGGCTTTCCAGTCTTTCCTTCCCTTTGGTTCCTGGGTGGTTTCTGCAGGCAGTTCATGTGTTAGTGATATCAGGGGATCAGTCCCCAACTGCAGGAATGTCTCAGTTCCTAACTCATGCTGGCTACACTGCAGTGGCTCACACAGATGAGGGTGCTGTAGGCAGTGGTGTCATCCAAATGATTTAGGAACAGGTACTCACTTTTGATTGGCACTTGTCGGGGTCTGCCCACCGGAAGTGATGTCATAAGCCAGAAGTGATGTCGTGATTGTTGCCATGGATGTGATCATGTTTGTAATAACTTCAGCTTGTGGTTAGTGTTGATTTAACTTCTATTGCTTTGCTTTCTAGAGATGTATTACAAAATATGTATAGACATATTTTGCTTCAACTGTTCCCTAGGGGCCATCTTTGAGTGGGCGGGGCCATCTCAACTTGTAGGAACCGGTACTCGCGTAGTGGTGCGTAGTGGGTGCATGACATCACTGGCTGTAGGCCCTTTCACATGTTTGGAATGAAAGCGTGCATGACGGCAGGGGTGCAATTGTCGAATATTATGGCCCAGTCCTATTCTCAAGATATGCCAGGGCGTCTCCATGTATGCCAGTGTTTAACGACAGACCCACCAGTGTAGAAGCCTGTCTGCCCACTGACAGGCACACCACAGTTGCTAGTGCTTCACTGGAAAAATGCCACGCCAGTGTAGCTCTGATGCCCCTCGGATTTCAGAGCAACTCTATTGACTGAGAGGCCAAAACAGGGAGATTGGGACAGGAGGTGGGAGAAAGATAGGAGGGTTGTGGGAGGGACGAGGAGGAGTCTTCATACCCCATATTCTAACCCCTCCTTCAGATAACAGGCATGCCTCTGATGGCAGAAAAATGCTACACCCATGTCAGAGCTAGTGTAGGTAGGAGCAACCTCATAAGGAACTTTTGGGGAAAGAAAAATTAGCATAAAATGGCACCTCCTGCCTCTCCCCTGCCCCACTTAATTTCTGATGTTGGAGCATAGGATACAGATTACAT
Source organism: Lerista edwardsae (assembly GCA_029204185.1). Classification (NCBI taxonomy): domain Eukaryota; kingdom Metazoa; phylum Chordata; class Lepidosauria; order Squamata; family Scincidae; genus Lerista; species Lerista edwardsae. Next base: position 25,850,321 of record JAJKFI010000002.1, read on the forward strand.
TTAGGAGCCAAACATAGCACATTCACCTTAGTACTAAAGTCTCAATCCTATTAAGATTTTCTGACCTGTTAATTGGTTAGATCAGTAATTTACCCACATTGTTTGATCAGTAATCTGCTAACAGGGTTATACATAGAAACTGCATTCTCTCTCTCCCCCCCCCCAATTATACAACCACTCTGCTTTTCTGAATTTCTAAAAATAAACCCTTATTTATAAGCAAGAACATTTTCTTCATTGGATTATTCAATAATAAAATCTGCAGATTCTCATTTGCTTCACGACTTTTTGGCCTCTGACTATTGGTGAAATAATTACCTCTGCTAGTAGTTAGCCCTGATGCAATAAAATATCAAGAAGTAAACTGGAAAGGATCAGGAGTTTTAGGTTAAATGAGGAAAAAAGAGAGCTTTCTTATCAAAGTCCAGATTTCTCCTGGTTGTGTGTTATTCAGGCTTCATTACCTGCCTGATTAGAAAATAAGTAGGAACATGATGACAGCATTTAAAACTGGAATTTGTGGCCAACACTAATCACTCAAGAGCCAATTTCCTTTTTAATGCAGACTAAAAAACACACACAAAAAAAAATTAAAACAAAAACATAGCTTGGTTGTTCCAGGAGAACAGTGGGTATAACTACCAGAGCTTGGACAGGGTGACATTGTGATAATTAACTTGGCACACAGTTGGAGATGGAAAACTGAGTACTGTACTGTACATAAGATTTTAGTCAAAACCTCAATCCACCTAAAGATTGCACCTGCTTGAACTCCTTGACGGGGTGTAGCTAATGAAAATGTAGCTCAATGCAGAGGGCAAAATGTTGCCCCTGAAGTGACATCACAACAGGAAGTTGTATTTTTGTTTTCTCTGGGGTTTTTGGCCGTAACGTTTGATAGCGTAAAGATATTATACTCTGGTTTGTTTCATTGCATTCTGCATTAAATTATCTTTCCAATGACATACAACATGATGGTATTACTCATATATACAAAGTTTTCACAATTTTGGCCTCTAATGTCAAGCTCAGTTTGTTGCCCCCCTAAAGCTTGTTGCCTGGTGCAATTGCACCCCCTGCACGTTTTTAGCTATGCTCCTGCTCCTTGACAAGTATCTCTGGCACTGCTCGCTTTCACTTGTATTTCCTTCCCACAGGGAAGGTAAATGAAGACATTTTTTTCACTGAACAGAAGGGTGGAATGTCTGTATATGCACTTCTTGTTCATTGTGCCTAGAGAAATGATGCCACAGAATGGCAGAGCACCCTGATAATGGTTGCATTGCCAGAAAAGAAGAAAGGGGAGTACCAGGAGACAACAATCTTCAGGAACAATCACGGAATGAGCAGATGAGATGTGAGATTTATTTTGGATTCAGGTGAGAAGAATAAAGTGCTGGAGAGCCCAATTCATTGCAGCATCAACTACTACATGAGCCGTTAAAGGGCAGGTCAATGTCTTCTTTGGGGAGCACTGTTCCTGCCCCTGGTCAGTTCTGCAGACAGCTTCGTTGGTCTGGCCCCAAGGAGAAGCCCTGCTGGCACTGGCAAAAAAAAGAGCCATGCACATTATGGCAGATATGATCGCATGGGGCTGGTCTTTCTCTGCATTCATCCACATCTGAAAGACAAGGAGGAGGAAGGCCAGTGAAAGGAGCAGGGAGCAGTGCAAGGCAGCAAAGAAAACCAGGGTCCCAGACTTCTCCTTTTTGCTGCTCAGAAACAGCACCTGATGGCAGCCTGCCACATCTCCTTCTCGGAAACAAGAAGTAGATATTCCAGTCCAGAACCATAACTTGTGCAAGGAGCAGTCAGCTGCCAATCCCTCCTCCACACTTCTGTGCCAAGGAACACCCCAGGGTGGCCTAGAGGGGGGAGGTGCTAAGGCCCTGCACATCAGGGAAGTGAAGGGCAGCACAGTATTTGGGGCCCTGATTTCAGCCAATCCTTTGCAATATTGTTGGAGTGCCAGCTGCTGCTTCGTGGGTGCTGGCCACTTACCCTGGCACTTGCTGGAATCCCAGGCATCAGCATTGAAGCCAGGCTGGCAGGAGCAAGAGTATTTACTCTGAGGGTGCTGCAATCCTAACCTGGAGTTGGGCCAGCAAAGTTTGGCCAGCACAAGGGCCACCATAAAGTGTGTCTGAACCACTCTTGGAGTCAGGGAGGATGGTGCATGTCTGTATGCTGGCCTCTCTGACTCCGAGAGAAGTCCAAACATACTTTTATGGTGGTCCTTGTGCCAGCCAAACTTTGCTGGCCTAACTGTGCCAGCCTAATTCCAGGTTAGGATTGTGCCCTGTGGACATAGACCTAGCCACAAGCTGTGCAGACCCTGGACACATTCATCACTGTCTGGGCAAAGAGGATATATGATGGCTGGTCATAGTGAGCAGCCATAAGCCTTCAAGGTATTGATAGTCATACTGACAGACTCATGAGGCAACCCCATGGGCACCTGCTGAGCCTGCTGTCTACATTGGTTTCAAGGCAAATAGTGGGGAAAACCTGGTTAGGGTCGCAGTCTGGCTGACCTGAATGCCAGCCTAGCAAAAGGCCTGTATACTGCCCCTGCAATTGCCAGGATCCTGACTGTGATTTGGGTCCCTTACCAATTACACTCCCAAAGATCTCGCACGCACTCCTGGAATCAGGTTCTTGCCTCCTTGGCACTATTGGACCACTATTTCCTGCTTCCCCTCTTACTCAACTATCAGAGTAAGACAGTTCCCCCATGAACCTCTTCACCTATGAATGTGTGATGTTCTTCCAGGTGCAGAAGGCCTTACAGACAGTGAGTATTACATGGTGGGGGCTCTTGCAACCAGAAGCTGTTATGTTTCTGCCCTCCAGAGGGCACTGGCACAATATTTGATTGTTGCCATCTCACTGATGAAATTAGTAGGAAAGAATCGAGTAATGGATTTGGCATTCCTTCGGCTGTGATTCTGATCCTAGGTGGCCAGGTGATATGTCTCCCTTTTCACTGATTCATGAAGCCTTCATGGAACCATAGCTCAGATTCTTGGGGAACTGGGCTTTGCGTCTCTTTTACAAAAGACAGAATAACCAGCTGGTATAGAAAGGCACAATCCCAACCTTATGCCAGCTGTAGGTGTTTGAGTACCACATTCAAATTATGTTGTAACAAGTCCTGAATTAGACAAATCCTACACTCCAAACTCTCCTTCTCTCATATTCTGGGCTTGTATAGCAAACACAAATCAATACCTTTTGTACACATAATGGTTCAGTCATGCACACATATGATAACATATGACTTATATGCAGTGGTGTCATTGAAATGATTTAGGAACAGGAACTCACTTTTGATTGGCACTTGTTGGGAAATCCGGAACGCCCATTCTGGTCCGTTCCCCCTGAATGACATCACTGCCTTCGCCCCCCTAGGAATCCAGAGTCGCTCCCTTTAACCCTCGGAGTGCCGGCCAACCAAGAAGAAAAGCTCTTTGCAGAGGAATTGGGAGGGGGGAGGAGGGAGAGTGAAGTGGGCGGAGTCAGCCCTAATTTTAACTAGTGGAACTGAGTTCCCCCGCGTTCCCCCTGCATGATATCACTGCTTATATGGTACATATGTGCATATCACACTGCCACTGCTTCTTTAGCTTAGCTTTCAAGAGACAAATTCTTATTAACTCTACAAGCATTTTTCCTTATGCTTCGGCAGCATAGCAATTTGCAGAGAATCCAGAATGTGTGCCTGTCTGTATGAATGAGCGTGCACATGCATGCATGCATGCATGCACACATGCACCCTCCTCAGCTTTAGCTAAATCAGCTGGCTTTCCCATCTTGAAGAGATATACCCACATGACTAGAAGGAGATAAGCCAGCGCAAGCAATTGTCCCAGCCTGCAGAGGCTGGATCCTGCCTCCGTGCCACCCCAGTGAATGGGGAAGTGCTGGCCGAGTTTGGCCAGCGCTGGAGGTTAGGGAGGGCATGGGAGGGCAGGCAGGTGGCATTTTGGGGCATAATGAGGGAGGGCTGGCCCAGCAAGGGGGTTGGAGCACAGCTCCAGCATTTATGCTGAATCCTAACCCCTGGTTCCAGCCTGGTCAGCCTTGCACAGGCCTCTCGGATTTGTGCCAGCAATTTCACTGGCCCAGATCCAAGAAGTCCTATTGGGGCTGCTGGGGTTTACCTCCACCACTGCATCCTATCCTCCAAGTCAGGCCATGTGGCACAACACAGAGGCTCCCAAGTCTATGCCAGCAAAATAGCCAGTGCAGACTTGAGGAGGCTCATTGCAGAGCCAGCACCCTTACCCGGGAAGGGGTTCCCTTCTCCCAAGGTGCCTCCTCCAGCTGCCACAGTGCCCATAGGATGCAGTGGTAGCTGTTTTAGCGCAACTGCCCCTACAGGGACTGGATCACTTGTGATTGGGCTGTCATCTTGTTTCCCTCTGAAAAGGGAGTAGAAATGGCACTCACAGGGCAGGAACTATGGGTCTGAAATGATGACTAAATTATCTTAGAAATACATTCAGATGACAACTGCCTGCACTTTGGCTTGGAACTTATGAGTGAAACAGGGAGATGGAGAAGTTGATACTACAGTAAGTAGTACTGTAGTTCCTTTAAAAAAAAGGCTCATCCTGTGTGCATAGACTATACCCCTTGTTGACTGATGGTAGTGGTGGGGATGTGAAGAAGATTTTGGGGGGTGGGTGGAGAGACACAATTGTCAGCAGGAACAGAATGTGGAGAACAGATCTCCCCTGGACTAAATTATCCTTCAGGAACTGGTCTTCTTTGGCCACACACTGGGAGAGTCCCTAAGAAATACAATGTGGACTTTGGCATCTGGTCATGGACAAGGTGGAGGCTGATCTTCTATTCATGGAAGCAACTGGGAACAATGAACCATGGCCATAAAGACTTGTGCCTAAGACTTCATCTTGGTGAGACCAGACTTGAGAGCTTGCTGTAGTGCTGTTTACTCTGACAAAGGGCCCAATCCTATCCACTTTCCCAGCACCAGTGCAGCCACAATACAGCCCTGATGTATGGAACTCCCATACCTTGAGGAGGCCTATGTTAACTGCTCCCCCACTGCAGGATGCAGCACGCGCCCCATTGGCATGGCTGCACTGGCCGTGGAAAATTACATAGTTGATAGTTTTATCAACTCTCTTTGTACAGCCAAAACAACTGCAGAGGAGAAAGCAGTTCAGTTGCCAGGACATAAGGCTCCGTCGCAGTAAGAGGCCAACTGGGTTTTCCAGCACGCAGATGAAGGATTTGTAGAAAGTGTCATTGGTGTAACAGGACTGCAAGGAAAAACTGGCAGGTACAACAAACAGGAAGCTCCAAGAGGGACGCCAAAAGACACGTACAATGCTTTGCTTTACTTAACATGATACTGGGAAGAACAACGCTTCCATGGAAGGAGTACAAGAGCAAATGGGTCTATGTGCTCCAGGAACACATTTAAGCTGCAGATAGGATAAACATGTGCAAGCAGCCAAAGAATGAAATTATCTCTAGAACAGTTGAGGCGGCAGCGGCAATGTCCTTCGTCAAGAGAGAGGCAGAGAAGCTTATGAAGACATTGAATGACCATTGACCCTCCCTAAGCATTTTGAGTTCCCACTCCTTCCTTTCCCATGCCAGAACATGATTATGGCTGTAAGGAAAATAAAATTGACCAATGGGAGAGCTATTTGGACAAGTCTTTCCTGCAAATTTGGAGACGAACAGATCTTATAGAGGTTTGAACCAGGCCACATTAGGTGACACCTGCAAGGATTTTTGCCTCCCCTGCAAACCCCCTATGTTACCCCATTGCTTTCCATCAACGGTCATTTGGTTGAGGCTTCTTGACTTCCTTTGCTAAAGGCTATTTCATGCAGCAACGTATTTTTAGTGTGTCCAAAATGGGAACACAATAAAGTAAACAAAGTGGACCTCTGCTGGGAAACCACACACATGACTCCCTGTCATATGTCTGCTGCTGTTGTTACAAGTGCCACAGTTGTTACAAGCATCTGTCTCCCCTCCACAGTTATGCTTTTCATCGAGGCCATGCTGAAGCCATTTGACAGGTAAATGTAACACATGCCTTATTTTTGACTTACAACTGTCTTTGGTATAGAACATTTTGTTCACTCCTGATGTGTACTTGTGACACACCATCATAAAACACCTGTTTTGTAGGTTTAGGATTCTGATGGAGCTCTTTGTGTATGAAAGATCAGCCCAGTCCCATAACTATGGCAGACTGGCACAATGCTGCTTTGTATTAGGGAATGCTGGGAGGCAGGCAAATGCAGTGTACCAACCATGGAGCCACATTTCATGGAAATGTCCCCAAGGCACAAGATGCTCTCAGCCCTGCAAGTGAATGTTTTAGCCACGCCACAAGTCTCTCACCGAAGGGAATAGGCCCTCAGCTTGGCACCACCTCACTCCGGCCCACTCCATCTTCCGGATATCATCAGCTGTCTGCATTCCCACCCACTCCCCAAGCATAGTTGAAAGCAAGTGCTTATAGACAGTGTAGAGTTTATTGGATGGAGGAGAGCTGGAAGACTGAGCGGGTTCAAACTGCAGACACATATTGGTATAGAAGATCAGATGTGAATCCCAGTCCAGTCGGGCTAGGGGAAAGGAGGAAGGGAGGGAAGCAATTGTGTCACAGGCCAAACCAGCAGGCACAGGGTAACTGTATCCATTTTAACCAAGCAAGCAACTACCAGCAAAAGCCACCATCTTGGTTAAGGGCAAGCTCCAAGGAAGATGGCAGCCACTCTGAGGAGATAAAGCATGTGGTAGGGACTCTGCCCTGTCTGTTTTCTCAGAAAACATGCAAGGGGTGCGTCACTATTGATAGTATAATTATCCGGGCTACGTATTGCCCTTTCCAAAGATGGCTGCCCACCCTAGTCCATGTTCCCAAGGGCTACCATGAGAAGACGAGAGAAATTGGAGGGAAGGAGTACAGGGGAGGCCAGTTTTTCCATAAAGGCTCCTTTGTCCTTTATTGGCAAGGCTTAAAGTGCATAGGAGTGAAAGCAGAGTCCGAGGCAAAGTGGAAGGAGAGGGGTTGAGGGTAAGATGGCACCCAACCAGCTCCCTGAAGAAGGGTATCCACCAAAAAAGGCCACTTGAGCTGCACAGAGAGGGAAACAGGAGAGAGACAGAGAAAGAGAAGGAGAGAGAAAGACAGGGCAAGTTAGTGGCAGTTGACAGGATGAAGGTCATCAGAAGGTGGAACAGAACAGTTAACCTAAACACTGGATGACAGACAAAGTCTGGGACCCCTTGTTACCAAATAGTTGCAAATTGGTGTTCTAATAGTGGCCAGTGGAGGGCACTGCAGGGGAAAGCAACAGACGAGGGAAAGTGTAATAACTCCTCCCGTTTGTCACTTCTTCCTCACAAACTGTATCTTCCTACTCCCTGCTTTGCTTATCCAGGAAATACAGTACTGGGGTTTCTGTTAGCCTGCAAATAAGTCAGTACAGCTCTTGTGATTTGCCCAGCCAACTTAAGAACATAAGAAGAGCCACACTGGATCAGGTCAAAAGCCCATCTAGTCTAGCTTCCTGTATCTTGCAACGGCCCACCAGATGCCTCAGGGAACACACAAGACAACTAGATACTTGCATCTCGTTGCCACTCCCCTGCATCTGGCGCTCCGAGGTAGCCTACATCTAAAATAAGGAGGTTGCACTAACCATCATGGCCTGTGGCCTGCGACGGACTTTTCCTCCAGAAATCTGTCTAGTTCCCTTTTAAAGGCATCTTGGCCAGATGCCATCACCACCTCCTGTGGCAAGGAGTTCCAAAGATTAATTACACGCTGGGTAAAAAAGTATTTCCTTTTATCTCTTCTCACGCTCCCACTGCTCAATTTTAGTGGTTGTCCCCTGGTTCTGATATTGTGAGAGAGGGAAAAGAACCTTCCTCTATCCAGTTTGTCCACCCCACGCATAATTTTGTATGTCTCAATCAATTTCCTCCTCAGGCAACTTTTTTTCTGGGCTAATGAGCCACAAATACTATAGCCTTTCCTGATATTGGAGGTGCCCCAGCCTTGTAATGCTTAAGAGAGAGAAAAGAGGAAGCAAGTGGGATATATTTCAGGTAGATATTGGGCTATCTACGGTGATTGAGCTTCCAGACCAGTCCACATTTAGCCAGTCTGCCTTTCGTACCCTCTTGCCCCAACCTTTCATCTGCTGATGTAAAAAACTGAGTCCCATCTCAGTTTTGCATGGCCTGAAAGAAGAAATGCAGGAAATGCAAAGAATTGTGTCAGGCTTTGGCATCTTAAGCAGCTGCTGAGGGCCAAGAGCCCCCAGAAAAGTTCACATCTCACTTTATGACCACTCTGTGTCCACTTCGTTCATGTGGCAGAATGGCAGGGTGATTCCAACCCTGGTCCCCCAACGCCTTTCCATTGGCTGGCTTCAGGAAGTGAGCCTCTGTGAAATGAATCTCTCTGCTCCATCCAGGCTATCACTCACCAACACAGGCTGTGCCATCCTCATTGGGCTCAAAGCCGCGGTTGCAGCGCTTGTTGCTGCGGCAACGGTATCCGCCATAGGTGTTGATGCAGATAGGCCGGTCCCGTGGACACACAAAGGGAAATTCTACGCACTCGTCCATGTCTGAGAAGGAAGGAAGAGAGCTGGGATGAGAGGGTGGTACACCTAGGCCCAGAGGCCAGCATAAGATCCCATGTGACAGCCTCTCAGTACACCAAAGGCTGTTGCTTCAACTTCAGAATACCTTCATTGTTAGATAGATAGATAGAAATTTATTGTCATTGTCCTCAAGGTATGAGAACAACAAAATGAGGTGCTCTTCACATCATACAGCTGGACAACACCAAAAAAAACATATACAAATAACAATTAAAACAACACTAAAAACTATGAGGTATACATTTGTTAAGACCACCAGATTCAGAGCTCTGCATTTAGCCTGATCACAGCACTTGGGTAAAAACTATATTTAAATCTGCTTGTCCTAGCTTTCAACACTCTATATCTTCTTCCCGATGGTAAGATTTCAAACATCAAGTGTCCCGGATGTGAAGAATCTCTCAAGATCTTTTGTATCTTCCTACTACATCCTATGTTATACAAATCCTCCAATGAGGGAAGAGGGCAACCAATGATCTTTTGTGCCCTCTTTATCACTCTTTGGAGTGCCTTCTTCTCCACCCCTGTACAGCTCATGAACCACACACAGAGGCAATAAGATAAAATGCTCTCTATAGAGCTTCGATAGAAGGCAACCAACAGACTCTCTGACAGTAGTTGTGATCTTAAGAGTCTCAGAAAGTACAATCGTTGTTGGGCCTTTTTTTTCTAGGGCTGTAGTATTTGCACCCCATGTTAAATCTTGTTTCAAGGTAATACCTAGAAACTTACATTCTGCCACCTGTTCTACCATAATACCATCGATATACAACGGCTGGATGTCCAAACTATTCTTCCTGTAGTCCACTATAAATTCCTTCGTCTTATTTATATTTACTTTGCACCAGAGGGACAACTGATGAACTTGGTTGCCACCAGATACCAAGAAGCATGCAGTCACCCCCATTAAACCCTGTGGCGGATAAAAGATACAGTACTTGGTGCAATTTCCTTCCACTGCGTCTGCCAAGTAACTCACCAACACAGCGCCCATTTTCATGCTGAGAGAATCCTTGGCCACACTGTAAGGGGGAAAAAAAGGAGAAGTTTGTCACCAGTGGTGAATTCCGTTTTAGGCACACCTTGCCTGCTCCGTTTCCAGGGGATCCAGATGCTCTCTGCAATTAGTGATTGCAGAGCACGTGGCAGCTCACCAGTTTGACATCTTTTTGTTATAGTCCTGAAAAAGTGTGTGCGCAGATTCTGCTGAATTCTTAGAAATTACAGGAAATTTGCAGGAGGAGGATGCCTCAACATTTTATTTTATTTTTTTGCCTCTCTATACCTTGTTGCCTGGTCATTTTAGTGCTCATGGTAGAGTTATGCAGTCTTCTGAAATGCTGGCACAGGACTCTTATTGAGTCTGTAATTCCTCCCTTCTAGGAAAATCTCAGTTGCTTCCATGGCTCTGTCAAGATTATAGTGAAATTTCAGCCAAGCGCCCAGACTCAGGGTGCCATCCTAACCAACTTTCCAGCACCGGGGTAAGGGCAATGCAACTGAGGGAAGGGAACCAACATTTCCATGCCTTGAGGAAGCCTCCGTGACTGTCCCCAACTGTAGGATGCAGCACTTGCCCCATTGGCATAGCCATGTCAGTGCTGGGAAGTTGGTTAGGATTGCATCCTCAAGGCCCAATGTACGCTGCAATGTTCATGTGCATGTAGTCTTCTCCATTTGCTTCAATGGAGGAAGCAAATCTGCACATAAAAATCAATGTAAATGCAGCCATGCTCCACCTATCAAATGAATGGGGCAGTCTAGATGGGTGGAGGACTCCAAATAGACACTGAAGCATCAAAAACAAATTTCTGGAGGGAAATGAGAATCAACCATCAGAGCAAATGTCATATTTGACAGCCTTATTAATTTCCATGGGCAAATCCAATTCTGCTTAACATGTGCCAAATCCTTGCTATTGAATGAGGTCACAATCCTCATTCACAGTTAGGCCAGCAAAGTTTGGCTGGCACAAGGGACACTGTAAAGCATGTTTGGACCACTCTGGGAGTCAGGGAGGATGGTGCACATATGTGCGTTGGCCTTGCTGACTCTGAGAGTGGTCCAAATATACTTTGCTGGCCTAACTCCAGGTTAGATTGCGCCCTGAAAATGGGAATACTGAATTATACAAACTGGGAAGGTTGAGTCACTTAGGGCGCAATCCTAAAATGAATTAGGCTGGCATAAGGTAAGCCAGCAAAGTTTGGCCAGCAAAGCCAGCACATGGGCCACCGTAAAGTATGATTGGACCACTCTCAGAGTCAGAGAGGCCAGCACACAGACATGCACCATCCTCCTTGACTCCAAGAGTAGTCCAACCATGCTTTATAGTGGCCCTTGTGCTGGCCAATCTTTGCTGGTTTAGCTTATGCTGGCCTAACTCCAGTTTAGGATTTACGCTCTCAGGAACTTATTCATTCCTGGCTACAAACCACACGGGCTGTAGCATCTAAAGCACACTGTACAAATTATTGAAAGATGTCATGCTTGTATTCCAAATTCACATTGATGAAAGGAAGTGGATATTCATATTTTCTTTGCAAATTCCAACAGCCCTTTAGAAGTCAGCTCCAGCCTTCCACTGAGGTGGCAGAAGAACCAGAGCAGAGGAAGGATAGCGTTTGTGTTGGCCTGCTTCAATAGAGGAAACCCCAGCCATTTAGTTGCAGCCTGAGCTGAAAGAGAAGCCTTGCGGAACTTTCTGGCACCGACGGGCCAGCCATTCTTTGCCTCCCGCTACTGCAACTGTAATGTTGAAAGTCATTACGCTGACAGAAGCACATTCTGTAACAACATCACTTCAGCTATTGTGTGCTTTCCACCAAGGCCTGTTTGACTATTTTATAGCTCCTAGGCACTTCAACCAGTTTCAGCGTCGCTGTCAATTCAAGAAGCCTCAGACCAGTAAATCTGGACAACCAGAAGGGAACCAGCATGAACAGCTTTGGAATGGGGAGTGTTACGGAGCAAGAAAAGTAAAAGGGTGGGGGTGACTGACTGGTTCTCTTAACGGAATCTTAGCTGTATTCAGTGCATGGGGGGCGGGGGGAAGCACATTCTTTCCCCTGCTCCGCACACCACTTTCAACCATTTTCTACCAATGATGCGTTAGACGACGTTGGTAGAAATGCAATCTCCAGTACATCATTGGTTGAAAATTAAATATGAAAAAAAGCTGAAGAGATTTGCCCCCTCCCCCCACATGGCAATTTTGCTCCCTGACTGAAGACGCAATCCTACTGAGTTAGGCTGGCATAAGCTAAGCCAGCAAAGTTTGGCCAGTGCAAGGGACAGCGTAAAGTATGTTTGGACCAGTCTCGAAGCCAGAGAGGCCAGCACACAGGTGTGAGCCATCCTCCCTGATTCTGATAGTCCAAATACACTTTACGGTGGCCTTAGTGCTGGCCAAACTTTGCTGGCCTAACTATGCCAGCCTAACTCCAGGTTAGGATTGCACTTTAAGTGACATGATTTTCCAGGTTAAAACAGTGCATGGAAGGAGAACGAGCTTCCCCCATTGCCCACTGCTTCTGGCCAGGATTGCCACCCCTCACGTGGCTTTTCTAAAGCAAAAGGGAAGTGCTTCCACCTGGAGGCTTACCTTTGGAGCACAGGTTTATGCGCTTGCTGGCCCTCAAAGACCTACATGGTTTTTTCCTCTTGCTTTTTTATTTGGTTAATCTTGCATTCTCTTGTTTATCTGCTCATCCTGGGATCTGATGGACCTCCCCTCTCCTTCCATTTCATGTCCCCAAAAATGAGTATAAGTCAGTTTTTAAATGTTAGCTCCTAGGACACTTTGGACACCTTTAAAATACTAAGTAGTTAGAACAGAGGAAGCAGCTGTCTGCTGAGCCAGACGATGCTGCATTTAATTCAGGACACAATCCTATGCATATCTACTCAGAAGTAAGTCTTATTGAGTTCAATGGGGCTTACTCCCAGGAAAGTGTGTATAGGATTGCAGCCTCAATGACTTGCAGCAGCTCTCTGGGATTTGAAACGGGTCTGTCCCAGCCCTGTCTAGATCTGCTGCCAGGGACTGAGGGCACCATCCAGCACCACCCAGCTTTCCAGCACCAGGGCAAGGGCAATGCAGCTCCAAAGTGAGGAAATGAACACACCTTGAGGAGGCCTCTGTGACTGCCCCCCCCCAACTGCAGGATGCAGCACGTGTCTCATTGGCACAGCTATGTCAGTGCTGGAAAGTTGGTTAGGATCGCACCCTGAACTAGGATCTTCTGAACGCCTTCAGTTTTTATGGTTCTCTGCCCCCGCATGTTATTTACGCAAGAAAACAGAGTAGGTTGGTGATGTACTTCAGTATTTAGACAAAACCATAGCAGTCTGCACAGAACCTCCATCTTATGTGGTTCCCGCAGGCATTAGAGAGGCCCAATGACAACGACTGAGAAAAGGAAAACTGATTTGGAAAAGGATGTGTGTGTGTGTGGGGGGGTGTCATTGCACATAATGTATAGGTGGCTAGCAACCGTGGAGCTCACCTCAAGAGGAAGTATGACAGGGGGTGACCTCTCAGTGTCCCGGGGGTAAGGAATTTGCAGCACAGAATTGATTTCACTGCTCTTTACACTGCGGCTGATAATCTTGCCATCTGGCCAGGTGACCTCCAGGCTGCTGGGTTCATCCTGTCCTACAGGAAAGAAGGGCAAGACAAGCGTTGAAGCTGCAGGTCTCTCAGGGTGCTCAATAGGTAAGTGCTGGAGAGTTCTCCCATGTGGTGATTTGTGCTTTCCATCCTTCCCATTCTTAACAATCTCCCACTACAAAGAAGAAACAAGTTGGGATGCGACAGGGACACGTCCTTCCAGCCACTACTCTATTCCAACCGCAGCCCAGCTCCTAGGCACAAGGCCAGCAGTGAGCAGGAATGTGGTGCATTCTGGCATATGGATCCTCTGACTCTCCGAGGCACTTGGCTTCCCTATTCACAGCCTGGTCTGACCTGGCTATGCCCCACTACGCTGGGCCACCTCAGGGCCAGGGAAGAGAAATGAGGTGTGGAGACACACAATGCCTTCTTCAGGAACAGCTGGAAGGGGCAACAAGGGCCTTCTTGCAATGCAGGCTTTGCTGTCAGGGAATGGAAATGCCAATCAGTGCTCCCTTTCCACCGGACTGCATGAGGCCAAGAAACAGCGTTTGCAGGTTGAAAGGGTTTACTGCAGTATTTTTGAGCAACATTACTGTTGGAGCACAGGAATCCAGACATTGGACTTGTAGGGAACTGCCTGATAAGGGGACGTTAGGAAGAGATCAGAAAGAGACTTCTGTGTAGATTGTAATGTGTTCTGGTAGTGGTTGCTCGGTACCTGTTTTGGGATGAAAGGCAGAGGAAACTGGGAGATCCCAAAGCAGGGGAATTGTGGAATGGCTAGAAGGATGGACAGGGTAGGACAAGGTAAGAAAAGATGTGGGGCAACACACTACTCAAGTGCTGCCCCCCACTCCTCTTCACTCACCCAAGCCAAAGTGGGCAACAGGTTCCATCTCACAGAGATACCCAGACCCTCCATCGATGATGCGCAGATGGGCACCACTGAGTCGCGTGAACAGCACCACTTTGGCACCACGAGCAAATGCCCCAAAGCGTGTACGTGGAATCACTCGCAGCCAGTTGTTGCCAGCACCCTGTGGAGATGGGCAGACAGACTGAGTGGAGGAAGGAGGTGGGCATGACATTGAAGAAGGGGGTCCAACCACCACACCTGCTGGTATGCAAGCTTGAAAATCTGGTTGCAGTCCTCTGAACCCACCTGATGGACTCTGAAGACAGAGAGTGGCTGTGCCATGGATTCTCCATGGGAAAGGATCAAGTCCAGCCTTCCATCGCCATCAAAATCCACCGCTACCCCTCCTGGAATGACACCAATTCAGTAAGCAGAGGTCTGCTTAAGCCCCTCCTTTCAGACAGGAAGACAGACCCTTTCCACTTCCACAATCACACCTGGTTTAAGACCCCGTATAAGGGAGTCAAGGAGTACAGTTTCTTTCATCGCTTCTCATACCCAAATTATTCCTGACTTCCCCACAATGACATTGTCTACCCTGGTGTTGCTTTATCCCAGGAGTGGCTTCTGTTCCTGGTGCTGAGCCATTTGCCAGTGACTCTGCTTTTTCCCCTTCTTGCCAATGTTATGCAAGACTATCGCAGCCTGGGTGTGGATGGGAGTCACAGACAAAAGTCCATTCTTTCTTTCTTTGGAATGCTGGCTTTAAGATGCAGCTAACCGCGTGAGGTCCGGCATGCAAATGCTTTGTCCCTCAGCCTGAAACAAATGAGGAAGGTTTTATCTTGCTACAGTGCACCAAGGGACCCAAGGCTAAGAGCTCTGCCAACCTTTCTGCTGCGAGAAGGCACTCTCTGCAGCCAGGCAAAGCTCCCTTCAACAAACCATGGTGCGAGTTCTTTGGGACACAAGGAGTGATGGGCCAGCATTTCAGTCTGCCACCAATTACGCTCAAAGCCAGCGGACAAGACGTCTGAATTCTGCAGGGAGGAGGGGGTCGTCGACAAACAGTTTGACACAGGGCTCATCTCCCTCCCTGCTTCCAGCAGATGCAGCAGCTTCTCTGTGCAGAACCCTCCTTCTCTTGCTAAGGGAAACAAACACCACACTCCTGCTCTCCCACTGGACATCAAGATGGCTCACCTGTGCCACGCCCCTCAGGTTCTGAGGCATCACCAGGGTTCAGTTCCTCAATGGCTGGGTCAGCATGCTCTCGGCGGGCAACCCTGTAGCAGAAAGAGATCGCACCAGTGAAGAGTGGATACGGTTCCCACCCATGCAAGCCCCTGAAATGAGGCAAGCCTACTACAGCATGGGCCCTGCCCTCTCCACACACCCAAGCCCTCTCTTTCTAACATGTGCCTCTCCTGAAGGCTCCCCGTCCTCTCATTCAACGGCAGGTTTCTGCTTGGATTCTCCAGATTTGCCACATGCCGCTGCTATCACTTTATTAGCTGAGAAATGTAAGCGGCTCTGTTTAACGAGCCATTGATTGCCTACAATTAATGGGAACCGTGCATAAGTGCTAATTAGTGAAAGCCAGAATCTCCAGGGACGTGGTCTAGGCAGAACAGGCTGCTGTATTGGTGGCGATGTAGGAAGGGACTCGGTCGCAGCTCTGTCAGCCAGCTGGTGTGAGTACCGAACTGAGTGGGATGCCCCCTCCCCAGCTTTGTGGAACCAGTTAGCTCCTGTGGACTGTGGTGCTGGTGGGACTAAATGGCAGACCATATTCTGGATCACAAGCATCCAGCCCTCCCTCCTCCCCCACCCCATCGCTCCACATGCAGGATCTTTGTAAGGCAGGGATGGGTTTACACCAGACACTGGTGTGAGGGAGCCTTCCCTGCCATGCCCAGAGCCTTGCAAGATGGGGAGCCCACTGCCCCAGTCTCTGGTGGCCATGTGGCTCTCACCCACCGGAAGAGGCGGTTGGCGGAGGAGCCGCGATAGGCGATGTTGTTGAAGAAGACCTCCAACTCCTGGTCATTGTCAAAGTCAGCAGCGATGACGGTGCGGACAGGTGATGGCATGGACAGTTTGGGCGTGGCAATGTCCTGGGGGAAGGACGGGGATTAGTGGGGCAGGGAGAGCCGGCTTGGGCTGGAGCAGGGCCAAGAGGAAACTCAGGAATAGGATGGGGGTCAAGTGGCAGGAGGAGTTGTGGCTGGGCCACAGAGGCACTGAAGGTGGCGCTGAAGGTGGTGGTGGAAGCAGTCCTGGGGGGATGAGACCATAGTCTCTTGCAAGGAGTGGTGCCTGGAACAGAAACCCAAGTGAAGCAAAGGCTGCCAGATCTACATTGCAGGAATAACAAGGAAATGCTTTGGAGCTGGGGGGCGGGGAGCTGAAATAAAAGGCAATCCTTTAAGACAAGGAGCATCTGGCAACCCACCTTGAGGGCAGAGAGAGCAGGTCTCATTGGTGAGTGGATCTGACCTATGCGTGGCACTCCGGCTCTCACTCTTCAACTACTGGAGGGAACCCCCTCCCCCCTTCCCTGCTCGCAGCCCAGGTTATCCTGACAGTGCACAGCAACTACTTGGCTGCTCCCCCTCCTTCAAGTGGCACTTACCCGGAAGCGGATCCGCCCACCTGCGCTCATCTGCAGATAGAGCCGGTGTGGCCCATTCCAGTTGCCGTAGATGAGGTCAACTTTGCCGTCACGGTTGAAGTCAGCCAGCGCCACGCCACGGCCATGCTGGTAGGGGTCATCCAGACCTATGGAGGATGGTGGAGGAGTCGGTAGCGCTGTGGGCTCAATGCTTGAAAGTGAACAGCCCCAAGTACTGAGCAGAGCACCACCACCACCACCACCACCACCACCCCCTTTTTTTTTTTTTGCTGAGCAGAAGGCCTTTGACTTGAGCAAAGGCAGCTCTTACCCCACAGGGACCTTATTCAGTCTGCCAGAGGATGGGGAGGGCCGCAGTTTGTGGGGCATGGCAGGACAGTTGGCCAAGCAGGCAGATCACATTCAGGGCCCAGAGAACCTCTCCAGATATATCCCCTTTCCATTCATCCCCTCCCCCTGCCCTCCTCTCCCCACCGATTCCTATTCTCCTGCTGACAAGGAAGGAGTGTTTCTAAAGAGAATAAGTGTCATCAGCAGCACCATGGTGATGGATGCCACCCTGACACCTCGTTAAACTCCAGTGATCAGCCAGACGCTCAATTACCGGTGGCTGAGCCCGCGTGCACTCAGCATTCCCCCACCCTCCCTTGCAAACAGCCAGGAGGAGGATGGGAAAAATCTCAGGGTCCCATTGGGATGAAAGAGTGTCCTGCAGCTACATGGTAATTTCAGCTCTAAAATTCTAGCCAACACAGACAGACAGACAGACAGACAGACAGACAGACAGACAGACAGACAGACACCGCTACCACCACCACCACCTGCCCTATACGCACCTGTATTGGGTGCTACATCTATGAAAGTACCATCACCCTGGTTCCGGAAGAGGAAGTTGGCCCCATTCTCGTTGTCACAAAATATGTCAGAAGCTGCTTCGCTCAGGATGGGCCCCACAGCCACACCCCGGCCCCCTGGGAAGAGAAACAGTGATAGCTCCCAGGCACCCTTGCCAGCTGCCCCTTGCTAGCCCGGGAATCAATAACAGGTGAGATGTTCGAAGTCTGGCAAAACATCCCCGGGTAGGTGTATCATCCCACGTCCTCCCACCATTCCCCCACAATGCAATCCTATGCACATCTAAGCCCCAGCAAGTTTAATACAGGGCTAGGGCACCTCCCTTATGAGGAAAGGTTACAGCACTTTCTCCCAGATCAGTGTGTGTAGGAGTGCAGTCCCAGTCAGTTAGGCCAGATGAGAGACACTGCAAGTTTCCTACCCTTAAGTTGGGATAGGAAAGTCAGAATGGCAACTGCTGCCCCCAATACCTGTGAATTTGTTGACTCCAGCATCCGCAGCCACATCATTCAGTGCCACGATGCCGTGCTCTAAGTCACTGGCAGCTGTGTCCATCTCAATGAGGGCATGGGGGCCAACTCTCCCATTGGCATAGTTTGCAATGTAGATGGAATACCGTCCAGAACCCTATAGGAAATGGGGTAGGGGAGTGAGAGCCTGATTGTCCTCACATCCCCACAGCATTCGGGCAGAGCCAGAAACAGGGACCTTCACAGCATCTTCCTCCCCCTCCTCCATTTGTCTGGCCAACCCCACACAGCCATCCCAGTTTGTTTCTTTCCCACGGAAACAGGCTAGTCCTCATGCCTCCTGCTCCCCTTGCCGGCTGGCCTGCCAACCATACCCTGCCCCCATTGTTCTCCCATTGCACCCTGATTTAGCAATAATTGTTTGAAAACAAACCACGCAAGGTAGAAGGAGAAGAAAGCGCAGGTGACAGGGGCATAAATCACCCAGACAGGCTGCGTTTATCAGCGGCACGGCACCCGCCTGGCACTGCAGCCCCTGATGGGAGTCCTGACAGTTGTGGGGGAGGGGGGAGAACTGCCAGCAAGTCCTGGCCACAGCGGAGTTTGGAACTCAAGAGCGAGGCCTCTCCAGTCTGGGGTTCAATCTTCGTGCAACTTTGATGATGCCACTGTATTCAGCTCCCATCCAGTCACCCCCCCCCCGCCACGTCGCTGATAATCCACAGACAGTACCACACTGCCCATTCCTCCAGGGCTGCCCACTCACTCACCGTCCTGTCCACGCACGCCACGGAGCGCCCCGCAAACCGGCTAGCCACGCCCCGATTCACCTCATCACTCAGGATGTCCTCCCAGCGTCCATTGCGAAACTTGAACAGCTTGTCTGTGTAGGTGGCTATACCTGGGGAGGAGAGATAAGACACAAGACGCTTCAGGGTCCCCTGGTCGTGTGCTGAGCTAGCTTTCTCGGAAGACAGGAAACCAATCGGGGTTCTGCATAATTTTCACTAGAGCCCAAACCTAAGAGCAACCAAAATTACTACACTAGAGCAACCAAACTAATTACAGGGGTGGGGCACCTCCCATACAAGGAAAGGTTATAGCGTTTGGGGCTCTTCAGTTTAGAAAGAAGGTGCCTGAGGGGGGACATGATTGAAACATACAAAATTATGAAGGGGTGGAAAGAGTAGATAGAAGGAATCTTTTCCCTCACACAGTACCAGAACTAGGGGACATCCACTAAAGCTGAGTGTTAGGAGAGTTCGAACAAACAAAAGAAAATATTTCTTTACTCGGTGTGTGATTAGTCTTTGGAACCCCTTGCTACAGGAGGTGGTGATGGCATCAGACATAGAAGCCTTTAAAAGGGGACTGGACAGATTTATGCAAGAAAACTTTGTCACAGTTTACAAGCTATGATGGGTACATCCAGTCTGAGATTAGCTGGTTGCTCATCATAAGGGCTGGGGAGAAATTTCTTTTTCTGTCATCCGAATTGGCTATGAATGGCAGGGTTTTTTTTGTTTTGTTTTGTTTTGCCTACCCCAGACTGGTGAGGGAGGGATGGGGTGTTGAGTAGGTTTCGTGATTTAAAAACTGGTCGCTTGTGTTTAATAAAGTTAAACCCCAGTTGTAGCTTCAGTCTTCTTTGGGGGTGGTGCAAGGGTAATAGGCTACCTCAGAATGCCAGATGCAGGGCATTGGTTGTCTGGTGGGCCACTGTGAGATACAGGAAGCTGGACTAGATGGGCCCTTGGCCTGATCCAGCAAGGCTTTTCTTATGTTCTTAATGGGTGATGGACACTCACTAAGGTTCCAAGGAGATGTTTATGTGAAAGTACTTGGCATAAACCATGCCTTGAACAGCAGAATTGCACCTTGTGCAGATGTGAATCCTCCTTTGGCTATATTTTGGATGTGCTTACTGAGCTCTGCAACCTAGACCTGGCTGCAGCCTCACTTCTGTTCCTCAAGGCTGCTGCTGGAGAACCAGTCCTGATCCTCAATCTCCTGGGCTCCCCCAACCCCAGTGTCTTCCCTTTGCGTCTCATCACTAGACAGTGCTGCACGGCAGTGACTAGGACTGCACTACAATGAATGCAGCAACCCCAGCAAAGCTTAAGAGCTGGTAAAGGAGGCCCAGAAGAATAAACTCATTAAGGTAAAATGTGCCAGAGCGGCGCGGAGCCATGTACATCATAAAGGGAAAAGGGAAAATCAATGGCAGGCCCTGGCCGGACCCTGACGCCAGGAGTAATGTGAATGGCTGATTTAGGGAACGGGAATCTTTGGCAGCTGCAAAGCAGTAATTAGGCGTGTCAAGAAGATGGATATGTGGAGCCAAGAGTGGGTCGATGGTCCAGGTGCGGGGCCCGGCCCACCTCTGGGTGGACACCAGAGGGCAGAGCTTCTTTCCTGGCAGATTTGGCAAGGGCTCTAAATAGTGGTTTACAGTGAGGCACTGAGCTTGAGTGAGCAGTAAGGGCAACAGTCACTCACAGAGGCATCCCCACGAGGCTCCGGTAGAGGTCACAGAATGCAGCCCAAGCTCCAGAGTGTGAGTTAACAATACATACATTGGGCCAGACCGGATTCAGCAGTGTTGTGCTAGGCTTCCCACCAAGCCCATGCAGAAGCATCCTGGCAAAGAGTCTCTTGACTTGAGTGCAGTTCTGCCTAGATCTATAGAAGAAGGGAGGGACAATGGGATAGAGCTGGCAGTGCATGCTTAGCTTTGAGTTAGTGCCCCCTGGGCAATGTGACACCACACTGAACATGCCCCCCTCCTGCAGCAGCATAGGGTGCCAGTCTAGGGCTTAGGACATCACTTTCCCAAAGGAAAAAAGTTAACAGCCTCTTATCACCAGGTTGCAGAATTGCGGGGGGGGGGGGGGAGAGAACTTGCTCAAGGGACTCATGACTTTCCCCTTTTGTGTACATCAATCCATTTGTCTCAAGCGATAGCTCCTTGCCCAGGGAAATACTTGCCTGCCCCTTGGCAGTCCCAGGGCTCCCTGAGCTGCGGTCCTTGCTGGCAACTAGGGATGTGGCAAAGCCCTGAGTCAGCAGCAGCCAAGTTCCCCATCCCCCGCTCTGCCGCCGCCAGAGAATCGACAAAATCACTCAGCTGGGAAATTAACTCCAGCCTTGAAACATCCCACCCTGGTGGCCACTGAAGGTCAGGGAACAGGAATCAGTGGCTGGGGCTGGCAAGAGAAGCTCCAAAGCACAATTGTGTGAAGCAGGGAAGCCTGCACTGCTGGCACAACAAACAAGGAAGGAGACTGATGGGTCATCCCACCACCACCACATGCCCCTCCGCAGATCACTCCCATGCCCTCAGCTGCCTGCTGTCAGCAAGACAAATATTAGGATCTGATTGGTTGTTGGTAGGGTTGTGCAAAAATTATCTATGGAAAAGGTATCAGGGGTCTGGCATCTGTGATTGAACATGAGCTGGTGGGTGGGTGTCAATGAGTATAATAGAATGGGTGTGCCAGAGTCCCACTGTTGAGTGATTAGTTGGTGCACCAACTGAAAAGTCCAACAACTTAGTAAATCATTGGAAGTCTGATGAGTGTGGCAAGATTATTTTTGAAGGATAGGTGGTTTTTGATGGGTTGGCTATAAAACCTGGATGGGTGTCAGAGGAGAGGGAGTGAGGAAATTCATAGAACAGGTAAGAAGGCCAATGCCCTAATTTGGTTATCATTGACAGGTTGAGTGTCAGGGATGGATGGGTTCCACACTCACCAGAGAAGGCATTATTGGTGTTGAGGAAGTAGATCTCCTCCCGCCCATCTCCATCAATGTCACATGCTGTCACACCAATTGCATTGCCCTGGCGATCCCGCAGTTTATAGTATGGGGAGCTACGTTCATCCACCGCAAGATTCACCAGACGTCCCAATGCCTTGTCATACGTTAGCACCAGGTTGGGCCCATTGTATCTGAGGGAACAGAGAGCAGGATAGATAATTTGGGGTGGTGGTTCAGCTAGCAGCTCTTCCCAGCAGGGATTTCCCCATCCATATGGAGGCAGAGAAAAGGGACTCCCCTTTTCTAGTTCTTTCCACCAGTTTTGAATGACTCTGAAATTAGGGAAGTCACCACTGGAGCTCCCAAGGAAATGAAGGTCAGCTGATGAAGACATGAGAGGCATCACCTTGTAACATTGATCATCTTTTGTCAGAAATCTGATGTCTACAAGACTCAAGTTGACGTTTTGTTCACTAGCTTAGTGATCAGCAGGGTGTACTTGGAATTAGAATATCAGGGGCAAAGGACATTGACAAATCTCTAAGAAGTGGAGGCACCTGTAGATCTCTGATACAGAATGATGAAGACCAGGACTCTGGGGGAATGAAGTCATGATTCAAGAATACTGCCTGTACACAGTGCGGGCTCATCTTTCTGAATATGCTCACTTCCGACTGTACCTTTCCACGAAAAGGCCCTGAGGAGTCAAAGCTACAGAATTCTAACAGTTTGATCCAGGGTGAGATCCATCCATGTTAACATCACACAATGCAAAGTTGCAGAAACGCCTGAGTGGCTTCATCTGGCAGGTAATGATGTGTGACTCTAATGTGGTTAGCGGAGAATCTACTAAAGCTTAAAATGCACAGTTTAAAGGGAAAATTAATACAGCAGAGGTGAAGGAGAGCAGGAAGAAGTTTTCCATGGACTATGGATAAACATAGAGCCTGATCAAACCCAGAGGATGTCTTACAAAGGCTTGACAAAAACAGCAGGAACCAACATGCATTGTTGCACACAAGAGGGATCTGATCAGGGTTTAGAGTAGATCAATCAATGAAAAGGGTTGTAGCCGTGTTAGAGGCTGAATCCTCCAATACATCAGAAATTTCTCATCTCTAACGTGTCGAGTATCCATTTCTAAATCAAAGGCTGTAAGAAACCTGGCCTGTGGGATAGAGACAAGAGCATGTTATGTCTTGGAGTGGGAAAGATTGACTTGGAAAATATTATCTTGGAAAGTACAGATATTGTTTGAGTCCTGGATAGTCTGCACATCATATTTCTTTACCTTCTAACACAACCTAAATTCAGATGGACCTTTTTTTTGGTACAATTATTGCAATTATCACATAGCCTATTTGAAGCTTTCATCACATGGTGATCAACCACAAGATTATTTTTTCTTCCTTATCTGCAACCATTAACAGGAAGGAAGCTTCCATGTGATGAAAGCCACATTAATGGCCACACAGATCATCTGAATACTTTCAGCCCTATCTCTGTACAATGTTATTGTGGTTTCTTTAGCCTTTGCATGATTGGAGATGCATCACACTAAGAGCGCAATCCTAATCTGGAGTTAGGCCGGCACAGTTAGACCAGCAAGGTTTGGCTGGCACACGGGCCACCATAAAGCACGTTTGGACCATTCTTGGTCAGAGAGGCAATCACATAGACATACACCACCTTCCCTGACTCTGAATGTGGTCCAAACGCACTTTACGGTGGCCCGTGTGCCGGCCAAACTTTGCTGGCCTAACTATGCCGGCTTAACTCCAGGTTAGGATTGTGCCCTGAAACATATAGCATAATTTAGTAGATGTTTTGTTTGGAAAGCTCAAGATCTATCGCTTTCTACACCTGACCAGCTAGAGACTTTGCCAAAACAAGTGCATTTTTCCTCTTCCTCATGGATCAGACATTATGTTAGGAAGAATCTCAAAAGTAGTATGGTGTGAAAAGGAAAGCTCAATCATTGATCATAATAATTGTCCTCCTTGGTAATGCCCTTTCCATCAGAGTTAAGAAAAATATTTTCTGGTAAAGTTGCCAGCCCCTGGCAACCCTGATCCCTTACCACGTTGCTTGTACAACACAGGTTACCTTGAAGAATGAGTCCTGAATATGAGAAACTGCAAAGAAATTTCCTTTCTTCCCAATTTGTGAAACTTTCTTGATGCCACTTGCATATAAAAGCCAAAAGCAATTCCCAATTGAGGACTCAGGAACTGACATATCCCAGCCTTCAGTAATCAAGCCATACAAGCAGCATTCAGCTGGTTATAAAACTGGCTGTCCTCATTTATTACTATGACTTGGCGTAGAAGGAAGGCAGCAAAAATACCTGCTTTCCCACTTCCACCAGAAGGGTAGCTGCCAATCTCTCAGAATTTAGATGTTGTTTCTCTAGTCCAGCCAATCTACTCCACATTCTACACCAGGAAGATCTAAGGCTTAGATTCCTGGCTTTAGTAGCTCTCTGTTGTGGTGTAGCTTGGAGATGCTTTAAATGCACAAATCCCCATCCTCCACAAGAGAGATGCATGTGGCCTTGCTACATGAGGGCATCTGCATACAACCCTTCCCCTATTTGCTTCCTTTTGTCCATCTTGAGTGCATAAAAATGCCCAAATGGGTACTCAGGCTGAAAAATCCAGAGCAGCAGTGGTTGGCGTGGGCACTGCCCTTGTCAAGACTACAGCTGGAAAAGCTTGTCCGAACAGTAGTACTAGCAATGGAGAGGCTAGAATTCAGTTGCAGACCACTATGAGCTTTTACTATAGGCCTAGTGCAAAACTCTCGCACTAGTATTTGTCAGGCATTAAGGCAAGCCAACAACTGCAAGCTTGAATCTTGTATGTTTATGCCTGAGCATTTCTTCATCTTTTTCCTCTTGGATCTTACTTAAGCTAGCCAGTCTCTGCTGTGTGGATATATACACCTTGGACAGATACTCAACATGTAAGCATTTATTTGCTATAAAATGTTTCTTGGAGTTATTCTGGCTACTAGACAGTCCCACCTTTACATGATAAAAATGAAAGAGGATGTGTAAACCAGGCACACTACTAGCATCCAAGTGAAGAAGTAGTAGAAGTCATAACCAGGGAAGAGTTAATAAAATTGCCTTCGTACTGAAAGTTCTTTTATAGAGTTTGGAATTGGAGTGGGTGCGGTGCAATGCCTGGAGAACATACTGTTAAATTTACAGTTGACACAAAACTAACAGGTATCGCAAGCATTTTAGTGGATAGGACTCCAATTCAAGATGTTTTTGACCCATCTATGCACAAGTTGAAACTGATCAAGAACAAACATGAATTAGAAATGGGAAAAAATACACTTTAGAAAAGGATTGTTGATACTGCTGAGGAGGATCTGAAAGAATAATAGTGGATCTTAGACTAAACCTGAGCAAGGAGTATGGCAAAGGCAAACAAATATTTGGGGGCTGCCTTTGCAAGAGCAGTATATCCAAAAAGCAGAGCACAAGTGCTCTACTCAGTACTGCTGGAGCCACAGCTGAAGAACTAGTATGTCATTAATGTTTCTCCATTAATAAGAACACTGACAAATTGGTGACAGTTCAGGACAGAGTGATGGAATGAAGGATTTGGAATGCAAGTCCATGAAGAAAGGTCAATGGAATGATGGGACAAAGAGGATGGATGGATTCAGGTGAACCTAAAACACAGGTGACTGAACAAGCTTGCTGAGTGCTGGTACAAAAATTTCCCTTTTCTAGAATGTTGTCAAGCCAGAATAAATACACATGCACCATGGATGGGTTGATCACTGTTACCTGGAGAAGGTTAGATGATATTACCAAAAAAATTCCAGTCCCAGTAATCATTATTTTGTAGCAGTAAAAGAGTTTGCCAGTGTCCTCCATACTGTTTATATCTAGTCCAGATTGGTATCCCTCAATGCTTAACCTGAAGGTCAGCACTATTAGTAATATCAGGTCCCCAAGCACAGGTCTGTCTCAGGAGGTGTGGGGCCCAGCTCTTTATCTCATCATGCTAATGCACTGTGGCTCACAGCCCTCTCAAAAAGGCCTAATATGTCCTTTCCCACTAGGAACTTGGCAGTACCGAACATTTGTTAAGAGGGATCAATAAGTGACAGCACATTTAGGATGGCCCACGTGTTGTCTGACATTTCCTTTTCCCTATGACAACCGTAGGGGTTCTGGCTGGCAGACTGAGAAGAGCCCATGGCTATACCCAAGCCCCTTCGGCTAGAACATTTATTATCGTTGTGTGGCCTATGTGGTTGCTGGGGTAGTAGCTTGCTTTTCCCACTAGAATGCACTTAGTGCTCATGGGTGAACCTTATCAAAGGTACATACTCTGCTCTGCTCCTGTATGCAGAAAGCTTCCTTCTCATAGCCATCCCTTGACGTATACTGTACATTCTCACCCAGCCACCCCCAGTGCAAAACATTCTACTTCTCTTGGGCAGGGGATGGCACAACATGGGCGAGGCTCTTTGAGCTTCAGCTCCATCGCATTTGAACTGGGGATGCAGGGAGCATGCAGCTGCCCGCCTTGTTTGGCTCTGTGCACCCTTCCAAGCCAAATATGCCAATAATGAGATAACCCCTACACCAATTAAAGCAATGAAAAGGTGCACACTGAGGCCTGTCAACACATCAAGGGAGCAATCGAGAGAAGAAAGTTACTGCTCCCTCCAAGGGGGTGCCAGAAACAGTTGCATGCTGGCAATAGACCCAGCCAGAGTGACTCAGAATGAGAGAACCTTTATTTCTCTTGGGGACAGGCCATGTGGACCCCAGTTCCATTAACCTGCCTTTTCCTCCCCTTATCAATCCCCTCCTCCATGAACAGCCAAGAGGTTAAATCCAGAAGCTTGGGGTAGGGATTGAGGTTCCATCGGTGCCCAAGATGGCAGCTATACTGTTTTGCTTTGTTTTTAAATGCAAATTCCAGTCTAATGTTTTAAATGAAATTCCAGTCTAAAGGTTCCAAGTGATGCTATGCAGATACTTTGCCTCTTGTGAAAGCGGAACCATTAACTGTGAGGCAAAGTGTGGCTAAATGGGAGTGCAGACTGCACCAAAGGCTGCTGGCCCTGAAGCCAGGCAAGAGGACCAGGAAGAAAAAAGAGGGGCTTACATGGCCAGTCTGTATGATTGACAACATCCCCTATAGGACAGACACACCCTGCAATAATTCATCATTAGCACGGTGATCAGGGACACACATTATAAGGGTGGATGGGATTCCTAATTGCAAGGAATAGGAGTCCAGTATGACTCCAGCCACCAGGACATGCATCTGCTTCCTGAATTGCTGCTCCAAACGCATCAGGCAACTGGATCATGATCTAAGTGAAGCCCTTCCCAAGCAAGCCACTAACTGTGAAATGAATTGTACTGTTCAGTGGCTGGAATGTGTCATTATGCACCAAAGAAAACTAAATTCAGGGTTAGCTCCGGAGGTAGTCAAAGCATTCTAGATTTTGGGGTGGGGGTGGGGAAGGGGAAGGTAGTGCCTAACTCGGCTGATAATGAGAAAAATACTATGTGCTTGTCAGAGCAGAAATGATAGGCATGGTTGTTGAACTGTGCGTTAATCATGATGCTGTAGGTAACTTTAAGAATACTGTGAAACGTCTATAAAACCACATAATGTGGTTTTGGATAGCTGCAGTGCCTAGCAGTCAGATGGGGACGCAAACAGCAGGCTTGTTGCTCTGCCCTGGAGAGAAAATAACTCACTAAGCATTTAAGGGCTTCAGGAAAAGGTGGTGGAAGGAGCCTAGGAAGAGAAGAGATTTCCAGGGGAAATGAGCTCAGCTGAAGATGCGCATACAGTACAATCTGCCATCCAGCTCTCCAAGCAAGACTAGACATAAAAGTCCTCCTGTGGATATCTGCCTTCCCCAGCTAAGTGAGCTTCAGAGATGCTTTATGGGCAGGACAAGTTATATAAGTGGTGGCCAAGTATAAAAGGATGCCCCCCCTCCAGTGCCCAATCACTAGGACTTGACTTGCAAAAGGAAGGGGCTCTGGAGGCTGCCGGCAGAAACAGTTTGTCAGAGAAATGACTCCTGGAAGGCAGTTAAGTTGTAACTTCTGAAGATGCTGCTAAAAGGGACGTTTCATAGCCTGTACATTTATGCCTGCACCTGGGTCTCTGCACTGCTATTATTTGTGGCTTATTCCATGACAATGGCAGCTCAGGGCTGCACTCGGATTCTAGCTTGTCGTGACATCAGAGTACTGTACAAGACTGCCTGTTCTCTTTCCCTGTCTCCAAACAACCGCAGCCTGTCTGCGTACCAACATTACCCTTGGAGGGTCTCTTCTGTGTGACCCTGCAACCAGGGGCAAGGCAAGTGGAGACTGCTCAATGGTGGCTCCCAAACTCTCTCCTAGAAGGGCTTGCCTGGCACCTACACTGTTACTTTTTGGGTGCCAAGCAAAAGTGTTTTTATTCTCCTGGGCTTTTAACCAGGTTTTGCTGCTTTAAAATTTTCACATGTTACATGATGCTGATTTACTGTTTTAATCATGCTATTATGAATTGTAGGTTTTTTAAAATATAGTTTGAGTACTGTGTGATGTTTTACTACAGTGACGATTACGGCTACTATTACTTGGAAAAATATGTCTTGGGTACATAAAGACGTCATTAAAAACAAAAGAAACCCAGGAAGAAGCGTGATCTCTTTCCTACCCAGAGATGCTAAAGCACACTTTCACTCACACACAAGAGTCCAGATTGGCACTTTACACTTGCAGGCAGCCAGCAGCTTCCCAGTCTAGTCCATTGCCCAACCCAACCTCCTCTCTGCTAGTAGCCAACCCCACTGTACAAGCAATACCCAGCATTGTCTGTGGTACCCACCCAGCCACGACAATCTCGAAGTCTCCATCCTGGTCCACGTCTGTAACCGCTACACCATAATTGAGCTGGGTGGGGTTGCTGTCGTAGTCAGGGGGGAGGACACGGTCCGTGATGGCTGTGAACATGGGCTCACTGCGCTGGGATCCTTCAGCGGGCCAAGCCAGAACCAAGCTCCACAGCAGCAGCAGCAGCAGCTTTGGTACCTATGAACAGAGAGGCATTTGGCTATCAGTTATGCTGCCCATCTGACCAGCAGCTGGGGAAGGTTCTCCAGTCTTGAATCCCGATTTCCAGAACTTGTACCCATATTTATTCCTCATCATATTCTGACGACATATGTGACTAGCCACAGAGAGGAATAACGTTTCTCAGCCCTTGCCCTCTGGATATGGAGAAGAATGCATTGTTCTTCACACTGGGGTCTGGGCTCAGACAATTGGTCATGCCTCTGGAATCCCCCTAATCCCCACTCATGACATCCCCACTACATTTAGGAAGAATCCTACATCCTTTTCACTGCTGTTGACCCATGAAAATAGTTTTAGAGCGCAGTCCTAACCTGTGCTGGAGCAGGCAGGCCAGCTGAGCTGAGCTGCATCCTAACCAAGTTAGGAGGCAGCAGCAGCTTAGCATGGGGCAAGAGGACGAACATCCCCTTGCCCTGCGGTACGCAGCATGCAGCCCAATAGGGCTGCTCGGATCTGCGCCAGCAAAATAGTTGGAAGTCCTTGCAGCCAGGAGTGGCCCAAATTGGGGCCGCCCAGCCCAGAGACAGAGGTTTGGATAAGGCCTAATGGCCATGTCCAATCTCCACCCTCCTCCCTGCCTATAAGTCCATGCTCCCACTGCCCTGTTATGCCTCCCGCCCACCTCTAGCATGCCCTCAGCGCAGAACTAAGATGTTGCACAGCCAGTGATCAAATGCATGGTGCAGATGCCACAGTGCTGGTCAGGCATAGGAGTGCAATGCCAGTGCAGCACCAGGTTAGGACTGCACTCCTTGTTTTTTTTTTCTAAGCCGGGATCTAATGCAGCCTGCCTGACTGCTGGAATAGAGCCGCTGACACCCCCGCCAGCAAAAGTTCCAGGCAGGCTGTCCCAGGCACATGGGGCTTGGGACTGGTCAGCTAGTTGCCCATTGGTCAAGTACTGGCGCAGTTTTACATTCAGCCTGAGAAAGAATGTTTGGTAGGCAGCGAACTCGTGTTTCTTAATCCCCTGGGCTTGTTGGGGAGAGCTCTGGAATGCTAGATCTCAAGCAGGTTTGGGCTGGCGCCAAGAACAGGAATTGCTAGCTAGGACTAGTGCTGATGCGGAATGTCTAAATATTGTGCCCTAAAATGAATTCAGCAGTCTCCCAGAATTCAGATACAAAACCAGATTTGCTGCTCCAGAGTCCCAAATCCCTGATGAGGACAAACAGGAGGATGCTGGATTAGGACCTCCCATTTACCCCTCTGGAGAAGATCCTTAGCCCAGTCTCGTTAGCAGAATATGCCATCTCTTCCCCCTTGGTTTCATCCAAGGGAAACAGAAGCCTCTGTCTCTAGACAAGGTTGGCAGGCGGGACAGCAGCATCATTAGACAACAACTGCACTTATGCTTATCTTCAGTCTGGAGTTCTGTAATTTCTACAGGAAGACATAGCACGTCCTTCCTTCCAGCCACAGGTTTGCTGGTGATTGGGAGGTTAAATTTGCACTAGTGGAAAATTAGCACAGTATATTATGCATGATCAATAGACAAAGAAGTAGACTAGCCAGGGAGGTGCAGGAGCCTTCACTCGGACAGGAGTCTCAGTCGGACAGAACTGAATGTCTCTCCTAGTGCAAGAGCTTTACAGAGATATAAAGCTCATTAAGAATAAAAATGCAAGAATTACCTTGCCAGATTGGACCAGGGGTGCATTTGGTCCCTCATTTGCCTTCTAGCAGCAGCCAGCCATATGGTGTGGAAAGCTCAAACAGGGCCTGGTGCAATAGTAGTTACCTTCAACACCTAGCAATCAGAGGTACATAGCCCCTAGGCATGGAGGCTCCATTTGACATGTCACGGATAACATTCACGCTACCTGAAGTGCCATCACGTTCCCAGGACTGAACCTGGCCCTGGAAAAAGTAATGAACTTCCCAAGCAACTGCTATAACAGTCCAACCCTAACTGGGCTTTAGAACAGTGGTTCTGCTGTCATAAATAGCTTTACAGCAGCATGCTGAGCACACTGCCAGCAGCCATTCCAGAATTACTGCTGCAAGCAGCGATGGTGTCAAGGCCTGCTGCCACTGTAAATGCAGGTAAGCCGGCATTGTGGACAGGTGGTAGGAGCAGCGGGAGAGCAGGTGGGTGGGGAAGGGTTATTGTCACCTACAGCATTTGTGTGTGCTGATATCGCATGCTCCTTCCATCTCCCTTACTCTCCTCAGTTCAGTTCCTCCAGCAAAAGCCTGGCACAGATACAAGGAAAGCCATTGGGGTAGCAGAGGCTTACCCCACGATAAGGCAGAGGCGTACTGGGGCTTTTCCGCGCCCCAGGCATGCTGTGTGATGTCATGATGTCACACATTGTGACGTCATGACATCACAAAGTGAGGGGAGCGCTAGGGCTCCTGCAGGGCCCCCCTCCCCAAATGGAGCGTTTCCGTCGCTCCCTGACTTGTGGCAATGTTGGCCCAGCTGGCCCTGGAGGCGCCCTGGCAGGCGGCACGTTCCCCTCACTCCCCAGCTTGAGGAACGAAGGGAATGCACCCAGTGGTGGCATCTAAATGATTTAAGAACTCACTTTTGATTGGCACGTGTCAGGACCCGCCCACCGGAAGTGATGTCATAAGCCGGAGGCTGGCGGAGCCCAGGTCTACCCGTGGCTGGTTCCTATGGGTAGATTGGTTCCTATAGGTAGACCCCTTCGCCCCTCTAGGAATCCAGAGTCGCTCCCTTTAACCCTCTGAGTGCCGGCCAACCAAGAAGAAAAGCTCTTTGGGAGGGGGGAGGAGGGGGGAAGCACCGCTTAGTGAAATGGGCGGAGTCAGCCCTAATTTTAACAAGTGGAACTGAGCTCCCCCGCGTTCCCCCTGCATGACATCACTGAATGCACCGGCGCCTTCAGGGACGGCCAGGGTGATTTCATCCCAGCCGGCCCTAGAGGCACCCAGGCAGGCAACACGTTCTCCTCGCTCCCCGGCTCAGGAAGCAAAGGGAACGTGCGTGCGCCTGCAGGGGCATATTGGACATGAGGAAGGGTGGGCGGCCAGCTGAAAAGCACTCTGCTTTTTCCTGCCTGCTACACCCTCCCCCCCAACCAGCACCCACTGTCCGCACATCGCCTTGCAGCACCCGTTATACACTTCTGTGATAAGGGAACAAAAGTTCCCTTGCCTTGAGGGAACCTCTGAACTACCTCCCCTCCCCCCTGCTAAATCCAGGCTGGTGCAGCTGCATTGGCAGGGAATTTAATTAGGATTGGGCTGTAAGTTTATAAAGCAAAGGGGTGGAAGAGGCACACATCAAACTGTATATTGTGGCAACACCAGGGGATAGATAGATAACCAGATGTGCAAGGCACACTTCTGTTCTAGATGAATCAACCCCTAGTTTTGTTCCAATGATGGGCATCGTTAGTGCTTAAACGCCAACAAAACATCGTAAAGCTAAAGGATCTTGAGAGTCATCTAGTCTGGCTTTGTCCCTCATGGCACAACCACATCCACCCAGAGTCTGCACATTGATCCTTCTTATAGAATAATCCATCAGATGTGTGCCTCGAGCAGAAAAGAAGCACAAACGAGGTGTTCTGTGCCAGAGGACACCTTCTCAATTCAGAGTATAGTTTGGCAGATCTCACAGATGAGGACCATCCTCCAATACTTGAGGGCATATTTTCACAACTAGATTAGTTTATTCTTAATACAGGTTAAGATCCCTCCCATTTGCTCACATGTACGTGTGCACACATGCACACAGACCTTGGTAATGGAAGCCCTTTTTTCATTCTGTCTGCACAGGTATAAGGGGACTCTTTCATCTCATGCTAATCAGTACCTTAATTTTCTTTCTGAGGCTGTCAATTTGAAGTATTCTGATAACCACTACTGTAGGTTACAATCAATACTGTCTTTAAAACCTCTTGGGAAGGGTGAATTCTCCCCCTCCATTCCACTCTTTCATCATGCTTTATTCATCCTGATTGAACAAAAGGCTGGTCAAAGTGCATTATGGAATATAGTCTCTCTTTTGCACTTTCCAAATGACAAGTACTTTGTTCGCCATATTATTGGTGATCTGGAATTGCTTCAGTCCTTTGTGGCAGGACCCTATTCTGTTCTAGACTAGCAAATTGATCCCCTGATAATACCATCCCCACCTTGGCTGTCCAATTGTGGTTTGCTAAGCAAATGTTTTTGTACGGCCAGCCATCCACAGATTTTTTTTGCTTGGACTTGAGATGCAAAGGTAGACTTAACCCTATCTGACTCACCCACACCATGACAGAGACATGGTACCCAAACCAGATGTATCTGGAATTTATTCAACTCCTACCTAGTGTAGGATCAATCAAATCCATTTAGCTCTAAAACCTGACCAGAGTCACCATATGCCCACAATTACCATCTGGAGATGGAACAGGTGGCATTTGTGCAATTCATTGCACTTTATGGTAGAGTTTAGAGCAGTGGATTCACAGTATGGTCTGCAAATGGCTGCTATACAACCAGTAGGCTGCATAATAGATATTAGGGGTCTAAAAGCGTCACTAAGATCAAACTTCAGCTTGTGAAGATATACAGGACAGGCGCCTCTGCATCATATACATGGGTTCAAAATCACAATGCAAAATGCCCAGAACTTAATCCTGTTATTGGGATAGGACCTTGTCTCTATCCCACTCACCTTGGAAATAATCTGGCGGGAGCACTGCCTTCTGGCATGGGGAGTAGGCAGAAAGTGCACCAGCAGAATGCATTTCCATGCGTTGAGAGCCACAGCAAAACCATTTATCACCCAGAGCTGGCAGTCTGGGTGCTAGCACCGTCCTCCCATTTAGACCCAGATTAACTTGTCATTAAACAAGTTTCCATAAAAACAGAATGATAACAGGCGGCTGGTGACAGAGATGGTGTGTTCTACTACTGGGCTCTCAGCGTTTGGCTTGGGCTAATTAAACTCATACATCAGTGAGCATTTCTAGATAGATCATTAGGGAAATGGTCATTAATTAAGTTGCCTTACTAAAACACACAAAGAGCTTACACCTGTGCACTGGGACACATACACAAACACACCCAGACATACTTGCCTTTAGGAGGGCAGTTTTCTCACCAGATCTTGGAGTGCCCAATCTGTATACTCCCAAGACAATCAAGTGTCCACTTATGGGTGCATTATGCATTGCAAAATCACACAGAGGTTACATCCATGCAGGAATCTATGGGAAACTGGATTTAGATCAAGATGAATGACCATACACATGGTGTGTTTCCTTTGCCATGTGTACAGACTAGGAAACCACAATTGGTCACAGCTTTCCAAGAGTGTACATACAGCTATTTATACAGCTATACATACAAGGATCACCTATTCCAATATTGCCCCAGATAATTCTATATAAAAATGTCTTTCCCAGACAATTTTGTGATGTGCAAAACAGCCCTTGCTCAGTCCCTTTGTTTGACTAAATGACAAGGTCTAAAGCCCAGAGAACATCCAAAAAGAAACAGCTTTGACCATAGACAAAAATTATCAAGCACCAGGGTTGCTGCATCTAGTCTCAGGGTTTCAATCACGGCCAGATACAGCAGGAGTCCAGACCCTTCAACTGTGATGTGCCTACAGGATTCAGTGTTATTCGAATTGTGGGTCGAGACCCACTTGGTGGGTCATGACCTGATGTCAGATGGGTCGTGGAAAGCCATCTTGGAAACTGCAGACCTTACTCTTGTTATATTCCTTTTGTGAGTGTTAATGGTTTGAATTTTCAAGTGAGAGTTTTTTAAAATTTTGTTTTTAGTTCAGTACTTTTACATCATATTTTGTCCTAATCTTGCTTTCTGTCAGGGTTGTATAATTACTGCAATCCAAGAATGCCAGTTTGTATTCCAGGAGTGTCATTTTATTATGTTACAATGGCAGCACTTCCTGCTTAATGATGTCACTTCCTGCCACAAAATCACTTCCAGGTTAATGACATCATTTCTGGTGGGTCCCAACACGAGTGCCATTCTAAAAAGTGGGTCCTGGTCTAAAAAGTTTGAATACCACTGCAGTCCAGGGTATGATGGGGGAAGGAGGCAGGAAAGGTTTACAAGAATCTCAATCATCTGAACAGCACAGAAGATCCTCCAGGAAAAAAAAGGGAGAATGCCTCTTGTTCAGATGGAAAACTACATTCTAGAAGTGAAAGCAGGAACAAGGCCTTTTCTTCCATGCACAGTTCTTGCTCCTTTCTTTTTGGGCATCACTAAGAATGGATAGTAGAGAGTGGCTAAGACCCCCAAGCTTTGAGTCCAGTGTGCCTTTCAACCAAAGAATGCACAGAAACTTCACTAGACAGTTTAGGAAACGTCCAACAGGGCATCCAAGGTACAGATCTGCTTGCAGAGATGCCTTTGGCAGCAGGAAAAATATAGCTGTTGGTTGGCATCTTGTTCCAGTGGTGGACATGGATGGAAGCCGCCTCCATGACTTTGTGCAATGCACGCCATTTTCTACTCCACCAGTAGGTCAATTCCTGGACAGGGAATGGAATATGTACAAAAAGGAAGTCTGTTCTGTGCCCACATAGCCAAAAGGGCAGCATGCTGCAGCAATGGATGTGCCCTCCTTCTCCTAACCTGCCTGACCGCAGTTCCTGTAGCTCCAAGGTTCAGTTGATGAAATGGTGCCATGTGCTGAGTACCTGCAGAGTTCATAGCAGTGCTGATTCACATCCAGGTAAGGACACCTCAGGCCATCACAACAGTTCTGCATGTCCATGCTTTGCTTGCTCTTGCAGGGTGTGGTTGAAGGCACTGAAATCTGTACCTGTTCATATAGCATAACTGAAAAGAGACGACAGCACCTCATCCAGCAAAGACTGTCCCAAGGTGCAGATGTCGCTAGAGATTTGCAGCAGGGCAGCTGATCTTATTGGTGACCGCAGGCCTCCGCCTGTGGGGATGACCATGGGATTGGCATGGCACAGGCAGCGATCCCTGAGCAACCACCTAGCTTTGACTCCCTACCACTGAGATTCCTCAGAGTTTGCACCCATTCTCTGCCCCTCTCTCCAGGGGGGGAAGTGGCAGAGACAGCTGCTTTTTCAAACCCGAGTTTCCAAATGAGTGGTCTTGGCAGATGCTACACCTTAATTGTATCATTGCTCTGCCCCAGCAAGCAGTTGCCAGTGTACTCCTCCTGCTATTTATCCTAAGTAGCATCACAGCCCCTGGGTGTCACTAGCTCCAGTATGAAATATGTCCCCCTCCGTGACATAATATCCCCTGGACGACAGTGAGCTAGTGACATCACAAGCTGACAGTGTGATTCTCAAAATGCACCCCCCACATCCTGCTTAGTGGCATCACAACACAACACCAATGCATTGTGGGGGACAGCAAAATCGCCCTGTAACATCACGGGACCCCAAGCCAGCATGTCATTCTCTTCCAGAGTGTCATTCTCTTCCATCATGGCAGTCAGAAGCCAGAGACAAGGGCCACCCACGTCCCAGCTGAGCCTCTCTCAGGGTTGCTTCGGGTTCGCATTCTTTTCCCCCAAAGACGCTACCACTGCCCTGGGCTGCACTGCCGCTGTGTTCTCGGAACCTGCATTAATGCTGCAGGCAGCAGAGTCTCCCTTCCCTGCAAAAGCCAGCCGTACAGATCAGCCCCAGACCCACAGCGGGGCCAGGTGGCAGCGAAAGCCCCAGCGGGACCCAAGCAGTTGTACTTCAGAGTCGGTGTCATTGTCCTCCCTGTGTCACACTGCAGGATGGCCGGCCAGCCCGACGAAGCTGGGGCACAGCCAGCCAGCAGCAGCGGATGCAGCGTGGAGACGAAACAGTCACCTTATATTAGCAGGAGACAGACTTCGGCACCCTTGGGACCCCTCCGTTGCCTGCCTACTGCTGGGGGGTGGGTGGGGGTGGGTAGGCATTAGGGGGACCGGCGCTTTAATCGGTCAAGGGCCGGGACAAATTTGCCACGAGAAGGGAGCCATTGCCCAGTTCCGGTCCGGGGCACCCTCCACAGCCCATCCCCATCCCGAGCACAGATCCAGCTCCCTCGGATCCGAAACCCCGCCGCTCCCAAACCTCACTGCCACCCCCAACTCCACACTCACTTTCTCAGCCTGCTTCGCGGGCTCCGGGTGCCCATTGCACGCCAGGCGGGCGCGCCTAGGCAGTCCCTTCTTCCCCGCGCTGCTCAGCCGCCCAGCCCACACTCCTCCGGCGAGATCGCCCCTCGCCAGGCTCTCCGGGGCACTTGGCGGCACATCCTCCGTGCTCGGCCGCCCTCCGCCGCAGCGCTCGCTCGCGCCCAACTTTTCCTCGCCGCCGAAGTCTCCACCTCTTTGGGAAACTTCGCCCCGCCAGGTGCGCGCAGCCCGGCAGGGATCAGCTCTACTCACCTGGCAGGTGGGATGCCGGGGGAGCGCCATGCCTGCCAGCGGGCCGCGGAGCACCGCGGGCGAGCGAGCTGCTCGGATCCCGCGCCGATGTCCGGAGCACAGCCGGTGCCCGCCGCTCGCTCACTGGCCAGGCCCGCCGCCGCTCTCGGTCCCTCTCCCGCTCTCTCTCCAGCTTCGGCGAGCCCTGCCGCGCGAGCGCCCCTTTATGTAAAGCCTTGTGCCCGAGAGGCGGCCAATCAGCGCGGGCCCAGCGGAGGCAGCTACCCAATGGCGACGCCGCGAGGTGGGGCCGCTTGGCACTGATTTACTACCTGGAATTGCAGGGGAAGCGCGGCCAGGCAGCGCCGATCAATACGGAGCCAAACTGTGACGGGCGGGAGGGGTGGGGGGGGGAGGGAGAAGGGTGCAAGCAGCCTTCAAGAGCACCGTTCGTAACCTTCACGAAGGGGCAGGGCTTGTCTGATCGGGATACCCAGGGCTAAAGTCCAGCCCAGCTGCTGCCCCGACGCCCGGTGAGCTCGAGGCGAGAGGAGCTGTGCCGTCCCAAACCTCCCAGAAAGCTGATCTTGGCGGGCACGGTGCATACGGCGGTGACAGTCTCCTTACTGTTCCTTTCCCCGGGAAGATACGATCAGCGGACGCTTCGTCTCTGGGGGATGGAAGGACTGTACAGTGCGCTGCCTTCCAGGACGGAGGAGGAACGGGACGGGAAAGGGAGCCCTCCCAGAGATATTCTGGAGCGCGGCGGGGGCGGGGAGAGGGAAGGGGGGTCTGCCCCGTTGGAAACATAGCACGGCCTCCTCCTCTGGGCAACTCCCCCATCCCCCAGCCAGCCCGTGCGGCCAAATGCCCCCGGGTTGGCATCCTTGCTGCTTCGTCTTATTCCAGCACACTGTCTTTCTCAGCAGCAGAGCCCCCCTCGCCGACACTGATACCCTCCACTGACGCCGGCCTTGCTTGCACCCAGTGCACCCAGTGCAGTCTGGAGCTTTTGTCTGCTGCTCCCTAACTTTGGTAGAAGATGGGTGGTGGCGGCAAGGGGTGGGTGGGTGGGTGGGGGAGAGACAGATGGCCTCTGGCTCCAGTAATATGGTGAGTGAAGGAGTGGAAGTTCTATTCCTGACAGGCAGGAAGCCCATTGCATTCCACCAAGGACCTGACAAAATCCAGTCTGCCTTTAGGCTGTGTACCTAAGGATACAATGTGCTGTACCTAAGTTCCCAGTGATCACTGGGTAGCTACCTTGACCCTTGCCTTGGTCCTCCTAGTAGGTGGGTTTCTGGCACCCAGGTATTGTCAGGCATATAGGAAATGGAGCTTGCAGTTGGTCAGGGGAGGCTTCCCTTCTAGAGAGGGTGGGTCAGCCCAAGGCAGCTTAATCAGCCAGCTTCATGGCTAAGTGGTGATTTGAACTGGCTCCCCCCACTGGGAGTCCCTAGTCATAGTCCACCACTCACTGTAACCACTTCACCACTCTACTTCTGCTGTTTCCTAGACCTTGGAGAGAAGCCAAATCAAGCATATCTCCAACAGCTGCCAGTACCATACAGGAACATGGGTGAGGGTCACAAATCAGATGCGGAAGAGACAAAGAGTGGCACAGCCTTTCTCAGTCAAGTGGTAGCTAAGATCACAGATTACTCAGTGCAGGGACAAAGACAAAGATGAGAGAGGGAGGCAAATAAACAGGACACTTCCAATGTAGGCATTTGAATTCCTTAACCATCACTACCAGAACTTTCTAAAAATGCAGATTACAAGTAGTCTGTAGACTTGAAGGTTCCCTGTAGGGAGTGAATGTATCTTGCTACCAGAACACTGATCTCCTTTCCATGTCACCCCAAACCCTTACCTATTCTGCAAAGCCCTCCAAGATGCTGTAGCTTCACGGTACAAATCAGATAATCAAATGGTCAAGTCAACAAAGACTAACCCTCAGACCCCTAATGGGAGAGAGATCCCTAGCTAAGCTGCTCAGCCACCATTAATTATGCTGCAGGCTTCTTCTGAAGAAGGTATTGAGTTTAATTGGGGGAAATTATAACACCCCACTTCTCGAATGTCAATAGCAAAGCTAAGTTGCTTTTTCAGTTGAAATCACGCATGCCATCCAGAACTGTAAGGGCTGCTTCATATATCCTCTTTGTAGGGGAAAAAAAAGCATGGGTGCCCTGATGCTTCAAGTGTGGCATGAGTGAGGCTTTTTGCAGTACATTGATCAGGTGGTAGTATGTGAGTGGCTGAGTATGTATGAGCAATGGTAATTGTAATGCATCATGCAGTCCTAAAGCAATGAAATACTAGAAACATTTGTGGGAGGTGTACCCAGTGTCCCTTTAATAATATGATTCATTTCCAAGTCAGTCCATTTATAGCAGGACCAGTGCAATAATTCCACCCTAAAAGCAAGACAGGTGTGTGTTTTTGAAACAGAATTGAAAAATGCAATCAATCAGTCACATGTACCTATAACAGCACATCAGACAGGTCAGCCACAGAAACACTTATTGGTCTTTTCCCAAAAATCTAGCTAAAAGCGAATTCACTCTAATTCTTTTTATAATCAAAGCATCAATATGATCATGGGAATTGCATTGACTGGCCTGTGCAATATATGCCTGGAACTGTTACTCCTTTAAATGCAATGGAAGATTGCATTGATTTGACTAGATTCTTTGCTGTGCAGTAGCCTGTATTTCTGAAATGTTCACTCCTTTGGAAAGTGGCTGCTGAGGCTTGGTTGGCGAAAATGAAAGCAAACATGGAAATTATATTAAACCACAAGCACCGCTGAATTTATATTCAGTAGGCGGCCAAACAAAATGTAAACACTTACTCCTTGTGTTTCCTTTGCCTATAACCTGCTCAGTTACAAACATAATGGCTCATTCTGTTTTAATACAGCTACTAGAGAAGGGAATATTTTCCCAGTATGTCAAGTAGCTGCTGTTAGGGGACAAATTTATGAGCTTCTTCCTCTCAACTAAGCATATCAGGGAGATAAGCGTGGTGATGACTCCTTTTCCTTTTGGGAGAGTAAGGAGTGCTTCACACCAGATGAAATTTCCAACAGAGAGGTGAAAGGAGTTAAGATACCTTATTTCCTGTTGTAGATAACTCACTCACTCACATGCGCACACACACACACACACACACATGCTGTATATTTCTATGTAAAGAAATATGATACATATACAAGAGTAATTTGTTTTTAAAGCAAATAAATGCATACATTTCTGTAAAATCTGGTGGTCTTAACAAATGTATACCTCTTGGTTGTATGCTTAGGGTTTTGTTTTAACTGTTTGTTTTAACTGTTATTTGTATATGTTATTTGGTGTTGTCCAGTTGTATGGTGTGAAGAGCACCTCATTTTGTTGTTCTCATGCTTTGAGTACAATGACAAATAAATTTCTTTCTATCTATCTATCTAAAACATTCCTTAGATTTCCTGCTGGACAGAAACTCCAGTTAGGATATCTTGTAGCAATAATAAATATGTGTATTGAGACATAGAAGTACATGTAGTATACACATGAACTGAAATAGGAATATATAGATCAATACATACTGTTAGAAACTTGCACATATATGTCACACTGATGTCAGTGTGTGTGTGTGTGTGTGTGTGTGTGTGTGCGTGTGTGTGTGCGCGTGTGTATGCACATGTGTATGCACACACCTGTGTGTACATACCCTATCCGGGACTGAAAAGAACCTAGGAAGTACAGAAGTGACAGAGTCCGATGTACCACAGTAGACCTGATTGTGCCATTTTAGACTATTTTAGACATTTTAGACTTTGCATTTTAAAAACAAAAACACTATCTCTCTGCAAATAGAAAACGTGCACATCAGGAAGAAAAGTTTTAGACCAGCCCATTTACTGCTGTAATACTTTTCTATTTTCAGGCAACTTTTTTCAGGCAAGGGAAAATTCAAAATAGTAATTCCCCCTATTGTATCTCCTTAGGGCTTTACTACTTTGTTCCCACCTCATTCTGCTGCCTGTGTTGATCCAGCTGGAGATACTTTAATTTCTCTCTCTTCTGGTGCTCTGATTGGTTCTGGCGCCTGTTTCATCCCTGTAAGAGGACAATGGAGACCATATGAGGCTTATGGCTATGTCGTGACTAACTTGTCCCTATGGGGGTGATTAGGGAAAGTTCTGAAAGGGGATCTGCGTGGTGGGGCTGGGTAGAAGAGAAAGAGAGCAAAAGCATGAATCTCATCTTTTGCTTTGGGGGTCAACAGGAGGTCTAATCTTTCACGCCTCTCAAGTACAGTATCTGGCATGTGACTTTAATCTGATTTATTGAATGTTTCTGTTAGCAGAAATGGGGCATTTGGTTGGATTGTGTGTGGGCCTGAGTCTGCTCATAGAGTACAAGATTGGGTGGAACGATCTCCTTCTTCCTTGCCCAAATCACCCAGAACATATAGTCAGGAGAATGAAGGAACCTAGACAAACTTGCACTTCTTACAGCCCAGTCCTACTTGGACATCATGCATGGCAGCAGGCATAATGCCTGTCATGTCCTAAGCCCACCCAGGCAATATCAGTGCATTTCTTCCCGATAATGCTACAGTTCTCCCAGTAACACTGGCACAGCCCTTCCAGGCAATGCCAACATTGTCCATGCATAATCAGTGCTACGTCTAAGCATCGTTCATCGGTATGATGTCCAAGGAGCAATTCACTGCATCCACCCAGCACCAGTGCCACCAGCCAGAGGTGTGCTGCTAGGATGAATGGACCAAGGG
>JAJKFI010000002.1:25892828-25978844 GCA_029204185.1 Lerista edwardsae
TGATTATGCATGAACTACTATGGGCAGCTGCCACTGCAGCACACATTGTGATCCTTCAGGAGCTCTCCCTGCCAGGGACGTATATGCTGGGATGCATGAGATGTGATTGGCTG
The DNA here is from genome assembly GCA_029204185.1 of Lerista edwardsae. Taxonomy (NCBI): domain Eukaryota; kingdom Metazoa; phylum Chordata; class Lepidosauria; order Squamata; family Scincidae; genus Lerista; species Lerista edwardsae. The sequence continues at coordinate 25,892,942 of JAJKFI010000002.1, forward strand.
CCAGATGTAGTGTATTCTGTGCTCCATTGTGGTGCAGTGGCTGGTTCAGGTGGGGGTGTTGTGCTTTCTTCCTGTTTTTGGCTTCCACACTGTTCCCTCTGGGGTTCTTCTAATCTACACCGGATCTGTCATTGGGAAATAGCCATGTCTGTTTATGTGGAAATAACGAGGAATTGTCACATATAGGTAAAGTTACCTGAATACAAGAAAAGGAATCCTGTCTCACCTCTCAGGTGGGCTCAATTAATTACTCCTTTGTCAGCACTGCCTCTACTCCTGGGACTATGGGCTTTATGGGATTATGGCTGGAAGGGGAGCAAAGCATACAACAGGCACTGGTGCTACTGAGGTCTGGGGTATAAAGAACCATGCCTTGGATGCCTCCTGCTCAGGTAATGTCTTCACATTAACAATGCAGAGGATACACAGTGCTAATGATATTGGCAGTTTATACTAAATTGGGAGGTGTCAAAACAGCAGAGAGAACAGCAAGGGTTGTGGGGGGGGGAGAGTGATGATAGAAAAAGTGGCAAATATGGGAGGGGCCGAGTCAGCAATACGTGACTCAGCTAGGCTCAGATACAGGGAGGTGCAGCCCAGGGAACTGGGAACAATGGACAGGATATTAGACGGGAGCTGGAAGTGAGATATGACAGTGAAAGGCCATTGTAGAGGGGGCTCTGTGTGTGTGTGTGTGTGTGTGTGTGTGTGTGTGTGTGTGTGTGTTCTTTTTCAGTCCAGGTATGGTAAAGAAGTCTAAATATTACACTATTATCACTGGCATACTTGTAAATTATAAGGAGCTTTGTATGATCCAATGTATTAATTGAAAGCCAAATGCTGTGAAATGGCAGGATTGAATTGCAAAGGTCTCTCAAAGACATGCCTCACCTTTGGAAGAGAGACAGTGTGACATCAAAATGTAAGGTATGGTGAACATATTATTCAAAATACACGTATTATGGGGGAAACAGATCAGATCGGTTGATAAAGGACCCGACAGATGGTGCTTAAGCAGAATGCACAATTTCATTTAACGGGTAGGGAAAACGTGAACTGGGAATTGCTAGACAGATTCCTTGCTGGGACCTGGCAAGGGTAAAGAGATTCCTTGGGACACCTGTGTGTGGAAAAGGTGGAACAGCTCGAAATAGGTTAGGACAAGAGATTTTGCTTTCAGGATACAGATCCAAGGGATTTCTCAGGTATTTTGTGTAGATTTGAGGATGGAAATAAATGATATGGTCTTATGTAGGGTGAAAGATAAGGAAAAGATTCTGCTAGGAAATGTAAGTTTGTAAATGTATTTTAAATCACTCTAACCTTTCTTTTCTGTAACTACAAACCAGACTTATGAGCATTCCAAGTTTCCAGCACCTAAAAATTAATGCATGCAAGTGTGCTTGACTTCCTAAGTGATTCATTTCAACAACCTGCCTGCATTGTTTTAAAATAAACTGACTTTAGAAGGTGAAGAATAATTATCCCTCTGTAATTCTTTTTCACTTGTCACTTGTTGCATCGTGAGAGTAGACAGAACTGGTACTCTGTAGTTTCCTGGAGTTGTGGAGAAGGGCTGCAAGCTGAAAATAGAGCCAAAGTAAGAGAAATATCAGGAATCATGAACTGAGAAGCAGTCAATAACTTACTAATGGCTTGTAAGTGTATTTAACCCCAGATTCAAAATGAATGAAAGCAAATCCCATCCTATAATATTTTGAGGACCATGTGGGAGTCTGCACAAAAAGCTGTGATACATTTTAAAATTGTGTTCACCAAAGGTAGGCCATCCCTCCACTGTGAGAAGTTCGTGTGTAATTATGATGTGTAAACAGGCCAGAAAACAGAATTCAGCTCCAAATGTAGTCTTTCGTCCATAAAGCACTTAATACCATCATATGGGCTATGTCCTCTCCTTTTCCCTCTTCTTGACAAACTGCTATCATTTAGTTCATTTTGTTGACTACCATGTTCTGCAAACAGAAGCTCAGAAAAGACTCACTAACCCCTTGAGAAAAATCTACTACTGTACTTGGAGTTGAATATTGGGGGTATGTGACCTAGAGTGCAATCCTAACCTGGAGTTAGGCCAGCACGGTTAGGCCAGCAAAGTTTGACAGGCACAAGGGACACCATAAAGCGCATTTGGATCACTCTCAGAGTCAGGGAGGATGGTGCATGTCTGTGTGCCGGCCTGTCTGACTCTAGTGCAGGATTCCTTTGCCTTCAGTAGTCATGCACAAAGAGGAATTTGGGTAGGCACAACTTCTCTTGACACCGTTGTGCCATGGAGGGGGAAATTGCACCTGCCAAAGTTCTGCCTTCTTCACAACTATTATAACCTCAGGAGCCCTTTATTTGCCAACTCCACCCAAGCTCCCCTCCCAAACTCTTTGCCCTTCTGCTCTCCCTGCCCCTGGTTGCATGACATCTGTCCTCACTGTTCCCTCGGTGGGCCATGCCCCAGGGACTCATTTGGGCTCTTCCTGTCGCCAGGACATTGCTCAAAATGTGAATTATTCATTCTCACTAAAAGCCCTTTTTGCTGTCTTGCTGTTCTCAAGCATTTGCTATTGCCGTGTAACCGGAGCTACTGCCACACAGTCCCCTTCACTGCGGTCACCTCCCCACCTGCTGCCAACATACATGAGGTGGGGGCTGGGAACATCAGGCTAGGGCCCAAGGCATGGATTTGGCCAGCCTAGCTTCTAGGCGCTTCCAGAACTTGGGGGATTTTGAACGCATTGATTGTCAGGGGTGGCATTTGCTCTCAAACAGCCCAAGTCGCTTTGTTGGAGTGCTCTCATCGGCGGTAGCAATGGCGGGTCTCAGACTGGATCTTTCTCAAAGGCTCCAGAGGACCTAGTCTTGTTGGTATAGAGCAGGAAAAATAGTATACAGACATAATCAAAGTGGTATTATTTTGCTACCACTTCTGCACAGACCCCAGCGGATTGTACCAGGCCGGTAAGGACAGTAAATGTACTGGGCTGGTGCATTTCTACTGCTGCACGCCCCAGCAGTATGAGACACAGACAAGCCTTCCTCATTTGATGGATTCTAGGCTGGATTTGTTGTTGAATAATGATGAGGATGAAGCACCAGGGGCAGGATGGCAGCGGGGATGGAGAGCAGCATAGCTGTCCCTTGAGTGCATGCATTGGACTCCCAGTAGCTCTGTTCTCAGGACATATTCAGAGTGAGTGACTCTGTACAGAGGGAAGGATTATGCATGTTCACCTGAATGTCGGCATTTAGCATGCATGCAGGACACTCTCGCTGTGATTGGGAAGCCTGCTTTTCCACAATTACAGATCATATGGAGAGAGAGAGCCCTGAGTACATCTCTATAGGCCTGGCCAGGTGGGACCTCTGTTGGGCATGAATGAACCTTTGACCAATGCCCGACCTGAGTGACCCTTGACAGCTACCTGTACTGTGTGCATAGGTGCAGCTGGTCATAAAAATGAATGCACGTGCATTCATACACAAAGTGTACATGTGTGAAAGAACCCAAATATATCTAGAATAGTGATTGTGTTTTCACTTGTACCTCTGTCATTGCACCTGCATAGGGTTGTGTGGAGTGTTGAATGTATGATAACTGCATATTTGTGTACAGTTGCCTTCCAAATTGTAGAGAAGTGCAGTTTGTCCACGCTGCATGTGCTGTTGCTCATTTGCATTTTGTAGCATTTCCAGCTTGTCTATTTCCTGCCTCATTTCTGCTGCGACACCAACTGGGAGGGAGATCATCCAGGAACTTGCTTACAGGCTCAGTGCATGGACTGAGGGCGCATGATGCAGCAATTGCTGTAAAGCTATGCAGCTTTTGGTCTAATCTGATCCTGGATGGGCGACTTAGGAACCCCGTGTACACCACCTTGAGTTCCATGATGGAAGTAAGATGGAATACAAATGTATTAATAATTTGAATACATCCGTATTCACAATTAAATAGGCTGAACAAATAGATAAAAGACTGAGGAGTGAGAATCAGCTGATGTGAATACAAATAGACAAACATGTTCAGTAATTACATACAAGTATGCATAATGTTCAAACATGTATTAATACTTAGCTAATATCTAATGGTACAGTATTGTTGTCCTAGGTGAACATGAAGTTTGCTACTCTGCTATGCGTAGGGGGTGGATTATTTTTTGTCCCCAAGGCTTTCCCTGTAGCACTTTCCCCCTTTCTCCCTCCTGCCACTTAAAGTAAATAGAACAAAGTAAAGGGGCTGCAGCTGGGAGAATTATGGGGTGGTGGGAAGGACATGCTTACCCTTGCTGCAAAACACGTTTCCCAAGGAGCACTGAGTTCTGCCCCTGATTTTTCTAGACTAGCCACGTGCTAGTCCAGCCTGTTCTGCTGTTTTTCAATGAGAGCAGATATTGGAAGTAGCTCTGGAAAAGCATCAATGGCTATCTGAGGGAATAGATCCCTCAGAGAGCTGAGAGATCCCTTGTAGATGCTTTCCCCATGGAGAGAGGGGTGTCAAAAGGAAGCACTCATTCTGCCATTATGCCATGCTGTGCCACCATGCTGAGATACTTCCTGTATGCGACACCTCTTCATGGCATGCCTGGCAGGGGCAGACCTAGTCAAAATGGCACCCATGGTGCCCAATGAAAGTGCGCCCCCACGGGGCATGCAATGTAATGACAGCACAACATTGTGACGTGGTGCCATGCAGCACCCCCCCCTCTAAGAAGCTGGAGGGGGCACCGTGTCATAACGTGCACCTTCCCCCACCCATCCATTACTACTTTAAAGTGCCAGAGCATCTTTAAAGTAGCCTAAAAGCCAACTCTATAAGCTTCATGTATAAGCTCTATAAGCTTCCAATTTGCCTATATAACTGGGGGGGCAGGCACATGCTAATCTCCCATGCAAATTAGAAGCATTGCATGATGGTCTCTGCTCACATGTGGCTTTTTCCGACACTGACGCAGATTGCTAAAAGTGGAGACACAGGGATTTCAAACTGTACTCAGCAAACATAAAAAACCAACTACAAAAGAACTAAGGCTGAGCTCACCATAACCTTAAAAGTTATGAAGCTTATAGAGCTTCACTGATGCTTTCAGGCTACTTTAAAGATGCCTTGGCACTTTAAAGATGTTATGAATGGGTTGGGGAAGGTTCATGTAGTTCTGGGGGTGATCCAGCAAGCTGGGGGGTGCCCCATCCCCTGCTCTAAGACGTGGGAGGGGGTGCCTTGCTTCTGCTGGCTCTTTAAGGCCAGCGGGAGCTTAGGAGAACGTAGTGTAGGGCCTGGGGAGTTGCAGGGGCGTGGCAGGCACCATGCTAACAGCATCCACACCCAAGATGGCGCCCATGGCTTGTGCCACCCTTTGCATCCCCTAGATCTGCCACTGATGCCTGGGTTCAGCCAACATTTTCTTTTGTCCTTCTACTTGGAGGACAAAGGCACATTGCACGTTGGTGAGACCGGAGACCCCTTGCCAATTGCAAGGGATATTAAGAAACATTTACAAACTGAAGGGGGCACTTTGAAAAATGGCCTCAGCTGCTTGTGTCATCAGTCCTGGAAGCCATTATAAAGATGGCAAACAGAGGCTGAACTTCAGCAGATTTCAAAGCCACATTCCCACCTCACAACGGTAGTCCCCCACCCTCCATGAAGAAGATCCCAGCTTTATTTGTGCACCAATGAGCACTCAGGACAACAAGTTGGGAGAATGTGCCACTTTATTAACTGATATTTACAATCAGGAGAAAAGGGAACTTGAGATCTGCAGCTCTTGCAGCTTCATGGTGCTGCAAAGCAAATGCAGTGTGGCGGCCAAGAATACATGGGGTGCCAGGATACCTGCTCCCTGACCGGGTGTTAAAACACCTGGCTCCAAACCACGCCCCTCCTCAGGTGACACCAGCTTCTCGCTACCAGCCCTGAAAAGGGGCTGAGATAGATGGGCTGCATCGGGGAACCCCTTTGAACCTTTAAGGTCACCCCTGCAATCCAGGCACAGGACAACCTGTCCCTCCTCTCGCACTGTTGGGCCACTGGGGAGAGGAAGTGGGTTGCCCTGCCCTTGCTGACCTCGAGGTGCACACCGAAGTGGCCATCTCCTGCCTGACAACAGTAGTCCCCACCCTCCATGAAGAAGATCCCAGCGTTGTCTGTGGCGATTAAAGGAGACATTCCAGACAAAAGTTGCATGCAGCTTACAGAAACCTTTGGAGGGTGGTACAGGCAGGAGCCGCACCTGCCCAGTTTGTGCCCCCCCTCCCGCAACTGACTTGCATGAAAGATTGATTAGCACCAAATGAATCTTGCTGATTAATCAGTTCCAATCATTGTCTATCAGGGGTATTTGGGTTCCAAATGGATAGATATTTGACACCGCAGCTCCTCCCAGCAGGAGCCGGTGCACGCTGATAAGGAGCCTCTTTCTACTACTGCAGGGAGAAATGAGCTTGTTCTCTGGTCAGTGCCAAAGTCTAGACATTGCGCATTGTGACAATCCAAAGCTACCCGTTCCAAAAAGGTGGGGTGCAAAGGTCTATATGTTGCCATCTGCAAAGAGGGACAGGCTTTGTGTCTAAGTGACCTGGTTGGTGAGTTAGTGTTCTTATAGGCAGGAATTAAATTTTCTGAAGCTGTAAGTGGTGAATTTATTTGCAAATGCATCCCAGCCCAGAGGAAGCCTACGTACAACTGCTGCATCTCTTTGTGGGCTCTTTGGCTTCAGTGCTACAGGGAGCTGAATTGAAACTAAACCCAAAATACAATTCAGAGCGGTTTTTTATTCCAGTGAAATGGAACTGAATCCAAACCTAAAATCTCTTTGTTGCCTTGAACTAGAATCAAACCCGTTCATCTCCAAACGGTAACAGATTCAAGTTGAATGGTTCAATAATCACTCACTCAATGGTTCAATCATCATTTCAACTGTATGATTAATGTTTTATTTTCCTGCTTTTTATTCTGTTTTGTTTGTAAAAAGTTCACTGTTCAAAACAACAATTTCTTTGCAAGCTAAGCAGTTCTCATTATATTCATTGTATAGAGTTTAATTCCAACCAAATGAGTCTGATCGCATTCTGAAAGGGTTTCTGAACCAGTTTTGAAAATTAAGGTATGAACCAGGGAGTGTAAAAACACCAATGAGCCCGAATCAGGACTGAATACAGATTTGTAATGGTTCAACTCTCTGCTTGGTCTCCGTTGTAGTCCCCTGTTCAGTAGCATGGTGATTCTGGCTATTGATTTGTTAGGCAGAAGATATTCTTCAGATCCCAGTTGCTATCTGCCAAGCCCAGCCCAGCCCAGCCCAGCCCGGCAATGCAAGAAGATAAAGCTTGAACCCAGAGCTACTAAGCACATCTTTTTCTGTTGTTCCACACATCTGCTGCTCCCATCTGCCCAAGTGCCAGGAGCTCTGCGGTTAACTCTTTCTGCGGCAAAGTCAGAAGCTCAATTTGAATCTGCTCGGCAGCATCACGTTTGTATCTTCCAAGAAGCTCTGGGGACGCACTTGCCGTGACGTTACTTGGAGACGCTGACAGTGAGCCTTGCTCACAAATTCTGCACAGGCTCCACCAGTTGGTACCAACCCCAGGAGCCCAAAAAAAGGAAGCGCTTTGTTGGAGAGGAGAGGGGGAGCTAAACTCTGAGGTGATGGTTTGCTTTCCACTAGCACAGGAGGGGAGGGGGGCAGGAGGGATGCATCACTGCTCTTTACTTCTACAATGAATCAAACGTCTTTGCAAGTGAGAGCTTCCCACAGCCCCCAGGAAAGTCTAGGGATGAATGTCAAACGCTGGGCAGCTGTGAAGGCTTGCCGTATTCCCAGCGCTCGTGCATGGCTTTGAATCTTGGTGTAAGCCACTTCGTTGCTCTGGAATTAAAAGCAGGATGCAAAGATGTTAAATAAATACATAAAATTAGGAGATCCAGTTTCTCAAGATGGAAAATGAGGCTGCCCTGGGCTGTCACTGGGAACTGTCACGCAGACAGGCTTTTCCAGAATTGTTACCTGGCTCTTCCCTTCCCTGCCTAGTCCTTCCATTGTTGCCTGCACCCTCTAAAATGTTGTTTGCAATTCCATGAGGAAAAGGTCTACATTTTTACTTAGGAAACTCTGAAGTGCCACAAACACTAATGTAACCAGAAAATTATTGTAATGTATTCCTGGGCTTTGGGGAAGGCTCAGGGCCCTCGTTCATGACGCTGCTGTCATCTTGTTCCCCTCTTTTCTGCATGTGGGATAAGTTGCCACTGCTAGATCAAAACAGTAGCCAGTGAAACGTCTGAAAGAAAAAAAGATTCACTTTTAAGCAAGCTGAGAATTAAGTCAGGCCCAGGATTTAGGGTGCAATGATCCTATGATAGATGTTGGGCCGGCCCAATGTGCTTGCCTGCTGTCACTAGTGCTAGTGCTGTTGGACCAACGCTAGCATCAGCGCCAGCCCCAGGGCACCAAGGAGAGGTGCAGCAGCGCCGCTCCTGAGCCAGCTGAACTCGGCTGGCGCAAGAGCAATTCTGGGTGTGGAAGGGAGGGAGGGAGTGGGAGGGCTGGTAGGTGTGCTGGCCTGGGGAGGGGGGGGCAGATGGGATTTGGGCCCTGGAGTCTCCTCAGCTCTGTGCCTGCTATTTAGCAGAAGCAGATCTGAGGAAGCCATAGGGGAGGTTGGTGCAAACATGCCCTTGCCCCCAGGGGGCTCCCCAGCACACCCAAGCTGCTCTGGATATAGGGCAGGCCTGCTGGCCTCGCTATTTCAGCACAGTTTGGGATTGCACTCAGGCAGCGCAATCCCAGCGCACCCATTGCGTCGACGCTGTGTCATAGTGTCAATGCGACATCGTTAGCGCTGATGCTGGGGCGCCACTCGGCACCCCTACGTTGATGCTCGAGCAATAGGATCAGCGCTGCAGGCAGTGTCAGTCCCGTTGCACCCGGGCCAAGCCTCCCTCGCATCGTCTGAAGCCGGCTGACGCAAGGGAAGCTCCGTGTCTGTGCTCCAAGGGAAGCTCCGTGTCTGTGCTCCAAGGGAAGCTCCTGTGTCTGTGTCTGTGACGCAAGGGAAGCTCCATGGGATTGGCAGGGGGGAAGGAGGTTGTGGTCAGGACGTGGGGGGCTCCGGATTCAGCTATAAGGCCGAATCCTAAGCCGTCCGGGAGGCTGCTCGGCTCTGATTCGGGCCGCACGGTCTCCTCGGATCTGCGCCTGCTGTTTAGCAGGCAAAGATCCGAGGAGCGCATTGGGGAGGCTGGAGCCTCCCCTACGGTAAGGGTGCAAACGTGCCCTTGCCACGGGGAGGCTCCAGTCTCCCCAACCCAGCGTTGGATTTGGTGCTGGTCGGATGGCCTTGCCAATCCAGCGCTGGGTTGGATAGTGCTCTTCGATAATTTTGAAAGAAAAGTTTGAGCTCCTGCACTACTATGCATAGACCAGAGAAGCACAGATGCAGTTAGTTGTTTTGATCTGGGAGCAGGATTAGGGCCTGCCTTTAAGATAATATGTGCTTAATAGGACCATGTTTGTACATGTACACATTTCTGCAATGCCTGCAGATCTCAACTTCCTTGCTAAGATGTATATCTGTGGATCATAACTCTGTCCCATGGCTGTATGCTGTGACGACTCAAGAACTGTGCAGGAAAGAACACAAAATGTAGCACAGAATTCAGTTCTCTGCAAATCTTATCTTTGATTTGTTGAAGAGGAAGAGAGTGAAATTGTGGGCCATGCTTAATTATGTCGCGTTCTGATCTATTCACATCCTGCTTCCAAAATAAAAAAAATTAAATTAAAAGCATTCTAAAGTCTTCACTGAGGAATCCTAAATGATCCAAACAGAAAATGAATATTTTGGTATCAGAATAAGAGTACACATCTATAAAATACAGAACAGCCCAATTCACAGTAACTCCCTAAATTCAAGCAGCATGCAATGCTGTCAGTGTGGAGCCCACTGCCTCCTATGGGGGAGTTTTGGCCTCCACCAGAGGCCTCCTCAGAGCAAGCAAATATTTGTACAGGTAAGCCCTGCACGCATTGTAGGTCTGCATGGACCTGGGCCAATGATATTGCAGGGGCAAGTCACATGGACTAATGAAGGAGGATTGAGTCCAGGAATGGGGCATGGATTCAGCAGATGCCGCCAAAGGCACCCCCTTTCCAATCTCAATCCACCCTCCTCTTCACCCCATTGCAGGCATGTTTTGTCCACTCTCTGCCCATTCCACCAGTCACATTCCCTCCCATCCCCTATGTGATCTTACCTCACTTGGCAGGCATCTGGTGTCCACTGGCGCACAAAGCCAGCTACTTGCCACTTGCAACAGCGGCCAGTCTATGTGCTCTGATGTGTCATCTTTTGCAACAGCTGGAAAGCATCTAGTGCTGCTGCTCTAGGTGCCAATTGAGTCCTTTGTCCCTAAACTCTGTCCTGGTTCTGTTCCAGTGGTTTATCTGAAAGTCAGAAGTTAACAGAAGTTGAAACAGTTGGCTCTTGCTGGCTCTGTGCTGTTATTGTGCATGCATAAAAGCACCAGAATGAATAGTCTGCACCTGCGCAAAAGCCCTGATGTGGCCATCTATACATCAGATGCCTGTAACTCGGGCGACCCAATGTATATGTAAATATGCTTGTTTTGCATCATTGTGGGATTGCAAAGTATGGAATCACTTTTATATGGAGCAGAGGTGCTAGCAGTGTGGGTAAAAGCATGTGAGAAGGTTATGTTGATACAAGCCACTGGAATATGAGAAGAGGAAACAACAGGGTCAGAGACGGAAGTATTCCAGGCTTTTTTGCCTGTCCATTTTGAACTCCTATTTCCATGACCATGAGGGCTAGAACCTTTATTTTAAAAAACAACAACACAACTCTATAATTCTCTGGAATCCATACTTTGTTTAAGATGTCAGATTCCATGTAAAATCACACAGGTAGAATTGTAGACACTGAAACCAACAGTGAGTCCTGCAGCACCTTAAAGACTATCATATTTATTGTGGCATGAGTTTTTGCAGGCTAGCGTCTAATTCATCAGATGCGACATTACAGATGATGAATGTTCCTCTTTATTGAGCGCTTGATCCTGGGCGTAAAAAACCTGAGGCTGCAGTTTCCAGTGTGACTGGTGAAATTGTTTGATTCTTGTGCCTTACCCTGAATAGAAAACAAAGAGGGGCTTTTGCAATGAGGCATATGGGGGCGGGGAGAGGCATATGGGGAGAACTAAGAGGCTGCTCATATATGGTCCAATTACACAAGGTTAAGTCCTATTAGATTAGGGTTTTTTTTGGGGGGGGGGGGCTGTAGAGAATATCTTACCCTCTCTTCAACCAACAAGATACTCTGTTTACATAGGATGTTCCCCTTACCCTGGGTTGTGCCATATTCAGCCCCAACCCCCATGTTTGATATGGGGCAGGCGAGCTGGCTTCCCTGTTCCAGTACAGGTTTAGACTGCATGATACCAAATCATAAGGCAACACAGTGAAAGAGAGTGTAGATAAAATCTCAGCATTAAAACTAATTAAAACAGATACATCAAAAAAAAATCTGGGCAAATAAAAAAAGAGTTCAGCTGATACCTAACAGAAAACAGAGCTGCCCAGGAGAGGGAGTTCAACAAACGCAGTGGTGCCATGCTTAAAAGGGCCCTGTTTCTCATCCCCAATGGCTTCACTTCCAATGAGAGCAAAAAGGATCTCAGAGGATGATTTTTAGTGAAGCAGTTTTGTGTGAGAAAAGACTGAGGCACCATCCTAAGGCGCTCGTTGCACCAATGTTACGTCATAGTGCCAGCGCGACACACATAGCGCCGATGCGGGGGCGCCAATCAGCACTCCCGTGTCAGTGCTCAAGCAACGGGAAGCCGGCTGGTGCAAGGGAGGCTCTGTGTCCAAGCGGACACGGGATTGGTGGGAGGGAGGGAGGGAGGTTGGGGGCGGGACATGGGCAGGCTTGGGATTCGGCCATAAGGCCAAATCCTAAACCCGATTGGGAGGCTGTGCAGCCCTGATTTGGGCCGCGCGGTCTTGGATCTGTGCCTGCTGTTTAGCAGGCACAGATCCAAGTAGCGCATTGGGGAGGCTGGAGCCTCTCCAACAGTAAGGGTGCGAATGTGCCCTTGCCCCAGGGAGGTTCCAGCCTGCCCTACCCAGCTTAGGATATGGTGCTGGCTGGCCGGCCTCGCCATTCCGACGCTGGGTAGGATTGTGCTGTCCATCAAGAAGCCCAGGACTTGAATGTGGGGAAGGGTCCCCTATTTTAAGAATTTACCATAATTTCTAAGGATATTCTCTTCTTTCTGGGCTATGACTAGAGGTGTGGTTTTTTGGAATCAGGCCAGCAAAGTTTTGCTTGCACAAGGGCTACGGCAAAGCACATTTGCACCACTCTTGGAGTCAGGGAGGATGGCACACATCTGTGTCCTGGCCTCCCTGACTCCAAGAGTAGTCTAAACATACTTTACTGTGTCCCTTGTGCAGGCCAAACTTTGCTGGCCTAACTGTTCTGGCCTAACTCCAGGTTAGGATTGCGCCCTCAGCGTAGGCTGCTTGGGCTGGACTGGGGTGGGGGTGGGGGCCATGGGTAATGACTGTGGCTGCATCTGCTGACACTGTACCACCTATATTACCTACCTATTGCACTTTTAAAACCCTTATAAATTACTATTATTTATTAAAAAATCGCCTTTGGGATAAAAACACAACACCGTTTCTGCTCTTCTCATTTTTGTCAAAAAATTAAGTATATGAAAAAAAATAAACAAAGAAATCACACCTGTAACTATGACTAGAAATCTAATGGCTATTCCTTCTTTCAGAGCACTCTGACCATGTAAATCTCTGCACAACTGACAGTTTTTTTTCTTTTTTTCTTTTTTGGGACAATTTTGATCAGGCCATCATCTTGTGGCTGAACCCGCTCCAAGAACAGGGTCTCCAGGTGCATTGTGGGGCGATGGCTGGCGATGAAAGGCCGCCTCAAATAGCATCGCGAGACTCTGACAGCTCCATTCTCTCTGCTGCTCCCCCTTTCGCTCTCCAGGTCCCTGTGGTCTTTCAAATGCAGTTACAGATCAAGAGACAAGGGGAGACATGCGCTGAGGAAGGGCCTTCTGTATTTTGTGGAAGCATTCAGCATGGAGGCAGAATGCAGAGAAGGAGGGCGAGGCACATCTTTTTTTTTGTCATACTAGAGACCTTGTGAAGCCAGCACTCAAACCAGCAACAGCAGCAGGCATGATGGGAGGAGGGTAGGTTAGTTCCAGGAGGCAGGGCCTGGAAGATGGTGGACGGGAGGCGGGAAGCTTAATTTGGCTGCATGAGGCTGTGGGAGGGAACAGCCAGCCCAGGACACAGTGGGGAGGGGCCTCGGTGATCTAGGAACAGATGATTGGACGAGCAGCTTAATTTTTTCTGGATGAGGGAGGGGAAAGAAGGAGGTGCCCAAAGAATGTGGGAGGGGCTTCTTGCAATAAGAACCCATGGCTGGAGTTTCTTTTTTCTGTACAAACCCCTGGAGGAGAGAACGGAAGTGGGGAAATCAGGGGAAGGCATTTGTTTGCAAGAGAGGAGGAACTCCTTCAGCCCTTGTGACTCGATGGACTCTACATTTCTCACAGAGTCACAATGGGTGTGTGCTATGACTCACAAGTCAAGGCACAGGGTCACCGACTTGTGACATGACTCACGACATGGGCTCAGTGACTGGAGCACCCCCATGCCTCGTAGTAAGATAACCAGCAAGTGAGCATCTCTGGAGCAGACCTGTGACATACTAGCGTTCACAGGACAAGCTGAAAGAGCCTTGTATTTTACTGAAGGTCAAAGGACTCAACAGGAATGAGAAAAGTAGAGCAATTCCAAGCATGCTTTTGGACTGTCATTGAAATCAGTGGGAGTTACTGTTGAGTAAACATATTTAGGATCAGGCTGCATAAAATGGAAAGCATCACCATCTGCAGCTTTCCCCATCACTGCAAATCTGTACAAAAGCCACACAAAGTGGAATTCTCAGTTCTGTGCAACTCTTAAAAGTACCACAGCCCTTTCAGTCTCTGAGCCTGACTGCCCTATAGGAAACATTGGGTCTTCTTCCCTGCTCTCCCTATTTTATCTAGGCTGTGCTTGTAACAGAAGATCCTATTGCAGAGCACAACTAGCTCCAGAAATGTGGTGGGGGTAGGAGGAAGATTGAAACCAGAGGCCCTCCTATGCGCCCCAGTGTCTTCTGCTTAATTGTGCATTTCTCTAATACGAACCCTTTGGTAGACAGTTCCATGCAGCTCAGTCTAGGTACAAAAAAAATGGATAGTGAGAGATTTGTCATCCTGCACTGACGTGATCATTTAGCTTTAGGAATTCTCCGGCACACTCCAGAGTCCACACCCTCCTTTGTATTTCTTGGTGCATCTTTGCTGATTAATGCTGAACCTTTCCTGGGATTCTGCAGAGATGAAGGAATGCTGGTGAATGGGCCAGAGAGTGCAGTCCTAACCTGGAGTTAGGATGATACAACATTGCTAAGCCAGCAAACTTTTGCTGGCACAAGGGCCACCATAAAGTGTGTTTGGGCCATCAGGGAGGATGGTGCGTTTTTGTGTGCTGGCCTCTTTGACTCCAAGAGTGGTCCAAACATACTTTACGGTGACCCTTGTGCAGGCCAAACTTTGCTGGCCTAATTGTGCCGGTCTAACTCCAGGTTAGGATTGCACCCTGAGTCAGGATTGGAAGAGGCTGTATAAGGACAGGGGAACCAGATAGAGAGGTACGACAGAGAATTATTGAGGCTACTTTTGCCTCCATCCTCAGCTGCTTCGGGCCCTGGATGCTGAGGCGGGGGAACTGCCTGAGGAACCTGGTTACCATCTGATACTCTGCTGCTGCTGCTATGGAAACAGTTGCTAAAGACAGGGCAGTGTCCATGGTTGGACTGACAGGAGGTCCCGAAGTGCAAGCTGAATTGCTTGGATTTGCTGGGGGCCTTGAGAGCTCTGTTTCTTTTAGTTCTGTATTTAAATTACTTACGCCTTACCTTTTCTTGTTAAAAGCAGCTGTAGCCTGCATTATCCCAGGCTGACTTGCAACTTCCCAACTGTGCTGCATAGCAATGGGATGAAATTAATGCCCCAGAGAGCTTCAAATATTCCTTGCTTAGGGGGCACTAGAGAAACAAGCTGAGTTGACTCAGCCAGGTCTCTTCACTGCTGATCTGAGAGATTTGGGGATGAACCTTCCACTCCAGCAGTGGTCTGCATTGCACACCCTTCATGCTCACATCAGAATTCTCACCCTCCTTAGAGGAGGAGCCAATAAGTCAGTGATAGAGCATCTGAATTGCATGCAGAAGGCTGAGAGCAGTCCATGGCAACATCTGGTAGGGCTGCGAAAGACCCCTGTCTGAAGCCCTAGAGAGTCCCTGCCAGTCATTGTAGTAGACAATCCAGGGCCAGACAGACCAGAAGTCTGACAAGTATAAGGCAGCTTTGGGTGTTCATCCCTTTGGGCTGCTGTAGTCCTTCAGAACAAAACTGGCCATACCAGTAAGCAACCCTAGGGAAGCACTTTGTACTAGGAGACCCTTTCATCTGTTGTGGAGGTAAAAACATTGTCCCCTTCCAAAGTGCTTCTGTTATTGAGCCGTGGAGAGGCAAATGGAGCTCCAGATGCTATAGGGAGGCAAGAGGGAGCTGGGCAACAGCACGCAAAGATTTGCAGGAGCCAATTTGGGGAGCCAATTTGGGGTCAAAATTTGGCAGTCTGCTGGGTTCCAGGGGTTCACTGAAGTACATAAGGGGAAACAGCAGGAACTGGGAGTAGAGTCCTATGGCAGTTTGCTGGTGCTGCTACATCAGGAATAGAGAGCGGAACAAAGTTTGACTTGGGCCCCGTCAGTTTGCAAATGACAAGATTAGGGATGATATGTAAAGAGGATCCACTTCTAACAAAGACCTGCTTCAGGTGGGAAGGGAATTATTGCTACTCTTCAAATGTCCAAGGCTCCTTGACATGGTTTTCAATCTGCCCCAAAACACAACATGAATTCACCCTCCATTCACTAACAGCTGGAATATTGTTGCTTATTTGGTGGATAACCCCTATCAGTGAGAGGCTGCATATGAAAAAGATACGTTACGCCAACACCTGATGCAGACGCAGTAGTATATTGTCCATCAACGTGCTCTGTAGCAAATGGCACCAGAAATGTTCAGAAATCTCTGAGGAAGGAACAAAGAAATAACTGCACTGCTGGGGTTGGGGACAAAGAGATTCTAGGACAGAAGCCTGAGCTTAAGCTGTCTATGTCATTAAGTAATGTGCCATCTGATCCTTGGGCTTGACTGAAGCATGATGTTGGCTTGTAGCATACCTCCTAATATATTTAAACCCAGCCATTTCTATGCCCATGCTGTGTAGCACCCCAGCATAGCACAACCCCCTGGCATGCTTAGGCAAGGCAACCCAGTTTAAACAAAACGCTGGCTATGTGGAAGGCCACACAGATACATTTTTTCCCCACATATTAGACGCCACATTTAAATCAGGTCTTGTAGAAGAAAAGGAGCTGCAATGTCACCTTTTAGCCACTAGAAGGTACTGTGCACATCAGGGTATCCAAACACTGGGAGTCTTCTCAGGCCGAGGGTGACCCAAGTTGGTGAAGGAAGGCATGGGAGCACAAGGTTGCCTAAACGGACTGTGTCTCGTGCAGGGCCTGGGCTCCCTGCCACTCCCTGAGCCTCCTGATGCCATAAATCATTTTCTAATTTATAACATGAATAATTGATTTTGCCGTGCAGCCTTGGCGATAAATCTCCTGTGCGCACATGCATAAGAAAATAATAATCCTACAACAGAGCAACTGGGGCTCCCTCCATTGATTACCTATGCAGAGGGCCACTTTCCCACGATTCATGCTCTAACTCTTCCTGCTATGACAGTCGCAGATGCACGGGGAGATTGCTCCGAGTGAGAGCTCTCCTGGGGCCAGGAGCATCCTCAGCTGTCAGAAGGATGTGCTCTGCAGCTCCATGAGCCTTGTTGGACTCTCCAGCAGGGGGAGACAGACCCATGGTGACACGAGGGTAAGGGCCACATTTGTACTGAGGCGGGGGGAGCAGTTGCACTTCCACATGTCTGGAAGCCTGCCAGTTTATCCTGGGGTGGATCTGTCCTGTTTTTAAATGGTAAAAAAGGATCAGTATTTGTTGTTGTTCAGTCGCTAAGTCGTGTCTGACTCTTCGCGACCCCATGGACCACGGCACGCCAGGCCTCCCTGTCATCCACTAGCTTCCTGAGTTCACCCAATTTCATGTTCATTGCTTCGGTGACACTATCTAACCATCTCATCCTCTGCCGCCCCCTTCTCCTTTTGCCTTCAATCTTTCCCAGCATGAGGGTCTTTTCTAAAGAGTCCTCTCTTCTCATCAGGTGGCCAAAGTATTTCAGCTTCAGCTTCAGGATTTGTCCTTCCAGGGAGCAATCAGGCTTGACTTCCTGGAGGATTGACCGATTGGATCTCCTTGCAGTCCAGGGGACTCTCAAGAGTCTTCTCCAACACCATAATTCAAAAGCATCTATTCTTCAGCGCTCTGCCTTCCTTATGGTCCAGCTCTCACAGCCATACATTGCTACTGGGAAAACCATAGCGTTGACTATGCAAACCTTTGTTGGCAGGGTGATGTCTCAGCTTTTTATTAAGTTGTCTAGGTTTGCCATAGCTTTCCGCCCAAGAAATAAACGTCTTTTAATTTCATGGCTGCAGTCACCATCTGCGGTGATCTTGGAGCCCAGGAAAATAAAGTCTGTCACTGCTTCCATTTCTTCCCCTTCTATTTGCCAGGAAGTGATGGAAGTGGTTGCCATGATCTTGGTTTTTTTAATGTTGAGCTTCAAGCCAATTTTTGCACTTTCCTCTTTCACCCTCATCAGAAGGTTCTTTAGGTCTTCCTCACTATTTACTCCAGTATTTACTCCAGCTTAATTTTGAACACTTAGGGTCCAATCCTATCTAACATTCCAGCGCTGATGCAGCCATGCCAATAGCACTGCATCCTAAAGTGGGGATCCTATTAGGAAGCCTACTCAAGGTCAGGGTATATTTGTTGCTTTACCTTGGGGCTGCATTGGTGCTGGAAAGTTGGATAGGATTGGGCCTTTAATCTACAAAATATTGGGGTATCGTTCTGCCTGAACATGCCTGCTCTGCTCTCTTAATGTTTGATGACATTGTAGTTACCCATTTGTGATGAAAAATACTCTGTGCATGACCAGCGGCACTTTTTCTACTTCAAATATTTGAGATTTGGTACTGAAAATGGGCCCTTTATGGTGACAACATGGTGACCTCTGACCGATTGATAAGGGGACACCATTTTGTCATTTTTAAATTAACCACACTGGAAGCAATCTGGAAGCATGCTGGAAACATCATTTCCACATTTTTTCTTGCTAAAAAAAGAATGCAGCCTAAGATGACAGATAGTGACTGACACGTGGTCACCCAATAAGCTTCATAGCTGAGTGAGGATTTGAACTCTGATCTTCCTGGTCCAAAGGAAGATCAACCGGGTCCAATCACTTAACTATACCACATCCGCACTACATCAGCGATTTTTCAATCTTTTTCATCACATGGCACACTGACAAGGCGCTAAAATGGTCAAGGCACACCATCAGTCGTTGGACAATTGACAAGGCACACCATGCTGCTGGTGGGGGTCTCACATCCCTCAATGGCCTATTAGTAAATGACCCCCCCCTCAAATGCCTGCGGCACACCTGTGGACCACTCGCAGCACACCAATGTGCCTGGGCACACTGGTTGAAAACCGCTGCACTACATTATATTAGCAATTCATAGCCAGGACAAGCCACATGTGACGTGACAGGTCACCATATTTGTTTATTCACATGCCTATCCCATTCCCATGTAAGGTGGAGGTTCCATTTTTGCAAGAGTGCATGTAGGTAAGAGGAGCTGAGTCTGCCTACCTTCCCTTGCCACATGCCATCATTTCAAGCACTGTTCTTCCTGCTTGGCTTACTTCCAGTTTTGGAGCTATGCTAGGAAAAAAGGTTCTTGGAGTGTTGGGAGGCAAGGAGGGAGAGAGGATAAACTTTGGTTGTAAAAATTAAGACACCTTTCCTCCCTCAAATTAAGTCACCCTCCCTGCTCCCCTGCTTTTTACACAAACCAGGAAGACATGTGAAAAACAAACTTGACGGTCATTGTCACATTTAGGTTGGCCCTGAGAGAGTAGCAAGAGGAGACAGTGGTGCAACCCAGCTTAGGTAATGTTGAATCCCTATAAGGGGGAGGCAGGCAGACAGGAGGGGGAGTAGAACCTTTCCCCTCTGCCTGGGCTTCTCCCCAAAACCTTTTAGTTGAAAGCTGTTTTTTTTCCCAGTTGGTATTACCTCCAGCCAGAAGAAAATTGCTTTTAGAAAGTGTTTTCAGGGGAGAAAGATCCACTTTCCCCTTCTTCCCTCCCATGCTGCACTGTAAAGCTCCCTCCCCCCCCCCCCACGCCCTTCCATTTTGTAGAAATTTGGAAGCGGCCTCTGTCTCATCTTGTTTGATTTGGCCCTAAGGTTCAATCTGTTTGTCCAGTTCTTTGTGCCTGAGAGCATTCCCAGGCACGGATGCTATAATTACTTGGCATCGCCCCACTTTCCAGTCCTTCCAGCCCAGTGCCTATCCCCTCTCCACCGCACACTATTCTACCCAGCCCTAGAAAGTTGCAGCAATGCCAGTTCAGCCCTGCCGGAACCTAATAAAGCTGAGGAGTAACGGAGTGAATCCATATGCCTTTAATATGCGACATTAAAAGGTAATGGGAAAATCAATCCCAGCAACAGCAGGGTTCCCTCAGCAGCAAGTGCAACACAGGCACCAGCAGTATTTGTTTGGCACTGCCAAGGGAGCTCGAGGTGTCAGGTGCTGCACGCCTCATGCTGTGCCAAAGTTTCCTGTGTTATGACAGTCGCTGGGTGTTCACGTGACACAGGCTCCCATTCGAAATTGCTTCCAGTTTTGGAGCTAGGCTAGGACAAATGTGCCTGGAGTGTTGGGAGGAAAGGAGGGAATAATTGTGAATAATTGAAGTCTCATACCCACTGCATCAAGAGCCTGGCATTTATCATTCTTCTTAAACACAGCTGTTTTTTGTAGGTAGCATTGCTCATTAATTTCCACTATTTGCAGTGGGTAGAAAAGGTGCTTCTGCCACTTGGGATGGAAGGTGCCCTTAAAGCACCAGCAGCAGGAAGCTGGGAACTCTGCAATGCCAATTACATATTGCCAAAGGTAGGAGACTGGGTTATCCTATCCCAACCTGTCAAGTACCTTATCAGCATGAATACAGGGCACAAGAGAAACCCTCCCAACTGCTGCTGTCTGAGTCCTGGAATCATGGGCGCCCACAGCAGATGACAGGACAACAGCAGACAGCTGTGGGGGGTGACACTTGACTCGCCCAGAAACTCCCATCGCCCATACTCATTCCATCACCCAGAAACTCCAAATTCCAGTTTTAACCCCTGCTAACTGGGCAAGAGGCACTTTTTCACATGGTGTTCCTCTTATATTTAGCAGGGGGAGAGTAATTGTCCCTCTTCACCCCTGCGCAGTGTCTTTTCTAGTGGCTGTTGCTGGTAGTGTTCTACATTGTTTTAGATTGTGAGCCCTTTGGGTCAGGGAACCATTTAACTTTAATATTACTATTTGCCTATAAACCGCTTTGTGAACTTTGTGTTGAAAAGCAGTATATAAATACTATTGATTATTGATCATGGGACCAGTTAATTCCCACTGAGGCCAGTTCTGTGTTTGAATCCAGGTTATGTGGACACTAGGACAGTTGTATCATTCTGGCTATACCCAGCTGGACTGGTGATAGTGGGAAAGACCAGGAATTTCTGGAAAGTCTTTGGAGGAGCCCTTGCATAAAATAGTGCCAAAAGCATCCACCCCAAATGGTACAGAATTCCATTGATCAGTAGCAACAGAACTTAGGATTTGATGTGGATTTAGGACTGCAGTTTGAAATTAGTGTGGGAGGTTGGGAGTGCGCTCTCTCTCTCTCTCTCTCTCTCTCTCTGTGTGTGTGTGTGTGTGTGTGTGTGTGTGTGTGTGTGTGTGTTTTGTGTGTAGGCGCATGCATATATGTCTCTGCCCAGATGTCCACGTACAAATGCAACATTGAGTTATGAAGAGCTGAAGAAGCATTTCTATCCCAGGAGCGAAGGGCAGAAGTTATCGCTGTTATTACATCCTCTGTGTGCTAGAGAAATGGACACTTATCACCTCCATCAATAGAACTTCCTTGCTTAGCAAATTAAACACAATAGCACACATAGGCCAGTATCACCTGTGCTGGCTCCTGTCAAAATGCAAGACAACATAGCACCTGGTGCCTGCTCCTGAGTGCCCAGTGTGAAGCTTTTTTTTTTACTGGCACATTTTTGTATAGTCTCTCGTGAAACACAGAGTGCCCAGATTAGCACCTTAAAGGAAACCACTGAATGTATCATAAATGACATTGCTTTTCTTTCTTTACCTAACAATTTGCTCCAGAGCAGCCTGTCTCTCCCCCAGAGCAAATTAATTCTGGCGGTGTGGAAATGCTCTCTCTCCTCCTCCTCCTACGCACATACACATATATACAATGCAGGGGCAACTCTGCTTCTCCCTTTCCCCAGATCCAGGCACTTTATTTGGTAAGGGGACCCAGGGTGAAGTGAGGCGAAGGGACAAGGTGTGGCTGCAGAAAAGCATCTAGCAATGCTGGATGCGTGCTGTGTGCTAAAGGCTGTGATAACTGCTCTTTCATTACCTGGGAGACAGATTAATCAAAGAATAATTAACTTTACTGCCTGCGGGGAAACTAATACACCAGCATCTTCACCTCAGTGGGTCCCTGGACTTGAGTGATCCAGTCCATGGAGGGAATCCATGGATACTGGAATGCTGCATGCCATCGTTCCTGCTCCCCACTTCTTTGATATGGGCACAGCAACATCTCCAGGGGACACAACAGCTGGCACAGCCACCTTAATGAGGATTGTTACCTTTCACTGAGGGGAAAAAAGAAAATCACTGCTCAGCTGCATGCTTTAATTAACTTAAATATATGCACATTTAAAAAAACATTACCCTGACATTGTTGAGGTTGAATAATGACAAAATGGTTCCCCACCCTGTACTCCAAAGCAAGCCCGTCAAAATGCAGCAAAAGGACAAGCCTAACTTTCCTCTGCACTGATGAGTCCTTCCAGATCTGCCTCATTGGTGTATGTGTTGTGCAGATGGGGAACAACAGGTAGGTGTGGCACTGGGCTTTTTAATTAAGGAGATATCTCAGCTGCTGCAGCCTTCAAGCACGTACAGTTCCTTATGTGACTTTCATACAAATTGACAGTGCAATATTTTGTGCATAGGTTTTCCTGGGCCCATGTGGGGGGAAAACCGTATGGAAAACATACGTCTGAATGTATGTTAAGAGGCTTCTTGCAGTCCTCATTCTGTGCAGCCTTTCTCACCCTGGTTTCAGGGAGCAGTGGGGCTTCTTGCAGTCCTAGACTCTAGAAAGGCTGTCAGAGTAGGTCAGTAGGACATGCCCATCAACAGCTTAGCAGCTTTTGCCCAGGACTGTCACAACCACTTTTTTCCCTCCTTGCTAGTTTTGATCTGGTCTTTTCAGCACATTCTCATTGAGGCTGAAGATTGGGGAGGTCCGAACAGACAAAACACGCTGAAGATAAATGCATATTGAGCCCTTGGATCAGCTGGGTACACACTTACTTGCTTTGAAACCTTCTTAATCTGGGCATTTAAAAAAAAATCTGTGTTTTAAATGCAGGAAAGTCAAGCCATTTAAATGCACATAAGCCACTCACAATTGACAGCCCTTCATATTTTAGAGCAAGCAAAGGAAGATGCACTTGCTTTCTCATTTTGCATTGACCATAAACTGTACTTAGCCAGTGCTGGATGGGCTGCTGCTCACAAGGACTACTGTGCACTTCTTTTTCCTGATATGGGTCAGGTTTTTGTCTCTGCAACAGGGCTTGAAGTGTTGCAGCGTTAAAGACTCTGGACATATAAATGCCAATGTTTTAGTAACGTTGAAGTGACTTGCAATATCTCATGGTGGCGGTGATGGGTGTGAGTGTCCATTCACAAAGGAAAACTTATCATGGTTGGTGAGAAGGTTTCACAAGTCATCCCAATCCACCATGTCGCCTAGTGACATGCATGCACATTTTTAACGCCCCTTCTGCTGCTGGTGGTAAACTGGACAATAAACTCTGGATTTTAAGCATTAAAATGCTCTGTTGCAGTAGGCCTGTAGGTGAAAGGCCTGTAGGTGAAAAACAGTAGGCCTGTTTTTTTATATATATTGTATTTTTATATTGTAATGCCGCCTTGGGTGCCTCTGGGCAAAAAGACGGGATAGAAATCTAATTAATAACAATAACAATAACAATAACAATAACAATAACAATAACAATAACAATAACAATAACAACAACAACAACAACAACAATAATAATAATAATAATAATAATAATAATAATAATAATAATAATAAAGACACCTTCTCAGAATTGGCCTGCCAGGAAGTGAGAGTTAATGAATAATTAGTTAATGCCACTTAATGCCACTTTCACAGTCTCCTCCTTGAAGTATATCTGATGAAGATCTTACACAGTCAATCTCTTTCCCTGGGTAAACTGCCTAGCAGAGATGCATCCCTAAAGACATTGGCCAAGGCTGGTCCCTGGGCCCTGATAATGAGAAGAAACCCTGAAGTGACAGCATAAGACCTGACATTCTTAGATCAATAGTCCAGCCCAATCAATCTGACTCAACTTGACTAAACACAGCTCACTAGGCATCTCAGATGGACACTTTTTTTCAGCGTCTGTTACCTGACTGCCTTTAAGTGAAGAATCTAGAGACGGAACCGAGAACTTTGGGTGCCCTTCTGGGAGAAAGGTGGGATATAAATGGAATTAAATAAACACTATTCCTACACTCGATCTACCACTGAGGTTACTGCAGGATCATGACAAATACGCAAAGCAAAGACCTTGGTTTAAGTTCAGTTGCTGCAAGAGTAAGCAACAGTGGCGTGCCCAGCCCACGCTTCACCCTGGGGCTAGGCCAACTCTCTGCGCCCCTAGCATCAGCTCTTCACCCCCTCCCCGCCCATTGACACGCCCTCCTGGAACAACAGGCTCGTGCGCCCCTTCAAGCGGCAAGGCGTCTCTTTGCAGCCTTCTGCCTGCCCAGGAGCTCCACACCCAGGGCCCCTTGCCCCCCCCCCCCGCCCGCCCAATGGTAGGTCCACAACTGAACTGTAAAACCTTGACAGTCTTGATAAAGAGTGAGGTTCAAGGTGAGGAAATGGACAAAGCAGGAATTTTGTCACTTTTGTCTGATGTTTGCAAGGGCATAGGTGCTACCCAGGACGATGCTTCCCCACAAACCTTTCTGACAGGACATCTCAAGGTGTTACCCAGTCCTCTGACCTGAGGAGGAAGACATGTGGGAAAAATATCTCATAATGGAGGAGGTGCTGAATTATGCAGGCCTGAGCCAGGCTGGTTCCATTTTAAACACAAATGTGGGGGTTGAATTACGGATGTGGGTTTCAGTTCAGGCCAGCATCTCCAGAAAACATTCTTCCCCTGGAGCTGGTGAGATTCTAGAGCAATTCAGGTGCATGGACAGCCCAACTGGCAATATGCAAAAGACAACTTGCTATCTTCACCTTTTCCCAGTCAACTATTGTAACATATAACAGTTGAACCAATTATGAGGGCACAATCCTAACCTGGAGTTAAGCCAGCAGAGATAGGCCAGCAAAGTTTGGCTGGCACAAGGGCCATTGTAAAGTATGTTTGGACCACTCTCAGAGTCAAAGAGACCAGCGCACAGACATGTGCCAAACTCCCTGACTCCGACAGTGGTCCAAACATGCTTTACGGTGGCACTTGTGCCAGCCAAACATTGCTGGCCTAACTGTGCTGGCCTAACTCCAGGTTAGGATTGCACCCTGAGTTTAGCATATCTGTAAGAACTAATAATTTTATGCGTTCAGAACTCTTCTACTCTAACCAGCCTAAACCAGGTTAGAGAGTGAGATCCTGACAATCTCACAAACCTTTGCTCAACATGTCTCCCCAGCTGCCTGCCCCATTGCTTCTAGCTTTCCTCAAAACATGTGCATTTTCAATGTTGTCAATGTCTTGTTATCAGCACTGGCCTTCAAGCTTTGGCAGTTTTCTCAAGAGATCCTGCTGGTTGATGCTTCTGTTACACTGCAATGTGGCACTGCCATTCTTCCGCTACATATGAACACGCTTCCCAGAATCAGATAAGCAGCCTCAGACAGAGGCATTCATGCTGAAAAGAAGTCCTAGATAGAAATATAGCCTTCTCTTAACCTGAATACCTGGGGATTTAACAACCCAAAAGGGCCAGCCTTTAAGTCCCAAATTCACATCATAGAAGGTTATCTAGCTCTGAACTCTTGGCCATTTCAGGACCACCAGCCTCCAGCCAATCACTCTATAAAATCCAGACTACATTGTGCCACAAGCATAGAGAAGACATACGGTGGAAAGGTGCTTACAAGACAATTCAAAATTGCTCAAGAATTCAAATTGAGCAAGCCCCTTGCCAAGATCACTCGCTGTCAATCTGACCTGAGGAAAAATTCCTTTCTGATCCCAAATATGATGAACTGTTAGACTCCCCCAAAATGATATACTGTAAATAATGCTTATTCAGCAAAGCATTGTTATAAAGAAATGGAGCCTGAATCTAGCTTGTATCCTAAAGGTACTGTACCTAGACCTGTTCCTCCTCCTCTGCTATCCTGATACTTTCTAGTATTGGTGGCAGTAAGTTCTTGCTCTTGGAGAGGAAACAAGTGTTACAACATGATTCCTAATATTTTCAGTGGGATTAACTTCCAAGTGTATAACCTTACTATCACAGTCCCGGGCCCAGAGGTGTGATGGAAACCCAGACAACATAAGCACTCTTTCATTGACTTTTTGTTCTAATTGGTAACACAAAGGCTAGGGAACAGGACCTGTGATGTGAACCATTTATGCATTTATTTTACCATGTAAACTGCTTTGTGAACTACTCTGTTGAAAAGCACTATATTATATCAATAATATTACTAATATTAATAACTAATATCAATACATTGCATCTTATAAAATATATTATAAATCTATTATAAAATTTATATT
The DNA here is from genome assembly GCA_029204185.1 of Lerista edwardsae. Lineage (NCBI taxonomy): Eukaryota > Metazoa > Chordata > Lepidosauria > Squamata > Scincidae > Lerista > Lerista edwardsae. The sequence goes on from JAJKFI010000002.1 coordinate 25,919,212, forward strand.
TTAAAACAGCAGCAGCAGCAGCAGCAACAACAATAATAGCAGCTGTGATATTGAGAAAGATGGTTTGCTCTGACACTGCTTCCTGGCCCAGTCAACAACAATAATAGCAGCTGTGATATTGAGAAAGATGGTTTGCTCTGACACTGCTTCCTGGCCCAGTCAAAGCATGCCATTGGGTATGGCTTAGGTTGGGCTCTCCTAGGCTCTCCTCCACTTTGTGGAGGCGTAAAATTATACAAGGGGGGGGAATTCCCTTCACAACTTAAATCTGAACTGCCACTTTGAACTCAGTGATCTACTTTGAACTCTGTTTTTATCTGACCCGATAGAAACAGGGTTTAATTGAGAAGTGGTTCAAGATGTAGCCCTGGAACACCTGAAATGGCACTAGTGCTCCGACTATCTTCCATCACATTTGGCTCTCCTTAGTCCTGTGAGGTAGATGGGAACATTGCCCAGCAGCGTCAATGGGGATGTTCAGCACAATCCAATGCGTATTTACTCAAAGGTTCTGCTGTGCTCAGTGGGGCTAAAAAGTGTGCATAGCCGCAACCTGTGGCGTAGCTAAGGGGGTGCAGGGGGTGCAATTGCACCAGGCAACAAACTTTAAGGGGGCAACAAGCTGAGTTTGAGACTGGCGGTCAAAATTGCAAAAATGTTAGCAATTACTATGAAGGATACCACCTGGACTGTAGCGTTCTGGAAAAATAGAACTTGTGATTGTAACAACCCCTATATGGGGTTGAGAAAACCTGCCTAGGTAAACCACCTGGATTATTAAAAGTCAGAGGAAAAATCCAATGATTTTGGATTTTTGGAAAAATCCAATCCAATGATAATCCAAATAATACCATCATCCCATATGTCACTGGAAAGATAATTTAATGCAGAATGTAATGAAACAAACGAGAGTGTAATATCTTTCCTCTATCAAACGTTATGGCCGGAAAACCAGAAAATGAAAACACAACTATCATGTAAAAATTGTTTGTTAAAATCACGCTTTTAAAGAATAATACATTTGATGTATATATACATTATATATCATTTGATGTAGAATACCATGCAGAATGCAGTGAAACACATAGGAGTGTAATATCTTCATTCTATCAAAAGTTATGGCCAAAACTCCCAGAAAATAAAAATACAACTGTGGCGTCACTTCCTGTTGTGACGTCACTTCCAGGGCATCATTTTGCCCTCTGGACCAGGCTACACTTTCATTAGCTACTCCAGTGGCCGCAGCCTTAGACTTTCTCGAGTTAAAGAAGATTTTGCAGTCTCCATGTATTCAGGAAACTGCATCTTACCACTGGTTTCTCCAGGAAAGAGCACCTTGTGTGTCAGGGTCTCTACCACATATGTACATCTGAACCCGTGCAGAGTGCTTTTCCTTCATCGTTCTTGAGCATCCACACCAGCCCCGCACACGTGCGATTCGCGGAAAGAAAGCTGCTCCCCAGGCTCCAGCAGGTCACCGGGCGCGACTTGCAAGCTAGATCCCTGGCAGTATGCACCGCAGGGAGGAGAAACAGGGCGAAGCGAATCCGGATAAACGGCCTCGTTTGGCAGCGAAGTATATTCTTCAAATAAATAAATATAAATTTTGATCTCCCCGCTTTTTTCTCCCGTTTCTGCTATCCCCGCTCCGCTGGGCAATCAGACTACATTTCCCAGAGGCTTCAGCGGCTAAAGGGCGTGGTCTGGTTTGGGGCGTGAGGAAGCGCCGGAGAGACGGAAGCGGCAGAGCTCGCGCGACCCGGCCCAGCGCCCGGTAACTGCCACTCTATTTCCCTCCCCCCCCCCACGCCACAATTCTTATGACGGGTCTTAAAAGCGGTTTTGGAAACTCCCCCCCCCCACTTCTTGGCCTCTCACTCACTGCTGCGCCCCTCACCCAGCCCCCCTCTTGCTGTCTCTCCCCCCTCCCCGACCTCCGTGCTTCATGGAGCCCGGACCCGCAGCTCGGGCAGGAGCGGAGCGGTATCGCGGACCTGTTGCGGGAAACGCGTCCTTGGCTCAGGGCTTCTCCCACCGAAGCAGTGCACAGTGAATGTGTGGCGGTGGTAGTGACTACGGGGCGGGCTGGGCGTCTCCTTTGCGGGGTCACCGAGTGCCCGGCACTCTCGCACCGCAGTGTTTTGTCGTTGCAACGTCAGGGTCCCTTCCCCACCACCACCCCGCCCCTTGACGCTTCCCCTAGGTGGGAGTTGGCGCGGGGTGGAGGACAGTTGTGCAAACGTGGCGAGTCTCTGAGGGCGAGCCGGAGCACAGCCCTCTTCTCTTCCCAGTGCTCCTGTCCTTTTCGAAGATGCCCTCGAAAGTCCTTTGCTTTACTTTTCCATATTTACTTTATTAGAGCCGTGGCGCACTTCCAGGCTGTGTGTGAAATAGGTTTAAGAAATAGTGGCCTGCTCTTCAGTGCAAGGTGCACACCCCTCCTTGTAGTTCATGTTTTGATTTAAAAACAATAACAAAATAATGAATAATTATCCTTCCCTGCAATCCTATGGACCCTTACTTAGGCAAAAGTCTCACTGAATTCAGTGGGAATTACAGCTTGAGCCTGTTTGTTTATTTGGGCATAAACCCCATTTCTGTTCTCACAGAGGCTGCATTTTTTTTTTTTTTTGGTGTTGTATTCTTCTTGGCCTGTGTAACAGTAGAGAAAAGCAGGGCAGAGGGCTGACAGCTAGAAAGCCCTTGAGGTGTGCTTTTGTTAGTTCATGTGATGGATGGATCTTGACTTTTTCCAGAACAAATTCCAGGGCTTGAATTCTGGCTCAAATTAGCTGCTGGTATGTGATCTTAGTGAAGTAGCTTCAGATGTGGGTCTGTCTTTATTTTGGACCAGTGTGTACATAAGGGTTAATTACTTTCAGTGTGTATAAGAAGCCCCTATTAGTTCTTGTTGCAAAGAGAAGCCTGAAATATGAGCATCTGGTGCATTTACAGAAACTAATGGGAGTCTGGATAACCTTTTCCATTGTCAGACAAGGAAGCTTTACCTTAGTGAATTTGTAGCATCTTTTCTCATGTCTCCTCTCATCTCCTCCCGCCCTTTCAAGAGCTTAGGATAGATAAAAATATATAGGTTGTCCCCCTTCCTCTTCAAAACGTACAATGGTCTCAGTTAAAATGAAGCTCAAAAAAGAAAAAAAAAGATGTGAGACTTATAACTCTCTCTTGCCGTAGCCATAGTGCACAAAAAAGTTTTTATGATTACACAAAATGTTCAGAATCTGACATGCCTTATAGTTAATAGTAATAATGTCCTCTCTATTTTGTGCCAAGTAGCCATAACACAATAGAATATGAAAATACAGGTTTTCTGATTAACGGGCATCAGAAATCCAGACTATTTCAAAATCAGACTTTTTTGTCAGACTTTTTTTAAAAAAAATCTTTTTTAAAAAAACCTGGTGTTCCAGTGTGAACATAGGTCTTGTGCTAATTCCCATGTACAGCTGTACATTCCCATGTAAGTTCTTAAGTTCTGTTCTTTGCTCTTTGATATGTGCCTTTACAGACATTGGTGAAAAATGTCAAAGAAATGCATATCAGCAAAAAGACCAAGAGTAAGCATTCTCATAGTTACGCAATTATTCTGAAATTCAGACACCTTCCTTTCCCAAGCAGTCCAAATAAGGATACTCAACCTATATGCCAGTGTTATTCAAATTGTGGGTCGAGACCTGACGTCAGATGGGTCACAGAGAGCTGGGAGCAGCCATCTTGGAAAAATATTCCTTTTGTGAGTGTTAACAGTTTGAATTTTCATGTGAGGATTTTCTTTTTTAATTGTTTTTAGTTCAGTGCTTTTTTTTTGTCCTAATTTTGCTTTCTTTCAGGAATGTTTCATGGTTGTAGAATTGCTGCAGTCCAAAAATGCCAAGTTTCATTTCAGGAGTGTCATTTTATGATGTTACAAAGACAGCACTTCTTGCTTGATGATGTCACTTCCTGACACAACATCATTTCCAGGTTAATGACATCACTTTCAATGGAGCCCTACATGAATGCCATTCTAAAAAGTGGGTCCCAGTTTTAAAAGTTTGAATACCACTGCTGTATGCATTTATAATACATGTAGATTACACATCTCCCGAACAAATGAGCAGCTTGGCTCCAGCTAAATTTTGACTCAAAACAAAAGGCATTCTGTAGTGGTCCTATTCAGTTTGCAGTTGGTAGCTGAAGATGGGAAGATCTCAACTTGAAGGGAGGCATATGGGATCAGGCATACTCTTAGGAATGTTAGTCCAAATCCTCAGCTAGCTTGATGGCTGGGAGATAATATGAAACCACTACATCTAATGGGGAATGTCTCACTATGCCTTGTTAAGAGATGTTCTCCTGCATTCAGTTTTGCCTGGAGCTTCTGAACAGCTTTCGGGGACTGAACCAATATACAATACTACAGTAGTCTAATTCTACATAGCCTTCTTACCTTTCCTGTAATGGTTGCTGTCTGAGCTTACTGGCTATTGACCATTGTGCTATTTTTTTAATCCAAATTCATTACACATATGGCTGTACTGGTTAAGTTTAATTTCTCCCCCTTCCCTTGGCATAGTATTCACTTTGAACCCTACTATGGCTACTAATACTGTACTCTTTTGTGTGGGATCTGTAAGTAGGTTGGCTCATGGATGTCCACTTTGAGGTTTTAGATATGTTGGGCATTGAAATTCCTTATGCTATTATACATACATTCCTCACCCTGCTGTGCACATGGACTCCATATCTTTTGTGAAGAGGGGGTTGAGGTAACCTGGAGATGTATTCATGACAGTAGTAATTGGAGAATCTTCTTTTCTTCTAATGCATGAACAACGATCGCAGCTTGAGCTCTAAGTATGACAGTGAAAAGATATTCCATTTAGCTAATCGGATTAAATTGGTAGGAAGACCTTTCCCAAATGTATCATAAGGCAGCCCCATCTGGCTGTTTTCTCTAAGGACAGATGCAAGCAGTATAGGGTACCAAGCTTAAAAAGTTACCATCTCCCCTGGAGCTGTTTCATACTGCTCCCACTACTTATGATGTGGGTCCCCTGCTCTGAACTCTGGCAGGACTTTATGTTCCTCTTCTCTTGTAGCTGATTTTGTATTTGGGAGACTGTATTTGTCGTCGTCGTCCCCACACACACACTTACACACATGCTTTGCAGGTGAGCCCTTTTTCTGTGCCTATTGGACTGGAACAATTTATGTGAGCAGCAGCTTATAGTCCTTTGGGTACGATGGATGAACCATAGTAAGTGCTGGGACTTTATTGAATTACAAAAGATTCCGTTTGTCAGAGCCCCTGCAGGAGGGAAGTTATATGGTGTCCCTCAGCAGCGCTGTGCCGCACTTCCCTCCGCTCCTGGTGAACAGGCAGTCCCAGGCACTCAGTGCCTCGTAAAACATATATTCCTTCATTCCCAGCCGCCAGGCTGTGTTTTTCACTGTCTCCTGCCAGTGCACGCCATCACTGCCATTCTTCATCATGGCACTTTAGCTCCCTTGTCTTGTTCGCACACTGCTGCTGGTGACCAGCTCTAAGATGGGTCACTTTCTAGCAGGAGCTGTTTTCTCTGAGGATTAAAGCAGGAGCTGGAACTTTGAGGCGTGAAAGTGGTTTTACTTGCAACATCTTGGTGTGAGACCAGACTTCTGAGCTTCACAGAGCTCTTCCTTAGGGTGACGCAAATAACAACAATGAAGCCTGAGTTTGTATTAAATGACATTGAGGATTCCAGCAGTACTGTTAAATCTGGCTAGGTGACACCATTCTGAGACTTGACCTCAGGTAGGTCAATCAGTGCAACTAGTCATTTATTCTGTGGCTTGTTGTCCTACAAGATCAGTCACTGACACTGTTTAATGCATTCTTTATTACCTGTTGTGTACCTTTATAGGCTTCTGGTCTTGGGGAGTTTTATATGGGCCCTTCATGCCACTGTGCTTTCTTCCTGTTGCGGGGGGGGGGAAATGATGGTTGAATACCACTGAGAACTGGACTAAAGGAGCGGAGGAGGGAGGAGCATTCATTGTGATTGATAGAAGGGCTGCTGTGCATGTGGGGGTGAGATCGGAGGCCTATCCATCACAGACAATGTCACTTTCTTTTGCTTCTACCTCTTTTAATCCTCCTGGTGCGCCCCACCAGTTCCATCCCATTCGCCCACTTACTTTGGGCAAAGCTGATCTTCCTGATTGTGGGTGCATCCTGTCCGTCATTCCCTCTTCCTCTGGGGTATGATGCCTCTGCAGCCTGAAATAGCAGCAGCTCTTTCATCATTGTCAGCTCATCTCCAATTTGCTCTCACCCCGTGTCTCTTTCCAGGTTTCTGTCCCTACTCAATGTCTGCATTTCCCGTTGCTGCAAGCTGTGCCTTGCCTGGCTGAATTGTGTTTTATTTCTAGCCTTACTCACTTCCTTTTAATTATTTCCTTGTTCTCTCAAGTCTTTGCTGCAAATTCCCCTTTAGTGTCATGTGAAAATGTAATTGTCAGGCATTTGGAAATAAAATTTTGTGAAACTTTCCCTGAAGTTCAATGGCATCGAATTTTAATGCTGTTTCTCCACCCAGTGTCTTTTGATGGCAATTCTGATAGAGTCAATCTTGTGCTCTTTTAATCCTGATTGCCCTCATCACCTATGATCCTGTCACCATATAGGCGTGTGCAGGCTTATGTTCATTCGTTCTTGGTCTGGTCCTTTGCATTGAGACTAGGCTTGGGAGGAGATGCTTTCAAAATCTCACAGCCATCTCTTGCTGAAAATCCAGGCACAGTTAGAGAGAAGCTGCCATTTGGAGGACAAGAAAGACAGATGAAGTCAGTGTTCTGAACTGCCTTTTGCCTAGACCTTTCACTAGAATTCATTTTTTTTTCATAATAATTACCCAGGGTTCAATAAGCTATCTATCTAAACTTGATTATCCCTGGGTCCATGTGAACTGCTAGTTTTAGATGTAGCAACCCCCCCCCTTTTAAAAACAAGGTCATTTTGTCTTTTTTGTTCAAGACGAATTACCAGTATTTAAATCTTATTTCGGTTAGGCTCCTTGTTAATTTCATCTCTCTTTATTTATTGATGTGCTCTCTAGCAAGGCCTCTGCCCTTGATATATCTGTAAAATGCTGCCTAATTCCTTTAGTTCTTTTGGTCAGACATTAATTTGCTTTCCTCCCTTCATTGCATTGTCTTTTCCATGCAGCTTTAAGGAAATGCTCTTGAATCTAAACCCCATTTTAGTGTTGCTAATGTTACAAAACTGCTTTGTTTAGGAGACCTGAAATGAAAAGAAAATGAACAGTTTACTACTCTGTTATTTTTAAAAGAGTGTTATCTTGGCATGTTTGGAAGCCTAATGAACTGCAGCGTTCCATGCTCTTTTTGTGGGTTTCTACATATCAATGGGAAAGCAAGTGGGCTAGATATTTTTGTTTTAATTTTTTTTAAAAGGGATGTAGAATCATATATCTGCAGCTTTTTGTGTGTTTGTGGGAGAAAGAATAGAGAATAGATGCGGAGTAGAACAATTAAATGATGATAAAGAATCAGGGTGGGAGGATATGAAGTTGAGCGCTTGCCATCCAGCTGACTGGATGCAGAGCTACCTACTGGCTTTATGACAAGTCTTGCAAGTGTTCTTAAAGTGCAAGGAAGCATGACAGAGCCCTGAGGCACTATTTCTCAGCTTTTGGTTTGCAGGCTGTTTCAAGCAGCAGTCTTTTTGCTGCTGAATAGGAAGCTTTACTCCCTTTGCTCCCACAGCTAACTTAATGGTGTGAGAATGATAGCCCCCTGTTCCTTGGACCACTTTGTGAGAGGGATTATGGAAGCATCATAGCACCGCCTCCTACCACAGAAGGATAGGCTGAGCCTAGATCGGTTTATTCTGTGAAGATGCAGGTATAGGGGTTGGATATGGGATTTGCCACTGTGGCATATCCTGGAGCCAAGAAGAGGGATGACAGGATATGTTGGTGTTTGCAGGCCTAGCACAAAAGAGGCACAACAGTAATTGGGCCCAGACTTTCTGCTTAGTTTTGCTCGTTGCCAGTTTTTAATTTGCCAGGGCCATTGGATACTGGTTGTATGCACATTTCAGGGAGATGAAGGTGGCTGTAAAATAGTCTTCAGGATCAGAATGTATTTTCTCTTGCAAGGTACTGCATTGCAGATGTGAGGACAAGAAGTTATTAATGTACAATCTTATTGTTCTAACTGCTAAGAGCTTAGTTACCTGCCTGCAAGAGATGAGGGGCTTTGGAGGGTATTGGCCCATTGCGACTGTAAAGCCTGTGTGCGCACATGCGTGTGTGTGTTCAGGTTGCATTGTAGCCCTTCATCTCCTAGTAAAGACTTGGAGAAATTAATGCCACGAGGCCTCCTATCTCCTTTGCCAAGGTGCTCCCATTGACATATTGTGGAGTGGGGGAGGCACTCTTGCCATGTGCCTGGAGACTAAATGAGTGGAACACTCCAAAGGGCTTTCTAATTTGGGCTGTTTGGAGTCTCCTTGCACTTCTCTCTTTTTTTATTAGCGTTATTATTTTGTAAGGAGTGCCTGTTCTGCAGCAGGCCATAAAGAGTGACGATGTGCATGTGTGAGTGCTGAGTGACACCTGGTGCTGTCCCTCAAGGGCACTTCACTGCTCCCTAAGCACCAATCTAGAGCTGTTCCCTCATTGCAAAAAGGGGTGGGCATAGATAAGCAGCTGAGTTCTGGTCACTTCTGAGCCTGGGGAGAGTGGCAGTGGAATCCATAGCGGCCAGTAAAAGAGCTGGTGTAAGATCTGCTTCCTCAGTGTTGTGGGGGTGAAGGATATCCAGCATTGCCCTCCTTTCATTGTCCAGTCCAGGGGATTGCCGTTTCTCTGCTGTGATCAAGGCTCTAAGGTTAAATATTCTATTGATGGAATTATGGATTGAATGGAATCGGAAACCTCAAAGGCTAAAAATACAGTTTGCTGCCAGGAAGCAATCCAGGCTGCTGGGAGCTCATGGGGTACCACCTCAGTCTTTATGATGGGCAGCTGCCGTGGTGCTGGTCCCAGTTGCTGCGTCTGGTGGATTATCATATGTGTAATATCCTAGTTGCTATTGTGAAGGCTGGGGCTCCAACTGGATTATATTTCAAGGATAGGTTGAAAGGTAGCCCAACTATACGTGGTAAAATATGAAGGATATGTGCATTTTGATGTAGTTTATTTGCTTAGGTGTGCTCTAGCACAGTTGCTGGATGATCTTTTTGCCCACTTGTTGTCACTGTTGAGCATTAGGTCATTCTGTGTTGCTGGTTCTGAATCCTGTGTTTCCTTAGAGCAGGCCAGCACAAGATAAGGGGCCTGTGTTGATTGCAGTTCCTCCCTGATTGTTTGTGACCACTGGAGGAACTCCAAATATTCACCGGTGTGATCCATTCTCATCTTTTTTTGGGAACATACAAGGAAAACAAAAGCCCATAAAAATGGGGGTGGAGATGGGAGAATTCCTGCACCAACACACACAGCTTCTCCTTTTCATGGATTCAGAAGCACACTGTGGAGTGGATGCTAGCTTTCTCTGCCAAACAGCCATGACACATGGCCTGCCTGCATCTCAGACTCCATCAGTGCTAGGAAAGTGAAAACTTGTATGTTGTTGCCATCGAAGGCCAATGAGAAGGGCTAGAGATAATGAACAGGAAGGACAGAAATGAGAGAAGAAAAGTAGGTTTGAGGGCTGAGAAATGGTGTAGTTGAAGAAAGAAGAGGTAATGAATGGAGGTTGCAGATAGAAAGAGGGAAAGCTGCCTTGAGTGCTTCCCAGTTGGGTGAGAATGGGTGGGCTATACATATTTGAAATAAAAGCGTGGCCACTAAGAGATGGGGTTGCAGAGAGAAAAAGAAAGCATGCCCAGGGCTGGAGAGAGCAAAGCAGGGAGGGCTAACAAGAGGGGTGTGGAGGGACCTGTGGGGATGCAGATAACAGAGGAGAGCAGAGGGGAAAAGGGCGACTAGCTATCAAGGGGTTAAAAATACGGGGTTAAAATGGAAAGAATAATGATTTTCTGTGGTTATTGTAGTGATATGGCCCTCTTGTGTCATGAAAATTAAATAATAACCCTTGGAGTAATCTGAGTTGTGCACCAATTCCCTAGGGGCTATCTGTCCTGAGAACCATAAGTTTTGGCTTTTAGCTCTGCCCAGTTTGGGAACTGCCTTGTACCCAGTGCTGAGAAACGAACTGTAGCAAGTATTTCCTTCCTTGTATGGTTTTTCAGCTCCCATGTCCTGCAGTGCAGATTAAGGGGTTTAGTGCAGAACTTAAGAACAGCAAGTTGGGAGTTGCATTGCTCGGTGTAGTATGAAAAGGAGACACACCAAGGGACACCGATTCGACTCTCTGAGCATGAAATGGGTTGGTGCCGAGGCGTGGCGGGGGGCATCTGATGGAGTGTGTAATAGACTGCGGATGCAAGGGAGTTACAGGATCCTGAGAAATGAAATTTGTGAGCTGCAGTTCTTCTCAGCTCAGGCCAAATGTGCCACACACGGCAGGTCCCAACCCCTTCTTATGCCCCTCTTATTCACTTAGTGGAACAGGGTTGCATTCCCCCCCTCTCTCTATAGGCTGCCTGCTAAATAAATTCACCTGATTCTGTGCATGTCTACTCACAAGTAAGTCCCATTTTAGTCAATGGGACTTACTCCATTGTGGATTGGATTACAGCTTGGGCCATCTCCCCTTTTCTCTGCAGCCTGCCAGTTCCACCGAGTGAATTTCTCTCTCATACTCCTTAGCTGGTGGGAAGGGTAGACTCTCTCTTCCCAAATACCTTACACTGCAGTTTTTTCAGGTTTTGGATGATGGCCGCGGCAGGTTTTTCCCATGTGGGATGAGAGAGCCCTGATGGAAGTCTAGGGGCAAACACATACCCAACAAACTAGCTCCAAATTGCCCAACAGGTGCAGGGGTGTTACACTCCCCCCCCCACCGAGTGCCATGCCTGGTTATACTCCAGTTGGTGCTGGTTTGAACTCTAAAAATTATGGTAAATCTAGCCAGGAAGGGCTTCCCATTTCTCCAGGCTGGCTCTACCCCTGGTGGGGCAGGAAGTGAATCCTCTGAGCTCAATGTTTTCCTCTCTTCTTCCTTTCTCTTCACCTCTCTCCCTTCCTAGTCAATGCCTGGCCCTCACACAGGAAAAGGAGGGGGGAAGGTTTTCTTTCCCTAAGCCTGAGACCTACATGCTAACTGAGGCCTAGAAGACCTTTTTCCGTAAGCTACTGCATGAGGGAAGCCTGAGGCCTAAATGCTGATTTAGGCCTGGAAGACTTTATCCCTGTCCTACTGCATGAGGGAGGCCTCGCTCTCAACCCACCAGCACTGATGGTGCATGGCGAAAAAGGAGACACGAGATCAACACTGAGCTTGTTATTTTTCCATGAGGTTCATTCCTCCTCATCCTGGCTCCTTCTTCCTCATCATCTCAGGCGTTGCAGAGAGTCTCCTAAGGCATCCTCGTACAGATTCATTAATTGGTTTTGATCTTCTCGATTATGCATCCTCAGTGAGATTGTTGTTTTATTAGGAGATTAATTGTGCCTCATCCTGGCACTTTTTCCATGAGGTTATCCTGGCTCCTTCTTCTTCATCTCCGGTGATGCAAAGAGTCTTCTAAAGCATTCTCATACAGATTCATTAATCTATTTTGATCTTGTTGGTTGTCGATCCTGAGCGTTGTTAAAAATCTCCTTCTGTAGGAAAAAAATGTTTTTTTATTTCATTGGCTTCACCTATCAGTGCCAGCAGCCATTCCTCCACATTCACCACTCTACTCACTTACCTGCCGCTGCTTTTCGTTGCCATGAAAGTGACACATCATGGCCCATATCATCAAGAGCACTCAGGATCATGAGGGAAAGATCTAATTCTCTGGGAGATGAAGGGTTCTTTCCTGACTCTTGGGGAAAGCCACTCCCACTAGCAGGAGGCAGAGCTACTTTCCATCATCCCTTCCATCGACCAGCAGGACTAACTCTGTTGTATGAATTTTAGCATTCTTAGAGTATAAAGCCTCATATGATGAGAACTGATTTCTTTGGATTTTGATAGGACTACAACCAATGGCAACCAAATTTATTGTAGGCTGGGCAGTAGGAAATGCTTCTTAGCTGAAAAATTTAAATAGCACAAGAGTGGTGGTGGTTTTTAAGACTATCTGAATATTAAATCACACTTGGCTTGTCAAGGGAATCCTTTGCAAGGGATGTTGATGCTTGAGATATCTTGTTATTTGTTATGAAGTGTGTGGAAAGACAGTGGATTATAGCTTGCCAGGTTAATGCTGAGATGTATGAAAGCAGTTACATGGGATGTGGGGAGAAGGGTGTGGTGAGTGGGTTTTGGGGAAAGCTGGCATTTTCCACCCTGTCCATTGCAGTTGAGAAGCAGTAGCTGCTGCTTCTGCTATTCTTCTGTTGGGACATTCAACTAGGCTTCCCACTCATAGCTATATGTGTATTGGTGTTGCAGACATACTGAGGTGGAGAGAATATCTTCAGCATTCCCAACAGCAGTTCTGAGTGTTAGCTTTTCCATCTTGCTGGTTTTGTAGCAGGCTGTTCATTGGATCATTATGGAAGACATTACAAAACCTAGTTGTTCCTGTAATTCTGCCTTGGGTCTCAATTGGGCGGTTGCCTCGTTTTGTGGCCTCCTTAATAGAATGACTGCTAATTTCGCTGTCTTCTCTAAACTTAGGACTTGTGCAATGTAGGGACCAGCTCTGTGTTATCAAAATCTGTGTTATCAAAGGGCTCTGAAATCTGTAATCTAAAAGATTATAAGTAGTGTTCTTGTACACCAATGCCCCTTCTAAGCTATAGCAAAGGTTGTTGCTATGACAGATTCATTCCCCACCCCCAGCAGCCAACTAGCCAACGATGGTCCCTTACTCATAGTGGGTGTGGCTGTGCAGAAGGAAACAAATTATACTTTGTGCTTGAAAAATGACTTCTCCGGGCTAGAGCTGTCTTAATGATACGTTCTCTTCTCACTGAGTCAATAAAGATGAAGGAGACTATTCTGCTGGCGAAATTAGCTTATTGGAGAATGGAAAAGATCCAATGGCTCTGCCCACATTTCAGTTAGGAAATGGATTGGACTCTTTACAGGCTGTGTAAAAGTTGTTCCATACTTGTTTGATACTGTGGTTATCTCTGCATTGCTATCTTGTGGTCCAACAAAAGCATTTTGCAGATTGTCCCAGAAGCCTTTGCGCCTTTCAAGTTGTGTTTCCCAAGGAGCTGCCGGTGCTAGAGGAAATCTTCAATCCATTTCAGGAGGGCATGGAGAAGGATGATGCCCACTATCTTTGTCAATGTGGCTAGTAGCTTAGCACCTCTCCAATGAGAGCCTGGGGGACAACCTTCATGTGTAGAGCAGACAACTTCCCTATATCTGTCATGTTTGTTCTAGGCAGCAGATAGCAGAGGCAACTGTGGAAGCTAGAATATCCCAGGTGAAGCAAGATACCCCAGCCTTCACCAGGGCTGAGTATTGGATGGTCTCAGACCCAAGTCCCGTCCTATGCATTCTTATCAGAGTGTAGGCTGAAGCTTGGCATGGACTGAAGAGGTACTTTTATTTGATAATTGGAGCATACTGGTAATGCTCCCAATTTCCCTTTGTTTTTCCCTCTTTGTTTTTAGTTCTTGAATGTGTGTATCACTGTAACAGAATAAAATAGGTTGAAATGCAGCTTAAATATGCAGCCTGGCTGAACCAGTTTTCCTGTCCATGTTTCTTATGGGGATATTTGCCTAAATTGTGCAGTGTATGAGGCTTTTGTGTGGCTCCTATGCAGCATACCTGCCCTCTATGCTACCTCTGCGTGCTGGGGAGGGATCTGTTTTCAGTTCAGATCTGGGGAGGGGAAAGGAGAGCAGAGCAGGGTGGGGAAGGCAAACGGAGTCTAATGCACCGGAGGTGCCTCGGAAATGAGAACCTTGGATGAATTCCTGGGCCTATTGATTGGTGTACAGTTTATGCATCCTGACATTCATAATCTTGGTCTGCTGCTGATGGTCCAGATTAATGGGCCCAGGGGCTGTCCATCCGTCACTTCCCATTAATTACTAGAGAGGTGTTTTTCCAGTGATTTACCTGACAGTGGGCCGTGATGAATACCCCTAAACAGAGTGGGCAGTGATTAATCATCTGGCCACACCCATCCCCAACTCTTCCTTCCCCCCCAACCACAGGACAGACCCCTCAAGCCATCCGTCTCCATAAACGTGGCCTGATGCATATTTATAGGGGCCTGGGGCCTGGTAGATAGCAGCCTTGTTGTTTGTGCCAAAGCTTATGAAAAATAAATCTCTCTGGTGCGAGGGGGCCGCAAGCGCATGGGGCCTCTTGAAGGCTGTGTGGTCTGGGGTTTGGAAAAAGGGGTCAAGGGGTTTTGAACAAGAGGAAGCGAATGTGACCAAACATTCAAAAGGGCTCTGAGCCAGGATTCCTGGGCCCTGTCCCTGCCATAGAGAAGGGAGTGGGCTCTGATGATCAGAACAGCAAACAGCAGGATTATCAGGAGGGGAGTGTTGTCTAATGGGTGTAGGGGAAAGAAGCTTTACCATGCTTTTTTTGGATCCTGAATCAATAGGGAACCAGGAGCTAAGATTTCGGAGATATTTTCTCATCCCTGCTCCATGCCTGTGTAAACTTGGTCAATTATCTGAAGCTTGTTCTCAATCGGTAGAATTCTTTTCCCTATGTGACACAGGACGGTGCTCCTGTTTCCAAATTGTTTTCTGCAAGCTGTGTGCATCACAGCTACTCAAACTGCCAAAGGATGTGCTGTGGTCATTCTCCTAAATGAGCTAGGTGCCTTGGTAAGAGACAGAATGCCCACCTCCTGCTGCCTGTAGTACTCTGAGCAGGCGAGGCACTGGTTTGTCTTAGACTGCTAGAATCTAAGATTAGACTGTGTTAGGATTCCCATGTCTAGTGATACTAACTGCTCAGTTTGCCACATTCCTCCCTTACTTCAACTGCAAGTAAATTGACCTAGTGTTTAGGTGGTAAGTGAGCATCACCACCCCCACTGCCTTTGTACATGATCATGGGCTTGTTTCCTATTACACTTATGAATGTCTCTGACATCTTCTGAAGTTCAGGACTGATGGCAGTTGGGCTGACCAAGGGTTAGGTTAGACGTTTTTCCTGCTCTCTTTTGTTGAATGTCTGCTATAAGCCACCTGAGGACAAGGCATCCCTGCCTTTTCCTAGTCCTGATTGCCAGCCTTATTCCCTGTTGCCACAAAACTGCTCAGTTCTTTGCTGGAATAAGATTCTCCATGTGCATGTAACACTTGCTTGGTGTGGCAGCAGATCCAGGGTCACTATTAGCAGCCATTCCATTGTTCAGGTTGTTGTAGCATTCCTCTGTAGCATCAAGAGTTTCATTTTCTAGAATACTGGAAACATTTCACAGATGAAGAAACAGGCAGAAGGTTCTGTGCTGTATGTCCTGCCTGTGTTCAGCTGTGGGCCTCTGTAGGAACTGTTGTATAAGCAAGGCAGGGTGGCACCTAGTCAACTTCAGTCATCTTGCCTTGAAGCTGATCAAACTAGCTGTGCACCTGGAAAGGCGTAGGTAACAGCACAAAGCCAGGTCTGTTGCATACCTGTTGCGTTTCCAGTGGAGCACTCTGTTCCTGCTTTATTAATGCGTGAACCTTAATTAAGCGCTTGCTCTACCATATATTTTCCAAAGTGTAGCTAACAGGAACTGCAGCATGGTTGGATAGTCTCTTTTTCTTCCTGGTTTGTAGAGGCTTAAATGTGTCCCTAATGTTCTTGTCCATTTTAGGATTTTTATTTATTTATTTATTTGAATAATTTATACTCTGCCTTTCCCATGCCGAAGCAAATGCCCAAGGCAGCTTACATGAGCAGGCTAGTCTAAACCACCATTTTTTCAATGGGTTTTTTTACAAATCTACCGTATTCTTGTGATCCGCCAATCCTCAGACCCAGATGTCGCCTTTACAGTGTGTTTCTCTCCTTTGGTTGCACGCCATCAAGCCTCAGCAAGCAATCGCAAGTCAAGCCTGGACAGGTCCTCAAGGTCGTATTCCATTCTTTTGCCGGCTGGCCTCCTCACACACTCCCCTGTAACTCCGGTGAGCTAATCAGCTCCACAGTGACTCTGTTCTGCCACCACAGGTACAGCACCTTGTCACAGCCTGGCATCCATCTCCCATCCAAAAGCAAACTGCAGATTCTCCTGCTTAGCTTCAGGCAGTACCAGCAGCTCAACCATCAGTCCACACCTCCATATCATGGCACACACAGGCCATTTAACGTTCCCACTAGGGCTTGAAGCATCTGGGGTCAGAATAGTGACTTGGGGAGAGTACAAGTAGAAGGTTGTTCATGCCACTTTTTGGAAATGGGAAGCAACAAAGGATGCTGATGCCATGAAAACTTGATGTAAGAAGTATGTAAGTAATCTGTTGATCCAAAAGAATAATCAAAATTCCAAGGGGTTAAGGCTGTAGAGCCCTCCTTCAGAGGTAAATTTTATTCCAAATGTAGCTATGATGCAGAGAAAGAAAATCCTAACAGCAAATGATGCCTCTGATTCAGAAGTTCCTCACTTTCATGGAATCTACTGGCCGGGTTTTTTTGGGGGGAGGTGCATAAATAAAACAACTAGCCCTCTTGGCAAACATCAGTTTGGAAACACATTGACAAAAGTAGCGGGACTGCACTGGACTTATATTGGCCAGTGCAGGATTTCCTACTTCTCTGAATTTCTACCTTCTCAATGACTGGCTATCTTTTTCCTCACTGCATATTCAGCTCTTGCCATTGTGATCTTTATGTCCTTTCCCAGCCCACTGCCATAGCAGTATTTTTTAAAAACAAAACATTCTTGTATATACACTTACGTTTTAAATTTCGAAGCTGAAATAAATAAGACAGAGCACTTAGTTTATTCTTTGCATCAGAATTTGTTACACAACACATGCAACCATGGTTATGATGCTGTCTTGGTGCATGATGGCATGTGCAATACATCTATCCATTGCCCAGAGAAGATTGCTATCTCAGCTAGGTGCATCCCTGCCATCCTCTTTTCTGCACGCTTTGATTAGTAAGAGGCAGCTGCTGAGACATGTTCTGTTCAAATCTGCACCAACTCTTAACAGACTGCACTGCTGTTTTCAGGCCTCCCCCATCATGTGGGCCTAAACTGCATGGCTGGGGCGCTAGATTGATTTCTCTCCTCTCTTACAGGTGTTGGCAGTGCTATGCAGCCAGATACAGAGAGGACCCGAGTACGGCCCAGGAAACCAGACATGGCCCTGTATGTCCCCAGAGCACGGCGTGAGATGACAGTCTCAAGAGGCAACACCATGCTGGCCACCAAATATGGGAGGGAGGAGAGCCATTGTCCTTCGGGGAAGGAGATCATTAAAGGATGCAAAGCAAGCCAGAGTCCCCAAACTTGGAGAGGTCTGCTTCACAGAGAGGAAGAAACTTCACCCAGAGAGTGGACTAATAATGATACACTCTGCCAAAGCAGCTCAAGATCAAAGATGCAGGAAGAGGATGGGTCACAATCTCAGCAGCTGCCTAAATCTCAGTGGCTATCTGCTTCTTCTAGTTTCCTAGACCCAACTCTTACGCCACTGTCAAACACTGAAGTAGTGGCACTTGCTGAGTGCTGCGCTGCCCTTTCCACTAACGCACTGGAGTGTATGACAGGGCTTAATGATCTGAACTGCACTTGGGAAGAAGAGTATTCGTTGCCACCAGCAGGTCAGGGCATTTCTGCTTTACAGAGGGCTGCCAGCACTGACACAAGCAAGCAGGCACATCTTGCAGACCAGGTAGGGCTGAGTGAGGGGAAGGTGCTGGAGTATGCAAGTAAGAGGTTCTCTGATCAGACAGAGGTGGGTGAAGACAGCATATTGGCTAGCAAGTATAGCGCAATTAAGCCTCTGAGTAAAGGTGACTCAGAACCTCCTGGAGTAAGTGAGGATGAAACTGCAGGTGAGAAAATTCCAGCCAGCGGCACAGAGGCACATGAAGGTAGCGCCTTGGAGTGTACAGTTGAGGACATATCCAGTCAAATAGGTGCAAGCAACAGAAGCATATCGGAGCACAGTGGCAAGAGCATCATGCTTCACACAGAGGGAGATGAGAGTGATACATGTAAATATGTATACCTGAGCAGCTCTAGTCAAGCGGAGATGAGTGACTATAGTATGTTGGACTGTGCTGACAAAAGAAATCCAGATGAGGTGAGAGTAAAGAAAGGTAATGTGTCTGAGGATCCAGATGAGAGCATTCCTGCTCAGCCAGAAGTGAGTGGATGTAGCACACTAGAGCATGGAGAGGGGACTACAAGTAGTGTGGCAGTTGAACACGTGTCAGATCAAATTGGAGTGAGCTTGGATAACATGCCTGAGTACAAGGATGAGAATAGCTTGACTCGAGTTGTGACAACTGACCTGACTGAGAATGCAAGCAAGCAGTTCCCAGGCAGTTCAGGGGTGGCTGCAGTCTGCAGTTGTTCAGGTGGGGCTTGTGGGAGGTTGGATGATCTGCCTAGTGTCTTTATGATCCCGGAAAATGAATTGGGGCACACATGTGGCAGTGAATGTGAGAGGGGAGGTGGCCTCTCCCATCACACCTCTCAGTGTAAAGTTGATTTGTCTGAGGCTGCACCAATTGCACAAGATGCTACTTTTGACTTGGGACATCAAAACACTGAGGTCAAGGGTGGTGCTGGGGCAAAGGGCTCCTCCTCTGAGGCTGCTAGCTGCTTACCGGAATGTATGTCTAAGAAGACGGCATGTTTGCCAGCTGAGGGGAGCCCAGAGAGCACACTGGTCAGAGCGGAAGCATCCTTGGATGCCACCTCAGTGAAAAAGCCAACCTATGGGGATGATGTGGGCATAGGATTGTGGCATCCATCTGGAGCTAAGGTGGAAGGAGAAGATGAACAGAACCTGCCAGCCGGTTTGGAAGATCCCAGTAGAACCAGCATTGATCCTGCAGCCCACAGTGAGGATGACAGCATAACAAATGAGAGCTGGGATGTTCTTTTTAACGATGATGGTGACTGCCTCGATCCACGCTTGTTGGAGGGGGTAAGTACAATGTATGAACCTTTTCCAAAGCTAAGGATCATAAGAGACACTGACAGGAGCAATGTGTGTTTGGGGAGCATATTATACAACATATTAAACAACAATATTATATCAGGGTCAGGCTGATACTTTTTACCTCTGAAGTCCTGAGAGGCTGGTTTAGTGTGGATTCTGACTCGTGTGTCTGATGTCTGTATTCTATGCTTTTCATGTTTACCTCTCCTGAAGTGTCTATACTAAAAAACCAAACTCTTGTTTTCAGAGTAAACTGTGAAGCTTACTTTAAAAGTATGCCTTTTCTTCATTTCATATATAGTTTGAAATATATTCTTCAAACGTAGTTTGATTATGTTTCAGATTTTTTTTAAGGGTTTGTAGTGTTTGTAGTTCTTTTGGCAGTGGAGGAGAGAGAGGGTCTATAGTAAGTGGACAAGGAACTGGTGACTAGCAGACATAGGAAGCAAAAGGAAACCACAAAGGGCAGAGAAGTCTCAAATGTCACAAGGGGGCACAGTGAAACCTTGCCTAAGTTCCATTTGAGTTTTGAGCCTTTAGCATAGGCAGCCCACATGCTGTCCATTCTTAAAGACTCAGTTAAAGTTTTGAAACTTTTCTCCATAGCCATGAGGGCTAGTAGCCTGCTTTTTAAAAGCGTTGATGGCTGAGGATTCAGAAAAAAGCTAGAACAAGAGAGTGTGATGCAATGGCACATTCTATGCAGTGAAGATTTCTGTCCCTTTTGATGGCTGTGGAGAGAGGGGTAAATGTGTTCTGTAATGAAGTCAGAGGATGAAATTCATGCTTACGTTGGAAGTTACTTCAGACAGTTGGTCTGTCTTGCTCAGTACTGTTTCCACTCACTGGCAACAGCTCTCCAGAGTGTCAGATGGAATCTTCCCCAGCCCTTCCTGGGCATACCAGGAATTGAAGGCTTGGACTTTTGCATACAAAGTATGGTCATTGTAGCCCTTGAGATATAGGCCCTGCTTGCTCCAAGGAAGGCATTAATTTATACCCTGGATGATTTGCCTGTGGAACTCTTCCACACTTGGCTAAGGAGTCGAGAGAGAGGGGTATGCCAAGAAATCTAGAGCCTGCTGCTAGCTGAGCTCCAAAATGCTGGGTAGGCTCCACACGGCCATGCCTCTGTGTCACGAGAAGAAATATAGCCAGCTGACAGTATATGAAATGCATGCAATAAAGCAAGTGGAAGTGCTGCACATGTTAGCTGCGCGGCTGTGGAGCAGCGCCATTCTGGCAGCCTACAGGCGCGGAGAGATGTACCATGAAGTTTCCTGGAAATGGCAGGTTTTTAATTGGCACTGGCTTGTTAGCATATTGCCCTGTAAGGGTAGTGCTGAGTGTCACGCAGAGTCACGCAGCACGGGGAATGTGCAGCTTTTCCTTCAGTTTATGGGCAACGCTCAGTGTTGGCTGGATGGCTGAAAGCCCCCTTATTAAAGCTTAAATCAATACCATAAACCCTGTACTTTTAAGAGTGACACAAAGGTACCTAAAGTAACAAAGTATCCTAATATTGCTGTGAAGTGCATCCAGGCCTGCTTAGGAGTCAGGGTTGAACTGAATGAATTCCGCTTGCTAATAGCTTCTGTGAACCATTGAAATTAACCAAGCAGCCTCATTACCAAAGGTTAGCTCATAAACCATCCTAAACTCTTGGTAATGGAAGCTGTTAAAACTCCATGGGGGCAGCTTTTACAGGAAGTAGCTTTGGGTTCATCGCTGCTTGTTCCAGCCAGTAGTGCCATAGAAGTTAAAACCTATTCTCTAGGCAGGTAACCTACCAATCAAGGTCCAGCCCAGAACATGCACTTGACACATGCTGCACAAGGGGGCTTGTATGTTGTTCCAATAACCTCAGAAGACATGCTAGCATGTTGGGTGAAACCGTTCTTCATAGGGTAGAAGGGGCAGCACCCATGGAATTGCCCCTGAACAAGTATTGTGTGTGAGGTTATGTCCGTAGTGCTCAGATGCTACTGATCTCATGTATCCAGGCATACAACTTCATCCACCAGTTCCTGGGCATTCTAGGCACGTAAAAACCAACTCCTTTACAATGGAATTTTTGCCGAGATTGTATGCACGTATTTGCACATTTCCACTGCTATGAAGGCTAGAATATCACTTTGGGCTGAACAGCGGTCAGGAGAGATGTTGCTGGAAGATGCTAGGAAAAGGAAAAACAATTTAGGTTATCTAGCATAGGACTATGTCCTTATCTGTCTTTTCTGTAACAGTAAGGCTGGAACTGCTCTATTAGTGTCAACATAGAGCAAGTAGTAGTACAACAAAATGTCTGGACTTAAGCAGGAATTGTGTGGCATGGTATGGTCCAAAGGCAAGAATATTCTTCAGCACGCCTGCTTCAGTTGTTAGAAGCCTGGTGCATGGATTTGTCCTAGTGTGGGCATGACCTATTGGCGATTTTATGAATTCTGCATTATAAAATCATTCTGCTTGTTTGAAGTCTGCTGCATCTGTTTTTAAGAGAATCGCTGCCAGTAAACTGCATGCATTAGAAAGCACTAATTTTAGAAAGTCAGGGATAATTCCCTTCAGTTATTTCACAGAGAGCCATTTTGGGAAAGGTGTAGCCTAAAGAGTTGAGAGGGTGGAGGTAAAGTATCCGGGCTACACCAAGAAAATTTGGGTGAGAGCTATAAGTTGCTATTGAACCAAATCTAAGGGAAAATCCAGCATTGTAGTTTGCAACTCTTATTTTATTTTCTTGAATGAGCACGGAATATTGGTGCCTGCATCAATATACCCATGTTTCACCAATATGTATTGTTGAACTAGACCTCCTCCCAACCTCCAAAAGGAGGGAACCTTAAGGCAAACTTGTGAAACTGAGGAGTCATGCTCAGTTTGCTGTTGGAAATTAGCCGACAACGTTTAACAGTGTCGGACAAAAAGGGGTCCAGTTCTGGAAATTTGCAATAAGAGGAAAAGAAAAGAGCTTTGATAACGGAAGGAAAAATGAGAAAGGGAAGCACAGGAAGAGGGACAGCTCAAGACTTTTCTCTAAACCAATTGCACAGAAGCTTGTACTTCTTTAATGAGGTACAAGATTTGTGTGGATAAAACAGGTTGCAGTGATAGATCCTAGGATGTAATGTGGGCAGCGCTCCCTTCCTCTATGAAAATCGGTAGCAGGAACAACCCAAACTGTCAGTGGGCAATATCTCTCTCATAGAGGGTGTGTTAACATTAGCACGTACTTCTGAGTTAAGTGTACTGTGGTGTTCTCTGCAGGACCCCCTCCTTCTGTGGGTCAATTTACATGGGTCCTGACTTCAATTTCCCAGTGGAGTGTCTTTAATTAACAGGGGAATTTTTGCACTTGGGTAAAACTCTCCTTGTTTAATTGCAAATGCAGCCCAGTATTAGAGTATCTCTGGATGGTGGAGAAATGTGGTAGTGAAAATTCACAGACACGATTTCTGCAAGTTTGGAGTTTGGCTTTTCTTCTGCAGTTCTAGCTCTGACTGTTGATGCAGATATGCACTTATCCCTATCTTCCTGCTTAAAAAGAAGGTGAGATAAAAATAGACAAAAACCCAACCCAGAGAAAACAATTTGTGTCTAAATAAAGCTGTGTGTGCACTATGGCTCGCCCCAGTGAAAAAACTTACTCTAGTTCCTCGCACCAAGGTCAGTGTAACTCACTGTGTTACAGAGGAACTCATGTGCTGAGAATGGGGTGGGTGAATGCAGGATTTAAGAAAATTATTGGATCTTAGCATATAGAAACAGAGATGCATTATATGGGTTTCTGGTGCATATGCTGGCGTTATGTTGCAGACACGTTTCCGTGTGAGATGGGAGCAGGTACTGTATAGTTTTGATTATGTTGGGGGAGGGGAGGCTGAATGCACCTGTGCATCCTTGAGCAAAGAACAGTGGGATGTTTGTGCACATTGTAGTGTAGGTGACATGGTTGAAATGGAAATTAGGGTAGTGGTACTCCTTTGAGTGTTGCCTTCCACTGGCACAGTGCATGGCATTTTCCTACTCCCTAGCAATTTGTTTAATGTCCTTTTTCACTGATCAAGGAAAAACCAAGGCCTTGTTTTGGATTTGGCATGCTTGGACCTTGTGGTCCTGCAGGCTGAGGTATATGTGATCATTTCACAGACTCAGAGTTGGAAGGGAATCATTCAAGAGACCACCCAGTCCAACCCCACTCCTTTTGGCCCATGACCATCTGTCTCCCCCCGCATTTCCCCATCCCCCAGTTCCTCCCTCTTCAGAACAAACACTTTAATTTGCAGTAGAAAATCTGAAATTCATGTGTTTTGGTTTGGACCCCTGCACCAGCAAGCAACATGGCTTTCTTAGCAAGCTGTGCATCCAAGTATGCAGTGCCTTCCCTTAGTCATCTGTGGAAAATATGCAGTGGCTGGAAATACAGTATCTCCGTAGAGGATCATTTTTGACAAAATCTCTGAGAAATGGTAACAGGCCGGCCTGGTGTGTGAATGGGGATGGAGAATTAGCACCGGGGTTTGGGGGGGGGGCGGATTTCTCCCTCTTGCAGGCAAGCCTGTGCAGTCTATAGCAGTGAGGTTTCTCCAGCCCCACCATGCCTCTTCTTGCCTGTCCTCTCTGTCTTGGCGCTTACCAAGTGAGCAGGAGTCAGCGCATTGCCCTGCTTGCTTGGAACACATACCAGCACGGATAAATCTTTGGAGAGCGTTGAGCCGTGGCAGACAGTCTTCATTTCCTGTGTCCTCTTGCTCCCTGCTGCCTGTGCATCCGCTGGCAGAACCTTTCCCAGCACAGGACAATTCTTGCGCATTAGCAATCTCTGGGAAGGAGACTGAGCAGGAGGCTGGGACTGTGTTAATGCGGCACAAGGGTGCACGGTTCCTGTAAGATGCCCAAGACAGGAAACGCTAACATTAATGGGCTCATGCTTTCAGTGTGAGAACCATTGCAAGCGTATTTGTAATGATGCAGTGACACACAGTTGCTGCATTGCCTGAAACGTGTGCACCAAATTCGCCCAAAGCAAGCTTACACCAATTAAGACTAAACTTGCATAGGAATAAGCGCTGTACATCAATTTTTAAGAAGCCCTCCCTTCTTCAGTGGGCTTCATAGTGCCTGCATTTTGTTAACTGCTGTGCCTGGTCTTGGTGCCCTCCAGCTTGACACACAGTCCCAGCCATCCATGTCCCCTCTGTCGCACCCAGTGGTTTGTGAAGGACAGAGGTTCTCTCTCATGCAGTGTGCACTCCATGGTCTCAGATAATCTGCCACACCATGCCACTTGTTATTATGAGCACCCTGCTTCCTCAAGCATTTCTTAGCCCTGTTTGCTAGTATCTAGTTTCATTTGCTTAGGCACCTAATGTTCAGGTGCACAAATGGGCTTTGGTGAAACCTACAGAAGCACATGTTTCTTCATGTCCTCCTTGCTGTTATCCCACCCCAGCCTCTCTGATTCACCGGCTCATTCTTACATGCTCCGCTCATGCACAAATTCACCTTCCTGGTGAAATTATCTGAATTACTGTTATTTATTGACTGGAGTGGCTGGAATTTATAGACTCTCCCTGTATAGTTGTGGCTTGTGTTGGTGTAGGTGCTTGGAGTAGCAGACAGGAGCCTGCTTGAGTTATAGATTCCCCTGCCAATGGGACATGTGCTCATCTGTCCAGCCCAGGGACCCAGCAGAAGTGTTTCACTAGCAAATTGCCAGCACACAAACCCTGAATACCACTGTCAATCTCCCAGCCGACCTGGGTGATTTGGCACCCTTGTGAAGGGGCATCCAGCCATCCGTTTGGAGATGAGATGAGTGACCAGGCCACAACAGTTCAGTGCAGGGACCAGCAGATACTGCTCATGAGTTCATCTTGGTG
Source organism: Lerista edwardsae (assembly GCA_029204185.1). NCBI lineage: Eukaryota > Metazoa > Chordata > Lepidosauria > Squamata > Scincidae > Lerista > Lerista edwardsae. The sequence continues at coordinate 25,944,260 of JAJKFI010000002.1, forward strand.
CAGGGCTGGGAACAGTAACAAAGATGTCCTGACATGAGCTCTACTGGCACGTTTTGATCTTCTCTGAGGGCTTGGTAGCATGCCCTGGGCTGTAGCTCAGAGGTAAACACATGCTTTCTTTGCCGAAGGTCCCAGCTCCTGGGAAAGACGTCTATCTGAAACCATAGAGAGCCATGCCTGTCAGTGTAGACCAGCGGTCTCTAAACCATGGCCCAAGTTCCGCTGGAATAATTGTTCCAGGCGTGGCTGTGGTAAAGCCTTACCATTCTGCCCCGCAACCAGCTTTCTTCAAACCAGATCATTGCAGAGCCTCAAACCAGGGAGCCCCTTCCACAGCATATTGCACCGCCTAGAAGTTCTGTGCCCCAATACCCTCAAGAAGCAGCTCCCTGGCACAAAGCAATGATCCAGTGCAAAGAAAGGTGGCTGTGGGATGGAACTGTAAGGCTTCTTCACTGCTGCATCCAGAATTACTATTCCAGCACAGTTCTGGTGTTTGGAGGCACCTGGTGTAGACAATACTCGGCTAAATGGACCATTAATTGCCTTGTAAGGGAGCTTTCTGTGCTCATATTATGTGGCAGGTCACATGTTTTGATTGACCTAAAGGAGACCGGTTTGTAAACATTGTAGCTCTGCAGATTAACTTATTTCCACTAGGAGCAGTTTGTGAGGACAGTCTGTATCATTTACACCTCTACTAGAGTCAGGAGCTACCGCACTGGAAAGGTTTGCCTCCCTGATCAGTCGCTTAGTGTACCTTGTTTTCCTTCTCTCTCTTCCTTCCCTCGCTGCTGTGCGTCATTACCCTTGGCTGCCTGGGATTGCACAAAAGTATTCTCTGGTTCAGAATCTGCTGGGACAGTTGCTCCCCCTGGTAATATACGGATTCAGGGCTTCCTCACATGCCACTGTCGTGCTCAGTTTGGCTTCTCTGTCCCCTATCCACAGAGTATAAGCCTTCTTCTGCCCATTATCCCTATTCTGCCTCCCTCTAGCCCTACCCATTTATCAGGAGGTTGTCGCACCTGCTGAACAAGATGAATTTTGCAGCTGTCTTGGAAGCCCACTTTGGGTGCAGCTAATCCCATTTCTGTGGAATGTAGAACAGGCAGAATGCATATATTCTGGGAGCAAGGGCCCACTCCAACTTCCTCCCTGGGCCAGGCGAAATGGCAGAGGGAAATGGTTAATGGAGAAAGTATGCAGGCAGCAGGAGGCACCTGATCAATAACTCCCAATCTCCCATGGGCCATCAATCCTTCTCCAGAGCAAGAGCCCACGGCCCCATCAATCAGCCAGTGCACTCGCTCCAGGGCTGCCAGAAGGCCCTGGGGCTGGGACGTGCCAAGATGCATGACTGTCATTTGGCGGGTGGGGGACCAGGTAAAGGATTTGCTCCCTGATAAGTGACATCAAGGGGTTCATCTGTAAACTGTGCCACTCTGAGAAAAGGGATAGGAGGTGGGCCTTCTAATATGAGCGTGCATATTTGGTTCATGGCTATTCATTGCTCTCTCCTCCAGCTGTCTGTCTGCAGCCCACCATCCAAAGGGTTGCAAGAACCACGCTTTGACTACTACAACTGCTCACCAGCTGATCTGGATCTGAGTGACTCGGAGTTGCCGCATGTCATTGAGATCTACGACTTCCCACCAGAATTCCGCACTGAGGACCTTCTACGTGTCTTCTGCAGTTACCAGTGAGCATTGCACCCATTTTCTATTCTGCAGCTTCTCCTTAGTTAATGGTATTGGGTTCAGAACTGATAAGTCTGAATCTTCACCTTGGGCTTTCTCTTTCATTGCTGCTTACTTTAGCACCCCAATCCTATCCAGCGTGAATGCTGCTGGAGCTAGCGCTCTGGTGGCAGAACACGCTACACAGCATGGCAAACAATGTTCTGGTAGCATGTGGAGCCACACACTTCCAGACCACTTCCTCAGATGGTGAGGAGGACCTCATGTACCGTGGGGGAGAAGAGGAATTCCACCATTGGTAAGTCAGGATGGTGGTGCTAATGGCAAGAGGCACTTTTTTCAAGTGGTGTCCTCTTATATTTAGCAGGGGGAGAGCAATTGTCCCTCTTCACCCCAGCACAATGTCTTTCTCGTGGCTGTTGCTGGTGGTGTTCTCCATTCTTTTAGATCCTTTTGGGACAGGGAGCCATTTAACTTTAATGTTATTATTTGCCTGTAAACCGCTTTGTGAACTTTGTGTTGAAAAGCGGTATGTAAATACTAGTGATTGATTGATTGGTGGGGAGGATTGGGGTGGCTCAAGGAGAGAGCCGAAGGCATGTCTGAGGTGGGAGGGCATGGCATCTGATACCTGCGACTTGCACCAGATGCTATCCCTCCAGAGCCAACCAACACACTTTCTTTGTTTCCTCTGACTTGCACCAGCTAAAGAACTGGCACAGATCAAGGAGACCCTTTGATGATCAAAGGGCTTTCAAAGGGGTTAGGGAAAATATTTTCCCTTACCTCTCCCAATCGACTTCCCCCACCCCACTGCTTGTACAGTTTCACATGCTTTGCCACCCTTTAGCACAAGTGAGATGCATTGCAACTTGTCAGTTCCAAATGTACTTCTTGCCCTGGTCCAAGATGCCCAGTATCTGACTCTGCTACCCATTGAGGGTGTGATGCATGAAAAGTGCCAGATGCCTGCCCCTGGTGAGAAGCTCTGGGTAGATACATAAAGCTTCCCTTGTTCTGCATCTCCTTTTTTGGATAGCTCCCACAGAGCTGTGTATCCTTGCTTTCTTATCCTCACTCACAAGTACTATGGCGCCTCCAATTTTCTGTCTTTTTCTCCTTTACCAGGAAGAAGGGCTTTGATATTAAATGGGTAGATGACACACATGCACTGGGTATCTTCTCCAGCCCCATCACAGGTATGGTCCACTTCTGAATATGGCTTGACTGGGTACCGGGGCTGCTTCCTGATGAGGTATTTCTGTTGAGAGTATCCAGGAATCTTTTCCACTTGGTTCTCTTCTCTGTATAATAGCTGTTTCTCTTCCCACAGCCCGGGATGCTCTCAGCACCAAGCACCTGATGGTGAAGACCCGCCCACTGTCACAGGCTACTCGAGCTGCAAAAATCAAGGCCAGAGCTTATGCTGGTGAGATCAGAACGAGTGCTAAGATAATCTCACCGAACCACTACCATACCAGATGTCCTCCAGGCATTGAATAATACCTTTACTACATTGTCTTCCTATAGATATTAATTCAGATCATTCTGGTTGTAGGCAGTGATAGTTGTGGGACTTCAACAGTCCCATCCATCTGACCTCTTCGTCTTTCACATGCTGGTAAAAATCAGCCCTTGTGTCATTAAAACTGTTCTTCTAGAACTTGCTTTCTTATATATACTCTCCTGATCCTACGTTCACCCCATCCATTAAAGCTGTTATAGTTGACCCCAGCTGAAGATGTCCCATTGGGATTGAATGGTGCATTTTCCAACATTACAGCAAATAAGAATCAGCCAGTGCTGGGTCACCTCCTTTTAAAAACCGCAGGCTGCATTGGTCCCTCTTCTCAGGCACTCCTATATCACTTCAGCACTGAGTGCAATAAGTAGGCTTCTTGATTGCTCAATCTCAATCAAGAGAGTTGATCCTGTTGGCGGTTGGTGCTGTGTTCTCCCCCTACTTGGGGCTGTATATTTTGCCTTCGACTGTACACACTTTAAGGAGGGGCTCACCTGCTAATCTGATGCCTAGATAGTCTCACCTTCCAATTCCAGTATTGGGGATAAGGATATAGTAGTGACTCCTAGCACTAAGACCTTCGTCCTTCCTTCCTCAAGAATTCCTGTATCCAACCAAAGAACGCCCCGAGACCTCAGCTGCTCTGGCCAGGAGACTGGTGACTGGTGCCCTTGGTGTGCGGAGCAACCAGAGTAAGGCAGAACGTGAAGCTGAGCGAAAGCAGTTGCAAGCAGCCCGAGGTAAGCCTAGGGAAGTTGCAGTGTTGGTGCTGGGGAACATCAGAGCTGATGTTGTGTAGAGGAAGCAAGTGTGTGAGTTAGAGAGAACCTAGGTTGCAGAATTGTAGATCACAGGTGAGGGATTTCTCACTGCCTTGGCATCAGGCTGCTCTGCTCTTGCTTACTACCCACGTGCTGGGAGCCTCTGGGGAGTCTGCATGGCCTAGCTCTCTGCTTTAGAGCAGGGTGTCGAGTGAGTTACACCAGCCACGCGCTCTCCCTGCTGTCACACAGCCAGCTCTGTTGGTCTGAATATCCCAGGGGAGGCTCCTAGGCAGCCTGTGGTTCCCCTGTCTAGGTCTGTAGAGGGACTGAAATCACTTTGGTGTCAGATCGCTTTCTGGGAAGGGGATGCCGTAACTTCACTCAACCAGGTAGTCTTCCCTCACTGCTGCTGAGTTGCAAGGAAAGTATATTTGTGGAGTGCATGTTAAATGGGAACAATGTGGCATTGTGAAGGAAAGGATTGTGCCACCTCCCAGCATGCCCTGGCGCACAGGAAGCCCACTGACAGATGGCCCCTGCTTGGCTGCACCAACCCCTTGCCCTTGCTTATTTTCTCCATTAATGGCCCTGTCCCTTTCCGGTGTGATGGCAGCTGGCTCATTGCCTGCCCTTCAGCTGCACTGGCCAGATAACAGTGATGGAGCGTGCCGGCCTGGCTGGGAAACATACGGCTTTTCCATACTTGCTGGGAAACCATAATGAGGGCAGTGAAACCTTTGCAGATTTCGTCTGTGTCTTTTTTTGTTGTGGGTGGAAGTGAGAGAATGAGGACTCTCCTGGACAGCAGGAGCCAGTGGTGAGCAGATTATAAGAGTTTGGGAATATACTCTGGGATCATATCTGGTCTGCAACTTCCTTTATATGGGATGGTGGGGAAGCAGGAGTTATTTGGCACTAATGTCTTTGATACCAATTCCCAACCTGTTAGCTCCTTGTTAATAATGGGGTAGCTTGACATTCTTGCTCCTCATAGGAGCCTGCCTAGCTTAGCACTCACGCCTCGCGTGGAGAGTTGCCTAGATCCAAATTCACAAATGAATGTACCAAATCCTTAATGGACTGAGTCTTTGTCTCTCCAGAGCTATTTACCTCAAGTGCAACATTTCTGCTTACAGCAGATAGAAACGTAACTAATATAAGGATCACAGCTCAAAGGGAAAAGCTTTTTGAAAAACAACTGGATTGAGTTAATAGAAAGGACACAAAAGGTGTAGTTGGTCACAGACAAATGTATAATTTTAGCTCATTTTCTTGTTCTGGATTTATTCTATTGTCCTCTCACAGGTTCTATGGCTTCTGGGCACCCTCTGTCCTACCTCCTACTCAGGGGCAAATGGAGCAGAGGAGCTGAAATCTAAAGCTCTGTGATTGCCTCTGTATTTTGTTTTCAGTTTGTCCAGAGCCCGTGAATTTCCTAGGGCAGTGGTTTTCAAATCTTTTAACCCCAGGACCCACTTTTTAGAATCTCAATCTGTAGAATCACAATCACCACCAGAAGTGATGTCATGGCTGGAAGTGCCATCACTGAAACACCAGAGCCTGCCGCTTTCCTGAGAATGCAGCAATAAGGGGTTATTTCTCAGCCATTTTCCAATAGCAAAGTGAATAAAAAAGGGGGAACGCCTATTTACAACCAGGTAAAATAACCACGCAGCCCCACTTCTTTCCAGTATCCCATCTTCCCATATTTTCAATTATAGCTGCCCTAGGTGCTATGCGACCCACCTGAAATTGGCTTGCGACCCACCTAGTGGGTCCCAATCCACAATCTGAGAAACAATGTCCTAGGGCAAATACATTCTGCAATGTGGAAAGTAGAGCAGAATGATGGCATGGGGCTGGACACCTAAAAAGTCAATGCTGGTGGAAGATGGGGCCAGAGGTGAATCCTTACCCTGAAGTAGCAGCAGTGAATCCACAATGAGAGTGGAGGGAGGAAAGATTGAGGCTGAGTGACCTTCTAACTCAAAGGGCCTTCTTTGATCCCTGGAGAGAGAGCAAATTAGGTTTGGGCTTTCCTTGATAGAAACAACATGTAGCGTTTCAAGTTTGCAGACCCTTCAGGCAGAAATTAAAATCAGAAGCTAAGGTGAAGGTAATTAACAATGCAAATATTGTAGTCATGGTAGGTTTCTGTCTTTTAACAACAAGCTTTCTGCACATCAAAAAGGTGTTGACAGTTGAGCTAATAAATTTTCATGTGATCGCTTTTTTCTAATGTTACCTTTTCTCCCCTGATAATTGTGATCAACTCAACTCAAAACACCTCTCCAGTTCCAGCCCTCCCCCCACTTCCTCACCCTTTTTTCTGTGCAACATTCTCAGGAATTTTGTTAGCTTTGTTACCATAATGTCTGTTACTGTTGCCCACTGCCCAATTTTTCCTTTCAAAGCTGCTTATGAGCATTGATTACTCTAGGTCTCCATGACATTCCCACCACAATGAGAAGTTGTTAAAGACTGGAGGTTTTTTTCCTCTCTAGCGTTTTTGAATAGAATCTGAATTCAATGATCAGGGCAACGTTTCCAGCATTATGACCACCTCTAATGATAGTGTGTGCCAGATTTCACATTATATGCATGCCATGCCCAGGTCATTGTAGCCTCATTTGGCTTACCATGTCGTTTCCTGTGCTTTGTTGAGGCCCTGCCTTTGCAGGTGTTTCATCTTGGTGGCCACGTGAAAGTAGGGATTTGTATTGTCCATTCCCCTTTCCTTGGTTGTACTGTGTGGGAGCAAGGGTGACTCTGGAATGTCAAGATCAATCAAAAGCTCTACTCAGGTGCCTAAATGCCAAGGGAGGTGGTGGTGAGGTGGCAGGAATAGGAACTCCTATATGAATGGCTGTGACTCCATCTTTAGGAGGAGGATCTATGGAAAAAATGAGGTTCTGTCGGGTTGCAGTGTTTGGCTTTGGACACTAGGTGGTGCTCCAACCCCAACTACTGTTTGAGAATTCAGAACTGGGAGTCAGGCCCAGCTGCAGGAGGCAGTGTAAGTCATGCATAGACATGGCTAATTTATTTTAATAGCAGTTGCCAACTCTGCAGTCTCCCTAGTCCTCTCTGCTCACTGGGCTTTTCCTTGGGTCACCAAGCAGGCTCTCTGATTACAGCACAGGTGATCTGCAGCCCATTGGAATTTTTCATGGGGCCACTGGTAGGGCTGGGGTGCAGGCGTGAAAGACATGAGAGTGAGGCCATGGCGATGTGAAGTGGCTCAGCACACAGGCCAGAGTGCCAGTGGGGCAGTTCTCCACAGTTTGCCGAGGAAAACGGTGTGGCTTGCCACAGAAGCCAAGGCAAGGAATGCCAAGAGCAAGGGAGTGGGACAGTGTGCCAAGGCTGCTGCGAAGGTCGGTGATCTCATTGCTCTACCCAGCTCTGGGCTCCCCCTGCGCTGACCCAGTCCATCACAAGTGGCTGCCTCATCTGTCGCTCTCTCCTCACAGAACGGAAGCGCCTCGAGGCCAAGCAGAGGGACGATGCCTGGGAAGGCCGCGAGTGAGCCAGCGCCTTTGCAAGGAGAAGGAGAGAGAGAGACGGCCAGACTTGCTTGAGACCCTCAGTGGAGCAGGATTGGAACTCTGGTGGAGCTGGGCAGGCTGCACTTGCAGCACTGGGGGCGTTCAGCCATTTCATTTGGGGTGTGCAGCAAGGTATGGGGCTTCTCATGGACAGTCTTGAGCAATCAGATTTCAGCCCAAGGAAGCTTCCATCCAGGATGGTCCGGAGACTGGAACAGTGGGGCTGGAGCTTCGCAGTATTCAACTAGAGCTGGCACCTGGGCATCGTGCCCCAAGGCCTGTGCCCGCCGCCTTGGCCTGCAAAGCTGTGTGCCATGGAAATGTAACCAGGTGCTCAGGTGTCAGTGGAGAGAGTCTTCTCAGATACAGTGCCTACCCACCTTCCTAAGGACGGTGGATGGAGTGCTGAGCGGTGCAGCGCCTGGGCCTCTGTGGGGTTGGACTGAGCTGTGGCAGCTTTTAGAACAGATCCACTGTGATGCCCACTGCGGAGTTTGCTATTAAAGTGTCTATTTTTGCATAGTGCATTGTGTGATGCAGGCAGCCTTACTGCTTGTAGGTTCCTCTTGGATTAGTCTGTGAACACTTATATTAGTGCTGCGGATTCTGTGGAAGGCTGCAGTTCTGGTCAATGAGCTGCCATCACTCTGGCTGGAATTGGCATGAACCTCTCTTCTCCAGAAAGTCTGGATTCTTGCTGGAGGTTAGGCATGAGTTATCTGGTATACCCATAATGTTTTATCCATACGCGTTCCTAGCATCCAGGTGCAATTAAGGGGTGCATTCAGAAAAGGATAACCAGGACAATAGGTTGAACCATCCTCCCTAAAAGAGGCTTTTTCCCCACAGAGCTTGATCGGGGTGGGCAAGTAATAGAAGTTTATAAAGTTCAGTGTGGTGTAGAGCAGGGGTCTCCAGACTACGACCTGGGGGCCACAATGAGCCCACCACAACATTTTATCTGGCCTGTAGCAACTCAGTTTTTTTGTCAGAACATTTGCTAATTTTTACTCATTATATATCATTTCTCAGTTTAAGCATGGCATTGTTTCTTTGTAATTGTCACATTTCTCTTTTGTTCTGAATCATTTCATACCGATTTAATCAAAAGATCCAAGTAAAACTTATTCATTCATTTAAATTCCATTCATTCATTTATAAAACTGATTATTTTTTTCAGCCCGTAAAAAATTTGTAAAATACAAGATGTGGCCCTCATACTGTGAAGTTTGGAGACCCCTTGTGTCGAGAAAAGAGAGAGAGGTTTCTCTTCCTCTCTCACAACTCTGGAATATCAAGAGTCTTCCCATTTAACTAATTGGCAGGAGATTATTATGGACAAAAGGAAGTACTTCTTCACACAACACTTGGGGAATTGACTGTTATAAGTTGTAGTGGTGGCCACTGGCTTTAAAAGGGGTTGGACAACTACATGGAGGTCTGTCATTAGTTATGATGGCCCTTTGGGATCATTGGTGTTGGAGGCGGCATGCCACTGAATGCCAGTTGCTGGAAGCAGCCGTGGGAAAGTGATGTATTTGTGCCTTGCTTATGGGCTGCCAATAGGCGTCTGGCTGACCACTGTAGGAAGCAGGATGCTGGACCAGATAGGCCTTTGGTCTGATCCAACAGGGTGGTTCTTGTGTTCAGATAAAGACCTACTGTTGGGACAGTAGTAGTGCCTTCTTGCTGCATGTGGGAGGCCTCTGCTGCCCAAACCGTACGGCAGAGCATCATGGTCTGGGCTGGGTTGAAGATGGAGTTCCTACCAGGCTATGTCTGCTAGTGGGGTTTCCCTCCCTGTGGCAGGAATGTTTTGGCAGCAGTCCCTGCAGCTGGTCGTTCCTGCCTGGTAAATAGTTGACTCAGGGCACCGGCACAAACATGCTTGCTCTGGCCGCTGGGCAACTTGCAAGAAAGGTTGGATTTCTCTTTACAGGCGCTGACCCCCCTCAGGAATGCTCCCCAAGGAGCTGCAAATAAAGTCCTCTCTGTTTCAGGCAGCTTCATTACAAGCATCTGAGTAGCGGGCGGATCAGCCACTTCCTTAAGCCAACTTCATCAACACACCTTTGCCGGGCCCTGCTGGAGATTCCTGTGGTCAGACACTCCCAGCTGTGTTTGGGGTCAACACTCTTGGGCCAGGAGTTTGTAGCTGCTGCTACTGCTGCCTGATTTTCACAGAGATCAGGACCCAAGAACACCAGCATGTGCTTCTGTGTCAGAGCAGATACTAGAGTCCAACAGCTGAAGCAGCATATCACAGATCAGACAATGCCAACAGGCTGGTGGAAGTGTGGGGTGGGGAGGACGAGGCAGCAGAATCTGCTCAACTAGTTTTGGGGAGGGAGAGGATATTTTCAGTGCCATGTGACCTGCGACCTTGTCAAAAAAGGAAAGGAAGGCTGGAGCCTTGCAGAAATGCCCATTTGACACTGCCTGGGGGTCAGGTCTAGGTAGACCAAGGCAGCTCTCAAGACTGGAATTTGCTGGCATGTCTTGTGTTTACTGGCCAGCAAAGCTTGCAGGCATCTCCCTGCCTGGAACAGCTCTCTCTTGTGTCTCTTCTTGGGCAGGGTGGAGTGCCTGCCTGTGATGTGGGCAGAGTTCTGGGATGGAGCGGATGGGTGCTTACTGCTTTTCCTGGCAATTCCAGTAGTCTATAACCCCCTGGCGTGGTCTGCCCTGTCCTGCCAGCTGTTCCCTGAAAAAAAGCCTTTCTATTTTGGCCAATTAAATAATCTAACCACTGATACAGCACAGTGCTAAACTGTGTCCACCCCTGTTTATAGCAACTGGCAGCCTGCAGAGACCAGTCATGAGAGAGGCAAAGCCAGGAGTCTGAGATCGTAGCAGATGAACCGTGTGTGCCTTGTGAACAACTTGCTGGGGGTGGGGGTGGCGGAGGACAAATCTGCAGTTCAAGGCCTAAAAATGTCAGGTCATTTCCTTTAAAAATGCTCACCTGATCTTTGTTTCTCTAGTTCCTGTATTAAGGAATCTCCCAATTTAATGCCATAGCACAGAGCAATCCTGTTTTCCTTCAGGTGTGTTTGTGCATTGTAATCCCATTGTGGATTCAGATCTCCTCAGTCTGTAGTTGTGCTCTTCTTACTCTCTGCTTCTTTGTGCAAATTCTTCTGATGCAAGACCTATCAACAGAACTTGAGCCTCACACTCACCTGAGCACTGTGCGTTATTTAAAGACCTTCTGAATATGGGGCAGCAGCTGCCTGCTTTTGGGTGTTCCTGTAGTTCCTGTTCTCGTCTGCTCAAGTTCTCTAGGAAAAGCTTTGGGCTTGACTACATCTCCTTTCCCCAAGTGTAGCTTGGTTCCAATTCCAATAATCTGCTGCTTCCTTTGTGAAAGTCAGTAGCACAGATCTATGGATGTAGCAGCAGCTGCATTTAGTTTGTCTCAGCATTGACTGTTGACCACCATGTTTTGAATTCAGGCCTTGCTCCCCTATTGCAGTAGCCCATTTCAGTAGCTTGTCTATGCATTAGGTGAATGTAATGGTATGAAGTAATGAAAAAAAAACTCCTGTAGAAGTGCACTCTCAAGACACTCCATGAGGATAGCATGGTGTGTACCAGGACTAAGTTGTTAAATGTGAACTTGTTGAGAAAGACAGAGGGTTGGATCCAAACTCTGTCTCCCACTTGTGGCAGAGGAAGAGGGCTGTGATTTTGAGTGATCACCCCTTCCTTTCCAGTGCCCCCTGAAAAAATGCTCCTAAGGGTTGGGGGATCTGAAACACCAACTACTATTGTGGCATGGATGCTGATCACTGGGGATGTAAGCTCATGGCACTTCCCATGATAACAAGGAATGTTTTTCCTGAACTCTTAACACAACTCAGTTTGGTGATTCAAGGCCAAGATTTGGAAGAACAATTTAATATCCAGAGCTGAGGCAGTCCCAGCAGTTTGGTTCCATTCACCTTCTGACTGTTCTCAGTAAGTCAGAAATAACTCAGTCCCTGTCTTTGACAGGGTTAAAAGAAAAAAGATGAAGGGAGCAGAAATGACTCATCACACAACTGCAACATTTACCTTAATTATGTCTCCCGAATATGCTATCTTGGGGGGGGCCAAACTAGACGTGATTATTATATGAAGCTAATTATGGATCTCCTGTTCTGTTTTTTTTTATTAGCAGCCTTTCACAGTAACTTTGGAGGTCAGGAAAATGGTGCTCTGGGAGAATTTCTTTACCCTTTCCTCCCTTGCTGTTTTAGCTGTCTGTTTTAGCTGAGTTCTTCCTGAAGTTGCTGGGCAGCTGGGGGAAGAAGCAGGAATAGCATCTGTACCCGTCACTGACCCTCAAAGTAAGTGAAGCTCCAAGTAGGGGGGTATGACGTAGATCAGGGAAAGGGTTAAATATTGTCTCCCAGAAGCATCACCTTCCTAATCTTCAAAGGAACTAGGTGAGGCTGTTAACTAGCTTTTGAGAAACAGGAGAGGTTAATCACAGATCTCCTGTTTGGGCCAGCTGTTTAGGTTTTTGACACCTGTTAATTAATGTTGTTTAACAGATTTATATACTGCCTTTCCACCATTTAGGTCTTCACAGTAGCTTACAATCTTAGAAGGCAGGGGCTTCATCATGTGGATCCTAGAGAACAAAGCCAGAGGCTCCTCCATCACCTTGTGCCTGAGGGCCATGCTACTGGGACCAGTACCCTCTGCTGGCATCCTCCAATAGTGTCTCACCGGTGATAGCAGGATGAAGAGCAAGTCCTCCCTGCCATGGAATTCCTCCCACACTAGCTGGCATTTGAAATCTGCACAAGAGATGATGGAGCTGCCCTCCTCCCTTGCCTTGTCAGTGGCTGTTCTGGATGCGTCAGCCTTGGCAGTGGAGCAAGCCCTCTGTAAAAGCACCTTTTTTTCCCCCAAACCACTCTGGGAACAGAGCAGATACGCATCCAGGACAGGAGGTCAGGGTTGTCTAGCCACACAGTTCTTCCCACAGATAGTCGGCCTGAATCACTGTAATGTATTGCTGTGGTCTCCAAGAGACCTTTCCACTCAATCAATTTATTAGCACATAATAAATGTGTATTTGTTGTTTATCTGTTGCATACAAGCCTTGCTTATATTTTCAAGGTTGCCTTTCTGTTGTAGAGAAATGGCATTTTCCAAGCACTCGGACAATAATATTTTGTGCCTAGGAAAATGTGATAGTGCCCCTGACCAGTTATGCATCCATTGTTATTGCCGTTGCTCTGTGATACGTGACTGTCGTCATGGGCAACTATTAGTTCTTTTTTGTGATATAGTTCGAGATGAAAATGCAATAACCCCTTTCTCAGCCACATTTTGGTGAGCCTCTTAATATGTATATTTAAATTATGTTGTGGTTGTGCACTCTTCCTCTCCTGTGCTGGAGTGGACTCCCATGACGTTTAAAATAAACTGGAAAAGAATAGCAACACAGCTGTCTGCCTCAGCAAACCTGTCCCACCTCATCTCCTCACATATGTGTGGCAAATTGTCACTACTGTTAGAATTTATGGTTATGTGATAAGTGTATCACAACTATTGAAGAAAGGCACCTAGAATCTTTAATGAAATGGGCAGGTGTCAATTACTAAATCCCCCTAGCCATGTGCGTACCCACGCAAAGATGGAAAAGTTCTTTCTAGAAATTGTAGGTGTACTCGCTTCAGTTTTGGATGCCACACTGCAAGCAACTGGCAAATAAAAGAGAATTTAGAATAATGAAGCACTTAGGATGTAAATTGGACCATCAGATTGTGGGAATGAGAAATGTTATGCTTAGGAAAAAATATTGCAGGCAGGAGGAGTAAAAGAGAACATGAAACATCAGGAGCAGAAAAGATGGAGGAGAAATCTTGCTGGAGGGGAAATAATATGAGGCAATGAGTTCGTTAGCCAGATACAGGTTTATTTGTATTTGGTACACATATGCTACTATTAACATGCTTGGTACTGACAGACAGGTCCTTTCTGAGATGATTAAAGAGGGAGGGGAGGAGGCAAAATGAATGCATAAATAAATTGTCCATGTTCTTTATTTTGTTGAGGGTAAAATCATGCTGAAAAGAATTAAATCTCTGCAAAGCTGGCATGGGAGGGGTGGGTGAACAAAATGAGAGAGAAGTGAGATATTTGAAGTGACTACAAAGAGTTCCATGCATATAGCTGGGAGAATGTACGAAAGAGCAGGAGATACTGGGGTCAGTGGAGGTGACAGAACTGTGACACCAGAGGTCTTGGAAATGGTGTCACAGGGGATGAGAGCTGAAAGATAGGGTGGAAGCAAGGCCACGGAGTGAAGGCAAGTACATGAGTTTTGTACTGGACTCCAAAGAGAAGGAAAGCCAATGGAGATTTGACAGGATCAATGCGGCAGGTAAATTGGCTAATCCTAGTAGAGCTTGAAACAAAGGTAAATAGATAGCAGTGCTGTGAAAGAAAATCAGGAAAGGTTGTCAACAAAACGAGAGCAAGTGCCAGCGTCTTGCTGACAGAATTGGAGGAAAAGAAATGGAGGATCTGCATCTAACAGAGATGTGGAGAGAGAAGCAATGTTTGTTTGTTCATTGAACTGATGTATGTCAAGGGTAGAAATGCTGAGTTGGCTTTCAAAGCTACTTCCCAAATCAAAAGATACAGTTAAAAAAAACTAGTAAAGAGAAATGACTGCAGTATACATAATTAAAATTTTAGACGTGGCAACCAATTTACAACAGCTACCAGTAGACTTGTTTTTGTTTGAAACCTCTATGAATACCTAATGAGTTCATATAAATGCACAAAATAGCTTTGTTAGGACTGCACCCCCCCCCAATAACCAGTCGCCACAGACTGCTTTGGAACTATGGAAAGCAAGCAAGGAGCTGCCGAGTGAATGGGCACAAACACATGTAATGCCCTCCACCAGGCCAACCGTGTCCTGTATGGAAATCCTTAAATCAACTGCGTGCTGGGGTAGGAAGATCTAAGGACAATCTAAGGAAATGGGGTTTCCCCATAAAAGACATGCTGTGTGAATGTGGAGAAGAACAAACCATCTCACATACGCTACAGTGCACACGGTGCCCCTCTACACGCACAATGGAAGATCTTATGTTGGCAAGAGAGAACGCTGTTGAAGTGGCCCAGTATTGGGCAAATGATACCTAGTTTTAACTTTGTATTTTATTCTAAAAACATAATTTGATTTATGTATAAAATTATATTAATGTAGGTGCTTCTGACACAAATAAAAGATAGAATGTACAAAATGTTCCTAAAAAGGAGGGAGTGCTTTACATTGCTTCTTAAGAAATTAAGGGCACAATCCTAACCAACTTTCCAGCCCTGAGCGCAATGCAGCTCTGAGGTGAGGGAACAAACATTCCCTTACCTTGAAGAGGCCTCCATGACTGTCCCCCAACTGCAGGATGCAGCACGTGCCCCATTGGCACAGCTGTGTCAGTGCTGGAAAGTTGGTTCGGATTGCACCCTAAAGGGTCTGTGCTCAAGCAGGCCTGCCAAAGTGAATTCCACTGTATTGGGGCCATGATTGAGAAGGCCCAGCTATCTCCCCTACACGTTGCAGCCTTAGTGAGCTGAGAGCCCAAAGCACAGCCTCTTTGCCCAGAGAAGAAGGTCTTCTATGTAAGAACAGATTGAATTTGGAAAGGGAAAGGCAACCGGTTGGGTGGTGGTGAATTGGCTAAGGAATGCAGGAAGGAGAGGAAGCCAAAGGCTCCCCAGATTCAATGGGCTAAGCAGGCAGTTTAACTTTCTTCCAGGCAGAGGCACCAGGAAATTCAAGGGCTGTCTGTGTGCAGGTTTATAGAAGAAATAGGAAGCGGCTAAAAAAGGAAACCCCATCCGAGAGAGCGCAGAGCAAAGGAAAGGATGCCAATGAATGTATCGTTTTGAAGAACATATATTAACAAGAATGTGTAATTTTTTTCAAAGTGGAGGAGATCAACCAGAAAAGGATGTGCAACTGCAGCAGAGATGTCAGCGAGAATTATGGGTGTGGGGGGAAGCCATTGAATTTGGTGGTTCAGTGGCCGTAATTGATACGGAGGCAGGATAACTTCAGTGCTGAAGGTGGTTGGATCCAGCAATGGATCCAACTCCTTCGAGGTTGGGGGTGCAGAAAAGGAAGGCGAAGCAAGCCAGAGGTGGAGGGTTGCAACGTGGCGATGTTTTGTAGAGATATAAAAAGTGCACGTTGGACAAGTGAATCTGTGGAGAAGATTGACTGGGGTGGTAAAGGAACAGTGACAAAAGATGAGGGGATAGAGAGACTATGGTTAAGGGGGCCGAGAGGATAGTGCAGTGAATGGCAATTTCAGTGGGCAAGATGGATGAAAGATGACAGGTGTTAAGAGGAAAGGCAGTAGAAGAATGAAAGTGAGGTAGTACTACTAGTTCCTTGTATTTCAGATCAGCTTCATGGTACTAATCCCTGTTTTTCTGGCATAGTGACTTCTGATTCATCAAAATCATTGCACATGTGACAAGGCCATGGCAAATTCCACAGGGGAAACCTTTCCCATATTGCAAGGTGAGAATTGGCCCTGTAGTTCTTGTATCTACCCCTTTTTCCTGCTCTACGCAAGCATATATTTTGTTGGCCCTGTCTTTTCTTTTCCCTCCCGGCTTCTGACTTGCAGCCTATGCCAGTTTGGCAGGATCAGGTCAAATAGTCACCCAGTCAAGCATCCCATTTCACAGTGCCAACCAGATTCTTGAGGAAGCCCACAGGAAGGGCATGACCGGCAGCAGGACCTCCCTTGCTTCTTTTCCCCAGCAACCTTGGTATTCAGTCGCATCTATTTCTGAACATAGAGGTTCTGCTTAGCTCTCATGGATAGTAGCATTAGTAGACCTCTTGCCCACTTATAAAACTGCCTAAGCCAGTGGCTGTCACCACATCTTGTGGCCTTGGGTTCAATACACTGGTTATGCATTGTGTATGAAGCATCCGTTTGGCTGCCCCTCCTGAAAACCCACTTGCACAAAGTCTGAGCCATCCCAGTCTCCTCTTGCCTGCTCCTCCATTGTCACATGTCAGTCCATTGTGTCTCACTGTGCCTGTCTTGTTCACCTACCATAGCTACTTAGCCTTCTGTATACAGACACAAGCTTGACTATGGAGTAGCAGCAAGAGGGTTGGAAACAGGGCGTAACTGTTTGTGTGTGCACGCAGCTGGATTGTATCAGTGTTGCATCTAGAAATGTTCACAGGATGAAATGGGGAGAGAGAGCCCTGTGAATAATTTTAGGGATTTTTTTTTCTTAAAAACAGTTGGCCAATGAGACAGTTGGCTGTGAAAGAAGCCAGCTAAGGATTCCACCACTTTTGACTTGACAAATACATACTGGCAGATACTGTGAGCTGAAACAGGTGGTGCAGAGATTTTAATACTGGGGTTCCTTGGTGAGAAGATCATCAGTAGTGGGTAAGCATCCCTGAAAGAGAGCTGGCTGGTCACTAGGCACCTTCTGCTGAGTTGCAGGCAAGCATTGAGTGTGTGCAATGGTGCTCCCTCCTGATGCTGACTGGTAGGAAAGCCCAACATGAAGAATGTGCACTGTGAAATATATCCCAGAATGTCTTTGACCACATGAGTTTCGTGACAGCTGCTGAGGGATTCCTCAGTGGACAGGTTATGTGAAAAGGGTATTCCCTGAAGGTAGGAAGTTCAGAAAACTCTAGGTGAAGTCAGTGCATATGTGCGTGTTCTCCTATCTAGTGCGCAAATAGCCTTGGTGGGCTGTCTCATCCATCACTTGGAAGCTTTGGAGCAAAATCACAAAGGCTTCAGATGTATATCAGTGCAACACCATTATCTCATTTAGCCAGCTTTGGGCAGACAGTTCAGCTTGCATTGATGGAGAACTAGGAAGGGCCCATCAGGCAGCCTGTTCATTGGAACCAAAGAGAAAGGGTGCAGTTGACCCTTGTACATAGAATGGGTCTTGACATCCTGATCTGTCCAAATATGGAGCCACCCAGCATTAGCCTGCAAACTGTTGGGCAGGTGGGACAAGCAGCCAACTGAACTTTGCCTCTGACGTGTTACCCCAAGTGTCAGTCTACAGCTGCATTTTAAAGATTGTCTGGCATTAACAGCTGACGATTTTTGGATTAGAGTAGTGATGGCAAACCTTTTTGCTCGGTGTGTCAAAACTTTGGAAAATAATTAACTTGACTCTGCTGGCGTGTCAATCCCCCTCCCAAACAAAAGAGAAACAGTTCTTCATATTCATTTACTTAAAGCAAAAATACAGTCCAATCATGTGTGGTGCTATGTGGTGTGGTGGTGTTCTATAAAGAAACATCAAATAATTGGAAAAAATGAAAAATAAGTAAAATAAACTCAATTTTTGTCAGGTGTTGGTGAGCACTGGTGTGTCACTCCAAACATTGTGATGTGTCACCTTTGACACACGTGTCATAGGTTCGCCATCACTGGATGAGAAGGACATTGAAAACATAGCAGATGAATTTTGCAGAAAGAGTTTCTGTGTTTTTAAGGGTGTGTGTTGATCTGTCCTCCATGACTTTTTTTGTTTTGCCTTTTATGTTGCCTGTAATTGCTTCCAGTCACTGCCCTTGTGAAAGCTTTACCTAGATTTTCAAGGGTAAGCAGTGACTTACAGCCCACTCGCATGCGTGTCTATGCAGCAGTAAATTTCATAGTGTTCAAGAGGGCTTACTACCCAAAAAAAGTCAGAATTGGAACACAGCTTTGGTCAACCTGCACATCCATTCATCTACCCCATTGGGCTAGGGACAGCATGCATACCTTCCTGAAGTGGTTTCTTAGGCCAAGATTCACTGTGAAACTCATCAGGCAAACTTGCATCTGACTCCGTGGCAACTTTGGCAACCTGGCAACTTCCTGATCTGCTGTGGGGCAGGATTTAGCAATGGGGACAGGCTCCAGTAGAGTTTAGAAACAAGGCAAAGTGGGAAAAGACTGGGGTGCCTGAAGCTTTGGGCTTGGCACAACTTCACTGCGGTGCTGAAGATCGATAAGGCCGCAGGGTCTTGGCTTTGCTGCAGGCAGGCATAAATCACTTTTGCCCATTCCTCTTCCTTCCTTGACACAGACCTGAGGGCTGCCTCCTCCCCAGCCCACGGTGCCTGATGAATTGCAAGCTGCTGCTGCCCGTCTGCCATTTATCCAGGCTCTTCTCATAGCCCGAGGGAGCACCGCAATGGAGTCAGCTGGGCAGGACACCACTTCGCTGCGACCTGCACTTAGCCTGACCTCCTTTTCCTTTGGGTGAAGGGCTGTGTCTCTGGCCACAGGACACTTGTATTGTTGCCCTTAAGCCCAAGGACGGTGCTGGGGAGAGGGTGCCTCTTCTGCGTGACTCCACAGTCCCTAGCTGCTCTTGCTCCTCTTATCCCAAGCTGTGCCATACACATGAAAGGCTGGGAGCCCTGGGTCAGGGATTGGACTGCATCTGCAGTTGCTTGCAGGGTAGTGCTTCCCTGCCCTTATTTCCAGAACTGGGCTTTTCCCATTGCGCACTCTCAGGAAGTGCGCCAGGTTCCTAAGAGTGAAGGAAACGCAAGCCCAGAAAGGAGTCTTTGTACACCTGTGTATTTTCATTCCAGTCTGGAACTCAGGCATTAACACCACAATCTGGTTTTTTAAAAACACACACAAAAACCTCTTTATTGACAGAATCAGCACCATGAAACATAGCGATAGGGAGCCGTTTTGGTGGCAAAGGGAGCTGTGACTCCTCCTTGAAGTGAGCGATGGGACATAACCCCCCATGTCATCATCCACCACAGTTCATTAAACATCAAATAGCTCCACAGATAGCACCAGACCTTCTTTCCCCACCCCTTAAATAATGCTGGAGCCTGAGGCAGGTCACAGCTGAGGCTCATAGCAGGCATGGACACAGACTAGACCTGTGGCACGGATGGCATCTCTGTGTCTTTTGCCTTGGATCATGACCAAATGCACATGTGGCTTCTTAGACTCACAGGTATTGGTGCCCATGGCAGGAGCATAATTCCTCTGTGCCAACGGTAGGTGGGTACATCCTTGGGCCCACAGGCATGCGGAGGGATGCCCATAGTGGGTGGGGGCAGCTCTGGTGTGCTCCCAGCCAAATGGGGCTCCTGAGATAGAATTTTCCAGCTGATGAAACTGGTTGAGGTAGTTGTGCTGGGCTGTGCTGCTCACACACCCCTTCTGCCAAAGAGGCAACAGGTTGGCACCTCTTCTTTATAGTGCTACTTTCTTTTGCTTGGGGTAAAGGGGAGACTGTGGCTCCCGCAGTTCATTTCGGCCTCCTGCCTGTCCATAACTGGCACTTTCAATGAATACAGAAAAGCAGGCCTGGCCAGGCTGTGGCAGGCAGGTGAAGAGGCAACAAGCACAGAGAAGTTTAGCCTTGGATGTTGCTGCCAGGTGTCACCCCAAGATGGGATGGTGGCAAACAGTGGCCCATGGATCATATTTCAGCTGACGGTTGCTCTCATGCCCACCACTGGCTGCTGCCGCCCTGGCACAGCCCTTGTCGGACTGCTCTGAGCCTTGAGCAACTGGCCCCAGGGATCCTTGATAGCCCTACAGAGCATCTGCCTCAGACAAGATTGCTGGCCAGTCTCTGCTGGGCCTCTTCGTCCCATTCCATGTTGGCTCCATATTCATCACCTGAGAGAGAGAGAGAGGAAGGAAGGAGACTTGGTTAGCTGGCATTGACAGTGTGATGTGCAGCGTCGGTGCAGTTGCTCTCCCTTCCGGAACTCCAGTGGCTCTCAAACATTTTTGACTGGTGGCTCCCTTGACCTACTGGGCCACTGGCTGCAGCTCCCCATAAGTGCTGCAACCCTATACATTGTATGGGGTGGTGGATTTTTTGCAAGGGTTCCACGGCTCCCCAAGCTGGTTTCTGCAGCTCCCTCAGGAGCCACTGTTTGCAGTTTGGGAAGCACTGCTGTAGCCTGTGATTTTGCCTGTGTTCCTAGCCAAAGCGCTTGGCTGTCCTCTTACCTGTTTGGCACCCATGCAGCCAGAGGCGGTGTCCGTCGTACTGGCACTGGCAGCGGAGGCCATTGTTGGAGAAATCTGACTCCGCCACTTCCAGTGTGGGATTCACAACCACCTAGAAGCAGGAGATCAATCAGTCAGCCAAACAGTTTTTATATACTGCTCTTCAACACAAAGTTCACAAGTCAGGTTACAGGCTAATAATAATAATAATAATAATAATAATAATAATTAATAATAATAATAAAGTTAAATGGCTCCCTATCCCAACAGGGCTCACAATCTAAAAAAAATGCAGCATATCACCAGCAACAGCCACGAGAAAAGACACTGCGCAGGGGTGAATAGGGACAGCTACTCTCCCCCTGCTAAATAGAAGAGGAACACCACTAGAAAAAGTGCTTCTTGCCCAGTTAGCCCAGAGATGCCCAGAGTTAGCAGTTAGAGATGGGGCAGGGAGACTCAGAGAACAGGAAGGGGAAAACTTTTCTCACATTTCTGTGCTGGGCTAGACTAATCTTGCCTATATTCTCCAGTACAGCTTCAGTATACATCAGCAGCAGGTGGGAGGTGACATCCACGGGCCACAGCCCAGAGCACCTGCTGGAGACAACATCTCTGATCCAGACCATCCTTTCCGCTCTTACCTGGAATATGTAACTCCCAACTGGCACATCTGTGATGTCGATCCACTGGCAATCAATGTCATGTCTGTATGTGTCCCAGCATCCCACACTGACACCCTGCTCTCCAAAATTGGCACAGGCAAAACGCCGCTGCGTTCCTGTACGGAGGATAACAAGGTGGGTGACACAAACTAGAGGCTTCCCTTCCTCTCCCAGGAGCTGCTGCTTTTGCAGGGGCTGCTCCATCTCACTCTCTCCTGCTGTAGCACTGGCAGAAGTGGGAGGCGGTTGCAGTAGGGGATGGTGTAGAGAGCAGTGCAGTGGCGCCACTGACTCGGACTCTCACCCAATGGTTGCCACTGTTCCTTGTGAATGAGCAGTAGCATGAGTTGTAACTCACCATCTGGGCAGTTGGTGTCCTCTAGACAGAAGCTGGCCTTGTGTCCCTCGGCCACCTTGGAGCCGTTGAGGGTCAGTAAGTCGTAGTGAGTAAACACTTCAATGCTGTGATAATGTCTGGGGAAAGAAAGGGAAGGAGAAGGCTGCTGTAGATCAGGGAAAAGCAGAGGGTGAGGAGCCCTGGCTTGGGCAAGGGCCAGACCGGATTCTCTTTCATGGGGGGAGGAGGAGGAGGAGGAGGAGGAGGAGTGGGGGCAGAAATCCACTGATCCATGAAACACAGGTTGGTGCAGTAGGGTTAGGCAGGGCTGTCTGCTCAGTTCCTATAATAGCTCTGCATCCAAACTTGCCCATAATGACAACCCTGGTGTGAACGTTGCTATTTTCCTAGATGCGACAAACTGAGCTCCTACCACAAAACAGCCTGCTCGGGTGTCTGGTTTCTGTTTGAGACATGTGAGCATTGTCTCACAGGGAGAGGAAGCAGCAGGGTTTGGGGAAGGAAAGAGCGCCTGGACCACAATTTGTGAAGAATATGCATAGGCTGGAAGAAGCAACGGAGAGCAGATGTCTTTCATCCAGCTTTCTGCAGAGGGCCTCAGGCACTGATGGTGCCGGTCGTGCTTTGTCACGTACCTGTGACACTCGTGCCAGATCCAGGCGTGGCGGCCAGTCCTGGGCAAGAAGTCAGCCCGGCCCAGGTTATGGATCTGGGAGGAGAAGCGCAGCAGGCGGCGGTGTCCGTAGGGCCACTGCATGTGATCAGCAGAGGCCGACAGGCAGCCTTCCTCATGGGCGCAGTACAGCATGTTCAGTGGGCGGTCCTCCAGGTAGGCCGTCTCCTGCACTAGCTGCGCGTTCATCACCAGGTCTGGGGCACCTGTTGGGAGGGACAGTATATAAAAGACAGGTGTGTGAGGGAGGAGCTTTGCACTCCAGGATGTACACACCCAGCGGTGTTATGCTGCCGGAATGCTGGGCAGGACATCCGGGTGATCGACAGCCTGCCCGTCGCGTTCCGGAGCGTTACGCCATTTGCGTAACCAATTACGCCGCTTGCGTGCGTTACGCAAACAGCGTAACGCTGCGGAACACGACGGGTGGGCTGTCAATCACCCGGATGTCCCGCCCAGCGTTCCGGCAGCATAACATCGCTGTACATACCCCTAATCCAAACACCCCATTCCCCCAAAGGCACCTCTGGTGGCCATCATCTTTCAACTCCTCCTACAGTCCTCCCTACAGCCTTCCCACGCCTTGATCCATAGCACGAGGCACATCTGTCTTCATTCCCCCTAAACAGAACTGCTTTTTAGTGGCGGCTGCTTCTCCCTCTCCCCCCGCCCCCAGCAACAGAGAGAACAGCTCTGTTACAGCATCCCGGTGGTCCAGCCCCAAGCACCCCCATGCCGGTCCGAGCTACTCACTGCTGGTGCAGGTGACCCCTGCAGAGAAGCGGCCCCCTCCCCTTGGGCAGTGCACAGGCCCGTGATGCTGGCACTGCAGGATGGAGAGTTCTGTGCCTTTACAACGCACCCCGCTCAGCACCACCTCGGCAGCGTTGGAGTTGCCCTGCCAGTACCACGTCTCCTGGAAAGGGAACAGAGACAGTTTGGTTGCACAGGAGGAGGACTTCAGGCCCCCATCATAGACTAGCACAGCAATGCTCCCTGCTCAGCCCCACTTTGCCCACCCTCAGCTCAGGGACGTTCGGACAGGAAGCCCCAGCCTCCTGCCCTGAGACGGGAGGCCTGTATCAAGCACAGTCTGCACAGGAGCAACTGAATGCTCAAGGAAGGGCCCGAGTCTGGGGCTGGGGGCAAGCACTCACCTGGAGGGCGTGGCTGGCAAAGCCCAGCCCCAGCTGCCGGCACACAACCATGGCCTCCTTGAGTCCCCAGTGTTCCCCACACACGGCACCCCAGCGCAGGGCACTTCCTCTGGGCACCAGTATTTCCACCACACCTTCCTCTGGGCTGCGTCCCCCAGCCAGACGAATCTGAATAGGGGGAAAAGGAAATGGATTAATGGGGTGGATGAACTGAAGTATGGAGAACCCCAGCATCTGTGAATCCCAGCATCTGTGAACAGCACCTGTCAAATTCCACAGGCCCCTTGGCTTTCTGGGAACAGCATGTCCCCAGCCGCTTTCCATCCAGCCACAGACTCTGATTTGGAGGAGCACAGTCCCAACCTGGAGTCAGGCTGGCACAGTTAGGCCAGCAACGTTTGGCCGGCACAAGGGACACCATAAAGCACGTTTGGACCACTCTCAGAGTCAGGGAGGAGGCGCACGTCTGTGTGCTGGCCTCTGTCACTCTGAGAGTTACCCAAACATACTTTACGGTGCCCCTTGTGCAGGACAAACTTTGCTGGCCTAACTGTGCCAGCCTAACTCCAGGTCAGATTGCACTTTCAGTTTAGCTGTACTTTCTCAACTACTTTGGAATAACAGAGGAACACTTTCATCACACTCCTCTGCACGTCTACCCAAAAGCAGGTCCCACTGTATTCACTTCCAGAAAGGCGTGTGCTGGCTGACAGGCTGTGTCCCCTCTTTACAACAGCCGTGTCACTCTACGTCCTGGCAATAGGGCTATGTAGCCAAGGAATTGGGAGTCTCACCTGACTGTGGGCATTTGTTTGAGGTACGTTACAGCGAACAGCAGCATCCGCTTTGTGCCGGCACCCACTCTGCATGGCGTCTTGGGAGTTGCATTCAGCCAGTGTGTGCTCATAACCCCGACACCGCACTCTTGTCAAGTGGATGGGACCTAGGCCTAAAACAGAAGGCACCCCAGTAGGTATGAACATTTACCAGATTGCCTCCCATCCCTGCCCCTGGTACTTTGGACCTCTCTCCATCCATCAATATTCTCACCCCAACATCAGTTTTTCCTAGCTGTGCCCCTTCCTGCTTTTGCACTTGCTCTGGATTCTGTTTGTCTGATCTTTCCTTCCCCAAATCCACATTCCCTTTTTCCATCACTAAACAGTCCCCAGAGAATTGAAGTAACCTTCGTGAATCTCACTTGTCGAATGGTTCTGTGGAAGACTCGCCTATGCCAAGAATGGGCCCCTGTCTCTCCCAGTCTTCCCTTTCCCATATGGTGTCAGGTGCTGGGAAGCAATCTCAATGCACTTCTCGTTTCACTCACCTTGGCCCAGCTGCGCCCCAAGAAGAGCTTCTCGTGCTGTGCCATATCCCAGCTGTCGACACACCACACTGGCTGCAGTCAGGTCCCAGCCATCGTCACACACGGTACCCCACTGGCCAGCCCGCAGCACTTCCACACGACCCTCACCCATGTGTGCGCCTGCACGGAGACGGACCTGAGGCTCCTACAGGAGAGAGGGGGGGTTAGGGGCAGGCACTGTGGCAGGGTGGGTACGCTTGGGTAATCATGGGGCAACACCCCCTTTCCAAAGGTTGGGATTGCAGGGGAGCAAGAAAAAGGTATAGCCTTGCCTTTGCCACGAGAGGGTTGGCATATTCTGGAATTCCACCAGCCCATATTACATACAATGAGTGTATATCCCAAAACAGTTGTACTTCCCAAAACGTTTGGAACGAACCCTAACTCCATGGAGCATACTGCTTACCTTTTTGGGTTTGCTCTGGCTAGGCAGCCTGCCTTTGCTGGGTTGGAATTCAGGGCCTGGTAGACAGCTGACGAGAGCATGCATGCCACCAGGGCAGGCAGCTTTCTTCTGAGCCGGTGGGGGCACATGCAACTTGCATTCACCCAGATGAGCCTCGGTGCCCAGGCAATTGATTTTGTGGATCCAGAATGTGTTCTTCTCGATCAGGTTCCGTAAGCTGCAAAACAAGAGGCGGAGTAATGGGCTAGTCAGTGGATGTCCCCTATCCCTAGACAACCTTCCCTAAAGTTTGGAAAACTTGCTGCTGAGATACATTGGGTGCAATCATGGCAGAAACAGGGAATGGGGGCTGTGACTGAATCAGCATCGCTCGAGTCTCATTTTGACTCTGATCTGTCTCCGACCCTTCCCAGCCTGAATTGCAGATGCAGCCTGAGGCATCTCACTGGGCGTTCTCAGTGGGGGATTCCCTCCAGTCAGGGCCATCCTATCCTTTCAAAAGGATCCCTCCACTTCATAAGAACATAAGGAGAGCCCTGCTGGATCAGGCCAAAGGCCCATCTAGTCCAGCTTCCTGTATCTCACAGCGGCCCACCAGGTGCCCCAGGGAGGCATGAGACAACAAGACGCTTGCATCCTGTTGCCACTCCCTTGCACCCGATACCAGTAGCCCACTTCCTAGCACTCCTGTGTCTCCTAGCCCCAGATTTTGACTCTTGCAAGGCCAACGTGAAAGGCCAGCCAGCATCTCACCTGGACCTTGGATCCTTCAGCTTCTGGTTCCAAAGTTTCCTGGAAGGTTAGAAAGGCAAACGTCACTGCCTGTGTGGCTTGGTACTGCAGCCCCCTGGAGCATCACCAGCCTTGCCATTGGGTGGGTTCGACATAGCTCCAAAGGTAATTTGCGATTCAGGTATTTTGTTGTGAGATTTTTTTTTTAACGCTCCTTCTAGGTTCAAATAATTGTTCAGAATGCATCAGTATCTCCAGTGGAGCAGTGACCCTCCCTGCTCTCTCCTCTAAAAAGGTGAGAAAACGGCACTTGGCAACCGCTTTGGACTAGCGTTCCCAGACCTCATTGCCACTAAACCCTTTAAATCCTCCATCAGAGCTCCTTCAAGCAAATTCTGCAGGGATGGCTAAGCCTTTTTTTTAAGTACACAGAAAACGAGGGCTATGAGTTGCCAACAGCCTGGCCTGACCATAGGGATGAGTGCCCATGTGCAGCTATGAGGACATTCCAATGTTTTGGGAGTAATTTGCTCAAAATCCTTGAGGCCAGAGAGGACAGGACTGACTCCGGCTGTGGCTCACTTTAAGGACTATGTTGATCTCGAGACTTTGGAGCTACATTGCGAGTCCCGCGTGAGCAAGCCACAGGCCCAGAGCCAGAACAGCAGGTTCTGCATCTCCACGAGGAGCTGCCAGGACCAGCCCACCCTCCTCTGTAATTACCCCACTGCGGTTTGGCCGATTCCCCCATGGTGGGATGGCTCTGGCACCCGCACCTGCTCATTGCAGAGCTGTATTTATAGAGCGACCGGTGGGTGGGGTGAAGGAGAGGAACCAAAGGAAGCAGGCACATGGGACTGCCAGAACGTGACTGAGCAAGCCAGCCCACAAAGCCCCAGGAATGGGACAGGCCTCTCATCAGGACCAAAAAGGAACCTTCAGGCAAGACAGAGAGAGGACACATTGTGCTCCCAGAAGGCATCCATGCGTTTACATTACACTGCATTCATGCATATGTCCATCACGTGCTGCACGGACACTCCATGCTCTCCCATCACGGTGCTCCAACATGCGCACCCCACGCTCACACATGCATCACATTGGCTGCTGCTGATCACATTCTCAATCACATCCATGTCAACTTGTCTTTCTACATGCACAGGTTCAGGAAGCCCCCTCAGACCTCCTGCTCTTACCTGTAAAATCCTGCAGCAACCCGACCTTCACGGGGGAAGCCCAGCATCCCACACAGCACTCGAGTGTTGTTGCGCGTCCAGCTGGCATCACACACCTGGCGCCAGCGCCCCTGAAGCTTCACCTCCACTGCACCTTCTGTGATGGGGGAGCTAAGCTTGGCTCGGGCCAGGATCGGCTTGATCCGGACTTCTTCCACTTTGGAGCCCTGGAAACATATGAAGTGGCCTTAGGCTGAGCCATGCTGCTGATCCACTGTGTCCGGTACCATATACTGTGACCAGCAGCAGCTCTCTGGGATCTCAGGAAGGAGTTTTCCCTAGTACTACACCTGCTACCTGAACCTCTTTAACTGGAGATGCTACAGATTGACCCCAGATCCTTCTGCAGGCAACATAGGTGTTCTGCTGCTGGACTGTGGCCCTTCTCCCTTAAGCCCCACCCAAGAGAGAGAGAGAGAGAGAGAGAGAGAGAGAGAGAGTCCCCACAGTCATAGATGGCAGGAAACAGGCCTAAAAGCAGAGCCTCTGGAGCAGCAGCACAACTGCCACTGATGCAGTGAGCAGGACCTGTGGTGTGCAGGTCTTGGCCTTCCACTGGCTGAAGTGATGTGCCAAATGCTGCCCCTCTCCAAACCTGGTGATGTGCTACCCTTGGTTTTCCCACTTCCTAGATTGAGAGGGAGGGGCTGAGCAGAGATGCTGTAGTCCACCATTTCGCCTTCATACGCCCTACATAAGAAATGCCCTGTTGGATCAGGCCAAAGGCCCATCAAGTCCAGCTTCCTGTATCTCACAGTGTCTCACCAGATGCCTCAAAGAGCACACAAGACAACAAGATACCTGCATCCTGTTGCCACTCCCTTGCACCTGGCATTCAGAGGTAGCCTACTTCTAGAACTAGGAGACTGCACATACCCATCATGGCTTGTAACCTGTGATATTTTCCTCCATAAATCTGCCCAATCTGCCCATAAATCTGCCCTTTTAAAAGCATCGAATCCAGGTGCCATCACCACATCCTGTGGCAAGGAATTCCACAGATTAATTACACACTGCCCTCTTCTGCTTTATGGAGGAAGTAGAGTTGGGGGCATGTTAGCGCCCCCAGCCACTCTGTTCCTGAGGCATTTGCCTCAGCCAGCCTCAAGAACGGGCTGACCCTGACAGTGTGAGATGAAGAGTGCAAGCATGGGGCAGTGAAGCCCCATTTAGCACCTTAAAGGTGATAATCACCTACGTATTCATGAGCCAGCTAAGCCATCCCATTAGCAGCATGAAGTTTCCAACTGAGGTTAATATTTCATGCATTTGATGGTGGGCTCTGGTCCTACACCACAATAAATCTGCTCATCTTTAAGATGCCACAAAACTCTTTTGGTTCCAAAAGATAACCAGCAAGGTTATCCCTCTGACATTGGGGATAGTTCACTGCCTGTTAGCGTGGACTGAGGATAGAGGCAAAGGTAAGTTAGGACATGTTGGCTGTGCTTCTGTAGGCCTAATATGTATAATGCCAAGTGCTGGAGCTCAAGCATTGGAAAAGAACATTTCCTCATCTCATGTGCATGTGTGGAGGCTTTTTATGGTCAGTGAAGAAAAGACCCCCTTGTCATGCCTAAAGGCTCTCTCTTCCAGGGGGAAGCCAGGGAATTTCAGCAGGAAGTTTCATGGGCCACAGTTTGTTTCATCAGATGCACAAAGACGACCTATTTCTAGCAAGCCCGGCCTCCAACGCAGGCTGCAATCTGACACCCGCTTCCTTGAGAGCAAGCAGGGCCAGCCTAAATGTGACCAGTGTCATCACGTAGGGCCCCATGCTTTGGAGGCCCCTGCACTAGTGCAGTGAGCAGATCACCTGCTGCTGCAGCCAGAATCTCTATGGGCTGTAAGTCACTGAGGCAAGCAGAGCAGCTTTCCTTCGGGCCCTCCCACCTGACCCTGCCTCCGAACCACCCAAAGGGGCCTCCTGCAAGCAGTTAGTGGTGATGACACCATGTCACCACCAACCATTTCCAAGTGCCGCAGTTTGTGTGCGGCATCACAAGTGCTCTTCTTGGTGAGTCCCCCCCCCCCCCCGCAGGTATGCCCTGCATTGAGCCCCACCACTCCTAGAGCCAGCCCTGTGAGCAAATCACATTAACCTGTGGAGGAGTTGCATCTGTGCAAACACCCTTTATACTGTGAACAGGCAGAGGCTGGGGCTTTAAGGAGGGTTACCAGATCTACACGGGGACAGACAGCCTATAACCATTGTATAGAAGAAGGAATTTGGGCAGGTGCAGCTTTTGAAACCCTTCCGTCCTGAGCGGCACCTACCAAAATTCTATGCAATTTTTAACAGTATAGGCCCCATTTGGATCCGCTAGCCCTAGCTTTGCTTGCCTGTCATTTGCTCACTGCCTTTGTGCTTCAAAATACCCAAATTGGGCCTGCAATCCTATACCCACTTTCCTGGGAGTAAGCCCCACTGAACACAATGAGACTTACTTCTGAGTAGGCATGCATAGGATTGTGCCCTGGGACACAGCAATCAAGTAAAAAGCGCTGCACACAGTTCACAAAAAGAATAAGCAGGGTTTCTCCCCCCCCCAAAAATAATAATAATCCAGGTCCTCGATATTAGGTGAATACATTATGGGGATGAGCAAGCCCCTCCAGCGGTCTGTTCTGGCCCCCGTACCTTGACCTGGAGGCGGGGAGCAGCCGGGTTCCGTCGCTGCGGGCCTTTGCACAGCACACCACTGTCCTCATTGTGGTTGCAGTCAGTCACGCCCCAGCCATTGAACTGACACTCTGCCAGGGAGCTCTCTGTGCCAGAGCAGCGCATGTTGTCCAGCCAGATGGGACCTGGAGATACAGAGGGCCGGAGGTTGGAATAGAATAGAATAGAATTTTATTGGCCATACATGGAATTTCACCATACATGGAATTTTACTTCAGCCCAAAAGCTCTCACCTATACCTTAAACTAATAAATAATACCAGCACATTAACAAGACCCCACTAACTCTAAATTTATCCAGATCAAAACCAAAACATCAACATAATCAGCTATTCAGTAGCCCAATAGCACGGTGGGGGGGGGACTGTTCTTGTGCCTGGTTGTTCTAATATACCATGTCCTATAGCGACGTCCAGAGGAAAGAAGTTCAAATGGACTACGGGCAGGGTGAGTGTGATCTGCAACAATCCTCTCTGCCGTTCCAGGTTACCGCTGGACGGACCGGCAATTCCTTTCTGCAGGCTGCTGGCCCTATTCGATTTCTGCCAAGCAGGTGCTGCTTTCCTTGGGGAAGTCACACTCTCCCATTCGTACTAGAGGGCATCATTCCGAGAAACCTGCTGAAGCCTTTGACATTTAGCCAAAGGGGTAACTGACCATGCAGATTTGACTGTGCAGCGCAGGAAGAGGCTAAAGGAACAGGTGGCGTTCAGATTGGAGCCATTATTCTGAGCCTCCCTCAGCTAGTTGCAGAACTGATAGGACGGAAGATGAAAATAAGGTAAATAGATATGAAGTGGCCTTATGTAGCTATTGTGGCTTTTGCAACACCTTGACTTGGATATAATATGAGCTCCATTCAAGACGGAGACTCGCATTTCAGCCAGGCATGCCCTTGGCAATACTACACAAAACGCATTTTCTATCATTTCTGTGCTTTCGGTGCCAGGTTGGCAGCTTTCTACTCTTGGGAAAGTGCCTGGTGCTCTGGAGCAATAAGCAGAGTTGAAGCACATCCAGAAGAGGGAATCCCTGCTAAGAGGCTGCAGGGAGGAGGCTTGCCTTATTCTTTGGGGCAGAGGAAGGACAAGCCACAGTGTGCCAGGCAGATGCCCACCCCTTGCATGCCTTTGGTGGCTTCTGGGCTGGCATATTATCACCTGCCCAGAGGGTGTCATTGCCCTTGCCCCAGTGATTAAAAGGAGTTGGGCTGTAGTTGAAGCCTGTCTGAAAGTCACACTTGTCATCTTGTAAGCCTGAAAGGTTTGGAGTGGGCTGTGATTGTCAAGTACAGGTTCCAGGTGGGAATGCACTCTGTACAGGCACAGAGCACTCTTAGTCCTACAATGTCCCAGACTTAGCTCCGTCTATTGAAAACAGGTTCCCAGGACCCAGATCTGGTAAGACCAGAATTAAGTCCAACATCATACTTCCCTCCATATCCCAGCCCTTTCTTACCTTCTCCTGGCCCGTACGTGGCACTGTGGGACCAGTTCTCTGCGGCTTCATAGCCCAGCTCCCTGCAGGCCACATTTGCCACAATGATGTTGAAGTCATCATCGCACACCGTGCCCCATTGCTCTTTGTACAGCACTTCCAGCCGTCCTTCCCCTGATTGGCTCCTGGGTCCTACCAGCCGCAGCTGAATGTTCGGACGCTGTGCCCAGCTGAACGCAGCCAAGCACCCCAACTGGAGGATGGTTAGAGGATAAGGCAGCATCGTGGATCCAAGGGCTGCAGAGGAAGACGCAAGAATCTAGATGAGGGCTGCAGTTCTCTCTCACACAGCCCAATCTTATGCATGTCTATTCAGAAGTCTCGCTGTAGTCAATGGGGCATATTCCCAGGTAAGTGTAGATAGCATTAGCAGCCTTAATGGGGAGTAAGTCTCCATTGAAAGCCGTAAGATTTGCTTCTGAATAGGTAAGTTTAGGATTGTGCCACATAATGTTTTTCTGAGAGGGAAGGGTCAGTGGAACTCCTTGCCACAAGAGAGGGAAGGGCAAGGACCACGTTTGAGATTTTAGTGAAGAGCTAATTTCTCTTCTGGATATCAGCCTGTATGACCCAGGAAGTTACAGGGCAGAGATGAAAACACACAGAGGAAGTTAACATTTAATTCCTATCAGGATTTTTTCTCCTAAATAAGAGTGTGCATCCTCCCCCCAGGACCTGATAACTTCTGGATGTGGCCACTATCAAGGACGTAGAACCAGGCAGATGGGTGGATTATTATTGTTCTTGCTGTACCTAAGACTGATGAAAAATAAAGATTATATCTATATGTAGGAATGCATTTTTGTGAAAACGCATAAAAACACAAAAAATGCCTTTTAGTGTGAAAATATGTGAGTAAAAACACAGAACACCA
Organism: Lerista edwardsae; assembly: GCA_029204185.1. Taxonomy (NCBI): domain Eukaryota; kingdom Metazoa; phylum Chordata; class Lepidosauria; order Squamata; family Scincidae; genus Lerista; species Lerista edwardsae. The sequence goes on from JAJKFI010000002.1 coordinate 25,976,443, forward strand.
CATTTCGGTGTTTAAGGCATTTTCCAAAAATTAAATTTCCAATTAGAAATGATACTGTGGCTGCATCTGCTGACATTATATCACCTACCTAGAACATTTTTAAAACATTTAAAATTACTAAAAATGAGAATTTGGAATGAGAATGAAAACACATAATACCGCTTTCTGCCTTTCACATCACGACACTGGCAAAAAAAAAATATTAAACACCATTTTCAAACACCCCTATCTAGATGTCTACGAAGAGTCAGGCAGACCCTTCGATACGGCTAACAAACAGATGTGCGCCAGGTCAGCCGGTGGATCCTGGCAGATGTGGCTGGCAAGGCACTGGGTGGTGCCTGACAAGCCTCTCTCAAGCTGGGATGGTGGGATGGTCGTCCCTTTGCTCTTCTACATTCCTACTGTCTTTATGAGCTGTCTCCGGGCGGGAGGGAAGAGTTCGTCTTTCCGGCTGGACACCTGAGCTCCCAGCCTGCGGAGCTCACCTTGGGCAAAATTCTTGGGGAGACTGGAGGCTCCCTTGCTCCAGTGCTGTCCCCCTCCCCAGCGGAACAGAGTTCACTTCCTGCTGGGGCCGCTCCAGATCCACACCTGCCCACCGCGGTGGAGCCAACGCGCTGCCTTCTCGCTCCACTTTCTCCCATTGGGGAAGGGGACGCCGCCTGGAGAAGCGCGCCTACCCCGGCTGGGCTTTTTACTCACCTGCAGGCGGGCGCGAGACGGGGTGGAGAGATCGGCCACGCCAGGCAAGGGGAGGAGGAAGGTGAAGGCGAAGAGGATGGACGGCCGCGGCGGACCGAGTGGGCTGCAGGAGGAAAGTGATGGGGTCGGGAGTCTGGAGCGGGGGGCGGCCGGGCCAAGCGGCAAGGCGCTCCCGGCTGGGCTGGGCTGGGCTGGGCTGGGGCTGGGCAGTGCAGGGCAGCGAGCGCGAGGTGAGCTCCGTCTGAAGTGCTTCCCCCGCCAGCCTTTTTATGGTGGCCGTCGCCCCTCGGCTCCGGCTCCTGGACACGGTGGTGGAAGGGGCGGGCACGCGGGAGCTCAGGAAAGGGGGGGGAGCCGCCCAGCACCCAGAAATAGAGCCGCCGCCCGCGCTTCGCTCTTTCTCGGGCAGGTCCCCTCCCTCTGCCTTCAAACGCTTTGGGGACAGGCAGAGATTCAACGGTCAGGCACCAACGCACCTCCCCAGCCACGGAAGCTGCCGCCTGTAGGACTTCTGCCTGATGTGTGGTTAAAGGGCGCGCGGGGGGGGGGGCTGGACAGAGGCGCACACCTTGGCAGGGGGATGACGACGTGGGAGGGGGGAATGCTGTCCTTGCAGGGGAGAATGGATGGAGGGGGGAGAGCTCGACCCTTCCCCCCCCCCACACACACACACACCTGCAGATTTTCCCCCACACCTGATTTCCTCAGCCAGGCTGAGCCAGCTTGGGGAAGGGGCGGGAGTTCATTGGCATTTGGAGAAGGGGACAGAATTGCAAAGGATCCAGCGCTCCCCTCCCAGTTTCTTCTCTGCTCCCGCCGAATTAGCATCGGAGGAAGGGAATGCCCCAGTTGAGTGGGGGGGGGAGGGCACACGCCCAGGTCCCACTAGGGAAGCTCACAGTGGGGCTGTGAGAAGCAGGCGGCAGCAGTGGGCACTAGAAACTACAGCAGGGGCAGCGAAGCAGAAAAGCCAGGCTTGTCCTGTGAGCTTTCCCAGCCAGGTGCCATTGATGGCGCCCAGTCCAGCTAGGGAAATGAGCCAAGCTGCAAACGGACGACTCCTCCACTGCCTGGTTCCCTGGTGCCATGGGGCAGGCAGGGGGTGGGTGGTTTACTGGTACGCACGTGCACTTCCCAAAGCACCGGGGAGTGTGCCATTGGGGGCCCTTGAAGGGCTTTCCTCGGCCACCTAACCTTTGCCATCTGGCCTCCTGGGAAAAGAGCAAAGATGCCATGTCATTTTTGGCAAACTGGCAAAGCTAATTCGCATTAAAAGTCAAATATAGGGTTAGGACCCTGAGGTTTGCCTCATAATGTGTTTGCCACACAGTCTTCATTTGGCTGTGGATGACAAAGATTATGAGCTCCCACAATGCTCTCTGGGTTTATCAACAAGGGAGGGAGGGAGAATGCACTGGCAGGCATGTTCCTGAGGAATTTGGACAACTGGACCAGGTCACCCACAGCAAGTTTTGGAGGGTGCTGTTACTGCTATCTTAGTGCTTGCTGGCAAACTGGATTTTGGGGTAAACATCAGCACATTTCACCTCCTTCCAACAAGATAAGAATTCATGAGTATATGAGTATATAAATACTAGTGATTGATTGATTGATTGATTGATTGATTGATTGATTGATTTATTGAGTGTTACACACACACACACACACACACACACACACACACACACACACACACA
>JAJKFI010000002.1:25978854-26010149 GCA_029204185.1 Lerista edwardsae
ACACACACACACACACACACACACACACACACACACACACACACACACCAGTAAGGATGGTTTTCCTGCAGACTAGGATAGCCTCTGTCAGCCACATGGATCATCATCGTTCATAGCCACATCAACCAGCAAACTGTTCTGCCTCATGTCATCTACAATGGCAGCAGCCCTGAATGCATGTCTTTTTTTCTTTTTTCTTTTTGGTTTTTTGTTTTGTGTGTGGCACAAAAATGGAGACCGGGGAGTCTGAGGCTAATCAGGGGTGATCCTGGGGGAGTCTGTGCCCCCCACCTTCATGTGCCACCCCTGTGGCCTCGCGCCGGGGTTTCCAAGCTCTCATCTGCCCGTGTGTCTCCTGCTGCTGGCATGGAGGGCGGATGAGGAGCAAAGGTGAGTCTGCCCACCTGCCTGCCTGGCTGCCCGCCTGCCTCTCCTTTCTCCCCCCGTGGTGCAGAGGGCAGATGAGGAGCCAAGCACCAGCGGCAGAGTAAAGGCAAGCTTTATGGTGGCCCTTATGACGGCCAAACTTTACTGGCCTAACTGTGCCAGCCTAACTCCAGATTAGAATTGTGCCTTAAGTGAAAGAATAAATGCATGCATGCATGAAAGGCCAATCTTCTGAGCATGAAGTGTTAAACTGGAAGATGCTTCCTCTGCCTTTGTTCTTTTCTGGATGCTGCATTTTACCCAGAGGTTCTATACAGCCAACTCTGAACCAGCCAGACATCACCCCAGCAAGTGCTTTGATTGTAGGGAGATGACTATCTACCAGCGTCCAAACTTCTAGGCTAAGCTGCCCGTAAATTGATATTTTTGCCCAAGCAAGTGCAAAAATAATGAGAATTTTTGTGGGGGGCTAGTGATTGGGTTAGTGTTAAGGGCACCCGTTGAGGTCGCCCATTGGACAGTGTCCATGGCATCCCTGTGATGACACAAGTGCTTCCCCACCTATTTACTTTGGCCGACTGAGGGTGCAATCCAACACTGTGCTGGATTAGCAAAGGCCAAACCCAGCACAGTATAGGTGAGGCTGGAGCCTCCCCACGACAAGGGCACTGAACAGCAGGCGCAGATCCAAGGAGACCGCACAGCCCGAGTTGGGGCTGCGCAGCCTCCCCGTCAGGCTTAGGATTCAGCCTGATGGCCAACTCCCAAGCCCACCCCCCTCCCAGGCCGATCCGCCTGCCGGTGCGCAGTGCCAACGCAACCCTGTCACGTCGACGCTGCAAGGGTCACAGGACTGCACTGCCCAATTACAGTTGCCAACTTACCACCCCCGTTGGAAAGCACAGGTCCCTGAGCAGAACACACTGGTCCAGCCATTCGCACTAGTTGGTGCCAATGTCACATAGCTGAGGGCCAAACCTGCCTGCCCCAGGCCCACCAAGGGACCCACCCACTCGTGCCCTGGTGCATTAGGTGCTCCCACAGCCACTGCTACTGAGGTTCTAGAGGTTGGCCCAGCAAGACTGACCTGCTGATGGGGGTGGGCCAGGCGGTGCCTGACGTGGCCTGTCTCTGACGCCCTTTGTCACAGGCTTCTCTTCAGTCCCCTCATGCTGCTTCCTCTTCCAGAGGTCTTCTGGGCTCTGGAGGGTGGTACACAAAGGCTTCAGGTTGTTTTTTTCCTCTGGAGACTGGGAGCTGCCTTTTTGCTTGTAATGCGCTATATGGGCTTCTGTCCTCCCCCTAGGATGACGAAAGCCTTCCTTCCAGAAAGGCACTTTAGCGCATGTGTGTGCAGATGCATGTTTTATTTTTCTATATTTCAGAGCATGAACCCAATCTGTAGTGACTCAGACCATTTGCCCATCAAGGGCATTCATGGCGTTCCAGCAAGTGCTTGAGAGGCTGTGTAGAATAACACGGAGCACTGATAGAGCACTCTGCTCTCTGCCAATCGTCTCTACCTTCAAGAAGCTGATTGACTGAGACACCCTCAGGGGCATCTATCTCCTGTCTGTCCTAGTTAACAACCACCGATATTTCTATCATTTTGCCTAGTCATTCCTTTTAACCGTGATTAGCAATGCTGGCCATCACCACATCCTCTGACCGCAAGTTCCAAAGATTAATGGTGCACTGTGTAAAAAGATCCACACTTTTGTTTGCTTTAGTTGGATGCACCAGTTTCATTGCCTCAAAAGTGAGTATATCAGCTCTGGTGTGGGGCATGAGGAGAGTTACATGAAATCATGGGTGTGAGTGTAAGCACAAGTGCACAAATGCATATTTAAAAGAAGCCATATTCTCTCTCTCTCTCTCTCTCTCTCTCTCTCTCTCTCTCTCTCACACACACACACACACACACACACACACACACACACATACACACTCCAAATAAATGTTATGGCAGAAAATTGATGCTTCCTCCAAATCTACCACCAGGTGCCATCTAGGCACATGTGGACTTCTCATTGATCCCAACATGCTGTTGTATGTCTTTTTTCCCTGTCCTGAGGTTCTTCCTTCAACTTTGTTGAAACCTCTTAATCTGGGCCCTCCTCCATTCCTCAGCACTGTGTTAGTCCTTGGGCTGTTGCCCACCTACCACCCGGCACACTCTTGTTGAGCAATGAGGCCTTCTGGTCCTGGTCTGTGGCCTCGCCCAAGTGGCAACAGTGTCCCCCACCCCTGAATCCAATGGTGAGGCCAGAAGTAAACAGGAAGCGGCATTGCCCATGTCACAGCCCACATTCCAAGCAGGAATGTGCCCGTGGCCAGAGGCTGTTTGTTTAGAATTTAAGGAGGAGGATTCTGGCAAGAGGAACCGGAAAAAACATGGCCCCAAATACCCCCGTGAGCTCATCGTGGGGATATTTCAGAGCTTTTTGCAAGGAAGCACCCAGCCTGTTGAAGGAAAAGTGATCCACGATGGGGTGGGCATCGGGAGTGTCCCGTCCTGTTTCTTGCTACTCTGTAGAATCGTGTGCTCAGCGTAGCCTACCAGAGGTTGGCAGCAGCACCCTTTTTACACCTTTCTGTGGTTCAGTGATGTCAAGGCCCTTGTGACTGCCAACATCTCTCCAAAGTTTATTGCCTGTGACTCAGGACACCTGAGCAACACGGCAGCCGTTCTGTGCAAACCAAACCAAACCAAACCAAACCAAAAAAAAAGACTGGCCAATGCGGGTGACTGGAGGGAGACTGGATAAAGCATGTCTTGAGGCAAGGGCTGTCCTCCCCAAGCACCACAGAAGCTGAAAGGAAACCCCACATGCCCCATGGACTCACACAACAACCTGTTTTCATGCCTGTCCTGCCAGCTCTGGGGAGACTGGCCTTGCCACACCAGTGTACAGGGAATTGTAAACATCAAGAATCCAGGGCTGTAGCATAGCTACCGGGGGGGCAGGGCAGAAAGTATTGCAGATGCCACAACGTGCTGTGTAACTAGCCCCTCCTCCCCCTCATCATCTGAGCCATTCTGGGCAGCAACCGCAGTGCACCTTTCAAGTCCACAGTAAGGTAATTCAGGCATACAAATCAAAGTTTTTAAAAAATTAGGGCTGACTCCGCCCACTTCACTCTCCCTCCTCCCCCCTCCCAATTCCTCTGCAAAGAGCTTTTCTTCTTGGTTGGCTGGCACTCAGAGGGTTAAAGGGAGCGACTCCGGATTCCTAGGGGGGCGAAGGCAGTGATGTAATTCAGGGGGAACGGACCAGAACGGGTGTTCCGGATCCTAACAGGCTCCGTGCCTGGTTCCGGGTCCCCGACAAGTGCCAATCAAAAGTGAGTTCCTGTTTCTAAATCATTTGAATGACACCACTGCATGTATTTGTGTGTCCCGTCCCATCCCCCCAGTTTACAGCTGCTTCAGTCCCCCTTGGAGAGACAGAAATAAATCTTTTGTGTTGCGAAATTTCCCTTTGTCAAATATCCATCTATAGGCGAGGACCAACCCCCATAACTGGCATCTCTGGAGTCTCAAGGAAAGACCTGTTCGCAATACTGAACTCTCAGATTTTGAACCTTGTGAATGTGTTCAGACTATACAGGGACTGCTCATTTTACGTGTTTGATTTCAGACATTTCTGGGAAAATGCAGTGGTGTAATTTGTACCAAACCCTAATTTATGCTCACAAGTTTCAGGACTAATGTGGTCACATGCAATTAAATGCAGTTTTAAAAAATGCGGGTTTACACATTTTTCAAAATGTAACCCACGTAGGGTAATGTAACCCACGAGAGGTAAAATGTATCACTTTTTAACAAACAGGAATTCTCAAAGTAGTTTATGTTACGAAGAATGAGAAGACGGTTCCTTGTCTCAAAGGGGGCTTACAATCAAAGCATTATAACAAATGGGAATAAGCAATACGCCCCCCCTCCCCAAAGCCCTTGCATGCTTTTCTCCAATGCCCTGCCCATTACAGTGGATGGAAGCTCAGTAGCAGAACATGTTTTGCATGCAGAAAATCCCGCATTCCATGCCGGGCATCTTCCAGATAGGGCTGGGGAAAGACCCCTCTCTGAAACCTGGGGAGGTGCTGCCCATTGAAAACACTGCCCCAAGTAGTCCAGTGGTCTGACTGAGCTTCGCTCCCTGCCGTGAATGAGAGGAGCATCAGCTGTTCTTTTGGCCCCTCCTTGCATTCTCTTCCTTCTCTGTGCTGCCCGCAGAGTGCTTGAGCCCGGCTGCCAGTGTAGCCAAGGGCTGTGTCATTAATTGCGGAGACCCGAGACTGCTTGCCAGTCCGACGTGGCACAAGGCGGAGGAGGCGCTCTGCCTCCTTCCCAGCTCTGGCGTGAGCACGTGTCAGCACCTTGGCCCGGGATGTTCTGTGGTTAAGCCCAGGGAGCAGCTCAGGCAGGACTAAAAACAGCTCAGCCTGGAGCTATTCTCATCCCGTCAATATTTAGATAGCTGTCTCAGGTGCAGCACCTCGTTCTTGCAGAGACCTTTTATTTAGGGGCTGGTAGGAGGCAGGGCGCGGAGTTCACTTTGGAGAGGTGTCAGCAGGAGGAAGAGGTTTGGGAAGCAGATCTAAAGGAGACCAACACACCCTCCTGCTCCACAAAGGCAGGAAAGGGAGAGCTGGTAGCTGGCTGGGTTGCCGCTGGACAGAGACATCTGATCCTGGGAAATTAGCCTGGAATCTGGCTTGGGCTGAAAGAGAAAAGTCATGGGATGTTTTGCAGCACCAATGGGTGTGGTCCACATCTCTGAGCCAGTGCCAACAGTGGAGGGATCGATGCAGTTCTTCCTGCAATTAAGAGCTCAATCTTAATCAATCTCAATCAAAGTATGTTTGGACCACTCTCGCAGTCAGAGAGGCCAATACACAGATGTGCATCGTTCTCCTTGACTCCAAGAGTGGTCTAAACGCTCTTTATGGTGGCCCTTGTGCTGGCTAAACTGTGCTGGCCTAACTCTGCTGGCCTAAGTCCAGGTTCGGGTTGTGCTCTAAGCTACTGGGCAGTTCTACGGACCATCTTGGTTCAGACTGCTCTCACCAAAGAAGCTGCTCCAGATCCATACACATGCCCGTCCACAAAGCTCTTTGTCTTGCCTGCAGAGAGATAGCTATACATTTAACTAACCACCTAAGACTCCTCCCCTCTCTATAGATGGGCACAAGGATATCTTGAGCTTGGTAGGGCCTTCAGTCCCCAACCAGTTGTGAGCACTGGAGGGTTGAATGCCCACTACTGAAGATCTGTTATTGATGTACGTTGGATTTGGTTAAGACAAGTTGGTTTCTCATTGCCAGCTCCTGTGCAGACACAGAGCTGCACAAGCAACCTGATTAATGCCCTAAAGCTGAAATATGTTTCCCAAAGGCATATTGGGAAACTAGGTGGAGCCTGAGGGTCACCTGCCCTGGGTGCTACAGCAAGGGGGAACGCATGACTCCCTGTCCACGCTAGTTATGGACGAGGCACTGGCGGCTTTGAGCCCCCCATTCCTTCATCTTCAAAGGGGAACCTCCACAGGAGAAGGAAGTGTCGCAGCAAGTGCCCCCTCCTCTGGGGAGAACCAGGAAGTGATGTCGCTATGTCATTGCCCCCAGGCGCCAGGGCAGTGAGTATGCCTATGACGCTCTTATCCCCAAACAAGCTTTGGGCTATTTTGTATCAGACACCTATGTGCCTGGAAAACTGCCCACTTTGCAGTGCCCTGGTATTCTATCTGCTCCAAAGCAAGGTTTTTGTGCCACCTGCTTGAATGCATCCTTCCTGTCCCCAGGAAACACGGGCAGCCCAATCCTAAGCAGTGCCGACAATAGTAAGGCCGATGTAGCAGGGCTGCATCCTAAGGGCATTAGGAGGCGGCGGCAGCAGCACAGTGCAAGGCAAAGGGAGGTTTTCCCCTTGCACCTGGGTAAGCCCCAGCCAGCCCTATGGGGCTGCTCAGATCTGCACCTGCTGTTTTGCAGGCACAGGTACATGTGCACAGCAGCGGCCCCACGAAAGCTGGTGACGGGGTTTAGGATTTGGCACTATGGCTGTTGTGCATTGCCGCCCACTGCGCTGCCCAGTTACACCCCCGGCATGCTTCTAGCATGCCCTCGGCAAGCTCCTGTGCCAACTGAACGCTGCAGATTCTCGACCAGCACATGGCCGGTGCTGCTGATGGGCGCAGCAGTGCCCGTGCACCGACGCGGCTGCTTGCGCTGGTTCAGCGCCTTTTGCAACAGCGCTGAACCGGCGCAAGAGCACAGTGCCGGCGCAACGCAGGTATAGGATTGCGCTCTTAGAAATAAAGAACTGGGCAGGGAGGTGTAACGTCGGATTATAAGGCTTGGGCTGCCCCGAAAAATACACCCACCCACTCCCACTACTGGCACACTGTTCCTTGCATGATGCAGTAGCAGCACATCCACTCAAGCGACTGTACCCTCATTGCCCAACGATCCCCTGCGCTTTGGGGAGGCAGAATCTCAGGAGCAACAGCTGCCCTGTTCTAATCACATTTCCCTGTTCCTGGGGCTGGGGCTGGGTTGCCGGAGGCCCTGCTCTGGGTGGTGTCCCCATGTCACCACCACCCCTTGATAGCCCCCACTCCCACTGAAGGCTCAGGGCTTGGCCTGGCCTGGCCTGGCCAGTGCTCTGGTGGACATGGATGGATCCACGTGCAGCGCCCAACCCCCAACACACACCCCTGCACTGGAAGGAGCTAAACAAGGCCGCGCAGACTGTGCGGTGACTGTGCGGTGACCAGGCTGCGGCTTGGGTTTCACTTGGGCCACGTTATTAAACACAAGTGACAATTTTTTAACTGAACACACCATCCCTCTCTTGCAAGTCTGGGGTAGGCAAAAAACTGCCATCCATAGCCAATTTGGATGACAAAATATTCCTATCCGGCCCTCATAATGAGAGACCAGCTAGCCTCAGATGGTACATACCCACCACGGCTTGTAAACTGTGATGAAGTTTCCCTCTATAAATCTGTCCAATTCCTTTTTAAAGGCATCTCAGCCAGACACCATCACCACATCCTGTGGCAAGTAGTTCCACAGACTAATTACATGCTGGGTAAAGACATTTTCTTTTGTCTATTCTAACTCTTCTGAAGCTCCATTTTAGCGGATGTTCCCTGATTCTGGTGTTGTTTGAGAGGGAAAAAGGCATCCCTTCTCAAATGCTTGGCCCAAATCTAGTACTGATCCAACATTCTAACCACTGCAGCACATTGCCTGTGTGTTCTCTTTTCCCAAAGACATCTGCATCACCTATTATTTGCACTAGCATCTTGAGGAGTCCAAGCAGTCTGAACTGGACAGCAGCACCTTCTGTTTCAGGAAGGAGCCTCTTGTAGGTCATGACAGGGTATGGGTGCTCCTAGGTGCTAACTGGGCCCAGTTCCATGTAACACACTCCATCCAACCTCTGCTCATTGCATCTCAAACTGAAAGATATTCAGTTATCCTAGGTCGGATGGGTGCAATGCCTGCCAAGGATCGCTGGTGATGCTAAAATAGCTGTGTGTAAGGTGGACATGGCATAAAACAGAGGTATGAAGGACCTGCGTTAGTAAGGCATTATTGCTCCTATATTTGGCTTTGTTCAAGTGCTGCCAAGCTAAGTGGCAGAGGAGCAATGCTGCCACCTAGTGATCGTTGTCAGTATAGCTGGCACAGAGTCTCCTTTTGGAGGATTGTCTCCATTCATTATGTTGTGCCCCTATCAATAAGAAAAGACCTAGCTGCTTGAAGCAACCACTCCCTGCCAGTAAGTTTATTTTATTTATTTTTCACAGTTTTATACTACCCTTCCTCCAAGGAGCTCAGGGTGGTGTACATCGTTCCTTCCCTCTTTTTATTCTCACAACAACCCTGTGAGGTCGAGAGATGGTGACAACAACCCTTTGAAGTAGGTGAGGCTGAGAGATGGTGACTGGCCCAAGGTCACCCAGGAATCTTCATGACTGGGCCAGGATCTGAACCTGGATCATCCAGATCTTATGTCCAGCCAAGGCAGCCACTGAAACAATACCACAGCCATGGGTGATGTTACATAACTGAGACAGAATGCACTGAAAATTCACAGATGTATATTAAAAGATCCATCAGCAAATTAATTGGTCTTACACTTAGGTCCACAGTTGTAGCTGCTCCATATACTGCAAATAATAAAAACTGGGGAAGAAATCCGGAGGAACACATCCCAGCCATGAGTCAGCAGTGAAATGATGCAGCACATGAAATGAGGTTGGATTGCTTCTATCTCTGAGCCAGCACATTTCGGGACTGCTGAGGTTCAGAGACGGGGTCTCTGCTTGTGATTCTGGGACATTTATTTATTTGAAATGACCTTGTTTTTAGTGACCTGAAGTTATCGTTGTGTAAGGGAACCATGTTTTAGGTCAGGGATAGTAAAGTTCTACATGGGCAAACAAATTTGTCAGCACTAGGCAATTTCCTTCCCATTGGCAAAGTCCATCAACTGCTGCTGCACAAACTCCATTTATTTCAATTGAGTTTTATGGCAGGTTCTCAGGCAGGTCGCATTGAAATGAATGAATATTGCTCTGCAGTAATACCTGGGAAATATCACCGGAGAGACTGTGATCACTGACAATGGCATGCACAAAGCCACTGCTTCCAGCCTTGACTTTTGCTGTTGGTGGGCTACTGGTACTGGTACTGGTGGGCTACTGGTTGGTGGGGTACTGGTACTGGTGGGCTACTGTTGGGTTGGTGGGCTACTGGTACCGGGTGCAAGGGAGTGGCAACAGGATGCAAGCATCTTGTTGTCTCATGCCTCCCTGGGGCACCTGGTGGGCCGCTGTGAGATACAGGAAGCTGGACTAGATGGGCCTTTGGCCTGATGCAGCAGGGCTCTTCTTATGTTCTTATGCTGGCTCTTCCAGCCCAGAGGTCACTGGGGGATGCGCCTCCATACAAGGTGAGAAATATTATTATACCATAAGCTCAAGTTTGCAACTTCTTAAGAACCCTTTTAACTCTGAACATACATTTTCAAAATGTACAATTGGCAATGATTTTTCAGTCATCTCTTCATGTGAAATCAATCCATTATTGCAAGGGAGGAAAGTTAGCTATTGATTTTTGTTGTTGTTGTGTCAACACCCTTTGGCTGCCATCCATAGGCCAATTACAGTGGGGTATTTAGAGTTAAGCTGATTTATTCCTATTGATTTCAATTGAATTGAACTGGATTCGAGCCAAGGGCTCCGGCTTAACTGATTTGTGCACCAGGCTGCCCTGTGCTCAAAAACCCAACATGGGTCTTGCCAGAAAGGGCAGCTGGTTTCTGGCCACTTCCCAGATGGATTTGCAGTCCGGATGCCGAGAAGTGTTTGCAAGCAGCTGCTCTTTGCTAGTGAGAAATATGGCTCTTTGGGCCTGGGGCTCAGCGAGGCATGGCCAGCTTTGGATAGGGAGCACAAGGTCAGATGACATCAACAGCGGCAGCCTCTCCTTGCCCCTTTGCTAAGGTGGCGGCACAACCTGGCCCTGTTCCCAGGCTTCCAGACACAATAAGAGGGCTGGGCGATGCTCTCAGGGGAAGGTTTCTCAGTGTTTGAAGCCATGTTTGTGGAATGTCCTCATTTAACACATTAGGGAAGACAGCAGCCAAGTTTTCCTGCTCTGCAAATCCCACAGCACTGTTGGGGCTTTCTGTGAGTAGTGTTTTCCTTGTATTATTTTTCTCTTGTTTTCTTCTTGTCTCATGCTGTCCTCTCTAATTACAGTGTATGTGTCTCATGCCAGGAAGACCATCCAAGCCAAACCTGTCTGCCCATGCCAACTATTGCCAACCCTGCACTGCATCATGGACTACTGTGCTGTGGAGGCATAGACCCCAAATGGATAATATTAATTCAGGACCCTGCTTTGCCTAAAACTCAGGCCAAGCCTCAAAGCCCCACCGTCAACTCTGTTTGCATTCCCATGCAAACAAGAGAATGGAATCCCATTCCATTAAATAACCTCCTGTTTGCATTTTACACATCTCCACTGAACAAACCCTTAAACGCATCTCACATTTGTAATCCCAGTTCAATGTGCCATGCAATTTTCACATTTTGCTTAACTGATTTGTGCACCAGGCTGCCCTGTGCTCAAAAAACCCAACATGGGTCTTGCCAGAAAGGGCTTTGCAAGCTCTAAGTTTTGCCGTTATCTGTCTGATATCCTCTAGTCACATCTCTATTTTGGAACCGTATCTGCATTTTGAATGTACTGACTGTGGGATGTGCCTTGCACATCTGCATCTTGAGTAGAACATTTCCTTTGATTATGTGCCAGGAAGAGGCACATCAGCACCAGTTCCAAATTCAGTCACATGACAGTTTACTTATTAACACCCCAGTGCAGAAACCTTCACTGCCTGTTTTGCACCCTGATAATCAGGTTAGCATGCTTGCCCCCAGAATGGCACATAAGCAGAAACTCCAAAACCCCTTAAATATTGTGGGATTTTGACCAGCATTTTGTCACTTGACTTGATGCAACCTTTGTGTGTTGCATCAAGTCAGCGTTTCCAAGGCTGCTTGAGCCCTCTAGCAGGCTGCCCTCAAACCACACTGGACTCAGTTAGCTATAAATGCACTTTGAAACTTCCTTTCTCTTTGCAACTTCCCTTCCCCTCTGTCTCACCTTATCCTATCTTAATCTAGCAACCAGGATAAAAGTGCACAAAGTCCCTAAACCTTGTTCTCCTGAAAATCACTCCATTTTTCCTTTTCCCTTGTACACCAAATACACTCCACAAACATTTCCATCCAGCACAAATCAGGCACATTTACACGTATTTTGGTAGGATTTAATAGGGTGTTTTATCTGTATCTTTTCTGTGTTACCTTTTTGCTAAATAGATCCTTCGCTACTTTGAAAATGTTCCCTTGTCTGTCTCTTGAATTGATTATTGCTGAGGCTGCACCTAGACCAAAGGATTCCTTGTGTCACTGGCTGCTCCTATAGGGAAGCATATCTGACCACACTTCCCAAAGCTGACCCTGTGTTCCTTAACTAATTCCCCCCTCCCCCCCAAAAAATAATTTGAGTACCAAAGGTAACATCTAAAGAAATTCAAATGCTGAGGAGCATCCAAAGAAAGCACTAAGAACCAGTGGGTCTCAGTAGTACTGGCTTAGTACTATTGTACTACTGTACTGGGTAAGAGGGGGAGTTGCTCCTCCCCAGGACACAGCTTCACCCATTCCTGCATCCTTTTCCTAGGAGCAGGAAGAGAGGGATCCAATCAGCCCTAGGAGAGAAGAAAGAGAACGAGAGCCTTTGCAAGCCCCTAGCTGAGTAACATCACAGCATGAGTGTGCAAACTAGTCTCCTAAAGACAAGTGGAGCGCAGCTGGACAGGTACAAGAGCATCACTAATGTACTGGAAGCACACTTGGGTCCAACTTGCAGGACCACTGCCCATGTTTTGCGTCAGTATAATGCCATGGTCCACAAGTCTTGAAGATGGCAATTCTTGAGATATTTCCTTGGAACCAGGTGTGGAGCTGCCTCACAGCAGAGTTGCTCGGCTCCCAGTGGACAGTGTACCTTAGCTTCTAACGGGTGGAAAAACTTCTGATCTCGAACTGCTAGATGTCCCCACGAGGGTCACGGTTTTTTGAAGTCCTCCAGGGCTGTTTGAGCAGCATTGCGCCCTGCCGCTCCCATGACACCTCCTCCTGGGAAGAAAAGTGAGATGTTTGAGAGTTGGGGTGGGCAGCATTACTGCTTCCACTGGCAAAAGAAGGCAAAATGTCTGGGGGGGGGATATTTGCCACTGAGAGGCTTCCTGCTCCATTTGTTGAATCAGCATCCTTAGCTTCTTGCCCCCATCAGGACAGGGCTGCCCAGAAGGAATGAGTCAGGAGGAAAACATCTCATGAAAAAGACCCCACAGTTTCTTTTTGCCTATCCTTCTTTGCCCCCAAAAGTGATCAGCACCAGTATCACCCCATAGAGAAGATTTGCAGTCCAGCCTTTAGGTCAGTTATGTGGTGTTCCTAGTGGGTGGCAAAACACTAAGTGTTGCAAGAGCCTGAGCTCCTGTGTGAAGTGGCCCCTCCTCCTTGCTTTCAGAGCCATTCACAGCTTGGAGGGCAAAGCCTCCAAGCTGGGAATGGCTCTGAAAGCAATGGAGAAGGATGGTGCTACACAGGAGCTCAGGCTCCTGAAACATAGCATTTCCCCCCCTCTAGGAATGCCACTGAGTCAGTTTTGACCAGGTCAGTTTTGAAAGAGAGGATATAAGTCTCTTCACCCTTCTAGTTTTCTCTAGTGCCTCCTAAATGCTCTGTGTAGCCTGATGAGACCATCCAAAACCAGTTTAGCAGCAGGTAAATACTTTGTCGTGTCTCTACTATCCACACCTGATGTTCCGTGTATGCCATGATAAGAACTCCACCAGACAGCAGCAACCAGCTTAAGGGAAAAGAGAATGTAGGAGCAATCCTAGCCTGGAGTTAGGCCGGCACAAGGGCCACTGTAAAGTGCATTTGGACCACTCCCTGAGTCAGGGAGGATGGCACACATCTGTGTGCTGGTGCTTACAGTGTCCCTTGTGCTGGCCAAGCTAGGCCTAACTGTGCCAGCTTAACTCCAGGTTAGGATTATGCTCTCAAAGTGTGTAAGAAAGCTCAAGGATATGGAGGGAGTGTGCTGTCTTCTGGTAATATTAGGAGGGATTACTGCTCTTCCCTAGAGAGAGAACCTGTGAACTGGCTTCAAACATGGCAGACGAGGGTATAACGGAGGGCCTGAGCTTATTTAGGCCTTGCAGTGCTGGATCTTGTGTTCTGGCAGTGCAAGACCCTTTATGGCAGCATGGAAGCCAGGCCATCATCATGCACTTCCAGGCTGCTGTTGTAAATGGGGAGAGAGTGTGGTGCACGTGACCTTCCTGGAGGTTCTACCGTTGGCAGATGGTCCAAGGAGACCCACAGGCCATCAGGAGGGCAAGAGAAAAATATTTACATCTCCCAGGCCTCCTGATTGCCCCATCACTGGATACAGCATGCATCTTGTTAGCTGCATTTTCACCAAGGGTGTTGGGCTGTTGCTGCTTCCAGCCTGACAGCTGAAAGAGGTCCCAGGACCCAGGAGCCCAGAAGGATCCTCTCTGACAACCCACATCCCTTTAGGCCACGCTCTTTCCCTTGTTGTCACCCTGTCCAGCCTCTGGGTTCCCTCCCAGACACTTACCAGGATGAGCACCACTTCCACAGAGGTACAAGCCTTGGACTGGAGACCGGTAGCTAGAGTAGGAGGGCACTGGCCGGGCAAAATACAGCTGGTCCAAGGACATTGCACCGTGAAAAATATTCTGGAAACAAGAAGCAGCAGCAAATGAGAAGTCTCTGAGGAGTCCGGGCCCCCAGCTCCACTGCCCAGGGCAAGAACAGTCAAGCTGTACAGGGCAGTGGAAGGGGGTACCAGAACAAACCACAAGCACCATACCCGTTTACAACATCTTTCAGACCTGGCCACTTGTGAGCGCAAGGCAGTTTCACAAGACCATTTGGCAGAGGAAAAGCAGAAGTTCTACAATCCCCACATTCTGGTGGCTTGTTCTGTTAGCCTTTAGGCACTCCTATAAGGTTGTGAGGGAATTGCTTGGCAGGCCTGAGTTGGGCATGGTACCAAGCCAGCAGGGTGTATGGGCAGGGAATCTCAATCAATACATACCCCACCAGGCAGGCCAAAGATCTGCTCAAGGTCTGGCGGTGTCAGAACATCCCTGCCAACAACAGAGGCCTTGAACCCTGGAGCGTAGGCTTCAACGCAGTCAAACACTGGAAAGGAGAAAAGGTGTTGGGTCCCAGATGGGAGATTCAGTGCTGCCTCTGCCCCAACCCCATTCTCTGGGAAGCCCCCAACATCTGACTTTCAGGGCACAATACCAACCTGGAGTTAGGCCAGCAAAGTTTGGCCAGCACAAGGGCCACTGTGAAGTATGTTTGGACCACTTCCAGAGTCAGAGAGGCCAGCACGCAGGCAGGCGCCATCCTCCCTGACTCAGAGAGTAGTCCAATCATGCTTTACGATGGCCCTGGTGCCAGCCAAACTTTGCTGGCCTAACTCCAGGTTAGGATTGCACCCTCAGACAAATTAAGATCTCCATCTGGAATTTAAAACACTCAAAAGTCATGAAGACTCAGATCATGGTAAAATCCACTTCATAGTAAAATCCCATCCTTGGGTGAACCCTGAACCTCAGGCCCAACTTACCCCAAACAGTCTCACAGAAGTGCAGCCAACTAAGTAGCATCAGGGGCTATATGGGGGGTGGGGTTGGAGCTATGACCACAATATTCTGTTCTAGGTAGAAAAATCATTCTAAAAGGGCAGGGCAATTGATGAAGGATAATGCCTTTTCCCATAATGCAGCAGAGCTTGTAATCAAAATGGGAACTGTGCTTCTATGGACAACAGGGCCAATATATTTTCACACAATGCCAGATTTATTTATGGAACTCACTGCCACAAGATGTGGCAATGGCTACATAGCACAGCTGGCTTTTAAAAAAAGGTTAGAGAAATTCATGGAGGACAAATCTATCAATGGCTGCTAGCCATGACAACTGTGTCCAGGATCAGATACCATGTGCCACTGAATACTAGTTCCTGGAGGGAAGAGTGGGGGAGGACTATTTGCCTTCATGCCCTGCCTGTGGGCTTCCTGGAGGCATCTGACCGACCACGGTTGGAAACAGGATGTTGGAATGCAGGGACTTGTGGTCTGATCCAGCAGCACTCTAGGAAGATGGTCTTTTAGAGTGGAGGATCCTTGTTCTTCCTAGGATAGTGCAAGACACACGCAAGATACCTAAGGGGTTGTACCTCGGTCAGCATAGTCATCCCGCTCTCGACTATCCCATTGTTTCCCTCCAGCCAGCGTGTAGGGAGTGTACTGAGTAAAGAGAGAGACCACGTGGCAGCCTGGGGGAGCCAGTGTGGGGTCCAGGACAGATGGGATGCACATCTCAATCATGGGTCTGGAATGACAGGAGGGGGGACATCAAGCTGCAGCGCTCAGTGTTGATTGCCCACAACTGTACAGTTGCTTCTCTCTGCATAACTTTGAATATGAACCAGTGAATGAATCAATGAATCTGCTTTGGCCATGGTTCTACTGGCATCCTGTGACTGTAGTAAAGTAGAGAAGTTGGCCACAAGCCTGGGAACAGTGATCTCTTTGGGAAACAATCGAAGCAGATCAAGGGATAACATGACAAGGTTTTGCTTGCATGTTGTACTGGTCTTGCAAAAAAATTACTGAGCAATCATTATTCCTACAAAATAAATTCTGGTACACATTGAGAAAGGAATCCATGCATTTGTGAACATCAGGACAGATGTCCAGTGCTTGGAAGGTTCCTGCTCTATCCATTGTGCTGTTGGCAGCAGAAAGCCTAAGGATGCGATCCTGTGCATGTGAACTGGATATCGCTCAGTGGAGCTTACTTCTGAGAAAATGTGCCTATGTCTGAGCTGTTAATATGGATGAAAGGGGTAAACAGGCATCAGGCAGAGCCCTTTGTTGCTCCAAGAAGGAAGCAGCAGAAGATCAAATAGCATAGCTGCAAGGAACCAGCAACACAAGAGATGAATCTAAATGAAGGAGCGCACACTACACTCATCCCAGGGGCAAAAGGCTGGCAGACAAGCCAGTGTCTAAAATAGCTAATGAAACTCTGTGTGAGCAGGAAACAGAATTTCCCAAAGCACTTGCAGGATTATAAATACATTGGGGAAGAACTTGACAATGTCCATTTGTTTTGCTGGGAAATGGGTCTTATCTCATTTGACCACGATCGTATCATGGCAAGTTCCCGAGACTAAGAACCGTGCCGAAGGGAGGTTTGTCTTAGCAATGCTGGTTTCTGTACTGAAGAGTATTCCTCAGCAGTTTTTAATTTTCTCTTTTTACAGCTGGTCGGTGCTTGAACTTGACAATATCTTGCAAGTCTTTTGGCATGGTGAGAAAACAAACCTGTACATTTCTAATTTCAGAGCCAGTTCTGGCTTGGCTGGGTCCTTCTATCACTTCTTAAAAGATTTGCTTGGGGTTCTTTAAATCCGAAGGAAAGTTGATATAATCATAGGAATAATGGTCTATGCACAGCACTTTTCAGTGTACACGAAAGGGCACATAGTCCCATACAAATTCCACATTCTCCCAACATGTCCCAGGTGGAAACTGCTTGTGTAACACACCAAGGGCGCAATCCTAGCCTGCGCTGGAACAGACTGGCCAGCTGGCCTGCGGTGTATCCTGCGGTGCAGGTTGGGAACAGGTTGGAGTCTCCACGAGGCAAGGGCACATTCATCCCTTACCCCAGGATAGGCATCAGCTACCCCATGGGGCTGCTCAGATCTGCTCCTACTGTGTAGCAGGCGCAAGTCTGAGCACATTGAGCAGCCCAAATTGGGGCTGCTGGGAGGTTGGATGTAGTCTAATGGCCACATCTGGGCTCCACCCCCTCCCCGGGCTGCCCCACCTGCTGGAATGCCCTACCTCCGCCGCACCTTCCCCCCGCCCAGAATAACCCTTGCCAGCTGAACTCAGCTTCCGGGGGCTTGGTCTGGCACTGCAACATCAATGCAGGTGCATGCATTGGCACGGCACCGGAAGTGCTGGAGTGGGCATGCTTTACGGCACATTTGCAACAGCGCTCGGCCGACGCAAATGGCTTGCATCTGCTAAAGGGGGGGGTAGGATTGCTCGGCAACTGTGGTCACTGTGGTCTGGGTTTTTATCTTGTTTTGCTTTGTTAAAAATAGGTTAATTTGTACCTATTGTAGCAATATTGTGAGCTGCTTTGAGGACTCTGGTCAGAAAATGGAATGGTTCATTACTAAAACAATAGATGATACACCTCCATTTGAAAAACAGCTGTTTTCACCTCAGCCTGGATGGGGAAGATTTCCCCAGCCTGACCACCCAAGATTAGCATCCCCAGATATACCTGCCAGATGGTCTCCCATGGCAAGCATCCTCAAAGGCCTGATGCAGGAGATGCATGTCCTCACAGTTCAGGTGGATGGAGCACTGATGATAAGGCAAGGGGTGTCCATCACTGGTGTTTGGTGCTGCTAAGAAGTTGGGCAACCGATCCACAGCCACTGACGATATAAACAGCAGTTGACGTGACCACCAAATTAACCACATTCTAACCACCCAATTCTGCGTCATGGTCCCAGGTGGTCCCTTGTGTAGGGGTGGATTGGGGTGGGTGAGACACTTAGCAGCATGCTCTCCTGATACATTTCAATGGATACGGGTGTAATTGCACAAATACAGTCTAGCCAGGTAGTGCACAGGTTTATTGACGGTAGTGTGTATGGCTGAGCAGTGACTGAAGGGAAGTAGAAAGCAGAGTCAGGAGAAGTTGTAGCTCAGGGACACAGCAGCTGCATGCATGTAGAAAGCTCGATGTTCAGTCCCTGGCGTTGTGAGGTAGGGCTAAGAAAGATCCCTGTCTGGAACCCTAGAGAACTGCTGCCACTCTGCATAGACAATACTGAGTTAAATGAGTTAATGGCAGACTCCTGTGGCCAGTTAGTCATCTGTGGAAGGGTGCTTGTGCCCCAATCCTCCCTGGACACCTACACCAGGGAGTTGACAAGGGAGCACAAAAGCAGGGAGAAAGGGAAGACTTGCCACTTATCTTCTTTGTGAAAAGGCTGTATAAAAGTCTGAAGAGGGGATGGATTGGTGGAGCACCATGAATGTGTGAGCCCTGGACACTTAAGAAAGGGAAAATGGGAATTCCTCAACCTTCTCTTCCCTAGGAGCCTAAATACTGCTCTGGTGGCCTCGTCGGATTTATGCATTTTCTGCCTTTGAAAAGGTATGATTTGTGGTTATACTGCTCCCTCTGCTGGCCACACATATTGCTGCTTGCCTCTTGGGAATATACTCTTTCCATCTACTGACTCTGGATGGGGTCTTACGATTTCGATGTCCTCTTAGTGAAAATACGTCTACTTTACTGATGAACCAAAGCAAAATGAATACCTAAAAACTTGTTTTAAGGGAAAGCGACTGATTTACACACAACCTTCGTCATTTATGTGGCAATTCGCCTATTGCCTGCAACTTGGAGGACCACAGAAATGGAAGTGCATCAGGACTCTTTGCATGGAAGCTTCTGACTTGCTCACCTCCCTGCAGTACTCACCGTTGATCTTGGTGACTGGAGAGCGGGTGTCAAACTGTGAAATTCTCTGCACAAACTCCAGGGGCAGTTGCTCCTAATGAGAAGAGACACAGATACAGAATGATCCTCTAGGCAGTCAACTGATTAATGACATCTTAGTTGATTAATTAATCAATCAATCATTTCAATTTGTTTATGAGTGAATCAGTTTTGAAGCAAAAAAACATGTGTTTTTGTATCAAAGTGTCACAGCTGCCATGACCTTACATAAAGGATTCTAGACTATGCATGAGAGAAGCAGGAATGCCAAGGAGGTACTTTCTCTGTGCTTTTTTGGGGTGGGGGGGGCCAAGTGTTCTTTGCTAGCTCTGGACACCTGGCTTTTTAGTGGAGACAGGCAGGGTGGTGGCAAAGCCTGGAATTAGGTCTCCCTAGAAAACCTTCCCGAAGCCCACTTTGCAGAGTTATGCTATGTTATCCATGTTATGCCAAAGAGCAAAGCTCACCTGAGGGGTCAATTCCAGAAAGGTGAGTTGTGGGGATGCATTAGACAGCACCAGGTGGCTCTTCACTTCAGTTCCATCCTGCAGCGCAACACCTTGCACCTTCCCATCAGAACTCAGAAGAATCTGGGCAACTGTCTGTGGGGTAGAGCGGATAGATAAGAAAACAAGGACTTGGCTTACTTCACATGGCTAGAACCAACATCCCATCTGCCACCCCATCTTGATAAAACGCCAGGTAGGGTAGGGGTGGTAAGATCCTGGTTTCTGACTCTTCTCTTTCCACTAAGAAAACAAAGCATGGTCAGCATAGCCTCAGGACTAGAGCGAGGGGACATTTCTATGCTTTGTGGTGCAAGCAGAACTGAGTGTCCCCTCTTCTCCAAAGGGTTGCATTTACTGCTGCAGGACAGCTGCATTTCTTTCTTTCCCTTTCCATGCAACCCTCCCAGGACAAGGGTTGCCATCAGTCAACATGACATCAGCCAGACATGACATCAGTCCTTCTTAGGATCCACCCACCTTCTCAGTGAAGATCTCAGCCCCACGCACGGTTGCAGCACGAGCCAAAGCCTGGGAAAGCTCACCCATGCCACCAGCCACGTAGCCCCAGGCCCCCTGGCGCCCCTCCAGCTCACCCATGACATGGTGCAGCAGCACATACCTACAAGAGAAGTCAAACATTGGGGGCTGTTCCAAGAATTCAAAACCCAGGGCATGGCTAAGACTTCAGCCTCTCCAAGGCAGAGGTTGGTCAGAAATGCCAGGGTGGGTTTGGCTCCATCTCATATTTCTTTGCCTCCTCTTTCTTAAGCTACTCAGCATAAGTCTCTGCTTGTGCTCAGCCCTGCCTATTTGCAGATTCCGGACAGGATACAGAGTTTAGGGCCCCCAAAATGGAGTGGGATGAAACAAAATGTGCAGATGCAGGAAAGACGAGTCAGAGAAGGGCAATGAAGATGCTGTGCACCTGACACTTACCCACTGCCAGGTGTGTGGGGACCAGCCATGGCACCAATCACTGCATCTGTGGCTAGTGTTGCTTTCAGGGGCTCTGATTCAAACCAAAGATCCAAGATCTGCAGGAAGATGAACAGGAAGCAGGTTCTTTAGGGAGCTCCTGGAAAGAACCAACCCCCATATTTTCCTCCCAAACTCACAAGGACAGGAACATGGGCTTCTAAGCTGACCAGGAAGCACAGGCTTTTAAGCTGTTTGGGAGTGGCATTTCCAAGGCTGTTGGGTGTGTGTGTGCCAAGAGAAGGGCAGTTCTGCACTGTGAGTTCAGGGAAGGAGTTAGCAGAGACAGCTGTGGAAAGAGCCATTCAGATGAGTGGGAGGGGTGGAGACTTTCTGAATGGATCATCTTGTGGCACTCACCTTTGAAATGGGGGCTGTGAGGACCTGGTAATACTGGGGAAGGTGTTTCCCCAGTGCAAAACCTGGGAAGAAGAAAACCAAGATCAGATGTGACTCAAACACAGCTCAGAAATGGAAAAAGGTCTCATCTGGTGGACCTCATCTACTCAGACAAGCACAGGCAGATATATTATAGATACACCAAAATGTCTTTAGAGCAATAAGTGAGATAATGGACGAAAGACACAGGGAATGAACCTGCAGATACAAAACCTGGCATATGGTCACAACTAGGTCAAAGGTTCACACACACACACACACACACACACACACACACACACACACAGAGGTCACTGAAGAAAGACCTGGCTTTGTATTCATTTTGACTGAAAGCCAGACTGCTCTGCGGAGGTTTGGCCCCCTTCCTCCTTACCTGCTCGGAGCAGGGCCTGCAGACCTCGCAAGGCTTTGAGCCGCTGAAGCAGAGAGCCTTGGCTGAGGAGGGCCAGGTCCACAGGGCAAGTATCCAGCAGAGGGTCTATGGCTGACACCAAGCGGCCCATGAAGGCCTCGTACGTGGGAAAGGCCTGCAAAGGGGAAGGTTGAACAAGGGTGCTCTTTGGCACCTACTATTCTTTCCACTGTGACCCCAGACTCTGAAGTGCCCCATTTGGGAGGAAGCCTTTTCTCACAGACCCACATTTCCAGCTCTTACAGCCGTGAGCCTTTGGGCGCATCTTCTTGGCCCCAGGGCCATGACTCACGCTACTCCCTCAGCTCCTCTGTTTCTAAGGACAATTTCTGCACTTCACCTGAGCATCCTTCTCCGAGAACTGAGCAATCTGGGCCTGGGTCTCAGCCATGTTGTTTCCCAGCAGCAAGGAGAGGGGGGTCCTTCCCTGTTGGCCATCACCCAGCAGCGGAGTGAAGGAATAAGGGTCACGGGGCAGCACCTTTAAGCCATATTTCTGCAAGGTAAAATTGGATTCAAGGCAAGGTGGGTTATCTCTACATGGCATCTCAGAACTGAACACATGGCATATCACACACATGCAGCAAGGCAGACTTGTGTGTATTCCCCTGCGACCATGGATTTAAGGAGAGGCTTACCTATCACAGCTCCATGGTCCTTGACAGAACCACCTTGTACTTACTGGCCCTAATATAACTCCTGATTACTAATAACATCCTGATGATTCTTCTAATCACGCTCCTGTGTCCTAATAACACTCTTGTAGCATTTTGAAGACTAACAATTTATTGCAGCACGAGTTTTTGTGAGCTACAATTCATTTCATCAAATACAAGATCAGGCGCATCTAATCTGATTCACGGTTTGCAATTTTGGTGCAATGGATAACATAGCTATCCTTCTGGAAGCAATTATCTTGAATCCTGGTATATTGTGTGATAGGAAAAAAAATGTCTATCTGCACCATTCATCATGTTATCAACTCTTATCAACACCGCACTAAAGGTGCAACCCTTTACACAATTACCTGAGAGTAAGTCCTATTAAACTCAGCAAGATTGACCTCAATAAGATAGACACACATAGGACTGTAGACACGCAGATTGCACTGTAAAAGGCTTATGCACAGTCACCTGGGAGTAAGCCCCTTCAAACACAGTGAGGCTAATTTCTGTGCATACCATTCATGTACAATTTATGTATAATTTCTATATACGCTGCTTCACAAATCACCTTTTTGCGTTTAAACTAAAAAAATGCATATTGCTTCTAAACTAAAAGAAAATGTCACCTTGATTAGTGCTATGTCCTGCTATTTGTGGATTTTAAGAAGCTGCCCCCTTGTTAACTGAAGTGCTAGTATCCAGAGCTGGGAAGGGGGATGTTGTTTACTGGGCAGAAAAAGGCAGAGTGAGAAAAGTCTGAGGTGCTCCTTATTACTAGCTCTGGAGAATGGCTGGGGGTGGGGGATGGGGTGGGCCTGTTCAGCATGTCACTGGGTAACAGAGCTTGGCAAAGATTTCATGGTGCCAAAAATGCCCCAAACTGGGTGGTATCTCTGGAATCTCAGCTTCTCCCACTGCTGCTCCTCAGTCCCCAACATACAGTCAATACCTTCAGCTCCAACTCTGTGTAAATCTGGGGTCTCAGCAGACTGAGCAAGTAGGACGCCCTGGAGAACCGAAAACCTGCAAGATCAAAGATGTCAGATGCACTGAGACCCCCCACATGCCTGGGGCGGGGGGGGGAGAGCTGTGGTCAGCAGCTGGGGGAGTAGGTCTTACCTGGGACTATCTCCTCAGTGACCGCAGCACCTCCCACCAGGTGTCGCCTCTCCAGCACAGCTGTCTTTAAGCCCCCTTTCTGCAGGTAGGCGGCCTGTGGAGGCAGCAGGTGTCACCTCAGCCACCTCACAGCCACAGAGCAGGATACTCCCCAGTGAAGACTGTTTTCCTTCCTTCCCCACACGACAAACCTAAAAACTCTTTTTTTTTAAACCCTCCCTCTCCAAGGCAGTGCAATAAGGCTCAAGTAGTGCAGCATCCTTTTGGCACGCACCCCTTCCTCACCATACTTACAGCCACCAGTCCGTTGTGTCCTGCAAACAGAGGAGAGGATGAGAAGCCTGTTCCATGCCCATCTCTTGGCATAACTGAGTCCCCTTCCAGAAGGGCAGTTTACAGCTACCCAAACCTCCCCCCCCCTCCACACGTCACAATAAATCTGGCAGTGGTTCAGCTGCCACACATGACCTTTATTCGTCTGACAGTGCAGTCCTATGCAAAAGTAAGCCTCAATGAGTTTCATATGACTTACTCTCAAGTAGGTGAGTATAGGGTTGCAGCCTGAGTCCCATAGTCTGTCTCCCTGCATACAGCTTACTCCTTTGGGCAGGTAAAACGGTCCACACTCTAGGCTAGGACAGCCCCTGATCACCACCCGGCCTTGGCCAAATATCTCCTGGTGCAAACTTGTCCTAATGCCCACACTCTCACCCAACCCTGCCTGGACACTCACTGGCCGATCTCGTGCCCTGTCCTTCATGCCGGACACCCACCTGCCCCAATCACGATGGCGTCATACCCCCGCTTCAGGGAAAGCCCAGCCCCCGTGTGGAACGTTCTGCAGCCCCCCAAGTGAAGGGGAGCCGCAGCTGTGGCCAGCCACCGACCATGCCTGGTTGCCATCTTGGGGTGGACTTTGCCGTTTTGCAGGCACTTTCCACACCGTCTTGGGGAGAAGAATGTGGGGCGGGTGCATTGCGGCTTCGGGAGGAAGAGGAGGGCTGTGGGCAGAGTGAGCTTCTCGAGCGAGCGCCTCCCAGAATGCAAAAGTTAGCAGAGGGGGCGGAGAAGCCACACACGCCCCCTCCCGTCCGAGGGGCAGCCGCGTTGCTCTGTCGCGCCCAAAACAAGGACGCTCCTGGTGGCATCTTAAAACCCACGTCCCCAAATGCATGAATTAGGGGGCCACACACAGGGGTAAAAATGTTGTAAGGAGGCCAAAGGGCCCAGAAAGGCAAACGCGACAACCTGCGCTGTGCCCGCGCAAAAAGTGCTAGTCAAAACACACAGAAGAGGCACCCTCCTCCTGGCAGCGGGGAGAGGCGGGACTTCGGTGGGCGGCCGCTGGCTGACTATGAACAGGAGGAGGGCACAGTACAGGCGCTATTTGGGGGGCGTGCTGGACAAAACCACATCCAAGGCAAGGCAACAGACCGATGTATTCAGGTCTGTGGCTTCAGACCCTGGGCAAGCGTTCTCTCTGTTGGGCTCTGTCAGGAGCCAGCCGCAGCATCTACCCCAATGATCAGCTTTGGAATTTAGGACAGACTAACGCGCAGGGGGCTCACCCAAGTGGTGAATCTGGGTCTGGGCGGGTGGGGGCACATGGAGCAGGAGTCCGCCAGTACCCTGCCATCTTCTGGAAACTACTCTCCACTACAACACAAGTGCCCCAAGCCCTTCCCAGACAGGCATTCCCAGCGGATATCCTGAGGGCAGTAAGGCTGTTTGGCACAGCACTGGCAGGATACAGAACTAGACTTAGAGCACAAGCCTAACCTGGAGCTAGGCTGGCACAGTTAGGCCAGCAAAATTTGACTGGCACAAGGGACACCAAAAAGTATGTTTGGACCACTCTCGAGTCAGAGAAACCAGCCCACAGACATGCGCCATCCTCCCTGACTCTGAGAGTGGTCCAAATACACTTTACGGTGGGTGGCCCTTGTGCTGGCCAAACTTTGCTGGCCTAACTCCAGGTTAGGATTGAGCTCTAAGGAATGCTTTTGGATTCTCCAGATTACTTTCCCTGACTGAGCAACCACAGTCAGCCCCTAAGAAACTGGGTTTGAAAAGCAAGCACTTAAGAAATAATTAACGTGGTATCTGTTGGTGTAGAGTTATCCTTCACTGGACTGATATAGGTCACTGTTTTCTCCCTACATGGAATTAAACGTTTCTGTGGTACAAACTCCCGCTCTCCTATTGAAGAGTATTTTTGCTTGGGGTTTAAAAATGATGGCGTGCCCACGTGCGTCTCTCTGCGTTTAAACAAATTGCTTGCCAGAGAATGAAGGAAATGCCCATGCAGGAGGATACTGCAGCACTCTTTGCCGCCTAAAAATCAATCTGTGAAATGGAAATTGGAAACACATTAAGATTATTTCATTCCGCCTCGTAGAACATTTAATAAATCAAGCAAGGTTCTCAGTATTCCACACACATGTACACACACACAGGGCTGGCCAGCCAATCTATGAGACTGACAGAAGTTATTGTTTCAGGGCGCAATCCTAACACATTTTCCAGCACCAGGGTAATGGAGCTCTGAGGTAAGGGCCTCCATGACTACTACTCCACAACAGGATACATGCAGCACACGCCCCACTGGTGCACAGCTATGTCAATGCTGGAAAGTTGGTCAGGGTTGCACCCTCAGGCAGTCCCTGACTCTGTCTACCTCCCCACAGTGGCTCTTCCTCCTCTCCCTACATTCCAAAGGAAGGAGGCAGTGATGTCATGCAGGGGGGACACGGGGGAACTCAGTTCCACTTGTTAAAATTAGGGCTGACTCCGCCCACTTCACTCTCCCTCCTCCCCCTCCCAATTCCTCTGCAAGGAGCTTTTCTTCTTGGTTAGCCGGCACTCAGAGGGTTAAAGGGAGCAACTCTGGATTCCTAGGGGGGCGACTTGTCAACTTCCCTGGCAATTTTGAATAACCCTACCTCTCCTAGCCGCGAAGACCAAGGAAAGGCTTTCACCGCTGTCTCTCCAGTCCAGAGCGTTTCACTGGCGCTCTGGGTGTGAGGTTTCTTTGGGAGACTGTCCCCATCGCTATTGGAGCTGCAGTTGGGGAGGGGGGAATTCTTTGATTTCTGTTCTGTAGGCGCCAGGCGCTGTACAGAACTGGCTGGCTCCGCCCACTCGTCGCTGACGTCGTCGCTTGCTAGGAACCAGCCATGGGTAGACCTGCGCTCCGCCAGCCTCCGGCTTATGACGTCACTTCTGGTGGGCGGGTCCTGACACGTGCCAATCAAAAGTGAGTTCCTGTTCTTAAATCATTTAGATGACACCACTGGAAGGAGGGAATGGTGCAAAACAGGAAATATGGAGAATGGTAGGCTCTTTGGCTCTGTTCTCCTCTTCCTTTTGTGATCCAGGGGGAGGGAGGAGCAGCAGCAGAGGCTAGAATGCCATCAGTCAATGGGGGAGGAAGGCAATGTTTGGCACACTTGTGGTATGGTGGACCGGTCCACAATCCGTGGAAGTACCAATGGCTGCCACCTTTTTCTTGATGGGGGGAGGGGGTTCTATGCCATTGAAAACCATCTCTTTTTTTCTGAAAAGTGGGATAGACAAAATTAAGGAATAAATAGCTGCATAGCAGGTAGAATTTCGGCAAGCACAGTTTTCCCAGTTGGTACCATCCCCAGTGCTAGGCAAAGCTGTCTTTGGTGAGAAATGTGCTGTCTTGCAGCCCACCTGATAATTGGACTCTCCAATGACAAAAGATTTGCATCGTTTCTTTTTTTGTCATTTGCAGAGATTGAATTCCTAGGTGAGAAAAAGTGCTTATTTCTGGTCATCACCTACATATCACATCCCGCTTATGAAATCATTTCCACCTTCAGGAGCTGATATAAAAGCAAAATTGACACCCTTTAAGGCAAGGGATTTTTTCCCACCTCCCTCTGTCCACTGCACCTCCTCCTCCCCTCTCTGGCTCGCAATTGGGAGGCAGAACACAAGAGGAAGCAGAGACTAGTGGGCTGGAGCATTGGAGGAGGAGTCGTGCCAGGTGGGACCAGCTAAGAGGGGGCAGTAGGTGGCATGCTGTCTTAGGGGCCAGCCTTGTCGGCAATATTGCTTTGTATGAAAGGCTAGATACAAAATTGCAATAGTTAGCAGGGATGGCCTTGAGAACTGTGGGGCCCAATTAGAAACTTTTTTTGTTTTTTTTTTGCAGGGCCGGATGTTCATAGGCAAAGTCTGTAGAATCTTAGAGATACAGGATAGCCTAGTGTGTGGGGCTCTTGGATGTGGGGCCCAATTGGCTTAAAGCAGGTTCTGATAGTCAGGGAAGAAGATACTGAGCAGATGAGATGAGGAACAGGTATATTTTTGCTATGTTGTTTTACAACAGGCTGAATATAGAACGAAAGGTTTTTGTTTAAATTTCCAGGCTTTGCTTCTGGCTGCCCTGGAAAGAACAGTAATTTTTCCACAGACATACTTACCCACTTGCAAGGGCTACTTTAGCCACAAACACAAAACATGGGAAATCAAAATTAATTCTGCTCCGTGCTATTGTGTTTCAATCAATATATTGAACAGTGGAACAGTAAAAGGTCTGATTGAAAGTCACAGGCTATAAACGATTAGAAACTAGAGCACTCAAGATGCTTTATTTGGATTTTGTCTTCATAGTACTTAAAACGACTTCCCTAGTTGCAGTGTATAGACTTTACAAGATCTTGTAACCGTTCTTTATTATCAGTTTTATGTTTAGGATGACTATTTAATGATTCATATTAATTGCAAAGTGCTTTTTTTTTTTTTTTTTTTTTAAAGAACAAAGTACGGTAACAAAACAGATAAAAAGACAAACCTTGCCCAAAGGGCTTACAATTGAAAGCAACAGTGTGAGGCACACAGATTCATTAGGAAATGCCATTCAGTGCTGTTATGTAGGAATTTCTTCTGAGCATACATACAGTACTTAGGACTGTACTGTAAGTTTGTTACCACTAGACGCAAACATACGAGAATTCATAATATGACAAAAATCACACAGTATCTTTTAGTTCATATTACATCAAACACCTCTAATCAATGAAATATTCTGCAATAAATAATTTTTATTTTTAACCAGGTAGCTCAGGGCAGAGTGCACAGTTCCTCTTCCCCCCCCGCCCCCCATTTTATCCTATGAGGTAGGTTGAGTGAGAGATAAAGACGGGGGCAAAGGCACCGGCTGAATTTCATGGTTAAGGAAAAATGTGACTGAACTAGGCTGTTTTCTGTCCAGTCCAAGTTTGTCATTATATCACCTTGCTGTGCTTTCTCTCCATGTCTGCATCCAACTGGATGTGAGACTATTACATAATATTGTTGGATCCCCTGGGAATTTCAAACTTTTTTGAAGCTTTACCTTATAAACGCATATTCAGAGTTATTTTCCTTTGCACAATTTTGAAAGATATAGATTTTTCAGATACGGCTAACAGTTTTTAACCACCCAGTTAGTATTTTATTTGGAATACAAACTGGCAATATAGCTGTGGCATTCTTTCAAAAGTTCATTGTTATTCATTCACAAAATGTTTAGTTTATTCCTCTGGGTATTTTGTACTGGGGACTGATGTAGCAATATGTGTACACTCACCATGCATGGTTAGCAATGTTTTGGTATGCAATGCACTGCCATCTGTACCTATACAAGTATACACTCATATAACTTGTTTTTCTGTGATGCATTACATAAAATTTGCATTTTAGTGTGTTCCAGCACACCAAAAACCAAACTTTGGTATTCAGAAGTCCATGTGCAAAGCCACTCCCAACTAGAAGTCCTGTGATAAACTCAGAACAGTTTTTGGAGTGGGAAAAGTTGGAGTATTCTGCTAGTCTTATAGATTCAACTTTTACTCTACATCTATACATCTTCGTTACCCTAGGAGCACACTTTTCTGTCTTGCTCCCAATTTCAGGGTTCCAGCCCATAGGATTACTCAGTTGGAACCTGTAAGCTTCACTTCAGTTTCATCTAACTGAACCCACCTGCCCCCCCCTCTAAACAAAGAAATAACCTTTCAAATGCAGAGAAAGTTTGATCCTGCCCAGAATAGCTGCAACTAGTTCTAAGAGCCTGTTCACCTATTCCACGTATAATAACCACAGAGACTTCCCACAAAGGTGAGAAGGCTACATGGATACAAGGAGGTACAAGGAGAGGAAAGGTTCCATTACTCAAGCTGTACATGAGGTCCCAATGTTACATCAGCATCACCCTGTGAGCAATCAGTCCCATAAGGTTCAATGCCTTCAGTCAAGCTATCACCGGTGTTTGAGTGTCCGTGTCAGGAAGGTAAAATAGACTGGTTTGCCAGCTCTGCAGAATCGGCCAAATGCTATACTCAGGCAAGTCCCTGTCCTAACCGAAGCAGGGTCATGAAGCCAAGGTCCCTAAAGCAGAGGGATACGAGTTGGTTCCCAGAGTTGCCGAGCCAGGTTGGATGCCTGCTGGATCACAAACTCGGTGGGCACAATACCTAGATGGATGGTCAGCAGCTCATAGCACTTCACCACTTCGCCTGCATGACTCTTACTGTAGTAACGGATCAGTTTCCTGCATGGGAAAGACAAGGCCAGAAAACAGATGACAGCATGTGGGATGGAGGGAGGACTACAAAAAGGAGAGCTCTGAAGCGTTTCTCTGATCAGCCAGCAAAAGCCAGAAGAGAGGCACTTCCCATCCACCAACAGGACTGCAAAGATGGCCAAGATGTGCGTGTGCAACTTGAGGCAGG
The DNA here is from genome assembly GCA_029204185.1 of Lerista edwardsae. Taxonomy (NCBI): domain Eukaryota; kingdom Metazoa; phylum Chordata; class Lepidosauria; order Squamata; family Scincidae; genus Lerista; species Lerista edwardsae. Next base: position 26,008,312 of record JAJKFI010000002.1, read on the forward strand.
TTGGAGCAAATGGTATTCCTCCTCAGCTTAAGGTGAGCCTCTTTCTAATGTTCCCATGATTCCCAGCTAAGACAGGGACACTGAGTTTAGGTGACTCCAGTGTCTCTGTGCACTGAAGAGGCACAACTAGAGAACCTCTCACAACACTGGAGGCAAAGCCCTGTGCAGCTGTTAGCTAGACAGGTGTCAGGATGAGAAGTAGTGGGGTAATGGCTGAACTATCTTCCTTCTCCACCTGCCATGTGGATCTCTCTGGCTGGAGTTTCCTGCCACTCCACTAGTACCTGAGTAGCTGAGAATCTTGCTCACCTGTAGTAGTCACCTGCTAGTGTCCCAATGGGAGCTGAATCATCAGAAAGTACTGGTATTTCCGTAACCTCCAGCTTGTATCCCTGCAGGAACACAATAGCAATAAGGATTTGGCAGGAAAAAGATAATGAGGATTGTGGGAGTACAGGGAGTACTCTGTCTCATCATTTTGAGTGATCAACATTTTTTCTTATTTTTATCCCCCCTTTTTTTTGTAAGTAGCTCAGGGTAGAAAACAAATTTCCTCCTCTCCTCTTTAACCACAACACTCCTGTGGAGTAATGATTTAGCTGAGATAATTGACTCGTCCAAGGATGCCCCTTCCTCCCAGCTTCAAGCACCTTCACATACCAGTTCATTCTCAAACCAAAGGAAATAGGTGCAATAGTAGTCTCCATCTCGCACTGTCAGCATGGTATAGCCCTTCTGCAGGTAGCTTCGAGCCAATGCCACCAGTGACCACACCTGGAGAGCAAGGGAGACAAGGTAGACCATCCATCAGAGCAGGTCCCATCCCCCCTTTCTCCCAGTCTGAGCCTCAAACCCATTAGAGCCCCAAGTGCTGCAAAATCTAGGCGTCACATGTACACAATGCTGTAACCAACCCATTGCTTCTGCTCCACAATCAAAATGTTGCCTTTGCTTCCTCCCCCCCGCCCCCCCCAAAAAAAAATGCTCCACACAGGCTGGAGAACATTACCTTCTCCTTAATGAAGGCTGGCAGAGGCCCCTTGCCCAGCTCTGAAACAGAGTTGTCTGCCACATCAAGCGATGGAGCCACCATCTGTCCTGCTGTGCGGTCCACATAGATGAAATGTACAAGACCTGGGAAATCCTCCAGGTATGTGGAAGGAAACAAGTTAAGGGCTAGGTTGGTGGTAGGGAGGCTAATTTCTCTCCTTTCGATACTTGGATAGCCCTGTGGGAAGTCCTACTTTTTCCTTTTCATGAAAACCTTTTCAGCATTAACTCCTCTATCCAATGCCCCCACCAGTGAGTCAAGTGACATCTCATGTTGACCTCCTCTAAGAGCCTGACTAACCTGGGAACAAAAATCTCTGCCTCCTGTCTGATATGATGGATTATCTCGCCCAACATAGTGGAAGCCTGATTTCTCCGGCTCTGCTCCTAAGACACACAGAGTTCAGAAGAACACAACTATGATCACTATCCACCCATCATGCTCTGTGGCACTTAAGTAGACACCTTTGACTTTAATTCTGGATAGTGGAAATTTCAAAGGCTGTTTTGTCCTGGCAAAAGTCTTTCAAAGCACAATCCTAACCTGGAGTTAGGAAAATCCTAACCTGGAGTTAGGCAAGCAAAATTTGGCTGGCACAAGGGCCACCATAAAGGGCGTTTGGACCACTCTCAGGCAGGGGCGTAACTAGGGGGTGGCAGGGGGTGGCACGAGCCATGGGCACCATCTTGCAGGGGGCGCCGTTCGCATGGCGCCCCCCCAAAATGGCGCCCACAGCCCGGCCGCTCCCTGTGCCGCATTCTCCTCGCTCCGGCTGGCCTTAAAGAGC
>JAJKFI010000002.1:26015149-26037640 GCA_029204185.1 Lerista edwardsae
GCGGAAGCCCTCCCCGCAACGGACGGAACTCCGCCCAGCGAACCGGTAGGGTGACAACACTGATCCCTGCCCCAGCCAATACTCACTCCCAGGAACTCCCGGTCTCGCTTCGAGAGAAAACTTTGTTCTTGAAGTCCTGCCAGGCATTCTGCAACTGAGAGACAGACAGGTAGGACTACCAAGCGCAAACTGTAGTGTGGCTTGCATCTCTTGGCAGCCCCTATGCTTAGCCAGTGGGATAATCATGCTTCACACTACTGGAAGTGGGAATGTCTCCTTGGCCCACGCCTGTTCCGTTCCACCCCACCTACCGCACCCGGTGGGGGTTGCTCTAACCTGCCACCACATTGCCCAGTTCCATCTCATCTGTGTGCCAAGGTCCTGGGCAAAAGGTGCCCACCCACTACTGTTTCCCACTCAGTTCCTGTACAGACAGTTCGTACCTGTGGCTCTTGCCCACCCAGTTTCTTGACAAACTTGTCCATTCGATGTCTGAGTTCTATCAGGAATGGCTGAGAGCGCCAGGGGTGCCCAGTCTCCTGCCCCTCTCTCAGTTTCTTCTCCAGCACAAGGAACCCATCCAGCAGCTGATAAAGGGAGAGCGCCACATGGGAGCTGGGGCCCTACAGGGCAGAGAGGCCACTCTGTGAGATCTAGACTAGGCACGTATTTATTTAAGCATTTGTACCCTGCCCTTCAGTTTTTCCACTCACGGGATGGTTCGCAGATGACATGAAAATAATCAAAGCACCATGTTAAAATAGCAGAACCAACACACAGCTCACCTTTGTGAGAAGCACTAGTGAAATCCCTGGCCAGAGGGGAAGACAGTGCATGGTGTGAGGCATCATGGGACAGTAACCTTCCTTCAAGTTGGCATCGAGAAAAATTCTCCGCGGATTGGTGGCATCAGGTGTTGGGGGTACCAGAGCCTGCAGGGAATCCTCAGCTATCTGGGGAGAGAGCATACAGTTGCCATGGAACCAGGATTTATTTAACCACAGGACATATTAGGGGTGAATGTCTCCAATTCCCCTCTCCTCTCATAGGTCTCCCCTATGACAGCAGCTGTTCCTCTAATCCAGAGTATTCCTGACAGGAAAGTGAAGCAGTACTTCCACTGACTGACAGTTCCAAGAAATGAACAGGAACTTGTGCAATTCCACAGGTGGATGGGTGAGGCTTGGGCATGGGGTAAGTGGGCCTCTAAGACTAGTTCTCTTCATAGTCATAATAGGGTAGTGTTCCCCAGCCCCCAACACCTTAAAGAATGCTTTGGTGAGGGTGGAATGCACAACATAAGGCACATGGCCTCTGAGGCAAATTCACCTCCTCAGGACCCTTTCGGGGCAAGGGAGAAGTCTCCCGCATTGCTAAAGAGATCTTCTGGTGGTGGTGAATGACACATACCATACCACACCACAGAGTGTCATTCCTCTAAGCCCAATTCTCTCCCCTGCCTTTGGGAGTCGGACAGGAAATAAGCAAGTGACAAGCCTGTCAGCTGATGGCTCACACCTGTAGACTGCCCTTTGCTGAGAAGACTCCGGGCAGTAGGAGGGAAGCATGAATGCACTGCAGGCTTTTCAGGTTTGTGGGGAATGTCATGCCAGTCCTCAATATTTACCTGCAAGAAGAGGGGATACCTAGAGGTCCAGCCTAGTTTTCTCCACTGACCAAGGCCATCCAGAGCTTGTCAATATAGGGGAAAAGTGAGGTTGCAATAGATCCCCTACCCCTAAGCCCCACTTCAAAGTTCCAGCCACCCTTGACCAGGAGCCACAGAAGGCTGTTTGGGGTTTCCATCCTCTTGAGTCTCCCTGCTTGCTTGGCCATATAGGGCTAAATGGTTCAAGCTTGGGACTGGCTGCATTATTGCCATAAGGAGAGGCAGAGTACAGTGTGGGAAGGAGAGCTTCTTAATCTTGCAGCAGGCAACTGACCACATTGCCTACCTCCAGGATACTAAAAGCTATGAACGAACGAAGGAGGGCAATTCGTTCTCGCCAGTCAATCGTCTCAATAATTTCACAGTTCAGCTCTTGGAAGCAAAGAGGTCTTTGGAAAATCTTAAAACAATTTTTGTCCCTTTTTGATTTGCAAACATACATACTTCTGCATACCCAAGCTATCACACAAGTTTGCAGAAACCACGACCTTACTTTTGGGTAGCCTTGTTTCATTTCCAAACCAAAAGTTACAGAAACAAGCAAGTTTGATATCAGACTTATCAATACTTATGGTAACTACAACACAATGCATTTCCAGTGGGCCTTCGATGAAATTTTAATGTGATTGTTAAGGCTGCCAGATGATTTATGAAATGTTAAATAGCTCTGAAAAGATATAAGTGGCTGCCAGAAAGTCCAAAGTAATGTTGGGTACAAGGAGAGCAAGAGAACTATAGTGAGTGAATTATTATATTCACTCATCTCCCTCTCCCTCCCATGCAAAACAGGAAGGTTTATCATCCCCTAAGGAGTCCCCAGTTGCTACTAATTTAGGACTGATACTGACCTTAACCAGCCCCTACATGGAATGGCTCATCCTCCCTTTCCACCTATCAGCATCAGAGCTTTTTTACGGCAATACCTCCTGTGCTGTTTTGTACAAATTTGAGGCAATGAACGTTATTTCCCCACCTCAGTAGGGGAAAGTGTGGGGAAAGTAGGGGAAACACTTGTGGGAAGTGTGGTCTCCCCAAATTGCACACACTAGTAAATTGGGGAAATTAAAATTATTTCCTCAAAATGTATACAAAAATCATACAAGATAATATCATACAAGGAGGAAGAAAAGGAACACTAACAAGCACAATGAAGTCCGGCTGCAAGATAGGTATAGGTTACAACAAACATAGCCTGAATGAATGAATGAATGAATGAATGAATGAATGAATGAATGAATGAATAGACAGACCCTAAAATGACAACAAGAGGACATGGAAAAGAAATGAAGAGAGGCAGGGACTAGAATGCAGCAGAAGGAACTAGAACCTTGAGCCCAAGCTTCAGTCTTTTAGTTACCTGAATGTCAGCAGAATTTGTCTCCCCCTCGCCCTGTGACTCCACACCGTCAACCCAGACAGCACTTCCTTCAGGCAGCAGACAGAAGAGAGACCAGATATCCCCAGCACCAGGAATGGAAGGGGCAGATGACAGTGACAGCAATTAACACCACATGCATGAAATTTGCACCATCAAGTATGTGAACCAGGGATCCCCATACTAAAACCATCTTCCTGGCAGCTGTCTTACGGACTTCTTCTTTGACAACACTTGTATTTCTCTTTCATATCAGAAAAACAGCTCTGAAGTCGACTGTTCCTTTCCAAAAAGAAGGGATAAAATTGCCCCATAGTGGCTATTCACTATCCTTTGAGCTAACCCTTCTATTCACTCCAAGGACCATTCCAAAAGCCCTCCCCAAACGCACCAGATCATGTCCCTCCCATGTCCACATGTTCTGCTCAGCCTCTTCCATACTGACCTCAAACTCACCTGTGCTCTGTTGGCTAGGGGAAGCCTGGGGTGTGAAGAACTCCTCGGGCACAGAGAGATCATCTGATACCTGAGGGAGGGCGCAAGGGTGTGTGGAAGGGAGCTGTCTCGGCAAGAACCCAACCTGGCTCCCTCCCCATCTGCCAAATAGGTTCCAGCAGGGCAACAATGGGATTAACCAGTCCCGGCACAGGATGGGTCCCAACAGCTTGTGGCACACCCCACTGCAACATTTTCAGCCTCCCTCCATACAACTATAAGCCACAGACCCAGAACCGAATGAAGCCTCAGAATGGCAATACCAAGACCTCGCTTTCCCTCACCTGAGAAGATCCACGGGGACAAGGGCTGTTCACTGGGATACTTTCACTGCTTTGGAGCCTCTGAAGGCTCGACTCACCTTCTGCAGGCTGAAGGGAAACCAAGAGACAGTCACAGCCATGCAGGCATCATTACAGCCCCCAGAGAGAGTCCCAGAATCTAGCAGCTCTCCACCCAGGGTCCCTAACTCACCTGCCGTGATCACAAGATCACAGTTGTGGCCAACTCAAGTTGTGGCCAACTCAAGATCAACTCAAGTCATTTGTCAGAATGGTTCCCAGAGAGCGACCCCCATAAGCAGAGTGCCCCTCATGGGCTCATCCTTTCCCCACCTGCACAAGTACCTGGCAAATAGGCTGCTCCTTAGAGCCAGCGCTGGGATACAGATCCTGTACAATCAGGAGGAGGGTTAGCAAATCAGCAGGCCGCAGAGAGCTGGCATTCCGGCTAAGATGGCAGTGGGGAAAAATGGTACAGAGAATGCCATTGGTTAGAGGAGCCACATATTAGAAGGCTGAGGCATTTGGGGAGGAAGGCAGGAGACACAGATTTGCTAGACTGGTAAGGGTACTGCAGCAGAAGTGGGAAGCTTTAAAAGGGACTCTGCTTGCAATAAGGGGCACTGCCTTGACAAGAGAGGAAACTGTGTTTATTATCTGATTTTAGAACATTTACATCCCACCTTTATTTGAAACATGCCAGTACAATCAAACTCAATAACATACTTGCTACAAACTCAATAAGCTACTAATAAAATACAAAAGAATCTGGGAAGGGTCAGGAGATAGCTGAGCTAAGCTGGGGTTTCACCTGGAGTAAAAAGCAAGTAGCTTGGTGTGCACCAGCAGGAAGGCATGAACAACTTCGTGCCCAGCACGCTCTGAGCTACTGTTGATGTGCTGCACAACTTGGCGCTCCAAGAACTCGATGCACTGTTCGCACAGCTGCGGATGGATCAGTCGCTCCACTGCCTGAAAGGGATGCACAATGTCCTTTTCCCTACAGCACTCTGTCTTCTTCAGTCCTGGAGACATACTCCAGGCATAGCAAGAACACACTTCCCCAGGTCAGATCCTCCACGCACTCCACCCACACAGACCCGGAAGGAAGCAGTGCAAAGAATTTATTGTGCCACCTTCCATCCTGTTACTTCCCCTTCTTGATGGTTGTACAGTCCTAGTTTGGCTTGCAGGCTCCAGCTTTGTTCAGCAAGAGGATGCTGCACACCGTCCCCAAGTCCTCAAGGCCTGCCCACTCTACTGTACCTCCACAGCAAAGCTTTGGTCATCCTGACGCAATTGGCTATAGGTCTGCAGCAGGCTCTGGAAGAGTCCCCAGATGTGAGCACGCTGCTCCAAGTCCACAGGTCGCAACCTAGAAAACAACCTGCCGGTCATTGGGGTGCTGCCCAGGGTGTGCCACGGGGCTGGTTATCATCTCCCTACCTCCAGGTCAAAATCCTCCTTTCAGCTCACCTCTACAGACTTGCCCTTGCCCTTAGTTCAGGAACCTGCTGGGGGTGGATGAGGTCACAGGACATCTCTTCGGAGAGAGAGTGTAACTGTGTCATCCTCCTTAAGCCACCTCTGCAGCAAGCCTATGTCAACAATCCCCAAAGGCGGGCCCCACTTTGATGTGGCTTTTCCATAACTGAGGGAGGCAGCCACCTTCTGCAGCACAAGAGTTGTTAGCAGTGGTGTCATTCAAATGATTTAGGAACAGGAACTCACTTTTAATTGGCACTTGTCGGGAACCCGGAACCAGCCACGGAGCCCGTTAGGATCCAGAACGCCCGTTCTGGTCCGTTCCCCCTGAATGACAACACTGCCTTCGCCCCCCTAGGAATCTGGAGTCGCTCCCTTTAACCCTCTGAGTGCCGGCCAACCAAGAAGAAAAGCTCTTTGCAGAGGAATTGAGAGGGGGAAGGAGGGAGAGTGAAGTGGGCGAAGTCAGCCCTAATTTTAACTAGTGGAACTGAGTTCCCCTGCGTTCCCCCTGCATGACATCACTGGTTGTTAGCTACAGTACTCCATGTGGCTGCAACCTGTGCCTACGAATACAACAACCACATAGGCAGGATTGGTTGTGTGGCTCTTTCCCACCCAGGCAGCACCTTCCCTCCTGATGATGTGCTAAACTGGTGGAAAAGACCCGTATAATAAGCCTCCATACCCAGCCATGTGGAACATCCCTCATGGAGAGACTTCCATCACATGGCTTGGCACACACGGAACAAGAGACTTGGCATGGCAGAGATTCAAGCAAATCACATGGAAAGGAAGTCCCACTACCATGAACTCAACAACCCTTGCAGAGATGGCAGAAGAAAACTGCTCAACACAACGGGACTTTGCATTCCCTCACTTTGGCCCGTCAACTCACTCCCTGCGGATGAGGTGGCTGTCGAGCGTGACTAAGCCGAAATGAGCCTCAGCCAGCCTCCTGAGCACATAAAGCTTGCGGCGCAGGTCGTCCTCTCTCTCAGATCCATCACCGTTCATGGCAATGTACAGGCACTCGCCAAACTGTAGGAAAACAAGAGGACTGCATGAAGCAATGCAGGCAAAACAATACAGGTGCAGTTTATAATACAAATTACATTTATAAATACCCCTGCTAACTGGGCAAGAGGCACTTTTTCAAGTGGTGTTCCTCTTATATTTAGCAGGGGGAGAGTAACTGTCCCTCTTCACCCCTGCACAGTCTTTCTAGTGGCTGTTGCTGGTGGTCTGCTTTTTTTAAGATTGTGAGCCCTTTGGGACAGGAAGCCATTTAATGTTATTTTTAGTATTACTATTTGCCTGTAAACCGCTTTGTGAACTTTGTGTTGAAAAGCGGTATATAAGTACCTGTTGATTGATTGACTGATTGATTGATTGATTGATTGATAAAAGACCCTTTGCAAAGTCCTGATGCATCATATAAGTCAAGCTGGCACAATGTGTGACCTACTTGCTATGTAGGGTGGCCTTGAGAAACCATCAGTTTTTGTTGTCCTCCTGGGTCTGCCACTTGGCCCACCACCTGTGGCCTGGATTTGGCACACCAGAATGATTCCGGGTGTAGAGCAGTGGCAGCAAAGCCTTACAGTTTGGCACAGCAGCCAGCAGTTTTCACACCCGATCTGCACATAGCCAAGCACTGGTCAGTTGCTTCCACAGGAAATTCCTCCAGAAGGCCCTATGCCCAGATATTCTGGGGGCTGACCGGCACACGGCTATGTGCAGGCTGCACATAAAAATTGCTGGCTGCATTGGTAAGGCACCACTGCCACCACACCACGCCTGAAATTATTATTCAGATGCACCTTGGGCTGTGGTTTGGAGACCACTGGTCTACAATAATGAGCTACCAACAGGGGCATAGTCACTAGGCTGGGGTGAGTGGAGCTCTGGGATGTTTCCTATAGCAGGAGCAAAGATATGATCAGCAGGACCTGTCAGGTGCTGCCTTTGACAAGTTTTCAAAAGGAACTGAGCTGAGAAGCAGAATCAGGTCCAGGCACACAGAAATTTGCCAGGAGGCATATGGTAATGACTAGGCCATCCTCTTCCCTAAGAACTGTCTGAGGGACAAGATATAGGTCCTGTTCTATTGAGACTAAAATTCTATGCAAATGTACATGAAAACAAGTCCCACAGAGCCCAGTGGAGCTTCTGAGTAATCATGCCTTAGCCAGAACTCTAGAACTCACCTACTGGTTTCATAGCAGAAGCTAATTCAAACTGAGGAAGTCTTGATTTGCAGCTCATGCCCCACTACACAACTTCAGCTCTGAGCCAACAGTCTGAGCCAGCAAGGGTCTGAGCCTGGACCCTTGCTGGAGTGCATGTTTGTTTGGAGCATCCCTCTAACAATGAGGTTCAACTAGCTCAGCAACTAATTCTGGACAGCCAGGACAGATATACTATTCCCTTTGGTAGTCGCCAAGCATTAATGTTCCATATGGGGCACTCACTGGGCTTCTCCAGAGGCCTTGCTGTGCCTCCAGGTAACATGAGCACATAGTGGTTGGTGACAATTCAACTGCAATGGGTACTTCCTATTTGCAAGAGGTGAAGCAGAAGCCTCAATGTGTGTATATAAAAGGAAGGAGCAAAGAGCTGCACTGTAATTCATTATCCTGATCAATGAACACATCAATCATTTCTGGCATTCTGACACGAAGTGATTTATGATTCTCTTCTCTCATTTTGCCTTGCAGCAGCCCTCTGAGATCCCCAAGGATGACAAAGACTTTCCAAAGGCCACCCAGCAAGCTCAAAGTCAAGTGGGGTTTGCAGTCTCTTGCGCATTTCAAAATGACATTTTATTCATCATGCCCCACTGGCTTCTATGTTCATTCCGTCTCTAAGGGCGCAATCCTAACCGACTTCCCAGCTCTTGGGTAAGGCCAATGCAGCTCTGAGGTAAGGGAGCAAACATTTCTTTACCTTGAGGAGGGCTCTGTGACGACTACTCCACCGCAGAATGCAGAACATGCCCCATTGGCTCAGCTATGTCAGTGCTGGAAAATTGGTTAGGACTGAGCTGTAAGGCAGTGATTTTCATCCACTGTACCACAGCACATGCGTGTGCTGAGAATGGTCTGCAGATGTGCCGAAGGAGCTTGAGGGAGGGTCATTTATTAGTAGGGCTATTGGGGATGTGAGCCGCCCACCCTGCTGGTAGTGCAGTATGCCTTGTTAATTGTCAAAAACTGATGATGTGCCTTGACAATTTTAGTGCCTTGTTAGTATGCCATGCTCCCATCACTTTCTGGCAAATAGAAGGGGAAGAAATGGAAGCAGTAACAGACTTTATTTTCCTGGGATCCAAGATCACAGCAGATGGTGACTGCAGCCATGAAATTAAAAGATGTTTACTTCTTGGGAGGAAAGCTATGGCAAACCTAGACAACTTAATCAAAAGCCGAGACATCACCCTGCCAACAAAGGTTCGCATAGTCAAAGCTATGGTTTTCCCAGTAGCAATGTATGGCTGTGAGAGCTGGGCCATAAGGAAGGCAGAGCGCCGAAGAATAGATGCTTTTGAATTATGGTGCTGGAGAAGACTCTTGAGAGTCCCCTGGACTGCAAGGAGGTCCGATCGGTCCATCCTCCAGGAAGTCAAGCCTGATTGCTCCCTGGAAGGACAAATCCTGAAGCTGAAGCTCCAATACTTTGGCTACCTCATGAGAAGAGAGGACTCTTTAGAAAAGTCCCTCATGCTGGGAAAGATTGAAGGCAAAAGGAGAAGGGGGCGGCAGAGGATGAGATGGTTAGATAGTGTCACCTCAGCGATGAACATGAAATTGGGCGAACTCCGGAAGCTAGTGGAGGACAGGGAGGCCTGGCGTGCTGTGGTCCATGGGGTCACGAAGAGTCGGACATGACTAAGCGACTCAACAACAACAACAACATCGTGTGCCATGAGATTGAAAATCACTACTGTAAGGCATGTGGCACAACCAGGGCACACTCCCCACTTAGGAGCACGTCATCTGAGGAGCAAAGAGAAGAAGCGAGTTACCATATGCAAAACGTAGAGATGTTTGCCGTTTTCAGCAGCGAAGCAAGTGTACGTGTCCCCCAGCTTCTCCAGCAGCGTCGCACAGGAGATGATCATGGGGGCAAAGAGTGTGTTTATACTGTCCTCCAAAGCTGGGGGCTGTGGGGAGAAGAAGGGAACAATGGGCAAAATGTGTTCTGCCAGAAAGCTGCTGCTGCTGCTGCCATACCTTCCTAACCCTGACACTCACATTCACACACACATCCCCCTTCCACAGGTTGGCTATACACCAATTCTTTTGCAGTCACATTTAGACAAAGCAAGGGGGTCACGCGTACGGCCCAGGGGCTGGATGCAGCCCTCGGAAGCCGCCCCCTTTATTTGGCCCTCAGGCTCTCCTAGCACCACCATCAGCTGCTGACCTACACTGAGGCGCTGACAGGGTAGGCCCACGTGATAATTGGGCTCTTCCATATCTCGAAAAGATGATTAAGATTTGTGTATTTTCTCTTCTGCAGCTAACGAGTTGCTAAGAAAAAAGTGCTTACTTCTGCATGACCTGCTTAATGACTTCACTTCTGGCCCTCAGCAGGCATCTCATTTCTATTCGGCCTGCTGTATGGAACGAGTTTGACACCCCTGATCTAAAAGTGTACACACACACACACACACACTCAAGAGCCTCTCCCAGCCCTGAACACAGCAACACCCATCTCCGTTTGGCACAGCAATGCTTCCTTTGGGTCCACTCCAGCATCCCTTCTGTTTTTTCAAATCTCACCTCACCACCACCTTCGTCATGGACTCCAAAGCGTTGGTGCAGCCTTGCCAGGAAATCCGGATCGGTCCAGTAGAAAAGGACCTCTGCGTTCTCACTGGCTATCAAAATGCACTTCATCTGTGGAGACAGACAGGCACAGTTCCCAGGAGCGCATATGTGCGATGTGAAAGAGCTGAGGAACTGTTCCTACACGCAGGGGACAAGTAATCGCAGATAACTGATTATCTTGCTCAGTGTTTATTTTCTTTTTCTGAATTGCAGCTGTGGAGGACTACAGTCAGGAACAGAAGGAGAGACAGGAAGGGATCCTTAAGCCTTTCCCTGCCTCCTGTTTGTCTACTCAGACGGCTTTTATCTCTGAAGGGGATATCTTTTTCCATGTGGGTGGGAAAGACTTTTAATCTGTAATTTTTAATGATTGTATAGTCCATTCGGGCGGGCTGCTTTTAATTATTTGTTACTGTTTTAATTTTACTCTGTATTTTTTTATTTTATTGTAAGCCGCATTGGGTGCCTTAGTATGGGGCAGAAAGGCAGGGTATAAATTTATTAAATACTATAATAATAATAATAATAATAATAATAATAATAATAATAATAATAATAGAGTCTATATACAATATGTAAGATTGTGCTGTTAGTCTTTAAGGTGCCACAAGGCTCTGTTACTTCAACAACCCAGCCCTAACTAAATTTCCCTGCAGTGATGCAGCAGAGCTTGCATGGGCCCCCACTGCACCGTGCAGGGAATTTCGGCTGCTGGTGCTGCTCAAGGTAAAGGGACATTCCTGGGGTAAGTCCCAGCATCTGCAATGGGTCAACTTGGACCTACGCCAACTATTTCGCTGGCACAAGTCTCAGCTGATCCTTGTCAGCAGATCAGGACAGGGGGTAGGTTTGGCCCTGCCAATCCCACTCCACCCCAGGCCCAATCCGCCCACCTGCAGAGTCAGGACCCACAGGGTCAGGTAAATTAGAGTGCCCAGTGGACTGACAAGGCATTCTCAGCAGGTGAGCTGGTTAGAAGCTATTGTTCTTCCTACTGCCAGACTAAGACAAGCAATGCACAAAATAGCTGGACCACGTGGCCACCCTTAATGGCAGTGAGTTCAAAACTATCTGGCAGAACCCCTTGCATGTGAAACCCACCAAGGGGCTCTCTTAAGGAAAATGGAGGGGAAAGGAACAAAAAAGACAGTTCCCCGTATAGTGTCTGGACAGGACTGGGCCAGCACTCCCTAGTACTAGAAAGCAAAGCTAGGCTATAGGAAATTCACATCGATCTCTTAACCACTTCTGGCAGTCAGGTACACTTGTTCACATGGCAAGACAACCACGTGTGGCAAAGACACCTTCATAGCATCACTTTTCCTGTTCTCCTGCATTGTCCTGCCTTAGCACTATGAATCACAGGTATAATTCCTTAAAAAGAAGTACTCCCCCTGCTTGGGGAAACAGACAAAATACACCAGGAAGCAGACTTAGTGGGATGCAGAACTCAGGCAACATAGAACCAGGTTTTGTAACAAAAACTCAGAGCATACGAAGAGCCCATCTGGATCAGAGCAAAGACTCCATTTAGCCCAGCATCCCAGTGCTCGCAGTGGCCAACCAGATCCTTCCACCAAACTAGGCACAAAAGCAACAGCCTCTCAGTGGCTTTCCTAGAAGGGGGGCAAAATGCTAAGTCTTGCGGGAGCTTGAGCTCCTGGGTAAAGCAAACGGCTGCAAAGACAAGGGGGAGGGGACACATTACCCAAGAGCTCAGCTTCCTGCAAGACTTAGCATTTTGCCCCCCTCTAGGAATGCCACAGCAGCCTCTCCCCACCCCTGCCTCCAGTGGTATTCCGAGGCCTTCAATTTGGCTGTCACAAGAAACAGACGTTGATAGACCCGTTCTCTACAAATTTGTCTAATTCCCAGTGGTGGTATTCAAATAAATTAACAACCGGTTCTATGACGTCATAGCCGGAGCAAAAAAAACCCCAAAGCCAGCTGAGGTAAGCAAGTGGGCAGGGCCCGGCCGTTTAACAACCGGTTCTATAGAACCTGGGAGAACCCCCTGAATAACACCACTGCTAATTCCCCTCCAAAGCCCTGGAAGCCAAGCCAGCAACCATAAGCACATCTCAGGGCAATGAATTCCATAAAGTTAATGATGTTTTGTCTGAGAAATTAATTTGTGTGGTCTGTCCTGACTCTACTGGACGACAGAGCGTTCTGACGTTATCCAAGAGGGCACTTCCTCTCTGGCTGACTGCCAGCCTTCCTACTTAGTCCATCGCTTGACAGACTTGGACCCTGCTCCCCCGCCCAGGGCCGGCGGATACTTGGGCCATTTTCAGTGAGCTGCGAGAGTGGCTGTTCTCGGACACCCCCCCAGGAGGCGCTGCGCCAAGCGTGTGGCGAGTTTATTGCTACAGGAGGGAGGGAGAGCGGGGCGGCCCACTGGCCATCCTCCCCCAGACAGGCACCAGCCTTCTGTCACGGGACAGCACGCACAAGGGATTATTTGTTCTCGACGAGGAGGAAGAGGAATGGGTGGAAGTGAAATTTAATCATTTTTATTCCGTGCATACGTATATATACGAAGAGCGGGGGTGGGGCGGCTGGGCGGCCGGTCGGTCGGTCAGAAAACCCATTCACGAATTGCTCAGCCGGTTAGGTAGGGAGTTGCGAGCGCCTGCAGTAGCGGCGCTAGCATTAAGTCGCAGTCGTGTGGTGAGCGGGGATCAGCCAAAACCCTCTCCCGAAAGCGAACTCCAATAAAACCAAAGTTTCCAAACGGGGGGGGGGGGGGACAGAGAAGAGGCGATTAAAGCACAACGGCTGCCTGCAACGAGACGAAGCGAGGAGCAGGAGGGGGACGAAGCGAAGATCGGCGCCAGGTGCCCGCGGCGATCCCCCACCCCAGGGTGGCACTTCCCGGTCACAAAGGACCCCGCGCAGCGCTGCCCTACCTTCCCCTTCCTGAGACCCGCCTCTAAGCAAGGCGGGGCGCGCTCGCCAAGCAGGCAACGCCGGGACTTCTCAACTCAACGCAAGGGACTCTCGGCCTAGAATCTTAACAGCTGGCACTGCGGGGGCTGGTGGTCGCCCCTGCCCGAGCGAGCGCGCTCGGATCCAGCCCAGGTGGAGGGAGGGACGATCGCTTGCAGGAGCAGCTGCCAGTCGCGCGCGTGACTCGGCCCCGGGAAAACATGTGACCAGCCGACTCAGGAGCTCCTCCCCGCCCTCCTTGGGCTTTTTAAGACGTTTAGTTTGGATATTATACTCCCTGCAACCTTCGACGCCCCCTACAACGCTGCTGGCCCGCTCAGCGGACTTCTTCGCCCTGCTTTTGACGTGGAGGGCGAGGGTCGCTGTCGGGAGGCGGGGAGGAGGGGCAGCAACCCAGGGATGGAGACGCAGGGAAGCAGGGGGCGTTGCCATCGCTGTTTTTCTTTCTCCTAATTACACACCTTTCTTTCTCCTAATTACACACCTTTCTTTCTCCTAATTACACACCTAATTACACTCCTAATTACACACCTAATTACAATTAGCTCAATGAAGCTGTGAGCTATGCCATGTAGGGCTACCCAAGATGGACAGGTCACAGCAGAGAGTTCTGACTAAACGTGGTCCGCTGGAGAAGGAAGTGGCAACCCACTCCAGTACTCTTGCCAAGAAAACCCCATGGATTACAGAACAAAAAGGCTAAACGATATGACACTGGAAGATGAGACCCTCAGGTCGGAAGGTGTCCATTATGCTACTGGGGAAGAGCAGAACACGAGTACTAGTAGCTCCAGAAAGAGTGAAGTAGCTGGGCCAAAACTGAAAGGAAGCTCAGCTGTGGATGTGTCTGGAAGTGAAAGGAAAGTGCGATGCTGCAAAGAACAATACTACATAGGAACCTGGAACGTCAGATCTATGAATCAAGGCAAGCTAGATGTGGTCAAACGTGAGATGTCAAGGCTGAACATCGACATCCTGGGAGTTAGTGAACTAAAGTGGACAGGAATGGGAGAATTTAATTCAGATGACCATTATATTTGCTACTGTGGGCAGGAATCCCTTAGAAGAAATGGAGTAGCCTTCATTGTGAACAAGAGAGTGAGAACAGCAGTACTGGGGTATAACCTCAAAAATGATAGAATGATTTCCATTAGGATCCAAGGCAAACCTTTCAACATCACAGTAATCCAAGTCTACGCCCCAACCACTGGTGCTGATGAGGAAGAAGTTGACCGCTTCTATGAAGACCTAGAACAGCTTCTAGAATTGACACCCAAAAAAGATGTCCTTCTCATCATAGGGGATTGGAATGCTAAAGTAGGCAGTCAAGAGGTAAGAGGAATAACAGGCAAGTTTGGTCTTGGAGTACAAAATGAAGCAGGGCAAAGACTGATAGAGTTCTGTCAGGAGAACACATTAGTCATAGCAAACACCCTTTTCCAGCAACACAAACGGCGACTGTACACATGGACTTCACCAGATGGTCTACATCGAAATCAGATTGATTACATTCTTTGCAGCCAAAGATGGAAAAGTTCCATACAGGCAGTCAAAACAAGACCTGGAGCTGACTGTGGCTCAGATCATCAGCTTCTTCTTGCCAAATTCAGGCTTAAACTGAAAAAAGTAGGGAAAACCGCTAGGCCCTCCACGTATGACCTAAATCAGATCCCCTACGAATATACAGTGGAGGTGACAAATAGATTTAGGGGCTTAGATTTGGTAGACAGAGTGCCTGAAGAACTTTGGACGGAGGTCTGTAACATTGTACAGGAGGCAGCAACTAAAACCATCCCAAAGAGGAAGAAATGCAAGAAGGCAAAGTGGCTGTCTGACGAGGCTTTACAAATAGCTGAGGAAAGGAGAGAAGCCAAAAGCAAGGGAGAAAGGAAAAGATATACCCAACTGAATGCAGATTTCCAGAGAACAGCAAGGAGAGATAGGAAGGCCTTTCTAAATGAGCAATGCAAAGAAATAGAGGAAAACAACAGAATGGGGAGGACTAGAGATCTTTTCAAGAAAATTGGAGATGTCAAAGGACAATTTCATGCTAAGGTAGGCACAATAAAGGACAAAAATGGCAAGGACCTAACAGAAGCAGATGAGATTCAGAAGAGGTGGCAAGAATACACAGAGGAACTCTATAAGGCCGATCTAAATGCTCCTGATAACCACAGTGGTACAGTCACTGAGCTCGAACCTGACATCCTGGAGAGTGAAGTCAAGTGGGCTTTAGAAAGCCTCACTAACAACAAAGCTAGTGGAGGTGACAGCATTCCAGCGGAATTACTCAAAATCTTAAAAGATGATGCTGTCCAAGTGCTGCTCTCCATATGCCAGCAAATTTGGAAAACCCAACAGTGGCCACAAGACTGGAAAAGATCAGTTTACATTCCAATCCCAAAGAAGGGCAATGCCAAAGATTGCTCGAATTACCGCACCATTGCACTCATTTCACATGCTAGCAAGGTCATGCTCAAAATCCTACAAGCTCGGCTTCAGCAGTATGTGAATCGAGAACTACCAGATGTACAAGCTGGTTTCCGAAGAGGCAGAGGAACTAGAGATCAAATTGCCAACCTTCGCTGGATCATGGAGAAAGCAAGAGAGTTCCAGAAAAACATCTACCTCTGCTTCATTGATTATGCTAAAGCCTTTGATTGTGTGGATCACAACAAACTGTGGCAAGTTCTTGAAGAGATGGGAGTTCCAGACCACCTGATCTGCCTTCTGAGAAACCTTTATGCGGGTCAGGAAGCAACAGTTAGAACTGGACATGGAACAACCGACTGGTTTAAAATTGGGAAAGGAGTACGACAAGGCTGTATATTGTCACCCTGCTTATTTAACTTATACGCAGAGTACATCATGAGGAAGGCAGGGCTGGATGACTCACAAGCTGGAATCAAGATTGCTGGGAGAAACATCAACAACCTCAGATATGCAGACGATACCACTCTACTGGCAGAAAGTGAGGAAGACCTAAAGAACCTTTTGATGAGGGTGAAAGAGGAAAGCGCCAAAATTGGTTTGAAGCTCAACATTAAAAAGACTAAGATCATGGCAACCACTCCCATCACTTCCTGGCAAATAGGAGGGGAAGAAATGGAAGCAGTGACAGACTTTATTTTCCTGGGCTCCAAGATCACCGCAGATGGTGACTGCAGCCATGAAATTAAAAGACGTTTACTTCTTGGGAAGAAAGCTATGGTGAACCTAGATAGCTTAATCAAAAGCCGAGACATCACCCTGCCAACAAAGGTTCGCATAGTCAAAGCGATGGTTTTCCCAGTAGCCATGTATGGCTGTGAGAGCTGGACCATAAGAAAGGCAGAGCGTCGAAGAATCGATGCTTTTGAATTATGGTGTTGGAGAAGACTCTTGAGAGTCCCCTGGACTGCAAAGAGATCCAATCGGTCAATTCTCCAGGAAGTCAAGCCTGATTGCTCCCTGGAAGGACAAATGCTGAAGCTGAAGCTCCAATACTTTGGCCACCTGATGAGAAGAGAGGACTCTTTAGAAAAGACCCTCATGCTGGGAAAGATTGAAGGCAAAAGGAGAAGGGGGCGACAGAGGATGAGATGGTTAGATAGTGTCACCGAAGCAATGAATATGAAATTGGGCGAACTCAGGAAGCTAGTGGAGGACAGGGAGGCCTGGCGTGCTGTGGTCCATGGGGTCGCGAAGAGTCGGACACGACTTAGCGACTGAACAACAACAACAATTACACACCCGCTGCAGGAGCGGAAAGTATTCAACAGGAGCAGCTTTCTCCAGCATGGCTGTGCAAAACATCTCCGCAATAAAACTTCAATAGAGACAAGCTCTCTTCTTAGTCTCATTTGACTGGCGGACACACACACACACACACACACACACACACAGAGAGAGAGAGAGAGGGAGAGAGAGAGAGAGAGAGAGAGAGAGAGAGAGAGAGAGAGAGAGTTTGCATGATCTAACCTCTCCAGGTACCCTCGATTTTTTTCCACCTTCAGAACTCTGGTTATCATCTCCCAACCCACCAACCTCCACTATTTTCCCTCCACTCCACTACCACTGAGGTAGTGGTAAATTTGGAAATGCTGATCATGGCATCCCCCATAGCCGCACCCCACTAAGATTATACAACAATAATCAAATTTCTTCATGAGAGTGTTCTCTTCTTCCTACTTGGAAACCCATTACTGTGTATACTTCATTTAAAGAGCTAGCTCATTTCATCCCAAACTCTTGGGAGTGTGAATCAGTACTTTAAAACAAATGTGTAAAAACTAAAAAAAAGGTGGGGGATCTTTTAAAAATCTCAGTTAAATATAAAAGGCACATTTGTGTTCTTGTCTATGCATATATATGCACAGGTAAATCACTCAGAGGTAAATACCATGATGTCCAATAGGTTGTTGTTCAGTCGCTAAGTCATGTCCGACTCTTCGTGACCCCATGGCCCACAGCACGCCAGGCCTACCTGTCCTCCACTAGCTTCTGGAGTTCGCCCAATTTCATGTTCATCGCTGAGGTGACACTATCTAACCATCTCATCCTCTGCCACCCCCTCCTCCTTTTGCCTTCTATCTTTCCCAGCATGAGGGTCTTTTCTAAAGAGTCCTCTCTTCTCATGAGGTGGCCAAAGTAGTTAAGCTTCAGCTTCAGGATTTGTCCTTCCAGGGAGCAATCAGGCTTGACTTCCTGGAGGATGGACCGATTGGAACTCCTTGTATTGCAGTTCAGGGGACTCTCAAGAGTCTTCTCTAACACCATAATTCAAAAGCATCTATTCTTCAGCGCTTCGCCTTCCTTATGGTCCAGCTCTCACAGCCATACATGACTACTGGGAAAACCATCGCTTTGACTATGCGAACCTTTGTTGGCAGGGTGATGTCTCGGCTTTTTATTAAGTTGTCTAGGTTTGCCATAGCTTTTCTCCCAAGAAGCAAACATCTTTTAATTTCATGGCTGCAGTCACCATCTGTGGTGATCTTGGAGCCCAGGAAAATAAAGTCTGTCACTGCCAAGAAGGTTATATATTGACTGGAGGTGGCATCCCTGTACAATTAATAGCCGCCGACTGAAGCCAGGGGGCGGGTCAGCAGCCATGTTGTTACGCTCAAAACAATCCTCATTCCAAGCATTTCAGATTGCTTTGCGCGTGCTGTTTAGGACTGAATAGTTTACTCCTAAAGTAAAAACTTACGAAAATAAAAACGTGTGATCGTTTAGAAACATTATTGGTAACCTTATTATGATTTAATATGCAATTACAAGGTTTAATTCCGCGTAATTATATTACTGAACATACCTGACGTTGAGCAATAGAAATGCTGTCTATTTAAACTCAGATTGCACTATTTTGACAGACTTATTTTTTGAAATCTACACAAGCAAAAATAAAACGGCCAGGCCCCATTAAAAATTTTTTTTGATAATGTTCAGAATTTCATAAATGTTACAGTAGAAAATGAAAGGCGGAAAAATAAAGTGTGAACATGAAGGAAAGAAAAAAAATGGAAGGTGGGAAGAAAAGTGTAAATGGGAAGGGGGAAAAAAGGAGGGGGGAAATATATATTTTTTACCTTCTATACCATTAACAGTGGGTGTCAGAAAATGGTGAATACGACAGTGTTTCAGTGAACTGTAATTTTGAACTGTAATTTTATTGAACCGATGTAGCGGGCGGGCTTTTGCCATTACACAACGGAACGCAGCGAGCGCGCTGCCGATCACCCGGAAGACCCGCCCAGCGTACCGGTAAGATGACACTACTGCATGTATCTCAAGAAATGAAAGGCCCAATCCTGTACAGCTTTCCAACAGTGATGCTGCTGCAATGCAGTTCCAAGGTAAGAGAACAAATGTTCCCTTACCTTGAGGAGGCCTCTGTCACCATTCCCCCACTGCAGGACGTAGTGCGCCCCCCATTGGTATGGTTGCATCAATGCTGGAAAGTTGGATGAGAAAGTTGGATACCCTATTATACTGTGGTATTATACTATTATACTGTGGTATTATTTCAGTTTGCGATACAACTCTATCCACCCCCCCCCATGTTTTAACTTGTTGCCTACCCTATCATCAATATACACATTTTAGGTTACTTGGAACAAAACATCAATGAGTATGGAATTAATGAAGGTGAACCAATCAATTCCTGAGACTGAGCAAGACCTGGGATTCTTGATTCTATGGGTTCGGTTCAAAGTAACATTAAATGGCAAGTGATTTCTCATCTCAGTGAGACCAAGGAAAAATGCAGTTTCCACTTAGCCCAGATGGTGATTTCATATGAGATTTGTATATTTCTTTACTTAGTGCTCTATATGCCGTTAGAAGAGGATCAGACAGATTTATGAAGGATAAGTCCATCACAAGCCTCCAGATTTTAGAGGTAGCCTACCTTTGAATGCCAGATGTAAAGGAGTGGCAATAGGATACAGGGTATCACATTGTCTTTGAGTGCTCTCTGAGGCATCTAGTGGGCCACTGTGAGATACAGGAAGCTGGACTAGATGGGCCTTTGGCCTGATCCAGCAGGACTCTTCAGGGTGCAATCCTAACCTGGAGTTAGGCCAGAAAAGTTTGACTGGTATAAGGGACACTGTAAATAATGTTTGGACCACTTCCGGAGTCAGAGAGGTCAGCACACAGACGTGCGCCATCCTCCCTGACTCCGAGAGTGATTCAAATGAGCTTTATGGTAGCCCTTGTGCTGGCCAAACTTTGCTAGCCTAATTGTGCCGGCCTAACTCCAGGTTAGGATTGTGCCCTCAGACAGCTAGAGACTGTAGTGAGCAGACACCTGGGGAGGAGGAACAGTGCTTGTCTAGCCACCAGACTGAACCAGTGACAGAGATATCTCACTCTCAAACTCCCAGTCCTATTGCTGTCACAGAGAACAAGAGTGTCAGGGAAGGAGGACATCATTCTGAGGAAGAAGGAAATCCTCTCTTGGAAGGGCCCTTTTCCTTGGGTGAAAAATCTACCAGTATATCCCTTATGCCCAGGATAGTATACAAGGGGTGGGCTCCTAACAGTGGGTGATTTGGGGCGCAATCCTAACTTGGAGTTAAGCTGGCACAGTTAGGTCAACAAAGTTTGGCTGGCACAAGGGCCACCATAAGTATGTTTGGACCACTCTTGGAGTCAGAGAGGTCAGCACACAGACTTGTGCCATCCTCCTTGACTCCGAGAGTGGTCCAAGCATGCTTTACAGTGGCCCTTGTGCCGGCCAAACTCTGCTGGCCTAACTCCAGGTTAGGATTGTGCCCTTGATCACACAGAGAGATGGACTTGCGATGGATGGGTTGACTGCAATGTGTCTGGTTTTTGCAACAGTTGCTGTTCTGTCACTTTTACCCTGTACGGAGTACATCACTGTAGCTACTGTTTCTCAGTTGGTGCTCCGCAAACCGAAGAGCAACATCCAGTGGACCTGCTGGTTCTGTGTTTTTCTGTATACCAAACAAACCCCATTTGTTTTGGAAAGCTACATGCACATTGCACTGAGCAGCAAGTCACAGACACCACCAAGGCTCATTCCACCCCACCCCCTTGTCCTTCCTTATTAAGGCGAGAACACACTCCTCCTCCTGAAGTGGATCTTTCCCAAAGTGATGCTGGAGGCAGGCAAGATGTATCCACCTGGCTGGTATCCCAGCCCCTTTTGCCCCTAATTTTCGGGGAAGCAGGAAATTGCTAAACCAGTCCCCCTTTTACTACCAGCACTGAGCTCCCAAATGCCTTGATTCCTTTGGACAAGTCCTCTGCTCAGGTTCTGCAACTCCACATCACACCAAATTTCCTCCTTCACTTTTCCCAAGTGTGGTGCAGACTCCTTGCACAATATTCATTTGTAATGGCTTCCCTTCACACACAACTCTATCCGCACAGATCAGAACACAGATCAGTACCAGTTACTATGGAGGGATACGTATATGGAAGGTGGGATGGCCTGTTTTGAGATTGGTGATGTCACTACACTTTTAAATGCCTTGAGACACTTGAGGGAAGCTGCAGTACTGGTTCCTGCCCCATTCCTTCACTGTTGGCTTCTCCTCTGACTCGTTTTTCTCCATCCCTTGAGGATAGCAGAATGTGGTTTCCCACAGCAGGACAGGTAGGCGAGTGGTTGAAAGAAACTGTGGAGTAGGCCAGTGTGACCCTTCATTCCATTTATCACTGGCTCAAACTTCACCGAGCACAAAAGGGCTTAGCTCCTCTAATTTTGTGTGAAAATTTTCAATCCAGTTGGGTTAAGACGGTCCACTCTAAGTTGGGTTGCTTGGGATTTTCATCTGAGGCTGCAATATCCTTGGGCCTGGACCAAGCTAAGGCAATTATCAAGCAGAGAACTCTTGATATCAAGAGGCAAAAAGATTTAAGTCAATGCCCTGATTTCCTCGCCATTGAGGAAAGTAAATATGTTCCCAAGCCTTCAGCTTTTTTGTTGTCTTTAGAAATATCCCAACATAGGAGCGCTTTTTTCCTGGCAAGATGGGGGCTCCTTCCATCAGCAGTCCTCGAGGGAAAATTTAATAGAACCCCCCTAGCTGAAAGGGTCTGTCCCTGTGGTTTGGGGAAAATTGAATGTAACCCCTGCTAGCTGGGCAAGAGGCACTTTTTCAAGTGGTGTCCTCTTATATTTAGCAGGGGGAGAGCAATTGCCCCTCTTCACCCCAGCACAGTGTCTTTCTTGTGGCTGTTGCTGGTGGTGTTCTCCATTCTTTTAGATTGTGAGCCCTTTTGGGACAGGGAGCCATTTAGCTTTATTATTACTATTTGCCTGTAAACCGCTTTGTGAACTTTGTGTTGAAAAGCGGTATATAAATACTAGTGATTGATTGATTGAACATGTTTTATTTCGATGCTTATTTTATCAAGGAATTCATGAAAAATTTATCTCTCCTTTAGTTAAGAATTTCTCGAGACTTGAAGTCGGGGAGTTGTCCAAATTGTTACTGTTAGGGTACAATAGTCAGGTTACAAAGCAATGTGCCAGTTTTTTAGCGGCTGCAGTCAAGATTTGTAAAGCATTGGTGGCCCAGGAAAAAGATTACTAACTCAACGAGTTTACGATACTCCTTGATGCTGTTCTTTTAATATGTACTTGCTTAATTTTTCTTTTTTTTATCAATTTTATATTCTTACTAATGCTTTAGGTAGTGTTCCTAATGCTACTTTTATATATGATGCAGTATTTCTCATGTATACTTGAACCACTGTATTTTATGGGTAGTTCCATATTTATGTTTTATTTTATACACTGGATATTCTGGTCTTTGACCGTAAAAATTTATTAAATTAAAGACTGAAACCGTGGAGTATAGCAGCTACACCCTTGCTCAGTAACATAGGACACTAAGGGCCCAATCCTATCCAACTTTCCAGTACTGATGCAACTGTGCC
>JAJKFI010000002.1:26037650-26079242 GCA_029204185.1 Lerista edwardsae
GACAGGATTGGGCCCTTAAAGGTGAAGGCAACGTCTTCACCTTTAAGAGCCCAGACAACCCAAGTAGAAGTACAGGAGTCCTGAGTTGAGTCAGCCTCAGGAATCCCCACTTTTTGTTGGTCTATCTGCACTGTGTCTTCTTCAGCTTTAACATATAATTAGCAATGTGATGAACTTCTAGGATGGTAGCAAAGAATCAAGAAGTCCTTGGTTTGATCTGCCTCTGTGATGTACTCACTAGATAGCCTTTGGGAAGCCCCCCTCTTATGGTTCCCTTACCCAAAATAGGGGAAATAATAATAATATCCATACAGGGATGTGCAACAAAAAAGATTGCGACAAAATCAGGTATATGAAATGGTTTGAACAGTTGGAGGACTATATAAATGCAAATTATTATTATTATTATTCCATCTGACAGAATTGTTTTCTTTCCACAGAAAATATCAGTTTGCATGCCTGTCATTTCCTAACTGATTGTCCTCCTTAGGGAAATTAGGCTGTTCCTGCAGGTGGGATAATGTTGGTGTCACAGGCAAGAAGCTGAGGGTGTCAGGAAAACCAGTTTGGGAATTGTCATTACTTTTAGGAAAGAACAACAAAACCACATGGATCATGCCCAAGGGAGAGGTCACTGCAGGGAACATGGAAACATATTCCGCAGGAATTTGAGAGTTAAAGTTGATCCAAGGACTTCTAAAACAACCACCACGGCATTAAAACTCTACACGTGAGGATCAAAACTACATTTTGGTATGTTTTTTCTTTGCAAATATATTTGCTTCTGTCTAACCTCACTTACACTCAATGCCATCCTCCCCATCTTGTTTGCTTTGCCAGAGTTTGATTTGGAAGAATCGATCAGTGGTGGACCAGCTATCTCTGGGTGTGCTGAATCCTACGGGCGATTAACTCATTATTGAATTTCTGTGGGCATCGAATGACAGGGTTGATCCCTCACAAATGGAGCCCCAGGAGATCACACTCAGAAGCAAGGCTGCTGCTAGGAAAACAGTGGCAGGGTTGTCAATACCCCTGCAGAAGCCTGGGTACTCCCTGGGGTTTGTTAAGGCCCAGGTGACTGCAAATCCCAGTTCCAGAGGGCAGGAATGACCCAGGGAGCTGAAGTAAATGTTGCATGGGTATGACCACAACTTTCAAATATCTCAGAATCTATCATACGAATGTCTGTGACTGGTTCCCTGATCACACCCTCTGGTAATTCCCTAGGAGGTAGGACCCCCGCAGAGGCCCTGTCCCTCCAGTCCTGCCAGGGATCATTTTCCATTCTTCAGAAAATATAATTTAATAATTAACATTTACAGCAAATGCTCCCAGGAGGCAGCATTATTGACAGTGGCCAGACCAAACCTCTCTTCCTCCACCCCACAATACCACTGGACTCAAGCAGCTGCAAACATGCCCATTGTTCTTATCTGGAGAGGCATATGCTGTATGTCTTTCCTCTGTAGCACAATTGGCTGCTTTTTTCCGTAAGTGGCTTTTCTGGCTTCTGCATTTCCATGTGCTTTGCACAACTCCCTCCATTAACACACATACTCTGTGCGCATCATCTGATCTGACGCCCAATAGTTGAATAGTTTGCTACACTGCAAGTTGCCAGCAGAGGGCGCAGTTCCCACAGGAATAAAGCCTAAAGTCCAGTCTTCGGAGCCTGTTGATGTAGCTACTGAAGTGAAGGTGCATCTTGCCTTTGAACATGCTCAGCATATAAAGCTCAGGAACTCCTCTCTTCATCAGGGCCTTTTCACCTGCCCACAAGGTGGCACAAAGTCCCCACTGTATGCTATTCATCCCTGAAGACGATGCAGAGTTTAAGATGTTTCCCAGGCTGTCGCTACCACAAAGAGATGGCGGACACAGGCAGCTTCCCTGGATCTGTCATTTTGCAGTGGGTTCAAATTTCCTTACTCTTCCAAGTTTCTGCAGCAGCATCTCTGTACTCCGCCCTTCAGTGGGACAGCTTGCCAGGCAGTTCATGCTGGCTCGGGAGTAATGTTCTTTTCATAAAGGGAAAAAATCTGGCTTCCACCAAACATAGGCAGGAGGAGAACATCCTTTCTGAGCAGTTCTTTCTGAGTTCAGCATGGAGTGGCCGTTGCAGTTGTGGGTGTCAAGAGGACAGCATGTCATCAGTAAGAGGGCTGTGGACAGCCAGCACTGGCAGACACCCACGAAGTCTCTCAGACACCTTTCCCATCTTCTTTTCCCTGTGCTGTCTACCTAGCCTACCTGAGAAGCAAGCACTTGCCAAGAGAGGCCCCAGGAAGCCTGTGAGGTCTGTCCTTGGCAGTGGGGTGGGTGAAGCTACCGATACCGGCAGGCCAGCGCATTGACATTCTTCACCACATAGAAACTCATGGTGAGCGGGGGGATCACCAGGGTCCGGCCAGGACGAAGGGGGCGGGGCTTCAGGTAAGGCAGGGTTCCGTCATCCACCATGGTCAGCAGTTGCCCATTGAGCTGCATCAATCTGCATACAAACAGCAAACGGGTGAGGCTTGCCAAGCTGGTCCCACCCCTCAGGGCCCTCAAGGAACAGGCACAGCTGGGTAATGGGACTGGTGGTAGAGCTCTGAGGGAGCCACAGATGTTTTCTAGATCAATGATGTGGCAAGCAGTGTCCAAGATGGCAGAGCACCAGCTCTCTGATTGCATACATAGTAGCCAAAGGAATGTGGGCACTGTGGATGAGGTCACACATCCTTCTGGTTCAGGGGTTAGGCACATATGAATGGTAAACACTCGTGCCATACTGGCAGGCAGTGTAAAGCACTGGCTGATACCCAGTGAGAAAGCAGAGCTTTCCTGCTGGACATCAGTAAGTGAATGACAGCGGTTGGTGAGAGCCACAGTGATGACAGTAGCAAACATGCCAGCAGTGGCAATGTTAAGGGGGGACAGGGGAGCAATTGCCCAGGGTTCCACATTCAGACAGCAGGGAAGAGTCCTTGCTCGGTGGTAAAGTACCTGTACTCATCAGGTGCAAGAGTATCAGACTTTGACATCTTCAGTGAAAACCTCAGATAGCAAAGCTGGGACAGATGGATCTTGGAGCCGGAGGGAGCTCCCAAATAGGATAGGCAGCATTATGCTATCAATAATCTGGCCATACAAGGCCATGCAAGAGAACAGGGAAAGTGCCAGGGGTGAGTAACTGATGGGATTGGCTGAAATCTTATTTTCAGATTAGACAGAGGTTATGGGGAACCTTGTCAGGGTTGAATGGATTGCTGGACAATAAGAACTGCTCAGCACCCCAGCAGTAGTACAAAGCTGGGTGCAAGTATGCAGACAGGCAGTGACAGGAGAGAATCTGATGTAGAGGAACAAGAGTAGGTATACTGAGAGCAGATTCAGTGCAATGCAAGAGTGCCGTGAGCGCGATGGAAGGTTTTGGTCCAAACTTTTTGGCTGAGTCTTTTATTAGTCATAGTTTGTCTCCTTACTTAAGGGACTGGGTTTATGTGGCCATGATGTTTGATGTCAACAAGGGGAGGCTGGATTACACATCATACCACTTCCCTATCCGTCCTGGAATGACAATGCTCACCTAGAGTGGAGTCCTTCCTGACCGTAGGGCTGCAGCACGTACTGATGGACAAGTTTGTCCCGAAGGGTCCCCACCAGCTTGATCTTTTTCCGAGACCGATGCAGGTTGATGATGTAAAGCGTGATGGAACCACGGACATAATTGTGGCTGTGAGAGCAAGAGGGAGCAGTCAATCATGTGCAGACTTCTTAAGTTCCCTCAATGCCCACCCATAGCTGCTTGAAGAAAAAAAACAGCAGGTGCAAATTACGTGCTGGCTAATTTCAGGGTTGACAACTTCCTTCATTGCTCCGCAGATCTCAACACAAGATAAGCTCAGCGAATCACAGAGAATGAGGATCCAGGGACCAGGGTGTGGGGCCAGGACACAGAAGCCGTTGCCCTTTGGGCCTAGCTGCATTGTATAACTCTGCGAGGAGCTTTCTGCACACTCCAGAGGTTTGCCTGCTGTCTCATGTTCCATTTGCCTTTCAGAAGGTTTGGCAAGGAAACGGCCCCTACATAAGCTGGCAGGAGCTGCCAGTGTGATTGCATGGACCCAGTCCTGCCACAACCCCCATTTCCTCCGCAACACACCCGCAGTCCTACTTCCTGAATAAGGTGGGGCAATGAGAATGACTTGGCAATGGGACCCTGGTGCTCCTCAGGCCTCCCATGTTGTGCTGGATTTCGTGTAGGTACACCAGCCTGCCTGCTCCAGCACAACATAGGATTGGGTTGCCCATCACAGTTTGTAGCTGACCTTGAGGTGTGCTTCCTGCATGAAGGCTGCCTATCAGGGACAATTTACAGGGCAAAGGGATACGCAGCTAAGGGAAGCCCCATCCATGGAGTATTTGAGAGAGCTCATAGAGCAGATTATGGGCGCAATCATAAGTCAGGCCGGCACAGTTAGACCAGCAAAGTTTGGCTGGCACAAGGGACACCATAAAGCATGCTTGGCCCACTCTCGGAGTCAAGGAGGATGGCGCTTGTCCGTGTTGGCTTCTCTGACTCCGAGAGGCTAACATACATTATGGGATCCCTTGTGCCAGCCAAACTTTGCTGGCCTAACTGTGCCGGCCTAACTCCAGGTTAAGATTGCACTCTAGGTCAGAGCAGGAGCTGGGACATCACCGGCTGAACTCTCAGCTTGGCTGTGTGAATACACTACTATCTCTCCACGTCAGGGCTTGCAACTATAATATGGGGATACTAATACAAGTCCAGTGAGCAGGATTTTTGTAAGGG
The DNA here is from genome assembly GCA_029204185.1 of Lerista edwardsae. Lineage (NCBI taxonomy): Eukaryota > Metazoa > Chordata > Lepidosauria > Squamata > Scincidae > Lerista > Lerista edwardsae. The sequence goes on from JAJKFI010000002.1 coordinate 26,042,455, forward strand.
TTACAAAGCTAATGCTTGGCACTTAGGGCACTTAGGAAAGGTGCTTTGTCAACTAAATCATTACTTCCCAAGGCAGAACGACGGAGGTATTTCTGGGTCTAAAGGTTTTTGCAGTCTCTGGAGCAAGTGCCGGCAGACATGCCAAAGGCAGGAGAGAGTCTCTCTTCTCTGTGCACAGCATTCTCTCCCCCACAGCCCTGGGCATGGGACGGAGCCAAGGTGCTCTCCACCTGTGTCTGCCTGCCTTTCCTTTCCACTGGCCCAACTGCCAGTAACCTGTCAGTCACTGGCCAAGGTTCCCTCAAGCGGGGGGAGGCGGAAGGGGAGGCTTGTTGAAAGCATCTGGCCCATGTGAGGCTGCAACAATAGGGACCTGTGTGTGCAGGGAAGTCCCAGGCCCTGCAACTCGCAGGACGCTTTGAAAAGGCTTATCACAGAAACACTAGCTAGGCTGGGTGCCCCCAGTGGGGGGAGAGGAGGAACTGTAACCAGACCCCGGGGCCCTTGGGGAAATGCACTCCCTTGATCTTGTCATGATTGGGATTGTGCCACAAAACCTCTTGCCCCCATCCCAGAGATAGCTGCTCGTTGCTGTCATCACCAGTGCCATCCCCACCTCCCAGCCACAACTTGAGCAAGAGAGGACACAACATTGTGCACGGCCAGGAGTGGGGAGAGAAAAGCAGGCCCTCCTATCCCGTCTGCAGTGATCACCTTCTTGTTTGCTTCAGCAGAAGAATCTTTGACATGGGCAGAGAACGGCAGGACAGGGCCTGGGTGAAGGGCCTGGGTAAAGCCTCTCCCACTGCCAATATGAGTGTCCCTGGGACTCTAAGTCTCAGCAAGAACCGAGTCCCATTCCTTGGCAGGTGCCAGTCACTGGAACTGCCTAGATTGGGCGACATTGTCATCTAGGTGGGTTGTGGTCAGGGGCCAGTTCCAAGTAAAAAAAACCCCTTGGCTCTTCCAATCACCTTGCCTCTGTGGCGTCCTCATATGATAACCCAAATACTTACTTGTGGTAGCTGGTGCAGTGAGCATAGATGCGCAGCTTATCCCGAATCACCCTTCCAGGGCGAGGTTTCCTCTGCAGCCCAGCTACATGCACGGCAAGCACCCTGGGCCCCACGAGTCGCTTGTAGAGCAGGGAGAGCCAGTAATCCTGCATGAAAAAGAGTAGATGGGTTACTCCTGGGATTTATTTTCTGAAGAGCAACACTCAGCAGTGGAAGGGTAGGCATCTTTCCACTCATCAGCTACTGGGTCCAGCTTGTGCTCCCTTCCTCGGAGGGAACAGCTTGCAATGTGGGTGCATCACCAACTTTCAGAGGCAGAAAAGGCTGCTTCACACACATCCCTGAGGGCACAATCCTAACCTGAAGTTAGGCCGGCACAGTTAGGCTAGCAAAGTTTGGCTGGCACAAGGTAGGTTTGGACCTGTAAAGTATGTTTGGACCACTCCCGGAATCAGAGAGGCCAGCACACGGACGAGGACCATCCTCCCTGATTCCAGGAGTGGTCCAAAAATGCTTTACGGTGGCCCTTGAATAGGCCAAACTTTGCTGGCCTAACTGTGCCGGCCTAACTCCAGGTTAGGATTGCGCCCTAAATCTAACAGAGCCTCTGAGCGGTGGGTGCAGGGGGTACATTGTACTTGGGCCAGGTATCAAAAAGGGAGCCCAGGAGCTAAAGGGAGCAAAACCAGGGGGCCAGGGAGCCAACTTCACATTTGAAGGGAGAAGGAAAGGGCCCCCGAAGAAATGTTGCATTCCCTGGGGGAAGAAAATCTCAGTGGCTCTGAGATTTGTGTGGATTCTAAGTCCCTTTGGGAGCCCATGTTGGCTGAAAAGTGGGGTGAAGCTATATATTAAGAAGCATCTCTGGCCCAGGGCTGTAAACCCAGGTAAGTTCATTGCACAAATAGCACATATAAAACTAGACACAAAATATCAGGACCATAGTCCTTTTTTTCAGAAACGCATAAAGAATGATACCAGATTCAGGGCAGGGCTCCTCTATTTTCAAGAGCCACGCAGAAAGCAGGATTTTCAAATGTGCAGTCCTCTGTGTTAGGGGAAGAAGCACCTGCCCATATGCTCCTTTTCACTATCAGTGTCCAAGACATGGGAGCGCTGCCCCATATCAAACCTCCCGGCGCTACAATTAGGGTGTATCAGCATGCAGGGAGTTTTACTAGATGACCCTCGGGGGTTCCTTGTGCAGGTGTGTTTAGAGACAGAAGGTGTTGGAAACTGGGTGAATGGGATGGCCTGTCATACAATCCTATTAAGCAGACATGCCTGTCTCCTAGCTGAGCCATTACAGGATGCATTCCCAGGGGCCCTGTACAGCTTTACAGCCAGGCAGGGGCTGTGAAATCGTGCACTAACCACATGGTGAAGAAATGTTGCTGTAGCCTGGCAATCAGCAGCATAACAGCCCTTTCACCCACATCCCTCTGAGAGCTGTTACTGGTAAACAGAGAAGAACGTAAAATGTCACTTGTGGTTCTGCTCTCCACATTTCATGTCCTGTTCCTTGCAGAAATACATGTTCACGCCTGCAAATGAGATGCAGCCCAACAACAAGGGTGCCATCAGCCACAAGCATGAGAACAATACGCACACAGGACGCATGTGTGGGGCAGACAGCGTCCTACTGTTAGCCAAGGTACACATAGGGCTCAGTAACCCACTACCACACTACAGGTTCCATTCTGTAGCCTACAGCACAATTCAGAGGGGGAAAGATAATGGCCAGATCACTTTATGGAGAACAAAATTGCTCCTAGCTATTCTCCACAGTGGTGAGAGGCTCGAATCTTACATTAAGGGTACCCTTTTATGGCTGAGACTGCAGAAAGCTGGGAGAGTCTCAGGGAGAATGCCACAGTCTTCTTGGAAGCTCAGATCTACACTCCTGTTGAGCATCTGATGGCCATGATTGCCCTTAGACATAGGACTCTGTGTTAGACACATCATTAATTTGACCCTGTCCAGCAGGTATAATGTATACATCCTCAGAACACTGGAAGACACAAAACTTTGCCATCCAGTGAAGGAAACAGGCAACGGCTGCAGAATAGGATGCAAGGTCTATGACTGGATGAGAAGAATCAACTAATGAGTGAACTTGTTTGCTGCAGATTCGTCAGGAAATGGCAAGGCAGTTCAATAACCTGCCAGTCCCCACAGTCAGGGGAAGGCAACACTCTGCTTTTGCTGTCAAAAGGAGAGAAGGGAGATTGTCTGGCACCACTTAACCTCCCCTAGAATGTTACTGCAAGTTAATCAATCAACAATAAAATCAACAGTATTTATATATCACTTTTCAACAGAAAGTTCACAAAGTGGTTTACAGGCAAATAATAATAATAATAATAAAGTTAAATGGCCCCCTGTCCTCAAAAGGCTCAGAATCTTAAAAAAATGCAAAACACCACCAGCAACAGCCATTAGAAAAGACACTGTGCTGGGGTGAAGAGGGACAATCCCCCTGCTAAATATAAGAGAAACACAACTTGAAAAAGTCCCTCTTGCTCAGGTAGCAGGGGTTAAGTTAAGGTGTAAAAGATACTGCAGTAGAGCTGGACATGCAAAGAATCCCTTAAGGTAATCATGAAGTTACTGCTTGATGCCAGCTGATAATATGCAAGAAGAAGACATTGTGGAGGTGATGGTGGCTGTTTCAAGCTTCTTTTCCTTCTTGGCTGCCTGAACAGAATCCTTGCATGTTAAATGCCAATTATTGCTCTGATGTGAGCCCCTCCTCCCCAGTATCTCACTGAAATCACATTTTCTGGGATAGTTGCAGGGCAAGAATCTCAGTGTGGCGTTCCACCGGATCACAGGACATCTTATGAGAAAGATGCCAGTAATGATATAGTAGACATTATACAAGTGTCCTCCCATATCTGTGATCCGGAATCCGTGGATTCAGTCCCACCCCAAACCCATTATATTGCTTTCTTTTTTAAACAGGAACACTCAAAATGCCAGTTGCAAAGGAGTGGCAACAGGATGCAGTTATCTTGTGAACGCACGTGCTCCCTGAGACATCTGGTGGGTGAGACACAGGAAGCTGGACTAGATGGGCCTTTGGCCTGATTCAGTGGGGCTCTTCTTACGTTCTTATGCTCTCAGCACTGGTGTAGCTAATAAAAATGTAGCCAGGTGCAGAGGGCAAAATGGTGCTCTGGAAGTGATATCACAACAAGAAGTGATATCACAGAAGATTTAGTCGAAGATTTTAGGGCAGAAGATTTAGTCGAGAGGGTTAATGCCTCCGTTTGCCTGAAGATAAGAGCTGGAGATCTGAAGGTTGCCAGTTCGGGACAGCCGGAAGTCTCTGTGAGCGGCAGACCTCGTTAATTGCGGCTGATTAACAGCTGAGCTTCTGCTGCCTTGTGTGAGGGGGAGTTGTGCCGAAGTTCAGCCGCTTCTCTGGTGGGAGCAGGGAAGCCATTTATCAGCCCGCAAGAAGACAAACGGGTGGCCAGAAAGAAGGACTAAATCCAGAAAGATCCATCTGTATGTGTGTAGTTCTTGAAAGATAGAACATTTCTGTATAAATTGTAAAAACCTTCGGGTTTCTGAATAAAGTCTGCCCATGTAAACCGCCTTGAGTTATAGTCATTAGAGAAATCTGGTGACCTAAGAAAGGCGGTATATAAATCCAAGTTAAAAAAAAAAAAGTGACATCCCAGTTGTTGGTTTGGCCATAACTTTTGATAGAATGAAGCTATGACACTCCAATTAGCTTCATTATATTTTGCATGAAATTCCACAGTGAATGACATGACATATAACATGACAATATTATTCCTAAAAAACGCAATTTCAACAAACTGCCATTTTTACATGACAATTGTATTTTTGTTTTCTAGGTTTTTTGGCCATAACATTTCATAAAGATATTACACTGGCAGAAGTTTGAGAAGACTCAGGGTAGCGGATCAAGTCTGAGAGAACCCAGGACAGCAGTGCTGCTGTTGATACCACCCCCTTCCTGGCCTTGATCCACCCTCCTCCAGGTCCCGGTCTTCTCCCTGTTTCTCCCCCTCCCTACCCCCTTCTGTCCATCCCCCGCCCTATTTCTAGCACCCGTGCTGACTTACCTGCACCAGGGCTTGTCGGGAGACTGCTGGTTCACAGACCCTGCTGCTTGTCACTTGCTAAAACGGCCAGCCTGCATTGTATGGCATGTCAAGTTTGTGACAGCTGAAAGCTGGACCGCTAGCTCTGGCAGCAGAAAGCCCTGTTAGGATTGGGCCAAAAGTCTCTATGACTCAAGCTATGGGTATAACCAGTGATGTCATTCAGGGGGAACAGACCAGAACGGGTGTTCCGGATCCTAACGGGCTCCGTGGCTGGTTCCGGGTTCCTGACAAGTGCCAATCAAAAGTGAGTTCCTGTTCCTAAATCATTTGAATGACACCACTGGGTATAACTGAGCCAGCACCCTTTGTAAGATATACTGCCATATATGCAACTTCTAGGCTTGCTGTAGGGCCCACATCCAACCTGACAATGCGAAGGTCACAGGTTCAAGTCATGGAGACATTAAGCCTTCATATGAAGTGAGTACAGATGTGCGACTCTTCTTTGGCCTGGTAGGATTAAGAGGCTCTATCCCTTTGCCCTACTGAGTGTACGTTTGTAGCGGTATTTGAAGACACTGCCTTTCATGTTTGATCTACAACAGGAGCAGAGTTGAAAGTGTTGGCAGGCTGAGTTATCCCTGGCTCTCTGCGCTACTTGAGAAGAGCCACATGAGCTTGGCTGCCATAGCATCTACTTCAGCAGAGCATCTCCGGGGCTCGGGCACTCATCCCTATTGAGGTGGATCTGCCATGGCACAGAGAGCAAAAGAGCTGAGCTCCTGCAGGCCGCCTAGCCTGAGCCTGTCGCCAGCTGATGGGCAGCCAGGCCAAGGCAGTGATTGATGCCGTGGCTTCTCTCAGCAGCGGAGGGTCTGCACAAAGGAAAGGCAGCATGTGGAAAAGTCTTTGTCACTGACTTAGTGGGAGGATTCAATTTCACATCCTAGCCGTCCTGCATAGGTCCAAGCAGCTGCTTTCATCTCACTGATAGCTCCCACGGGAAAAGAGCGGCCGCCACACCTCACACCAGGTTCACAGGCTGGCCTTTCTGAGCCTTGCTGTTGCTGCCACTTAAAAACCCCTCTAGCAACTCGCCTGCTCTGGGCAGAAAGAAAGACACTGGCTAGAAAACAAGGGAGATTGTGGGGAAAAAAAGAGACATTCATGCTGCAATGTAATGGACAGAGAGTAGGGTGCAGGGAACACAGAGTCCACTTCTGTAGTAGGCTAATTAACTTGAAATCCTTGCAAATCCCACAGAAGCTCAGTGTGCTGCACGGTCCCAGTGACTTGGATCTGTCTGTGCCCCCCCCCCCATTCTCAGCCTTTTTGGTATAGAAGTGAGTCAGATAAGGCAACTAACATTTTGGCACTGGGTTGGCAACCTTAGTTGGGGGACCATGTGACATAGCTTCTTCTGTATACGTTTTCTGGTCCGCATGGGTTTACTGCGCATGGCTGTACTGAAACTGAACCTGCAAATTCATTTTACACCCTGCCTTCATTTCCACTACTTAGGGTGCAATTCTAACCTGGAGTTAGGCCAGCAAGGTTTGACTGGCACAAGGGATACCGTAAAGCGTGTTTGGACCACTCTCAGAGTCAGAGAGGATGGTGCACGTCTGTGTGCTGGCTTCTCTGACTCCAAGGGTGGTCCATATATACTTTACCGTGTCCCTTGTGCCAACAAACTTTGCTGGCCTAACTGTGCCAGCAACTACAGATTTGTAACCCTTAGTTACAAAACTGATTATTTTTTGGCTCTTCTCAATCTAGGTTTCAGGAATGGGGTCTCCTCCACCCCATCTTTCTGGGATACAATTGTGGTTCATGAGGGCCTGCATGACAAGGACCCCAGAACATACATGAGTGGAGACCATAATTGGAGACCATACTTTGGCATTAGTCACCCAAAGCATTCTGAGCAAAAGCGATATATGAAGGGGCTGACATCTCCAATTTGTTTTCTTAATGCTTGAAGATGTGGGCCAAAGATGACTGAAGCAACAGCTGATTAGCTGTGAGATGATTGTGTAAGCTCACAGAGTCGGACAACAGCTGAGCCCAAAACACTCAGGTGAGACCTTCCAGCTCAAAATGTGGGCGACAGGTTGTGGGAGTCAAATGAGGGGCAACCTCCCCACCCAGTCTTTATTGATTTTGCTGCTGCTACCTATTTGGCAGCACTGCTCTTCCTGGCAACCACTAGCTGCTGCCCATGACATGTTTTGCATAATTTTGCCCTCTAAGTGCCACGACATGCTCAAGTAATGTTGTTCTGAGGGGTATTCCGAGAAAATACAGCAGTCTCTATTGGGGACAAAAAAACATGAGGGAGCAATTGGCTTGGACTAGGTGGTTGCGTGAGGAGAAACTCCTTGCTTAAAAGGGAGAACAATAAGATGATTGGAAGAAGAGAGATAATGCTTGCAGGGAGAAATTTAAGAGGGAAAATGTATATGAAATGAAGGTGTTTTTAATACCTGCATTGGAGACGCAAATGATGCTGCCATGTCTCTGGAGCGTGTTGGGAACTGGGAAATGTAGACCAGCATGCTCCATAGAGTAGTAATCCTTTTGTTTTAGATGGGAGGCAAGCAGTGGGAAATTTAGCCAAGCATGCTCAACAGACCCAAGATGGCAGTGCTCAATCCCAGGGTGGGGCAGATGGCATAAGAAGAGCCCCACTAGATCTTGCCAAAGTCCAGCTTCCTGTATCTCACAGTGGCCGACCAGATGCCTCAGAGAGCACACAAGACCACAAGATACCTGCTTCCTGTTGCACCTGGAGGCAGGAGCAGCACTACGACATTCTCTGGTGTATCTTCTGGCTGCTATCTGGAGGAGGAAACTCTTGGAAGTGTTGGAGAGTGAACATAGTCTGGGGGTGGGAGTGTCCATGTTCCCAAGTTGAGGACCCAACCAATGAGGAACCTTTTTGGGCATGAACATGAGCATGGCTCAAAGCATTTTTACCCAGCACATAGATGTAGTTCGAATTTTTACAAAATAAATATTTTTTTCTCTATTAATATTAAAAAGATGTTTTTTTCCAGATTTTTTTAGATGTTCAATAGCAACAAATGGAAAATAGTCCTTAAAAAAATAAACACACTGCAATTTTCTTCTTCTTCTGACAATTTCCTTGACAGTGAGAAACTAGGAGAGAGACTTTAATGATTGGGGCTGTTGAATTGAGGCGGAGGGGAGGGGAAGGAGAATTCAGTAAAACAGGTTGGACGCCTGAACTGCTGGGGTACGTTTGTGGGTGGAATCTGCACCTCTAAACCCAGCTGCAAAAGAATACAAAATCTACAGCTCATTACAGGCAAGGCTCAGCTTTTGTAGCTGCCCTTCTGCTTCCCAGATCCCTCCCCCCCCCCACATTCCAGCAGCTTGCTGGCAGTGTCTCTCAGATTGGTACCCTGGACCAGGCTTGTAAATTCCTGGCCGGGGAGATCCAGGGCTTCTCGGTGCTGCCAAGAGTTCTACTTGCAAGGTGTAGAATTTATTAGACTGAAAAAAGATGAAAAGAAAACCTGCTACTTTTAAAGGCCTTTTACATACGGTTTCCTTATTAGAGTCCTGAGCACTTGGAACAGCAACTGCCTCAGCCTTTTTGAAGAGCTACAAATGAGCGGGTTTGCATTAAACTGGAGGGAACTGCCCTGCTGTGTGAAGCTGTGAACTCCTTTCACCTTTCTTCCTATAAATCTAAACTTCATTCAGCTCCATTTTCCTGCCTCTTTAGTCTTTCCCCAAGGAGCTGCCTGCGCCTGTGCTTTGGCTGTTCAGGGCTCTTCTCCTGCCCTTCCCTCCTCATGTGCCTTGACTTGCCTGCTCCTCCCCAAAGAGCCCCTGACTTTCCTGCTCTGGTGCACCCCATGAGGGTCCCATAGAGACTCTCACGACGGACCACGTTCCCGCTCCAGAGGTAACCCTGCCCATCTGCTTTCAACATGTTGTGCTTGACATTAACTAATGTCTCCTATTAGCACTGAAAGAAACCAATCTGGAAAAATGTATTTTCAAGCCGAGTTCAAACAGGCCACAAGGAGCAGTGGATTTTCAGCTGCGGGTAGCATTTTTTTTCTTTTGTTTTTTTGTGGTGCAGCCAAGAGTCTGAAGAACAGGTCAAGGGCACAGAAGTCAAACACAAATCCCCTGATTTACTGGCTGGTAACAGGAAAGGGAGAAAGAAAAACCCAACCTGATATGGCAGAGACACTGCAAGGGCAGCCAAGGAAGGAACAAGCAGATGCATGAGGTTCGGGGGGGGGGGTAGCAAAAGGAAGGGGTGGGTGCTGGATTGCACACATTAGAGCAGCAAGAAAAGTAGCCGGCCTCAGCCTGAGACAGCAGCAGAAGACGGGAACCGAACAAATGGGTGGATGGAGGACAGAGGGAGGCGCCACAGCAAACATCAACTGGGAAAGAGAAAAAATGCCAGAAGGAGTAACTGCAAAGTGGGTGGGAATGGAGGAAACAGACAGGAATGTGGGACAATAGGGAGGGAAATCAACAGGGCAGAAATCCAGGTGGAGCAGACAGGTAAAGGGGCAAGTTCAGGTGTTATAGGAAGTTGCCTTAGACTGAGTCAGGACCATTGCAGGCTGAGCTGGCAATAGCTCACCAGGGTTTCAGAATGGAATGTCTCCTCTGCCCTACCCAGAGAAGCCAGGGATTGAATCTGGGGCTTCTGCATTCAAAGCAGGGACTCCACCACTGAGCCACTGGCTCCTCCCCAATGGCAGAGCACCACGTCACACACCTACCGGCAATGGGTTGAAGTCCTGGTCGACAAGGTAGTTGTGCCCATGGTCAAAAAACGAGTGCCGCATCACCGCATCAATGCCCTGGCTGGCCAGCATCCCAAGAGAGTTCAGCCACCTGGCAAGAGAACAGAGGATGGATCAGAATTCACCAAAAGCAGTTGCTGTGGCTCTCCCCAAAGTGCTTCTGCTTCCATCTCACAGGTTCTTTAAGGATGTTGCCAAGGCTGGAAAATTACTGCCACATCTCAAAAGAACTGAAGCATTTCAGTAGTTTGTTACAACCTATGCACTAGCTTTCTTCTTGTATATATTATACTTTGCTTCCATCCTTCCTCCAGGGAGCTAGGATAGCATGAATGCCCCCATCCCGTGTTTTCCTTATAATAACCCTGGAGTGTAGGTTTAGGCTAAGGCAGTGGTTCCCAAATGTTTTTGACTGGCAGCTCCCTTGACCTACTGGGCTATTGGCCGCAGCTCCCCATTAGGGCTACAATCCTATGCATTGTACAGGGCAGCAGGTTTTCCCAGGGATTCCACAGCTCCCCTGGCTGGTTTTCAGGGCTCACAGTTTGGGTACCACTGGGCTACGAGACAGTGACTCAGCATAAACGTTATCCATTAGGTTTCTTGGATGAGTAAAGATTGTGATTACTGCCACAGTTGCAATTAGTCTGGAATGTCTACCCTTTACTCAGGCCCCAATTCTATTGGAGCTTTGTGCTGCCAAAACCAATATTCTGGCAGCAAAAGTTACTTTATGTGAACGCTGGGCTGCTGTTGTGCACTGCAGAGCCACTGCTGCAAATGGCCAGAGGCACAGAGCATATAATAGCGGCTCTGGGAGGCCCTGCTGGCACCAGTAAGTTGGTGGTAGGGGTAGGTAAGGGGTTTAATGGGATGTGTTGGGGTTTATCCAGCAGCATGCCAGAAACAATCTCCTATTTTTCTGACCACCTGGCCCTCTGCTCTCCTTATATAGCCGGCATATGTAGCTGGGGTAGGTCCAAGGAGACCCATAGGCAATTGGCGGCTTATTGAGGGGTAAATAAAAAATATTTTTATCTGCATATTTTATGCAGGGTGTTCAATAGCCCCCCCTTCCACCACTACAGCATGCAGCGCTCCCTCTGTTGGCACAGCTATATGCTATAACATGACAGGGGATAGGATTAGGCAGTCATTTACTTATTTCAAGAATATAAACAGGATCATTATCAGCCTGCAATATTCTGTGTTGTCCTCCCATCACTTCCCAGGCTTGATTTGTGATGAATTCCACTTTAAAACACAATTGCTCCTGAATTAGTCTATTCTTGTTCCTATGCTTGGCGGCGGGGGGGGGGGAATTGACTTAAATTATTTCATTTTTCTTTTTGAAAACAGCACTGTTTTGCAACTCAGAAAGAAAAAAAGCAACAGGAAATTGGCACTTAAACCTGCCACCTTGCAGGAACAGGACTAGACTAATTAAAGGGCACTTCATCACTAATGCACTGTCCTGCTGAGCAGGACACAATTACAGCCCAGTGCTATGGACCCTTCATGGACACTAGAGGAACTAGTGTCCTGCCAGTGCTGACTGCCTAATGGCAGTTGTAAAATCACTTCCAGCGGTGTGCAAAGTGGCGTGCTGCCAGAGCACTTGCGGGAAGGCTGGAGACTTCCTGTGTGCATTACTAGATCACTGGCCACCTGCTGGAGCAGGTAAGACAGTGGAGGAAGTGGGAGGAGTGGGGAGGGTGGAACAGGGAAGGGAGGGGGTGAAATTGGGCAGGAGGGAATTGAATGGGGGCAGGTAGGCTGTGGCAGGGGGCAGATCCAGCAGTGATGGTGCATACCGGATCTTATTCCCTCTGGCAACAGCCTCCCCGCTCCTTGGATGTGCACCAGAGAAATAATTGGTGCATGTTCAAGGACACCCATTGGGAAGGAGGAGGCTTACAGAGGTATAAAGGGATTTAAATCTGCTTCCCGCTCCAAAGCTGGTGGGGGAAGAATAGGATTGGGCTGCCTGTAAGATACATACATGGCAAAGGCAAACCTTCTAGTTCCAGTTGCTGACCATTGATGAAGAGGCCTAACTTCAAAGTATACATTATAGAAGGTTTAGCTATGGGGACAGGCTGCATTGGCAGTGCTATGTTAAGTGAACGTGGAACTACTACTTTAAGTTTAATTCCAGCTGATTTAATTGTGGAAAAGCAGCATTAAAGAGTTCGAGTATACTGTACAAGTCATTCTGAGTCCATCTTCCCTTTCCAAGTCCAGCACTCTATCCACTATACCACACCAAGGTTTTTGGCCTGCCTAAACCCTACTTAGCTCCCCCACTTTTTCAGCAACAAAAACACAAGTGTTTTTCAAGAGTGAGATTTTAATGTGATACAATGGTGTAGAAATGTCTGGTGAAATCTACTTTTGGGAACAAGGTTAATGCTACACATTTTTTTCCCCTTCCATTAAAGGCTATGTTGGAATTACTGCACACAGTTATATAGATCCCAGCTGAGATCTTCCGCGATAGCCAAAAAACCAATTTCATAACTATCTGTGATGGTCCCTGAGGAGAGAGTGAAGCGAAGCTGTTGCACAGGAATAAAATACAAGATCATTCCATATTATAAATTTTTTTATTTACTTGCTTATTTCAGTTCTGAGGCTGCAGTCCCATATGGGAAGAAGCGCCACTGACTTATTTCTGAGAAGAAATACATAGGACTAAGCTGCTAAGACAAAGGTCACGTGTAAAAGCCCAAGGAAATCCAGTCAATTGATGGGTGACGGTAGCCATCTTGAAATTATCTCTTCATAAAATAATGGAACACAAGTTAGCATATCAAGGCTGCTTCATATGCTAGGTGATATTCTGCAGTAGGTCCCAGGGTTTGTGCACTCTAGGGCAACTCCTCAATCTGCTGCTCCCCCCTGACCCCAACCTGGAAGTAATTGTGATGATGTCACGGTGCCACTGCAATTATTCCACAGACAGAAGGTGTTTGGGGCCTCCCCCTCCTTTCTTTTGCCCTTAAAAAAAATAAAGATACCTTCCCCCAGTGGTGGTATCTAAAGCGGGAGGAACCGGTACGCTGGGCGGGACTTACGTGTGATTGGCTGCCCGTCCGTTCGGTTCCGCCACCTGCCCGCCCGCCGCGCGGGCTGCCCTGGCCTTGGAGAGGGCGCCTGCTCGCCGGGGAGGACGGGTGGGGGGCACGCAAGGTGCCTGGGCAAGCAGCGGTGGGGCTCACCAACTGGGGGCAGCCCGTGCGGCGGGCGGGCAGGCAGCGGAACGGACGGACTGCCGATCAACCGTACGTCACGCCCAGCGTTCTGGTTCCTCCCGCTTTGGATACCACCACTGCCTTCCCCCCTAAAAAAAAAAAGATACTTGGAGGGGATGGTACAAGCTGCACCTGGATCCCTTAATACTTGGAGAAATTTCGCACTGCTGCAAGCTTGCAACAGCATGAAATTCCTCCAACAATTAGAGGAGCCAAGAGCAGTTGTGTTGCAAGTTTCAGAGGGATGCGCTCTGCTTGTAGCTGTGTGAAGCAGCTCCCTGGAGTGGCTTTGTGGAGTTTAGAAGCAGTGCCTGCCCCCTCCGATACTTGGAAGGGCAGCTGCTGCTTCTAAACTGCGCAAAACCACTCTAGGGAGCTTCTTCACTCTGGGCATGGGGGGGGGCATGGCACCACCTCCTGCCAGGTGGTGCTCAAGGAAATTTGCCCGCTTGTACCCCCAGGTACGCCATTGGTTTTATGTGTCCATCACAAATCAGTCATATTTGAAGCGCATTATTTGAACGGCATTCACGTAACTGAAAGCAACAAAGGGCCCAATCCTATCAAGTTTTCCAGCCCTGATGTAGCCATGGCTGGGGGCATGTGCTGCATCCTGTGTTGGCCGTGACAGTCGTGGAAGCCTCCTCAAGGTCAAGAAACGTTACCTCGGGGCTGCATCAGCACTGAGAAGTTGGACAGGATTGGGCCTAAAGCCTCTCCAAATTAGCTGTGATTGATCAAGGATCCTAGATACTTATATAGCTGGTGTGGTATAGCAGCTAAGAGACTGAGCTGTGAATCCATACTTCCCTGGTTCATGTCTTACCTTTGCCATTAACTCACTAGATGACCTTAGCAAATTTCACCTACAGCTCCCCAGCTTGCAATATGGGGATAAAAATACGATCTTACCTGTAAAGATTGTTGTAAAAATTACAACGTGATAATACAAGAATGAGCCCAATCCTATGCATGTATATGCAGAAGTAAGTCCAATTATAGTCAATGGGGTTTACTCCCAGATAAGTGTGGATAGGATTGCAGCCTGAGGCACTTTGAACACTTAAAAGTACTGTATAAATGCTGAATAATATTATATGTTTCCAAGATATTTTGAGGAATGTATATGTTACTCAGACAAGAAAGGGAGGACTAGATCAGCAGTGGAAATGGCTTTTGTTGGAGTGTGTGAGGAAGCCCTCAGCAACATAAGTCACCTAAACAACAAAACGTCCTGTGATAAAGACTAGCAAATGGATTGCGGCACATGAAAGAGCCCATGTTATCAGGTACGTCTCCCAGTTTGCACTGGTCCATGTCAACTGATGCCACAATAAACCTATCAGACTCTTTGTTCTTTTTGCTGCAAATGGTCAAAGGTCAAAGAACACAGGACACATCCCCAAAGTCTTTTACTCCACTAAAAGCAGCTGTGAGATGGGACCAGTTTGGATCAGGGCTATAGTGCTGGTGGACGGGAGGCCTGCCCTATTTCATGGACTTAAATCACTCTCCTGAAGCTGCTATTAGCTACCAAGAGGACAAAAGACAGGATACAACAGCTATCAGGGTTGAGGCAATTAAGCTGGGGAAGCGGGGGGGGGGGGGAAGGTTGACCACCCCCAGTTCCCTGGTTCTGATCCAAATTACCCCTCAGCACAGCTCCACATAGGGATGTGGTGGTGCTGAGGGTTAAACCACTGCTGTTGGGCTTTCTGACCGGAAGGTTGGGAGTTCGAGACCACATGACGGAGTGAGCTCCCGTTGCTTGTCCCAGCTCCTGCCAACCTAACAGTTCAAAAGCACTTAAAAATGCAAGTAGATAAATAGGGACCACTTTGGTGGGAAGGGAACGGCGTTCCGTGTGCTACGGCGTATAGTCATGCCGGCCACATGACCATGGAAGCTTGTCCTTGGACAAAACGCCAGCTCTACAGGCTTAGAAACGGAGATGAGCATCACCCCCTACAGTCGATCACGACTAGACCATTCAGGTGGGGAAACCTTTAACTTTTACCTTTACAGTTCCTTTTAGTGAAAGTAAAAGACACTGGGATATCTGGCCACAGTACTTCTGCATTATGTATAGTTTGGCCATAATAAGGCTAACCCTCTGGAATGAGCTACCATGGCGCCTCTAGTTTCTGATGATGCCTGAATAAACCTTGATCATTGAATATTTGTTTACTTTATGAACTCTTCATGATTTAATGTAAAACACTAATTTCTATATATGTATAGATTCCATTTCTATTTGAGATGTAAAAACAGATGTTAAAAATTTTGACACTTTAAGGGCGCGGTTCCTAAACTCTCTGTGAGAGCTTGTGCCACTGTAAATGCTTGTGGGGAAGGGGTGAAGCTAGCAACACGATTGCTGAGATTGTTCTGCTACCAGTGACAAAAGGGTTTTAAAAACTTACACCTGGCAGCACTGACACACCAGAGGTTGCGAGGAAACTGCGGTCCCATCTGCAGGGCTCCCCAAATCTCAGAACTGCTTAAAAAAGCTTTTGCAACCCTCTTTGGTTCGCACTGCCAGGAGTAAGTTTTAAAAAAACCCTTTGGATCCCAGCAGTGGCACCATCATGGCCATCGGGTCACTGCCTTCGCCACAGCCCCACTTAAGGAGGCAGAGCCAGAGCTTCCCTAGGTGGGGTGTCGCAACACCCCAATTTGAGAACCTCTGCTTTAAGGGTGGCTAATTTTGACGTTAATAGTGTCAGGTCATCGTTACAATGCAAAGGCCTTCAAAGTTGTGAGATACCTTTACTGGCTCAACCAAGTAATAATTATAAATCATTAAAACGGCAAACTGGTTTCTTATACTCCTGGAAATATTATGTGAATTGCCATGGAATGACCCCAAACATAGTTTCAAACCCAAATACTAATTAAAACACAAAATTAAATTCTCACCAGTGTGCATAAATGAACTCATTTGGGGAGTAGGGGCCTCAGCACCAATTTCTGTTGATGAAACTGACTCCAACCTGTGAAACCCCACGTTCCCTCTGGGTCCCCTTTTTGTGGACTTAATAACCTGAGCCCCATGCTCTGCAAATGCCCCATGACATTTCCTCAGTTTGTTTTATTTTATATAATATATATGACAAATTGCCAAGACTGCCCTTCTCTCCACCTCATAGACCTGTGACCCATGATATCACCTTTCCCCCACCACCACTGAAAGGAAGAGACCCTAATTTCCTAAGTGGGCAGTCAACGAAAGCAATGAGATGCCAAAACTCAGCCTCCTGGGTTTTACATTGAGGTAAAAACTCTAAACATTTAGTTTCATAACAGAAAGGAAAAAAACTACAGTTCACTGTGCATTTAAGGGAACAATTAGGTAAGACATGAGGTCCATGATCAGATCTCCCACTGGTTTTCTTTTAAAAGCAGGCCTGATCAAGACTGCAACACAGGGGGAGGTGGTTTAAGTAATCTCCCTGCACCATTTTCCAGACAGAAATTGTCCTTCCCCTGAAAAGCACACAGGTACCACAGGGGTACCTGTGTGTAAGGGAAAGGGGTTAATTAACCTCTCTCCCACATCACATATCCCAATCCAAATTGCCCCTCCATTCTGAGCAGTTTTTGAAAATCTAGTCAGGAATCTTCTGTCATGTATACTTTGGCTCTACAGTGAGTATGTTATGAGCAAAAAGAAATATTGGGTGGGAAGAGAGCACAGTAAAGGAGTAGTTTAACCAAAAAATATAGTGACAACTTGTACAGAATGGTGAAAAAATACACATAGCTTTGGGTGATCCTTGAATGTGACAGAGCCAAGCTATGAAAGGGCCAGCTAGAAAGAACCAAAATGATCTCCATTTGGGAGAAGGGCAGCCATGAAATAAACTAAAATCATAATGGAAAACAATCTCACTGAATTGCCTTCACTGGTAGGATTTCCCTAGACCTCATAAACCAGCCATTCAGCTTCTCCTCTGAAAAGTTTCTCCAGAGAAAGGAAATTCCACAACTTCTGCACAGTTTGTTTCATTGTGCAAGTCTGAAGGGTTTTTTTTTTCCTGTTTCTTGCTGTTCTCTGGTAAACAGATGCTCTTGGTGGAAATTTCTAATTAAGAACTTATATAACACATATAATATGCAAAGTGCTTTGCCATTTTTGTTCTGCTAGAGAAGCAGCGGCTTGTCCAAACTAGATGTGTGACTAGAACTCCCAACATCTTTTTATTTTTTAAAAAGCAACTGCAAATGGGGGGGGGGGCTGGCCTTAATCTCCCATCCTATCCTAATTCTGAAGCTATAGGGGAAACATACAGCCAACATTTTTGCACCCATGTGATTTCCCTTCTACAACTTTAAGAATTGTATTTGGTGAGGGTGAGTTTACACAGAGGAACTCGCACAGGGCAAAGAGTCCTGCAGGGAAGTCCCTTCCCCCACCTAAATTGGACCATCTACGACTACTTCACCATTCAAAACATCTGCTGATACATTATGTGTCCCACATCACCACCACATCCCCAGGTGACTCACAGGAAGCTGGCGGCATAGGAATCCGAGAGATTTGTGATGCCTCCTTCAGAGGTAGCCCCGATGCCCTCCAGCCAAATCTTTTTGCCTGGCACGTGTGCATTGACAACCTATTACAAAAAGAAAAGGACATGTGTGGTCAGCAGTCTTCCTGGATACGATGGCACCTCATAAAAGGACAACGGAACTGCCTGATTTTGCATGGCTGGTGTAGCTACAGGGAATAGAAAAT
Source organism: Lerista edwardsae (assembly GCA_029204185.1). Lineage (NCBI taxonomy): Eukaryota > Metazoa > Chordata > Lepidosauria > Squamata > Scincidae > Lerista > Lerista edwardsae. Next base: position 26,060,347 of record JAJKFI010000002.1, read on the forward strand.
ATAGTGAGTGCTTCAGAGGAAAGACCCTGTGCTAAAAGCAACCTTTCCATCATTATGTCCAGCATTAATTCTCCAGCTGTCCCCACCTCCTGTACCACATATACATACAAGCTCTTTCTTAGCTCCTACAATGCCCCACCCCTTAGGTGCTTCAGGAGTCCTCCTCAGTACACTAATCCCCTTCCTTTTGCCACAGCCAATTGCCACACAGTTGGTTGACCAAGAAAGCATCTGATCTTCTCTCCACTCTTGCAAATTGGGGGTGTTCGTTTCTTTGAAGACCCATGGAGGTAGAATCATGTACACAATTAATGATGTATGTCACATATCTAGATCCATAACTAGATCAGACAGGGGGGAAAGAGACAATCTCTTTTTATTTCATTGTATTTTTCCAAACTATGTCATAGTAGGCTGGCATGCCATGTGGCCTTAGGACAACCTCAGCCTAAGGTCCCCTTAAATCCCATAACTGGCGAACCTTTCATCACCATTCACAGCAAAGGATGGGTAGCACAGTTCTGCAGTAGAATGGTCAGGGCATATATGCTCATTGCCATAAACCTCTGGTTTTAAATGGTAACGTTTTTATCCTCATTATTTACATGTACACACATGGAAGGTTGCCCATTATCACTGAAGCACTCATATTTTTAACAAGTACACATAAATATATGAGATGTACATACAACCAAGCGGCATTCCTGGGGCCGGGAAGGATGCTAAATTTTGCATTAGCCTGAGCTCCTCTCACCTCCAGAGCCATTCACAGCTTGGAGAGCTGGCTCAGATGCTTTGCTCTCCAAGCCATTAATGGCTCTGGAAGCGAGAAGGAGGAGCTGAGTTAGGAGCTCAGGCTCCTGAAAAACTTGGCATTTCCCCCCCTATAGGAACACCACTGCATACAACACCTGCATTTCTCACTATATATGGATACACGCACAAAGGAGCTGGGATTGGCTGTGGCTCCTCACTGTGTGCAGTGGCGTTTCTACAGGGATGGCAAAGCTCTACGTTTTGCAAGAAGCCTTTACCTTGCAGTGGAGATTACTCCTCTCCTGCACCGTTTTAGCCAATCTTGGCATTGCTTACTGGCTACAGCAGCAAGGGAGAGGAGGGATTTACACGACAGGGTAAGGCTTCTTGCAAAACTTAGAGCTTTGCCATCCCTGTAGAAACGCCTCTGACTGTGTGTGCATATGCACATAAAAACAGCCAAGCGAGGAAACAAAATCCTTCTTAGATGGATTTAAATGATCGGATGATAACAGACATTTCTACATAATAGTCCTGCCTTTTCTGCAAACCAGGGCAAGATTTCAGCCTTGCAGCTGAGTTACTTAGAATAGGTAATATTCTGGTAGCAACTATGACAACTTTTGTCATGGTCAAAATGAGTGGAGCCTAAAATGAGAATGATCATGGTTACAGGGTAATGGCATATTCTGGATATAAGGTAGTTTTGGAGCAGCAAATACTGTTCCATGACTCTTACTCTACTATCAATGTGGTCCCTGGTACTTGTAGATACTTAAGCACATGAAGTGATGACATGGAGATCTCAGAACAGCATCAGAGATCTCAGCCTGGGAAATGCCATTGTAATATGAGACAAATGTTGGCAGCACAGACATGCCAGGACAAGACGGCGCCAGGGAAAAAGTGCACCAGTGAGCACAAGGAGATTAAAAATGCCCCCTTACAGCCTCTGCACAAGAGAGATGACACAGTGCTTGGAAGACCTTGCCATTGTTCAGGCCTTTCTACCTAAAGGCAGCACTTTAAAGCAATAAAATGAGGGGGCTTGTAACATTAACAAGTGGCAGTCTAATATTGAGCTCTCTAATAGAATAGCGGTTGAGATCTGCCTGATAACTCAGCTGAAAACGTTGCCCCAAATCAATACAAAGAGTTGACTTCTCATGAAACATACTCCTTATGATGACCCAAACGTTTAGAGTTAAAAATGGATCAAACATTCTTGCCAGGTGTTTTATGTGATCCATGTGGACTTATTGTACGTAGAGGTGCTTGAAAACAGTGTTATTTATTTTACTCAGCCCATTGTGTTCAGTAAGACTCAGGGCCTGATCCTGTCCCATTTTCCAGCACCAATGCAGCCATGCCAATGGGGCACGAACTGCATTCTGAGACGGGAGGACAGTAATGGAGGCCGACTCAAGGAAAGGGAATGTTAATTCCCTTACCTCAAAACTGCATTGCAGTTGCATCAGAGCTGGAAAGTTGGACAGGATTTAGCCCTCAGGCTGTAATCCTTACTCACCAGGAACAAACACTTCTATGCATTGGAAACAGCTAAGCATGATTCTAGAGGGAATATCTATTATTTCCCAAGATGTACAATGGTCCAGGGAAAGTCTCGATTCCTCCTTTTCTCACTCTACAGGCCTCTCTTTTCCTTTACTCCTTGTTCCACTGAGCCTTTTGTGCACAATAGTGTCACATTCTGCCAGGTGTTTTGGCTATTCCACAGCCTGTCATTCCACAGTAGCCATCCCCAATGCTCCCAAGAGGTTAGGGCTCAGCAGACTTTTAATTGTTAGTGCCCACAAGACATGTCCTGAACACCTTCATGTCTACTCTCCCAGCCACTCTTGGTCTGACTTGAAGGCTGACATCTTTCAGAACCTAGGAGTAGGCAGGTCAGTCTTGAGGAAAACCCCGTCTAGCACTGGGCATATAGCCGGTCTAGCACTGGGCATAACCAGCCCAGTCACTGCACTACGGATCAGTTGCAAACTCCCCACCCTTGGAGACATGCTGCCCTCTTGCCCCAGCCATCCCTCTCACTCACGCACTTTCTGGATTTTCCTGATCTGGTCAGAGAGTGTGTCTAACAGGCGCGTTTTCAGGAAGTCCGTCACCTTGGCCACTCGGCCATCAAGGTAGTAACTGGAATGAAAACGAGAAGGCAACAGTCAGAGAGGGGCTGCAGCTATGTGCTCTCCCTCACCCTGGCTAAGGACCGCGCCTCTGATGCCCACATCTGGGCCTCCCCAAAAATCATTCTCTGCTCTGGTAAGGCCAGCTCCTACTAGTGACCTTTATCTCCTCTACTGTTCTTTCTGTGCCTTCTGCCATGGGCTATCTATCCTCTATGCCTGGAACACATGACCCATAATTTCCCCTTCTTCCTAAAAATTCCTCCCCAAGTCTAACCCATCGTTTCAGTGAAGGCTTTCTTAAATTGCCTTAGCTTCATGTTGTCTGCACTTTCACTACTCATCATTTGTCAGACCCAGATGTCTTCTGCTTTCCATCTTATCCATCTAAATTTATATGCTCCCTGGACAGAGACTGCAATATTTCTGTTTCTGCATGGCGCCAAGAACCATCCTTGGTGTTAAATAAATATTAAATGATAATAGAAGTACTACATAAAATAGTTGTATTCATGGTAAACTAGCAGTTTTCAGAGTAAGCCTTTCTACTCAGATTTGAAAATTGATTGACGTGTTAAGTATAAATACAGCAAATACAGCAATTAAAACCAACCTCATATATTTCCCTGTTTAGGGACTAGAACCAAAACAGATGAAAGAAAAGGCAATGAACAACAACATGCAGACCCAGAAAAGACTTCTGAGCCAGTCACTGTTTCAAGAGACTCACAATGACCACATGTTGGCACCCATCATTAATACTCCCCATTAGTTGTTCTGAGGTTCCCAATGTAGGCATAGAATACAAGTGTAATGAATCAATAAGTAAATTACACAAAGAAGGACTAGATTTAATTCAGAAACAATGCTGTCAGTAAATTCAGCAATGGACCTCAGCACTAGATGGACATAACAAAAGGGCAATAATTTTTTTTTAAAATATACTGAAAAATAATAGGGAAATTGTGCTGGTGTTAACTCAGGCATTTGCTATCCCACCAGTAACCAATTCTTTCCAATATTTCCATTTGCCTCATTTGAGCATATCTCTTTGTTAATTATTTTTTGTTTCATTTAAGAAGTGGTGTCGCAGAGACCCCAGAAGGTTACATGCTGCTTACTGTTAAATTGAAAATAATTATGGCTTCCCTGTGTGTGAGTCATGGTCATGGTGGAGAGTCAGTAACAAACACGTAGAATCACTGCTTTAAAATGATGAGAGTACAAAGAATGGGTATCAGACCAAACCCACTGTCACATCTGGTAACGAAGTGGGAAGAGTTGTTTGGGCAAACATGGTAGGAATTTGGTGATATGACTAGCCAACATATTCACTACTTACAGTAAGAAATTTTTTAATAAATAAGTTTCTTAAATTTTTGTTATTTTAATTTAGTGCAGTGGTTCCAAAATTGTGCACTGTGGCCAACTCACAGGGCACTGCGGGATGTCCCTGGCAGCTTCTTCCCAGCTCTCCTGGGTGCTGCCATCTTGAATTGCCTGAGATCTCACGTGAACCAAGATGTCAGCACCCAGAAGAGCTGGGAAGAAGAGGCCACTTCAAAAGAAGAGCACTGTGACCATAGTACGTTTGGGACCTGCGGCCTGCTGCCATCAAGCTCCTTGCTAAGAGCAGTCATTTGAACCTCAATCAGTCCTGTGAGCAAAATAAGAACTGTGTGAATAATCAGGATGGGAAATTTGTCTATTTGCTTTAGAGATAGTAGAAAATATGGTTTTCTTAGTGTCAGGCATTAAAACAAGAAAGCATTATATATCTATCTCAGTGCAGGAAAGCACCTAATTGGGTTCTTCACTCAAGCTTTCCTAAGATGTTTTGGTTCCATTCTCATTCTTAGTTTAGAAGATCAGGCAATTGACATGATCAGAGAATTGCACTTAGGCAAAATGATAGCTTTTTCCCAAGAGTTCAAAGCACTTCCCATGTGTTATGTCGGTAATCCTGTAAAGTGGACCACTTCTATTATACACATATAACAGAAGGAGGTGGCGAGGGAAGACAATGACTGAATGACAGTAGCCACCTATGGACTACAGCTGAATAGAGATTTGCCCTGAGGACTTCTAGTTCACAGCTCATGCTTTAAACCACTCTACAGTGTTAGTCATCTAGCACAGTGTTATTCAAACTGTGAGTCAGAACCCACTAGCCTAAACTAGGCGGGTCGCAACTTGATGTCAGGTGAGTCGCGGAAAGCTGGGAGCAGCCACCTTGGAAGCTACAGAACTAACTCTTGTTATATTCCTTTTCTGAGTGTTAACAGTTTGAATTTTGAAGTGTGGTTTGTTTGTTTTTTAATTATTTTTTGTTCAGTGCTTTTACATCATATTTTATCCTAATCTTGCTTTCTGTCAGGGATGTTTCATGGTTGTACAATTGCTGCAGTCCAAGAATGCCAATTTGCATTTCAGGAGTGTCATTTTATTATGTTTCAATGATAGCACTTCCTGCCTGATGTAACTTCCTGGTTAATGACATCACATCCAGTGGGTCCCAACACAAGTGCCATTCTAAAAAGTGGGTCCCGGTCTAAAACGTTTGAATACCACTGGTCTAGCAGAAGCACATTATAAACCTGTACACAAGTCATATGAGAGTAAAATTTGCCATCATAAAACGAAAACCTGCCCCCCCCCATGTATAGTAAAAAGTGCACATTCTCTAGGGGAAAACGCAGCATCACCAAGTCAATGCACATTTTGCCAATTGTATAATAATAAACTAATGAGACACAAATAATTGACAATCAAAATGAAAAAAAATCACCATCTAAAAGCTGTGTTCTACAGTCTTATCACTGCATATTTGCTAGGTTGTCATATCTGTATGGGTGTGCTTGTTCAGGTAGGTGCCTGTCACCTGGCAAACAGTTTCCCAAATCCGTTTCTTTGATGTCTTATTCACTAAGTGGTGCTAAGCACTCTTCAAACATTTCAGATGCTCTCCACCTGGCCCCTAATAGCTGCTTTCCTGTATCTGCTCTGGTGTGATGACTCACGTTTCATATTAAAATAATCCTATTTCCTCTGCAGATTCCTCTTATAGAAGCCTGTTTTCTATAAGATGAGGAGTGGTATTTTCTCCGTGAGTTAGGATCTGTCCTGGAAAAGAGATAAACCTTAGGGACTTATTATATGGAAAGAGCCTCTCTTCCCACCCTGCCCTGGGCCACTCTCTTCTTTACCAGGAGCCCACTTTGTTCTCTGACAGGCAAGGTGTGCTTGCAGCCATTTTTATTTTCAGAAATTTTTTCAGCTTTTAAAAAAGTGTTCTTTAACAACTAAGAAGCCACCTAGCCAGATCCATGCCATATCACCAAGTAATAAGATGACTTACAATGCTTCCTTCTGAAAACTTTTTGTTTTACCATTCTTGTGTTCTGCTCACAAATGCTGACTTTCCCCATACTAAACATTTGCTTAAAATTTGTTTACTACAGTCAGGCAGTGCTTGAAGACAGATTTTACACTTCAGCCTACTGTAATCATGCAAAGAGTCATGCTACTAAGGGTCTGAGTTGCTCAGGTACAAAGAGTGTCCTTGTCAGTGTCCTCACAAGCAGCGCCGAGAGATATTGCTAATAATTTCTTGTTTTAACAGATGTCCCTGTTTCCCTGAATGATCAGGTGGAAGCAGCTCACTGAGATGCAGGGAGATCATTTTTGGGGTGCTTTGGAGGGTGGCAGAACCCCCACTGCGATCCCAGCCTACACACAGTCTTCCATACCTTTCAGACAAGCAGCCACAATTAGTGGACCAGACGCATTAGCCTCAGATGGGATTTAATGAGCAGAGTTTGATGGCTTCAGAGCAGCTGGTTTTGCTTTACTCCTCTTTATTGTAGAGGAACCTTTGCCCTATTATCTGACCCCTCCTTTTATTTCAGTTAATTGAATTAAAGCTACTTCCCAACACTCAGGAATTTCCAAATCCACTCTTGCTCCAGGAAGGTCTGCTTGGAATTAGAGCGTCATCACCTCCTCTCTTCATCTCACCCCTGCCCCAGGATTTTTGTCACTCTCAGTGGAAGGGGAGGCAGGAACCTTCCTGCTATAGCTATTGGACTGGGCATTGGGTTGCCAACTTTGGCGGAAGCTATTTCTGGAGATTAGTTTCCAACATGATACATTGGAAATTCCTGAAGGCTCTGTCAAAATCTCCAGGATTGCATCCAATGGTCACTGGAAGATTGATTCCTGACGATTCTCTGTCAATTCCGAAGTCAATGCTAACTGGGTATATACTTATACAATTCTAACTTATTTTGTTGTTTGGAAGCAGCCACAATCTCAGGCAGTCCGTCTGAGGCTTCAGGAAAGTTCTGTAAGGATGGTCTTTGCCCTAGAGAGCTGGGCACCCAGATAAAGAGACATGTACCACATGATATTTTGCATTTTTTATTTTCATTTCCTTTCTTCCATTTCAGTTCTTGGACCCTCAGCGGTTTCTCGTGCAAGGTGGATGCCTCTGCAGCTGAGTGCTCAGTGCAATTTTCAGTACAGCACTGTACATGTACACCTACCCAGTGCACCTCATTTGTTACTGGAACGAATTCATCATCACAACTGTTCCACCCAAAGCCACCCAGTGTATGAAAAGCAGCAGTCTCTCACATGGAACAGGAAACCTCTAAAACCTCTGGACCATACAGCTAATTTTCCACATAGCCAAGCCTAGCTTCACTGTGCAGCCCAGTCAGTACTGTCCATATCTTGCTGTATGCTAGGAGACTGAGAGCACAATCCTAACCTGGAGCTAGACTGGCACAGTTAGGCCAGCAAGGTTTGGCTAGCAACAGGGCCACCATAAAGCATGTCTGGACCACTCTCAGAGTCAGGGAGGATGGCGCATATGTGTATGCTGGCCTCTCTGACTGTGAAAGTGGTCCAAACATACTTTTTTTGTATGTCCCTTGTGCCAGCCAACCTTTGTGCTATGCTGTGCTGGCCTAACTCCAGGTTAGGATTAGGTCAACAGCCTCAGCACAGGACTGGGGTCTGTGAATGAAGGAAGTTCATTATGCAAGAGTGTAACCCATATCAGTGGCATTCCTACCGGGGGGGACACTAAGTTTTGTAGGAGCCTGAGCTCATGTGTAACATGGCCCCTCTCCCTCGCCCCCAGAGCCATTTGCAGCTTGGAGAACTGGCTCAGAAGCTCTACTCTCCAAGCTGCGAATGGCTCTGAAGATGAGGGGGAGGGGCTGCGTTACACAGGAGCTCACACTCCTGCGACACTTAGTGTTTTGCCCCTCCAGTAGGAACACCACTGGCTCAGATGATATTATGCACTAACACTGAACTCAAGCATACTTTGGAAGTTCTAATCCCATTTTGGTCCTAACTCCATCTACTTCACCGGAAGTAGAATTCCATGATACCGCCCAGGATGTACTTTTGTATGTACTACCAATGTTGCTCCCATATAGCCTGAGCCATTAAAGCAATAAGGGTGTGTTCATCTGAGGCTGAATGGGAACCTTGTCCGAGTTTAAATATTGGTCTAGAGGAGTTTTGTGATCCCTTCTCTCTGACTGATTTTACAGTGCTTCCCATTCTGTGTCAGACAACAAAGTGATCTGCAACCCACAAACATTCAAAATCATTGGTGAGTGCATCATTTTTTGGGGTGAAAGGGCTTCCTTTCTCACATGGGGTCTGGAGATTACTACCAAGTTTCCAAAATCTCTGAACCAAGGGATGGTATTATCACCACCCGTGGAACAAGGCCTGGGGGACAGGAGCTTCATGGCAGAAATGTCCATACAAGTCAGTGCCATCTTTGAACAACTTCATTCTGAGGAGGCCAGTACATAATGACCCCACACCATCATGGTTCTCAGGTTAAGAGAATGTCAGTAATGGGCACTCAATCCTTGCCTGTTTCAAGGCCGTTTTGTTAGGCACCAGAGACAGTAACAAGAGCAACCACTTCTTCAAGGGCAGTTGTCTACAAACCTCATCATTACAACTATTCATATTGCTACAACATAATTCCTGTCAACAAATTAAAAGAATGAAACCCAGAGCCTGATTATTTTGCCTTCAGTGGCACAACCAAATCCAGGCAACAAAATATAAGTCAGGCCAGGTAAAATGCTACATGGGCCTCTTTCCAAAGACATCACACAGTGTCGTCAAAGAGCAGGGGCACTGCTTTCTACAAAGGACAGTCTGAATTGTGAAACTGCTCTGAGTGCAACTCCCTATTCTGTGTTTTTTTCCCCCATTGTTTTTCTTCTGTGGCCATAAGAGCATCTTCTAGTGATTCAGCACTGACTCTGCATTTACAGTCAGCTCAGGGGCAACGGCAGCCCTGCACACCATGGCTTTTCACAGCAGTGAGCTGGATACAATGCAGGGCACAACCCAAACCAACTTTCCAGCACCTAGGTAAGGCAATGAAGCTCCATTCCCTTACCTTGAGGAGGCCTCCATGACTGCCCCCCCCAACTGCATGATGCAGCACATGCCCCATTGGTATACCTATGGCAGTGTGGAAAAGTTGGTTAGATCTGTGCCCACAAAAAGACAATTTCCTAGTTTTATTATTAAGGATATTTATGTATCCCTTCTCATCAAAGACGTTCACAGAGTGGTTTACAGTGGAAGTCAAGTAACTAAATGGCTCCTTGTCCCAAAAGGGCTCAAAATCTTAAAAAATGCAGAACACAAGCAAATTGACACTAGAAAAGACACTGCACTGGGGTGAAGAGGGAGGGTTTCGCCCTGCTAAGTATGAAAGGAGCACCAATTGATAAAGTACCTCTTTGCCCCATTAGTGGCAACTGCGGCCTTACATTGCCCTATGAAACATTCACCACACAGTAGGTGTCTGAGACTACATGATTCCTTTGCCACGGTAGAGAGCAATGGTGTGCTGTATGCTTGTCCCAAACTGCCTTGAATTGACACTGAAGCATGCAAGTGCTAATTTATCATTTAGGACCATCTTTAGCCTATTCTGGGCTTCGCACAAGGGAAATTCTGTCACAAAACAGCATAAGAACATAAGAGCCCCATACCAATGGTTCAGGCCATAGGCAATCTAGTCCAGCTTTCTGTACATCACAGTGGCCCATCAGACACCTCAGGGAGTACACAAGACTAGATACTTACATCTTGTTGCCGCTCCCCTGCATCTGGCATTCTGAGGTAGCCTACTTCTACAAATAAGGAGGTTGCACCACCCACCATGTCCTGTAGCCTACGATGGATTTTTCCTACAGAAATCTGTCCAATCCCCTTTTAAAGGCTCCTAGCCGAATGCCATCACCACCTCCTGTACGTCTCAATCATGTCCTCCCTCATGTGCCTTTTTTCCAGACTGAACAGCCCCAAATATTGTAGCCTTTCCTCATAAGGGAGGTGCCCCAGTCCAGTAATCATTTCTATTGCTCTCTTCTAAACCTTTTCTCATTCTACTATGTCCTTTTTGAGATGTGATGACCAGAACTGTATGCAGTACTTCAGGTGTGGCCTGACCACCAATTTGTACAATGGCATAATAATATCGGCCTCTTTATTCTCAGTCCCCTTTTTAATTATCCCAAGCATGGAATTGGCCTTCTTCACTGCTGCCACACACTGGGTTGACACTTTCATCGAGTTGTCTTCTAGCATCCCAAGATCTTTCTCCCGAGCTGTCACAGACAGCTTCACCTATATTGGAAATTCTGATTATTATTTTTTTGCCCCAATGTGCATCACTTCACACTTGCCTACATTGAAACGCATCTGCCATTTTGCTGTCCATCCCCTGCCCCCAGTTTGGAGAGATTCTTCTGGAGCTCTTCACAATCCATTCTGGTTTTCACCAAGCAGAAAAGTTTTGTGTAATCCGCAAACTTGGCCACCTCGCTGCTTATGCCTGTCTCCAGGTCATCTATAAATAAGTTGAAAAGCACTGGTCCCAGGACAGATCTTTGGGGCACTCCGCTTTTCACCTCTCTCCATTGTGAGAACTGCCCATTGACCCCCCACTCTCTGTTTCTTGGTCCTCAGCCAATTCAATCCATATCAGTAACTGCCCTCTTATTCCCTGATTGTGAAGTTTTCTCAGCAGTCTTTGGTAAGGGACCATGTCAAACACCTTCTGAACATCCAGATACATAATATCCACAGGTTCAGCAATACTTGTTCTTCTATATGTTTTAGGATTTTATCTTTGATTAGACTATCTTTGTTACCTGTAACAGACATTAGGCTGACCAGCCTGTAGTTTCCCAAGTCCCCTCTCCTTCCTCTTTTAAAGATTGGCATGACATTTGCTATCCTCCAGTCCTCTGGAACTATGGTGGTTTTAAGGGACAAGTTGCATACTTTTGTTAAGAGATCGGCAACTTCATTCTTCAGTTCTTTAATAACTCTTTAGTGGATGCCATCTGGGCCCAGGGACGTGAGTGAACACTAGGATTCCTCACTGCTTAGCCAGCTCTCTTTAAACACAAGAGCTGCTGCTGCTTCCCAAGGGTTTGTCTAGTGAGCTCACATAACTAGAAGAAGCCATTGCTGGTTTGCCACACCCATCTCCTTTCCATGAAGACAGGACAGCAGAATGGAGAAGGCAGTCTCAGATTCGGTCTCATTCCCATTGCACAGATTATTGGCCAAGTCCAGTCTTTGTCTCCAGCTCAAATTACTCCTCCTTGTCATATGGTTAGCAATACTAATATGTCATATGGAAAGGGAAAAAAAAAGAAATACCTACTGTTGCCAGGTAACAGCATCCACTGTGTTGCCTGCCACCTTCATGAACCTGTGAGATGCAGAAAATATGTGAGCTTCTGGGCATGAGAAAGGTTCACAAATCTATGCATACCACCACCCCTTAAATAAGGCCAAGTATGACCCACAGCTCTTCTCCTTCCCAGTACTATGCCAGTATTGAGTCACTGGGCTTTTGTCAGAGCCTAACTTAGAAGTGAAAACGTTAAATCCACCACAGCCAATATTCATTTGTACTACAGCTCTAATCTGAAACCATTTTCTTCTGGGAAAGGAACACCTACTCCAAGTTTAGCTCATCTGTGCAGCTCCCACTAAATGAGTGGCCAAGAGTCCTCAGAGCCACTAGGGAGGCATTACAGCAGTGGTGTCATCTAAATGATTTAAGAACAGGTACTCATTTTTGATTGGCATGTGTTGGGACCCACCCACCAGAAGTGACGTCATAAGCCGGAAGTGAGGTCGTGGCAGGAAGTGACATGAAAAAAGCTCTTTTTGAGGCCTCAGACAATTTTAAACTGACCCAACAGTTGCAGCAGTATTCCACAGCACCCCCAGAACATGTTAAGGAGGCCTGGCATCATGTTAAAGTGACCCAACAGTTCCAAAACCCCGGAGCAGCTCATTTTTCAGTGGCAAGGCAAGGCAAGGCTCTGCTCGCTGCCTGCCTGCCTGCCTGGCTCTGAGAACATGCAGGCAACTCAAACATGCAGGAAATTCAAACGTTGCAGGGGGCGGAGTCGACAAGTGGGCGGGCGAATGGGCGGGGCCAGCCATAATCCTAGAAAACGGTACTCGCGTACCCCCACGTACCCCCTGCATGACATCACTGCATTACAGTAATCTCAGATCCAAACTCTGTGTTTTAACCAAGACCTGAGTCCCTAATCTGAAAGGTCCAAGCATGATGCACACTATCTTCCCAGAAAATCTTTGTTCCAAGAGCTTCAAAAGTATAATCCCTACTAATGGTCACCTGCCTCATCCCTTTGATTATTTTTAGGAAGGCAGGTAAACAATTATTTGTTTTACCTTAAAGAGTCTGCACAAACTGGGTCACTCATCTAATGCAATTTTCCATGCTCTGCTGTGTGCAGAAAGAGCACATGACTGAAGCAGAAGTTAACATGCTATGCCCACGTTCATTCCGAGCAAGGAATGAAAAAGAAGGTTAGTTTTCAGTGCAGTGAAGTGCCTTTATCTTTTGATTAAAGACATGGAGGATTTATGTCACAACTTTAATATTTAAATGTAGCTACGCATCTGGACTTTAACTTATTGCTACTTCTCTTTCTTCCAAAGAAAAAGGAGGATCATACTAAAACATTTTTTTCTTTAGATTACAGGATTTCTAAATAGAATGCACACCACTTAGAATGCACACCACATCCTATCCAACGTTTCAGGGCTGATGCAGCCACAAGCAACCCCAAGGTAATGGAACAAACATTCCCTATTGAGGAGGCTTCTGTGACTTCACTGCAGGATGTAGGGCATGCCCTGTTGGCATGGCCGCATCGGTGCTGAAAAATTGGATAGGAAATAGTCCTTACAGTGCAATCCAATGCATGTCTTCTAAGAATTAAGCCCCAGTGTGTTCAATTGTCTTACTCCCAGGAAAGTGTGGATAGGACTGCATCCTTATACCTCATATATGTATGCTAGTACAAACCACTGCATGATGTATCAGAAAAAAATACAGGCATCACCCTGTATCTGTGGGGGACAGGTTCCTGCTTTTACCGCAGATACCCAAAGCTGTGGATAATAACAAATTCTTCTCAAATCCCCCTGCCCAGTTATGCTCATGACTCACCTCTCTTCAGCTGCATTCTAGAGTTTTTCTTTTTAGTTTCCAGCATGCTAGGGTCGCATGCTTTTTTAAAATTCTAGCGTGACCCCATGCTATAACTTTTACCAGGAACCTTGAAGCTAGGAAAGATGGCTGCCACCATGTGACATCACTTCCCACCTATTTTTCTATTGAAACAAATGCAGGACGCTGTGAAAAACATGGCAGCCTCCATAGTGTACGGACTTTATGGCAATGAGATGGCAACCTTCATACAATTGGTTTCAATGACAGGAAATGAGGGGAAGCTATTTCGTTGTTTTTAAATTAACCATTCTAGAAGCATGCTAGTAGCATGCTGGAAACATCACTTCCGGCAATTCTCCTAACTAAAAAAAGAACACAGTCTTTCTTTGCAAATGCTTTGCAAAAGGAAGCTTTTTCTCTCTTTTGTTTTAGAACTGAAAACAGTGAGAACCCAGATTCATAGCTGCTAGAGGAATGCTAACAGGAAGTGGACAGCAGAGGAAGCAGACAGATAGTGAGAACACTAAATTCTACTTCCTGTTATCATTCTCACTGTTGCCTGCTCTAGAGTTCTTCTGGAAGCTACAAGTCTTGGTTCTTGCTGTTTGCTTCCTTTTCCAAAGCAAAAGGAAGAAAAAGCTTCCTTTGTAAAATGTTTGCAAACAAAGAGAAGTGAGTTATGAGAGCAATGGGAGGCAGGATTTGAGAACCCCAGATAAGTGAAATTGCAAATATGGGGACTGTAGAAATGGGGGTGGGGTGGGGGGAAATGCCAAAATATCATAATTAGCAACTGTTACTGTATTTACTATTTACCTCTTATCAGTGGCATCATCCTGGCGGAACGGCCTGGTACGCCGTTCCGCCAGTTCCGCGGACGGGCCCGTGCCGTGCCGCCTCTCCTGAGGACGGGCGAGCTGCTCCTGGCCCCTCCCTCCCTCCCGCGCATCCGAATCGCTCTGAAATGGAGCGATTCGAGGCGCAGTGAGGCGCAGTGAGGCGTGGCTACCCTCCGCCATACGGGCGGAGGGCTGCCAATCATCCAGGCATTCCGGTTCCTGGCGCGCCCGGATGACTTCTCTGCCTCTTATGTTTGAGAAAACTAGCTTGTATTAGCATATTATCCAATACACCTTTTCTTTAGACAAACTGTAGTTCGTTTTTTCCTCAAATAACCCTATTCATGAATCCTTGGTCATCCAAATTTTTCCCAGATTATATTCCTTTACATTTGATACCTCTAACAAGATATGAATGGACATGGGAGCGCCCAACAATCTGCTGCCTGAGGTGACTCAGGGATGGGCTGGCCCTAGCACTGACAATATTCTAACAGAGGCCAAAGCAATGCTAAGTAGCATGGTCCTGTTACTTTGAATGTTTTTGATAAGTTGCAGGTGCTAATTCAACCCAGGCTGGCATCTTTGCAATAGCATCACATTACTAAATCATGTTCAGTACAAACATTTCTCACCAGTGCTGATCACTTAGCTATTTCCTGATTCAGCAAAAATTTGGGGTTGTTGTTGTTTTTTTAACAGGCAGTATTTTACATTTGTTTTCACTGTATTTCAATTGTTTCCCACTCAGCTGTCTAAAAAAATTATCGTAATTGCTTTGAATCTAACTTCGATCCTCTAGTCTAGTGGTATTCAAACTTTTTAGACCGGGACCCACTTTTTAGAATGGCACTCATTCTATGATGTCATTAACCTGGAAGTGATGTTGTGGCAGGAAGTGACATCATCAAGCAGGAAGGGCTGTCATTGTAACATAATAAAATGTCACTCCTGAAATGCAAATTGGCATTCTTGCGACTGCAGCAATTGTACAACCATGTAATATCCTTGACAGAAAGCAAGGACAAAATATTATGTAAAAACAGTGAACTAAAAATTTAAAAAAAAACAACCCTCGCTTGAAAATTCAAACTATTAACACTCACAAAAGGAATATAACAAAAAAGGTCTGCAATTTCCAAGATGGCTGCTCTCAGCTTTCTGCGACCCACCTGATGTCAGGTCACCACTCACCAAGTGGGTCCCGACCCACAGATTGAATAACACTGCTCTAAAGTGTCTGAATCCTAACCAACTTTCCAGCACTGGCATTGCTATGACAATGGGGCATTTCTGCATTCTGCAGTGGAGTAGTAGTCACGGAGGCCTCCGCAACGTAAGAGAAGGTTTGTTCCCTTACCTCGGAATTGCATTGCCCTTACCCCGGTGCTGCAAAGTTGGCTAGGATTGCACCCTTAGACTTGTGTACTCTGCAGATTTGATCAGCATGGTCTGCAATTTCAGCGGTGTCACAAAACAGGAAAAGTGGTATTTCTGCTAAGTGAATCAGCTTCTGTCAGCATGAGCGCAGGCATACTCTTGCCTTCTATAGACAAATTCATCAGGCAGAACATAGATAGCTTCTCCATCTTAAAGTTCCCTACATGCAAGTATGCTAGCAGGATCATGCCATGTGCTGCACCTCCTTGGTTGCCACCCTGCCTGGTGATGGTTCTTGTGCTGTAGAGAGCCTAGTAGTGATAATACATTTACAAATACAAATTAGATAATTCTTTGAATGACAGAAATAGTGTTCAGATGGGGAGTCTAGTGCTATATCAAGTACCCAGCTGGAACCAACTGGACAAGCACTTGGCCAGATGCCCTCTTCTTTGGAATGCAAACAAGGCACATTCATGGAATCAGCTGATATACCAACTTCCCCATTTTTGCTCTCTTGTTCTCTGGTATTCACACAGCAGCAACGAAGCATAACCCAAACGCTTGTTGTCCAAATGGGACGCCTAATTGAAGAACACATGACCATGCGATTATCAATCTAATTTGAGATTATCAATCTAATCAATCTTATTGATAATTTGAGATTATCAATCTAATTTGAACATACAAGTTATGTAATCACTTGTTTTTTTCTGCTGGATGACATTTCCTTCTACTTTAGCTGCATGTTAGAAATCCACTATTTCTATTTTGCACATGTGAAATGGTATTAAAAGCCTTGCTAAAACAGTGGCATACTGTACATGCCATATTGGCTTGAAGTTTGCTAGCTTGGTTTTCCCTGTTGTCATCTTTATAAATCTATGCCAGCCACTAGCAATTACCCTGTTTTCCCCACAAGTGCTTAAAATAGATTGATTTATAACCCATTCTAATAACTTCCAGAGTATAAAAGTCAGATTAGTGGGTCTATAATTCCTCAAGTTCTCCTTTCTTGCCTCTTAAATATAGACATTATATATTTGTCCTCCTTCTGAGACCTCTTTTGTCAACAAGGTCTCAGAGATAACTGCTAGGATCCCATGAGATTGCTTCTGCACTTGATGGTTATTCTTTGATGTGTGCCTTTCTCGCCTGACCCACATCTGTTTTCCCTCCTTGTTTGTCATGTATTGACTATAAAGAGCACACCAGTCTATAGAGTGCAGCTTATGTGTCAGAGGAGAGGGATGTGAATTGGCAAGCAGGGAAGAATGATCCCAGACCTTGAAATATCAGGGCCACTTCACATGCTGCAGAAATTAGCGGGTACACTCTTGTATACTTTATGTATTAATGGTATTCAATCTAATGTGCGAAAAACAAAACAAAGGTTTTTACCACATGCATAATGCACATATATGTGGTGAAAGCATATGAGAACCAGTGACAGTTTCCTGTGTCATGTTACACAGGGACAAAAAAAAGAGATTAGTATGGCTTTCACATGTTACAGGGCCAGCATGGGCACACACAATACATAGATGTGTATTTTATAGTCCTGTGGCATGTTGCATTAATTAGGAATTTCCAGGAGAAAAAACTTGCCTTGCTCATGTTTTTGTGCTGAGAGTTTTTCTTCAGCTGTCTAGCTAAATGTGTACCTAATATTTATTTATTTATTTATTTATTTATTGGGTTTTTATTCTGCCTTTCTGATCACAGATAGTTTAGAGAGTTAAAAACAAAAATAATGCATGCAAATAAAGAAAACTGTAACAAACAATGCACAATATAATAGCAGTGCAGCACAGAGAAAAATTAATCACAAGTCAGGTGAAATACAAAGGTCTTTACATCCCTAATAAGGACTTGATAAAAAATCACTAACTACTTCACACAAATGATGAAACTACAAGGATCAGTTTATATTAGGATGCCCATCTTAAATAGATCTCTTTGCTCCGGATATCTTAGTTGGTATCAGGTTAAAGGGAAAAGGGAAAACAGGCCTTGAAAACAATTGTTACATGCTTAAAGGATGTGGGGCAAGAAGCAAAAAGTTTATTTTTCAGGCATGTAAACTTAGATTTGGAAAAATGTCCTAAACGTAAGTGTGGTGGGATGGTGGTACCCAAGAAAGCTGCCAAATTTCCCCCTGCAAGGTTTTAGGTTTAGCTTTTGTGAATCCTGCCACTAGCAGAGGCTTGGGGTAATGATGCTTAAGGGCTCTACATTTCTTAGTCCTCAGAGACCCACATCTGTTTGGAAATGGTGACGTATCACTTTCCCCAAAGAAAACAGGATCAACATTATAGACTGGTAAAGACAAAAGCTGTTAGAATATGTAATGCCATGTGCACAATCTGACAATGTTCACAGTCTGATGTACGTAGACAACTGTGAATATGGGACAGTTGTCTACTATGTTCATCACTTGAGAGGTCATACATAGCAATCACATGTCCTGCCAGTTTTTATCTGTACTAGAAAATCTTGAACATATCTTATTTCGAAGGGAGGAGACAAATCACACCACTGGATTCAAAAGGGTTCTATTCATATAAAATAGTGGTTCTCAAGCTTTTTAATACTGGGGCCCACTTTTTAGAATGACAATATGTCTGGGACCTACTGGAAGTGATGTTATGGCCAGATGTGCTGTCATTGTGACACCAGAGCCTGCTGCGTTCCTGAGAATGCAGCAAGAAGTTGGGTTATTTCTCAGCCATTTTCCAATAGCAAAGCGAATCAGAAAAAAAAAAAAAAAGCCTATTTACAATCTTGACATAGGCAAATCAACCACACAGCCCTCCCTCTTTCAGCCTCCCATCTTCCCACATTTTCAATATGGCTGTTCTAGGTGCTTTGCAACCCACCTGAAACTGGCTCGTGACCCATTGATGGGTCCTGACTCATAGTTTGGGAACCACTGATCTAAAATGTACACTGTTCAGGGTAGGTTGATAAATATATAAAACAAAAATATATGTTAGTTGAAAATGCAGCCAATGGAAGAGGCTTAAATCAAATAAAGCATGGGGGGGCGACATAAAAATACCATGCAGAGACTCATACAAAGAAAATTCACTTATTTAGAGCCACATAATTCTCCTTCCCCCCAAAAATCAATCAATCAATCAATCAATCAATCTATCTATCTATCTATCTATCTATCTATCTATCTATCTATCTATCTATCTATCT
>JAJKFI010000002.1:26079252-26138688 GCA_029204185.1 Lerista edwardsae
TCTATCTATCTATCTATCTATCTATCTATCTATCTATCTATCTATCTCCATTACATGATCAAATACCTACTATTGAAGGAAGGCTGGTTATACACTTCATCGCAGTTTCACACTTCGAAAGCGTTTTTTTGTTTTTTTTAATTGCTCTGGCTTCTGGTTGCCAGGGAGGCCAAACGTTGGTGCAGATACATCAAAGGATTTTTTGGTTATGTGGTCAGGCTCATAGTCTGACTGGACGACAATATGACAAACTGAGTACTTTGCCTTCAAATGTCATATATTTTGTTAAGAAGTCAGATGGAAGACCTTTTCTTAAATAAGACAAACTAAGATATGTATATGATTATTCCAAATTAAAACTTTAAACCATTAAAGAAAAAAATTGGTACTTCATCTTACAAAAAAAAAGAATTCACACTACAAAAATAAGCAGGAAAATCTGGAACACATCTTATTTCAAAGGGAGGAGACAAATTTATGGGGGCAATGTCTCCTGATGCCTCCTCCCCCAAGCTATGGGGCCTGTGCATGTTTAAAATTTCTCAGCCCACAAAACCTGGTTTAAATTTTTATTCAGGTGCTAAGTCATCCAACCAATGTGGCCTACAGAGCAGACACAGAAACACCAGATACAATAAAAACACTTGGCCTCATTGAGAGGGTTGTAGACAGCGCAACATTTCCATTTTTAAGAAGCCTGTCTACAGGAAGAGAAAGCATAATCACTGTGATATGGAAGCACACTCATCATGTTCTCGTCACACGTACCTAACCCTCTCCAGGGCCAAGGTCCCAGAAAACCAGTTCTGTTAGTTTGTAGCAAAAGCCAGCTGTTTGCACTAGTGATTGGTTTCTGTCTTGTGACATCATGAATCTGGCTTCCTCCCTCTCTCCCTCCCTCTTTGGAGCACTTTTGCAGATTTTAAAAGTTGATTTTTCCTCCTTTTTTGTGTGTGAAAGGCACAAATGAACTCTTGATTGCTTAAACATACAAATTGCACTTCAAAAAAAAAAACCCTCAAGAAAAAAGGTAGACAACCTGCATAAAGTTTGGGAATAGGAACAAGGCAGCCCACTCAGTGTTTGACTTGCTGTTAAGTACTTCTGTCAAAGGCAGAAGAAAAGCCAGGCTTGCTCTGAGGGAAGAATCAGGCAATGAACCCTCTTTATAAGGCACCCCAAGGCTCAAACAGTACAACCCTGTCAAATGTTATTGGCCCTGATGGCTTACCCTGGTGCAAACGCTGCTGGAACTAGCATTCTGGCAGTGGAATGTGCTTTACAGCACTGTAAATGCTGTTTTGGAAGCATACAGAGACACACATTCTGTACTACCACCACTGATGGTGGAAAGCATACAGAGCAGTGGCAGTGGCATGCATGGCAAAGAGGAGCCACACCAACATTGGTAAGTTAGAACAGGGCAGGGGGAGGGCAAGGGGTGCCAGAGGTGAGGGGAAAAGCACCCAATATAAGCAGTTTGTGCCACTGTCCTCTCCAGAGCCAGTCAACACTCCCCTTTGCCTCTGCAGACTTACTCCAGCTCAACAGCTGGCAGAGGTTCAAGGAGACCCATTGATGATCAAGGGGCTTATAGAGGGATAAGGGAAAATATTTTCCTTTACCTCTTCCAAGCTTCCTGATTGCCCACCACCACCATAGCATGCAGTGCATACTGTTTTGGGGTGGCTATATTATAGTGAGGAAAAGGATAGGATTGGGCTGTTTGTTTTAGCCAATAGCAGATCAGGACCACCAGTGGGAGCATTTTTCCATGGCAAACAGCTGAATCCAGGGATCTCTGTGGATCAGGGCTGTGGTGACAGACAGGGTTAAAGACCCACCCCACCCCCAATTTCCCTCCTTTAGCCACCTGAACTAATGACTCAATCCTATCATCAGGCTGAACGGCCAGAACTTGGGGTCCAAGAGTGCAGTCTGACATGGCATCACAAAATGCAACATGCTGTCATGCATTACCCAGTCATTGCTGTTGCACCAGCCATGCAGCAGCAACCCTCCCAGAGTCCCTGGTGCTAGTAAGTCAGCAGGAGGCAGGCTGCAGGTGGAGAGGGGAAGTTGAGAGGGTGGATCTGGTGGCAGTTGTGCACACTAGGAAATCATAACAAAATAAATACTTGTGCCACACATCATGAGACAATGGCACATGTGGGTTTTTTTAAATTTCCCTATACAATATCACTGCCAAGCAGTGAAAACAGGCTTGAGTGTGACAAGGACCAAGGATCTCTGTGACACGCTGTAATGCTCCAATATATTCCCCGTTGTCTCTATCCAAACATTAATTAGTCAGAAGTTCATCTCCAGCTCAACAATATTTGGATTAAATATGTCTCCTTCCTGCCTGATACTTTCCCCAACCAGACCAGTTATGCAAGAAATCAGCATATAAAACATAAATAATGAAGCTTTTGTTCAACTTACACTGGATAAATAGTACCAATAGAGAAAAAAGGCTGAGATCATGACTAGTTCTTAGAACATTCTGGGAAGCACAGAGAATTACTGGTGACACCCATACCTGCCTCTCTTTGAACAGGCCTCAATACAAACAAATGTATTCCATTCAAACCTTTCCTACATTTCCACCATGACCCCCGCCCCCTCTGTCTCCTCTCCTCTCTCTCTGTCAGATGGTACTACATGATGGCTCATGAACATGGCAGCTGTTTCATAAGGAATTCCTTCAGTGAGAACAGAAAAGCAGCTACCATTCTGAGGGAGTTGTCATAACTGCCGGACATCTGTTAGTGCTTTGGACTGGCCTTTTCTGCGTGGCACCCCATTCTCACCCACTCCTCAAATACAAATATCCTCACATGGATGTCCTGACTACAGAGACTGCCAGCCGTTCTCTTTCCACAAGGATGCTGTTAGTGAAAATCAATGGACATTTTTGGCAGGTGCAGCTTTTATACAGGGAAGAGAAAAGCAGCACCTGCTGAAATTTTATCTTCAAATATTGGTAATACAGGAACTCTGACCTCTTCCATCATCTAATCTACCAGTGGATGAAAAGAGCTGGCATGATTATCAGAGCAGCACAAACTGCAGGCTGGTGCTGTGGAGATTATTGCTGCTGAATGTGTGCATTCTGTTAATGGTCTCATTTATAGCTTTGCGTGTCAACAATGTCTCTTGCCCAGAGCCACTGAACCCTTTAAGCGCTTCCCTCCATGCTCTTGAAGCCCGCAGTTATGTGAGAGCACCAGACCTAGAAGTCAGCCTCTTTCTGACGCCAGCCAGAAACCCCTGTGTGATTTTGCTGTCCTTGTTTAATCCTGCATGACCCCTGGAGCCATGCTTCCCTCAGAGATTGAGCCCACGGTCATCTCCGCAGTCTCACTGCTAACACCTCAATTGTTCCTTTGGGATCTGGAAAGAATACTGCGATTCCTGACCCTCCACACCACTCAATACAGGCTGTTCCCTACAGCTCTGGTTGCCTGAACAGCCTAATTAACACTTCATCAAATGGGCTGGTTGTCCCATCTGTAAAAATTCACTTGCACCTGTGCACATGCTTGTCTCTGGTTCTGTGCTCTGCCCTGCAGGCAGGCAGTTCAGGCAGTACTAAAGGAGCAAGAGACAGCCAGCTCCCCAGGCACTCAGCCAGCCCCAGGCATGGCAATACTTTTGCTGAGTCCACCAGTCACACTGGTTCAAAATCCAAAGAAGCTGGATTCTGGCTAGTCAGGTGCAGTAGCATAGCCAGAAGGGGGTGGCACAGTAAATACTTCAGGTGCCACAATGCATTGTGCAAGCTGCCTCTTCCACTTGCCATCAAAGCCATTCTGAGCAGTGACAGTAACAGGCAGGTGCTCACCAGAATGGCTCTGACAGCGAGTGGGAGGGGCCGCTTACACTGCACAGTGCAATGCCTACAGTACTTACCACGTCATCCTCCCTCTGGCTACACTAATTGCCAGGTGCAGAGGATCTACTGATTTTTAAAATGTATGCTCAACCTTTCCTTTAGAAAAGAAGCCAAGGGTAGACTTGCCCAAGAGTGCTCCATCCTATAGTAATCCCTACTGAGATAACTGATGGATCAAGTCAGATAGCAGCAAAGGTTCTGTAGCCCACAGCAAAGATAAATATGAAGCAAAGTAGGGCAGGACAGGGCAAAACTGCACATAGGATCATGGGGCAGAAACACTAGGTAGTGAGCAGCAGCACATGGAAGCCACTTTAGGTCCTCAGATTAAAGATGTGCCCATGGCTCAAAAAGTTTGTATAGCAGGTGGAGCATGTCATGCATCCACGCTCCTGGTCAATCAGATGAGTAGGTAGGACCAAATCATTCCATAATATCTTTCTTTTATTAGGTCTGAGTGGTGGTGTGCAGGTTCAGCCTGACTGGCAAACCCACTTCAAGAGTGACAGGACCACTGTGTCCTGGATAACTGTGTCGCGGTCAAACGCATCTTGGAATTGGATATTTGCGTCCATTCTTTTTGCATCCCAGACATTTGTGCCCCAATATATGTATATTTATATTAGATATAGTATTTTATTTTTAAAACTCAAAGAAAGGGTTAGGATTAGGGCTGGGATAAAAGGCATATGTAACATGGGGTTTGTTGTCCAATTATAGTTGGATGCAATAACTGAGTGTCACGTCTGTCATGGCGGGGCAGCAGAGATCCCCGGTGAGAGCCGGGTGCAAGGGTGGCAACGGGGCTTGGCGGTACATCCGGCGCCTCAGAAGGATGCTCTCGACACTGGCTGTTGCTCTTGACACTGGCTCTTTAATCTGGTCAGCGCTTTTACATTCATTGAGCCCTGTTGCTCCACAGGGCTCGCTCACAGTCTATAGCGAGCGGCACCACGTTTGGCGTGCTCGCTGGTCTGGTCTGGGCCACCTGCGCAGAGGGGCTGGGTCGCTTTCCTTGTGGCAGGGGTTGTAGCCCGGTAGGTCCTGTTGGAGGGCAACCGCTTCCTGCGGGCTGGATCTTGCCCCGCCGAGTCTGCTCGGGCCCGAGGCCTTGGCCCACATGGGGGCCGTCAGGACCCTTGTGGGGTTCCTGGCAGTAGAAAGACCCCTGTTGGCCCGAATGGTCTCCCTTGCCAAAGGCCTTCCCAAGTGTGGGCTCCAAAGCCCCTACAGGTAAGGCAGTTGCAAGCCTCCCTGCACATCCTTTCCCCCAGCCAGCCGGCCAGAGACTGCCCCTTCCAGCCAAGCCAGGCTTCCTTTTAAGGCCCAGGCTCCACCTCCAGGCCCTGCCCTCTCCTCCCCGTGATCTCCCAAGGCTTCTGTTGAGGCCTTCTCCTGCATCGGCGTAAGGCCTGGGGCTGGCTCCTGCACCTGCCCTCCCGGCCATAGGTCTGGATAGGCCCTGCTCTTCCCTGGGTGTAAGGGCCTCCAGCCTCCCATGGTTGGCGAGGCCTCCTCACTTGGCCCATTCCCCAGGGCTGGGTGACTCCAGGGGTCGCTCCCCGCAAACCCCCTCTGGCGGTAGTCGTCCCGGTCCTGTCTGGGGTGACACTGGGATTAAAACACACACACACACACACACACAAACAAAACCAGACATGAATGTCCAGGGACACTAATGACCAGGGTGCATTTAACCATAACACAATAATCCAGGACACAAATACCCTAGTACCCACTTCAAGCTCTGCTGTAGTTCCACTTCTGGGCAGGTTGCCTGCACAGATCACAAAGTTAGAAGGAACATAATATATACTTGTGGGTCAACCTATTGCCCCCAAAGAGGGTATCCTATTCCTATTAAAAAAACAAAACCTTTACCTAAAAAGCAACCCTAACAGGGACCTGCGCGACCTTGTTTTGAAAATCTTTGAGCGGGTTCACAACATCTCTAAAAGCAGTTTTCCCTTCTTTAATCTTTCTCCTCGTAATTGAAAACTAGGGATGTGCAAGAATTTTTCCCCTATTTGTGCTTTAAAAATGTAATTTGTTTTGATTTGTTTCATTTTCCATCATTTTAATTTGATTTGTTTCATTTGGTTTTGGTTTTCTCATTCATTTTGAGTTTTCCATTGATTTCAGTGGGAGACCCAGCCAGGCTTCTGGTGCCTGTAACTTTGGTGTTTTCCATCCAAATGGCAAAACGTTCTCAGGCATTCTGCTCCTCCTTCAAGGTAACTGACTTGCCAAATTTCACAGATACTGGAAAAAGGGTCCCATTTTAGAGGCAATTTTTTAAAAGGCACATGTGCAGTATTTTAAGTGTCTCATTGCTTTTAAAAGGAGATAAGACCCAACTGCTCACTTCCAATCTGTGCATTTCCATCCGATTGGAATGCAGTTTGCAGACTTTCTCCAACCCCTTCAAGAGGGCCAAACTTACCAATATATTTGTATCATGCCCAAAGAAATTATGCTTGGATACTGTTTGTGAAACTGAACACTTTCCAGTTTGTTCACATCCTTACTGAGCTGTGGTGTCCAGAAGACATGGTGTCATTCCTTGTAGAAGAGCATACCATATTTCCCCAAGTATAAAATGCACCTTTTTTCAATAAATTGGGGCGCTAAAAAATGGGTGCGTCTTATACAAGGGGGCGCTCCATTCTCCGTGCTCCTGCATGCCTTAAAGAGCCGGCGGGAGCGCGGAGAACAGAGGGCAGCGCTCCCGCTTGCCTTAAAAAGCTCCCACTGGCTCTTTAAGGCAAGTGGGAGCATGTGCTCCCGCTTGCCGGCTCTTTGAGACAAGCGGGAACACGGTTCTTAAAGAGCCGGCGTGAGCTTGTCTTAAAGAGCCGGCGGGAGCGCTGCCGCCGGCTCTTTGAGACAAGCGGGAGCACGGTTTTTAAAGAGCTGGTGGGAGCTTGTCTTAAAGAGCTGGCGGGAGCGCTGCCGCCGGCTCTTTCAGGCAAGCGGGAGCACATGCTCCCGCTTGCCTTAAAGAGCCGGCAGCAGCGCTCCCGCTTGCTGGCTTTTTAAGGAGCCGTGCTCCCGCTTGTCTTAAAGAGCCGGCAGCAGCGCTCCCGCTTGCCGGCTTTTTAAGGAGCCGTGCTCCCGCTTGCCTTAAAGAGCCGGCAAGTGGGAGCGCTGCCCTCCGTTCTCCGCGCTCCCACCGGCTCTTTAAGGCAAGCGGGAACACGTGCTCCCCCTTGCCTTAAAGAGCCGGCAAGAGCCGGCAGCAGCGCTCCCGCCGGCTCTTTAAGGCAAGCTCCCGCCGGCTCTTTAAGAACCGTGCTCCTGCTTGCCTTAAAGAGCCGGTGCAAGCGGGAGGCAAGCGGGAGCATGGCTTCTTAAAAAGCCGGCAAGTGGGAGCGCTCCCACCGGCTCTTTAAGGCAAGTGGGAGCACAGAGAACTTTTCTCACGGAGAACGCACAAAATTAAGGTGCGTCTTATACATCGGTGCGCCCTATACATGGGGAAATACGGTAATTTATTCCTAGTTTTTTGAGTCAAATCTTCTACTAATACAATGTAAAATATCACTTCTTCTGCCTGGCAACTACACAAACACACCCTTCATATTTGTGCACAGTTACTCCTTCTTTACGTTTGGCTTTGATGGATTTCTTCATGTTGCTGTGGGCTATGTTTTGGGGTTTATCGAGGGCCCAGTCCTATCCAACTTTCCAGCGCTGATGCAGCCGTGCCAACAGGGTGTGCACTGCATCCTATGGTGGGAGGGGGCAGAGGCAGTGGTGTCATTCAAATGATTAAGGAACAGGAACTCACTTTTGATTGGCACTTGTCGGGATCCACGGCTGGAGGGAGGCCCAGGCACGCAGCCTACCTACCCGTTGCTTCTTCCCTCGCCGCTGGTAAGGTAAAATTCTGCTGCTGCCGCCGCTTTCTTCACTTTCTCGTGCCGCTGCCTGCTGCCTGCCTGCCTCGCTCACACAAAGTGCAGGCAACGGCTGCCACATGCAGTGCACATGCGCGGCTGAGGCAAGCCAAATTCAAATGTTGAAAATAAAAAAAAACCCTGAACCAGCCACGGAGCCCGTTAGATCCGGAACACCCGTTCTGGTCCGTTCCCCCTGAATGACATCACTGGGCAGAGGCCTCCTCAAGGTAAGAGAACATTTGTTCCCTTACCCTGGAGCTGCATTGTCCCAGAACTGGGACGTTGGGCAGGAATGAGCCCTAAGATCATTTAAAACATTCATGCTCTGGGGAGTTTGCCCTCCCACCCTGTTTTGTATCAAAGCTTCAGCCAATCTGTGCTATATCCTCTCTCTCCCTCTCCATATATTTATCAGGGCAGCTTAGGACTTTCCACTCTTTAGATGAAAGAAGGGAAATCACAGGAAGTGTGAATCAGAGCGTGTATTCCCAGCTTGGATGTTTGACAGGGACAAGAAAATAACTAGTTGTTCCTGATAATGATGACTCTATCAAATATTTTGAGCATCTGACAGGAAAAAATGGTTAAATAGAACTGAGCCATGTGGCAGGAGAGCAGCCCAAGGGACAAGGAAAAATATAATAAAGGGAGTCAGTGACAGAGACATGGAATGACTGATCTGACAGACCTGGCAACATTACCACTGTGGACTGTTTAAACTAAGATGTCAGGGTATGTTTGTGGTCTTTCCAGTGGCCGTCCCTTATCTTCCTAACAGCCAGGCACTAGCCTTCCTTGCTGGCCAGATTCAAAGGTGCAAATCCATGAGAGTGCAACCTATACTGCCAATACATCATTCAAAGAGGGCTTCCATGCCTTGAACAGGTTCGGGCAGGCATGGCTTTTCTTATTAGTGAGTAGAGAAGTCACATCTACAGGGGCTTTCATTGCCATGCAGCTCTTGAGAACCAGGCAGTTCTCAAGTGTAAGAAGTGTTATTTTCAATGCAGCTCCCTGCATTGTTTGCCATGGATCATGTAACTCACCCATCCAGGAGGGTCACAACATTCTTTCTGGGTCTCCCAATGTTGGGCCCATATAGGCTGGCTCGGGAGTAGGTGCGGATCAGCTGTAGCAGCCTTTTCAGCTGCACGTAGTCCTTGCCCAACTGAGTGCCATTTACTGCTCGCCCTGTCAGGGCTCGGTAGTTATTTGGTTCTGGAAACAAACAGGAAAAAAAGCATTTAGCAACTCTGGCCCAGTTCTGAAAAGAATGCCCAGCCTGGGTGGTCCTTCACCAGCTTGGAGGCACTATGTGGAAGGGATTGAAGGAGGTGGTCCTACAGTCCTTCTGTGCCTTTTTTGGTCTGAGAACATGCACATCTTTTATCCCATATATGACTCTTTCCTTCCCTGGATTCAGAGCAGCAGTCTCTTTTTGGCCTATGTTGCTATTCACTGGTGCCTCCCTATGACTTGCAGTGAGTCTCTCCCAGATCAGGGTTTTACTTTGCCAGTCACCAGCCGGGTTGCAAGTTGCAGCCTAGGAGATGAACCCTTTCCTCCTCCTCTCCTCCCCCTTCTGCCAGCCCTCTGCAACCCCACTCACCATTGCCCAGCTCCCAAGAGATGTTGTATTTCTTGCTGGCACTGTACTTGAGCAGGCTGAGAGCATTGGAGCTGTTCCAGGAGTTGTCGGGGTTCCGGCGCAGGGCATTCAAGGCAAAGATGAGATGGAGGCCAGAGCAATCAGCAAAGTTATAGAGTTTGTCTAGAGACCTGGCTGGGAAGAAACAAAACCAACCTGAAACTCAAGCGTGAAGAATCTCAAGATCAAGAGTTACACCACCACCCCATTGCCGCTTTGTCTTTGGAAGACAAGAAAACTGAGTATATATATAATAAGAATATATGAAAACATATATATCTCGCTTTTCTGTTGGCTTCATAGAGGCATTTTCCCAGGTGGCTTGTGATTTTTCGATTACAGTCTTCTCCAAAAGGGTTTCATTCTGTGTACTCTTTGCTAACCATGAGATGGTGAGATAGTGTCACAGAAGCAATGAACATGAAATTGGGTGAACTCCGGAAGCTAGTGGAGGACAGGGAGGCCTGGCGTGCTGTGGTCCATGGGGTTGCAAAGAGTCGGACACGACGTAGCGACTGAACAACAACTCTTTGCTAACCTTGGGAGTTCCAACTTATATTCAATGGGGTTATACAGCTGCAGTCACTTCTGTAGACCATGTTTTCTGACAGGTAATTGAAGAGTGGTTATGCATTATTATTATTGTCACTTTATACTGTTTGCATCGTCTTATTGAAGGAGGACAGTTAAAAACAAATAGTCTATGGCAGTGTTGTCTGTGGGTCGGGACCCACCAGGTGGGTCATAAAGCAGTACAGCCATCACTGAAAATATGGGAAGATAGGATACTGGCAAGGGGGAAGGCTGTGTAGTTATTTTGCTTGTGTCAGTGTTGTAAATAGGCTTTTTTCCCTTTCTGGTTCACTTTGCTATTGGAAAATGGCTGAGAAATAACCCCACTTATTGCTGCATTCTCAGGAAGGCAGCAGGCTTTGACGTCACAATGATGGCACTTTCAGGCACTATATCACTTCTAACGGGTCCCAGACAGATTGTTATTCTAAAAAGTGGGTCCTGGTGCTAAAAAGTTTGAGAACCACTGTTCTATGCAATGAAAGAGCATGGGGAGAAAACAATACTCTACCTGAAGTTTAGGAAGTGGGTGGGCGTCGTTCTGAGCCAGCACTGTGTGTCTGCTTTTCTGCAGTGTCAGTCCAGAATTGGCTTCAAGCAGGCCTACAGGAAATAAGCCACTATGGCTACTATTTGGTGTTCTCTCTATCTTACACAAACCTTTCAATTTACAAAGTATTTTACAATATTTATTTCAGAGCCAGGGCAAGATCTGATTGTGCCTGGAGTGGGGAGGTGATGAAAGACGTAACCCCCCCCCCCCCGCACAGCCTTGCCATGACCATTTTGGAATGTAACGGAGGCAGGGGCAGGTGGGAGGGCCCAGCCCCACACTGCTTTCTTCCCCGGTGCACCCAGCTTCCTTGCCGGCACCCATGGCAGGTGCTACACCACGCCCTATGGGCACAACGCCTCTGATTTCTTTTGTTTATCATTACATATCTATTAATCTAGTCTCTATTAGAGAAACAGATACACTAATCCATTACCAATAACTATTACCCCCATTTTGCAGATGAGGGACTGAGGCCAAAAGTCATGGAGGCCAAAAGCTCAAATCTGTATAATGACAGAGGGTGGACTTGAACCCAAGTCTTCCAAGCCAACATTCAATGCTGTATTTCACTGGACTGTGAACACCAAAGGGCCTGACCAGCACCAATAATCTTTCCAAACATTCAGCAATGCAGTAGTTGCTTATATACAGAATACTGTATAACTTTTCTTGGGTGAGATAGCAGCAGATTTCTTAAAGAGGAGCATTATAGGCAGCTCTAAGATGTTCTTGCATGCTGTAAAGCAGGCTTGCACACAGCAAGCAGGAGGTGGGAATCTCCAAGGTGAAAGGTCATGGATGCTAACTAGGCCCAGACGACTGGTGGTTTGTTCTTTATGAGGCCAAAGACTGGGTCACCCCTCTGCGGGAATCTGCTGTCTCTCAGGTCTCAGTCACTCCTTGTTACGTTGAGCTCCATTCTGTCCAGGTCACGCATGTTCTGGGGGAACCCGTGCTTTCATGAGTGTCTTGGGGCCTCCAGTGTGCATGTGTTTGTGTGTTAGCACTGTCTGAGCCAGCTCCAGGTTTTGATGGAAAATCCTGGGGAGATTTTCCCAGCCAATTACATTATTGTTCTCTGAGAGCTCCGTGTTTTCTGGGGTGAGGTGTGGGAGTGGGGAGGAGAGATGCTGCAAGCTTTAAGTGGAATCAGGTGCTGTTTCCCTGCAGGGAAGTCTGGAAAATGTCAGAGTCCTTGGAGTAACAGGCCCTGGCAGATGAGCCCAGCACTTCCCACACAAAGCAACCTCCTCCTGGAATCCTGCGTCCTGGCCTTTGTCCTTGGAATGAGGTCCTTGGCAGGGTGAGATCTACCAGCCACGTGCTGGAAAGTCGGCACCCGTTGGCAGTGGCAGCAGAAGATCAAGAAACGCCCAAGACAAAATGGGACCACGATGAGTGCTTAGATCCGAGGAGCAACGGCATTACTGATGGTCAGGCCCCACCTGCTTGGGGCCAGGAACTATGTTCAGGGCTCAGAGGATTCCACCTGTGAATGCACAGGTGCCAGGGGAACATACGTTGCCATGGTGATCAGTATTGTGTTTCTTAAGTAAGAAGCAACGAAGGAAAGCAGGTGGTAGAGGCAGGGAGAAGCCATCAGTTTCCAGCACGGAGCCTGCTTGCCTCCTCCCACTCCTCCATTCCTGTGCTGATGATGTAATACAGAAAATGCATCAAGCTCAATGCAGGCTAGGCTGCTATTTTTGCCCGGCAGTGGAATAAATTTCCTTTCTGGATGCAGCACCAGTGAGGCAGTGTAAGGACTGACACCTATTAGAAAAGAGTTGCTTATTGGATGGTCTGACATGGAATGAGCCTCCTTTTCCTCTCTCACCTGATTTGGGTTTGAACGGTTGCCAGATCTTCACTCAAAGATGGCACTTGTTCCTTAAAGTGCTCGATGGGTCTGACATGACATGCAGCAGCTGCACTTTCTGACATGTTCTTCCACTCTTCGCCCACTTTCATCTTGTCCATTGTGAAGGGAGGAAGGCAGGTGAAAGGACCCAGGGAGAAATGGGGCAGGGGGCAAAGTCATGTCAGAATGTTGTTGCATCAGAACATTTAAAAGGTAGTGCTCCTGTCTTTGAGTGAAGATTTGGCAACCTTATCAGCCACAGATCTTCTGCTATGGCTCAAACTAGGGTTGCTGGTCCAGAGAGTCAGAAATATTTCTAGTATGCTTAAAAGCAGTGTTGCACAAATAAAAAGGAAAAACTACACCAGTTTTCTCCCATCTGCACAGTACCAAGCTAGAAAAAGTCATACCGGGTTCTATTCCTACCAACCTTTCTTGCTTAAGCTTTGAATCTTTATTTCTCCAGGACATAAATTCCACTTAAAGCTACTTTTTTTTGGTGGATTGTAAGTGAATGTAGAAAAGCAGGCAAGGTACCAGCAGAATACGAGGAAACACTATGTTCTCAGTTACCAAAGCTTCAAATTAAACTGCTTCTTTCCATTCCACCCAGAGTGGGGCCACCCTGCAAAAATTCAAACCTTTTGCAATGCACAGGACACTTGTTTTTCCAGGCATTCAACTAAAGAAACATGTTGCTTATGGAAATTTAATAGAGAAGATCGGCTTGTTCCCACTTGTGAGCAAGATCCATAAGGGTTTGTTAGATTTCATGTATTTGTATACTGGAAATCCACACTTTTCAGAGGCAGGTCTAGAAAACGATGCCTGAACTTTTCTAAGGATCCCTATGCATATTCATCATAGGAATGTCAGCCTCTTTTACAGCACATCACAATACATACTCTCTTAAAAGTAAGTTCCACTGTGTTCAATGGGCTTACTCTCAGGTAAGTGTATATAGGATTGCAGCTTTACTGCTTTGTTTCCTGTATTATTAGCAGCAGCCTGGCATGCAGACATTTACAAGGTGAAGCTCTTTCCTTTGCATGAAAATATAGCAAAAATAAAGACATCACTTGCTAAATTTCTGGCTCCATGTCATGCTGCTGTTGAGGGCACTGGCCTCAACACAACAAACAGTTCACAACAAACAGTTGTGAACTCTGAAGCCCATTCGCACTTTAAGGCAGTTTTACCATTTACTCTTCCATGCCAATAACATTTCATTAGAGCTGAGTCCAAGAGATAATCGTGGGACAACAGGGCCTAATAATCCTTTTTATGTAGCCAGCCAGCTACCTACCTACCACACAGGCTGCACAAGCCAGAGTGCTGTCAGCTCTATAAAGCCTCAGAAAAACAAAATAAAAGGGCAATCTAATGCTGGTTACTTCCAGTGGGCAGCCATATTAGATTGCAGGAAAAACAGGGAGTTTTGTCAGTGGCAGTTCTGCCATTAGCTCAGGGGGTGGGGTGGGTGGGAAATGCCAACAGTTTTCATTGGAAAACCGAAAGTATTATTCAAAAGACATCTGAAAGCGTTAGAACACTAGAAGGGACATCACACGATGCACCAGAATGTGTGAAGTGATGGCAGTCTGGGGGAGCGGCAGTCTGCTCCCTTGCCCGGAAGAGGCATGTGGGCTAAGGATGTGACTGAGAGCGCAATCCTAAGTTGCGCTGGAATGGCGAGGCCAGTGTGCCTGTGCCATATCCAGCACCCCTTATGCACGCTGGGGAGCTTCCCCAAGGCAAGGGCATGTTTGTGCCCTTGCCTGAGAGGAGGCTCCAGCCTCCCATGGGGTTCATTGGATCTGGACTTGCTATATAGCAGGTGCAGCTCCGAGGAAGCCATGCAGGCCGAATCAGGGCCGCATGGACTGGGGACAGAGGTCGGCACACCCATCAGCCAGCCCACCCCCCACCCCCAGTTCCTAGGGCAATCAGGAAACTGACTAGGGTTTTGCATGTTTTTTGGCATTTCACAACTCTTAGGGGGCATAGTCTGACATGTGCACAGATTTAACTACTCTTCTGTGCTTATGGACATGAAGCAAGTTCTTCTTGAAGCATTTAGAAAGACTTCACATTGCTTTTCTTCAAAGAAACTGGAAAAACGAAGCTAGACAGTAAGACAATCTTAATACTGTCAGGCTGTCAGAGAGCAATCTATCCACCGGTGTACAGGCAATTCCAGCGGAACAATGGGTTGGGCTCCATCCCAAAGGTATGAGCCCTGTGCACAAAAGTATGAGCTCCACATAGGCGGCAGTGAGACACCCGGTCATGTGATTGTGCCAATGAAAACTGGCACCTGGGAACTGCTGAGAAAAGAAAGGTTTCCAAAGAAGTTATTAAATTAAATGTAAAAATGCAGTATGCTGATGCTATTGACTGAAATAATACATTTAATAATCCTTAGACATTTCCATTTTTCCATTATTTACCTTGGCTTTAAGGTTGTGCCATTGGCACAGCATTTAATATTAACAATGGCCATTCTTTCAGTCTCTGGGGGAGAGCCAAGAGGGTGACATCAATCATGAAGTGGGCTGCAGGGAACAAGAGGAGGTTTGGAAGACTGGTGTGGATGACTCTAGAATCAATGTAGAGTTTGCTGGTGTTTTTTCTGAATCTTGTGAACTCTTTTGGAACAGAATATTTATTTATTTATTTTGCTATATACACTGCTTTGTAATTGAAATGCAGTATATAAATTTTCATAGCAATAATATTATATTTACTCAGAAGTAAATTTCACCAAGTCCAATGTAATGGAACTTACTCTGAGCCTGCAGATTGGACTGCAGCTTTAGAGTGGAGACAATCAAAAAATTTAGAGAGGTCAAAGTGGTTTGAGGGAGGGATCCCTTCTGGTAGTGATAGGATAAAAGAACCATACCTACCCATTCTGCCCTTTTAAGGACATTCGCAATCCGTATTGCTTGGTCTTACCTTCTCAATGTTATTGACCATTCCTAATAATAACAACAGGAAAGGCCTATTGAAAACAATAATGGGCTCCATTTTGTGCTAGTTTCTGAACAGGGAAACCCAGCCCTAAACTTGATCCCTACTTTGATCCTGAGTACTTGGTTCTTGACCCTGCTTACACATCCTAACTGCACACCAGCCATCCCAAACCAGGGCATGCCATGAGACACCTGACTGAGGGCTTCAAGCCACATCTCTGGCAACAACCCTTTTCTTTTTTTCTCTGTTATTGAAGCCGGATTGTGAAATATGTGTTGCAAAGCTGCCTCCCTCTGGCTCTGCACTGAGAACTACCCTAGGAATGCAGTTACAAAGAGAACACATCTCTGCTGCCAGGGCTTTTTGATGACAAAATGACTGGTTTATGTGGCTGTAAGATCTGCTGTCTGAAAAGCAGCAGAATCTATTATGTGTTTCTAAGCAGTGACAGCTGGCACTGCCGTGGTGTAGTTTATGCCGATTCTCATACAGCTTAGATCAGCCGCTTTTCTCTGAGCACCCTGATCTATCAACAAACGTGGTTTCTGGAACAGTTTAAAAGCATTCCCAAATAGGCTAGAAGAAGTTGCTTTCTGATGAGCCTCTAGCCTTTTAAACAAGCAGAGCATGGGAGACAGAAACTAGAGGCAAGACTTGAGGGGAGGAACCCTGCCAGACCAAAACCTATCCTTCATGTTTGATTGGACTACTGATGCTAGCCAGTCTGATAATCAGTCTGCAATTGATGAGAGTCACTGGACCGCAGAACATTCTCCCCATCCTGTGTATCATTCATTCCTAGCTGTTAAGTATACTGAACTGGAGAGGAAAAGAAACTCTTCTCTGGGCAGTTCCAGTGTGATGCACAACTGTATCAGAACAAGGGATCCACCCAAGCACTATACCTGTTCGCTGGGTTCATGAGGCCATGCAATGGAAAAGGTGGACCTGCCTTCAGGCAAATACTACATGACATTTTCCACAGAACAGCAGCAGTGGCTGTCCTGCCATTGTCTGAAGGGGGACAGCAGCAGAACGTCGCATGAGTAATGCTCAGGTAGGTAGATGGCGGGAGCAATCCAGGGAGGGGGGTAGCAGACCGCAGACTGGCCCTGGGGCGGCTATGGGGCCAGGGATGCGACTGAACTGCAGGCTCCATTAACAGAAGACAGACATTAATTTCTGAGTACTCTTTGTGAATCCGTTCCCATTTCCAGCTGCTATGAGTTCAGATCACTCTGGCTCCACCAGAATTCTGCATCACACTCATAAATTCAAGTTCTTTTTTACAGATACCAAGAACTAGTTCAGACACAACAGTCGGAATTCATGGAAGAACTTCTGGAGTGATTTCTTTGAATACATAGGATGATAATGTTTTGCCCAAAATGTTTCACCCTTGAAATGGACATATGTATTATTTAAAATATGTATACCCCACCTTTCCCTCTGACAATGGGGCAAGTTGATCTACAGTATATTTAGCCAATGAATTGGACAAAATACTGTATGAGTTTCATGCCCACTGGTAGGAAATGCTTCTGCTACAGCAAATATAAGCAAGCTGAAGGGGCACAGAATGTGATACAGGTTGAGTATCCCTTATCTGGACTGCTTGGGATGGGATTTCAGATTTCAGAATACTGCATAAATATAATGAGAAATGCTTCCTCTTGCTCTTTTCACTATTACCCATTTAAGTGTCTGCTGGCCTCTTTGACATTTCTCAAACATGTCTGTGTAGGCACATACCACAGAGCAGAGAATAGAACTTACAGCACACTAAGTGTTCACACTACAGAAAGTTGTTTGTTTGTTTTAACTCTTGGACAAAAATGTCCGGATTTCAGTTGTCCGGAAAAGGGAAAATCTACCTGTACTGTGAAAGCAAATGAATAGCTATATGTTATCACAGTTGAATCAAACACCCAAAACTATGCACTTCATAAAGAGGACAAGGCCACATCAGCCCAAGGAGAAGGCTCAGAGGAAAGCCACTGGGTGATTGAGGGCCCACTTGTATCTGGGCCTTATGCTGGTTGATCTTGCAATCTGCCACTGTAAGATCCATGACGCTGATGCAGCAGTGCTCCACTGTTCTGCACCATTCCACGCACCTACTGCCTGAGGTGACTGTTTAAGTTGGCCTCACGTAGGCCCTGCATCTCTCTAACAAAGAACTATTACAAGGAACTCTAACTGGCATTACAATGTAGGTCAAAATCCTGCTTAGCTACGCCTGGAATGGCAACAATACATTCCAGCATGGTTTCCAAATATCTGTGTGCATTTCATGCAGAACCTGAATGGTGTTCTGCCAACACAAGAAAAGAGAGCAAATGGTAAACCAAAGCATGTGTGACTAATGTAACAAGAATCCTATATCTCTCAACATTTTCAGCTTTAGTTATAGTTAGGCATTCTCGAAAGAACCCTGTAGTATGGCCCTGTTATTCTGGGCTCTGAAATAACAGGAAAATTCTTCGACGTAGATGAGCTCAAGGTAGGTAGCTGGATTCAGCCCATAGAAGAACACAAGAAAGCAACACGGCAGCACTGTTCAGTATGCTACATTGTAGGCTTTGGACACAAAAGGAGTCATTTCAATCTAGTTCTGGCATCACAAGAAAGAACAGCTTCACCTCTCATGAGAAGTGGCAGTGTCTTTCCTTTTGTAAGATGGCTCAGGGCTAGTTTACTCATTTCAGCCGCCACATGGTTTGAATGGTTTCAAGTGTTGGAGGTGAGCTGTTTACCTGAAATGGCTTACCATCTAGATCTGATTATTGTCACCACACCCCTGTAAAGGTTTATTTCAGGCAATTTCTGACAGTACATGGAGAAACCATCTAAGCTGCAGGATGGGCTGCTGCACACCAATGGCTCAGCTAAACTTGGCATCCACATGCTGGATACAGTGTATGAACCAGAACCAGGACACCTTGCAGGAATGATGAAAAGGTGAGCATAACTAGCTTCAGTTCATTTAAAACCATTTGTTGTGGTTTAGCAAAATCAAATGGTCCCCAGAACAAGTGTCTTGGACTTTTTTTTCAGCACCAGCATACCAAGTCACTTTGTAAGCTGCAAACTTATCTGCAGCAGACAGAATGTACAAATTATCTCAGAATTACTGAGACATTACAGCATTACTTGGTTAACTTTAAAGAACGGACACCGCTGAGAAATCTGCATGAGAAATTTAGCCATGGGACACGCAATAGCAGCAAAAACATTTTTCACTGAACACTCTCCCACATGACCCAAAAGTTCACAATTCACCAGCCCCAAAATGCCATTTTAGGTACGATGGGGGAAGTGTTTTTCTTCATCTCAATTCAATTTCAAACTACATGCCAGAGAAGCAGCTTCTCTCTTGCTCGTTCACACACTGACTCCACATACTGAGAAACTGAATAGAGCACCCCTATACACAGACAATGAAATCTGACTTGAGCTAAAATACTAATCCATGCTGCAAATGGATTCCCCAAGCCAAACTCATTCACAGAGCAAGAAAGCTGCTTCAGCAGCAGCCCTATCAAAGAGGGCTCTGCAACTTACAGCCTCTGGCATTAATACAAAATATCTTCAGAATGATACCGATCGTATAAATGCTGAGCACATTTTCAACGTGTTTGCTTAATCATAATAAAATGCTCACCAGCCGCAATAAATTAGCACATCCAATCAGCCATTTCCCCGCCAGTCCTGCTGCCCCCTGGGAAAACAATTACAGGATGAGTAGATTCACTACTGAAAAGCACAATGGAGCTCCCTCCAGAAGAGTTTACATAGACATGAACAGGGCTAAACCCACAGGAATAAAGGCTGCTCCTTGATTGTTGTATAGCATTGCCATGTTTTTCAGGTGTGTGCAAGAGGTCGTAAGGCTGCTATTTCCTGGCTTGGCAAGAATCCAATGGATTCTCTTCATTCCTATTTCCTCCTTTCCAAAGGGTTGAATCAAGATTGCCACGGTGGCTTTCGCCCCCCTTCTCTGCACTAATCACAGCAAAGTAGAGTCTAGCCACTCACGCCTCTCAGAAGTGGTTCTCCTAGGTAGAAGGCAGGATTGCCAACTCACCAAGGAAAAAACAGCCTGGCAAGATCTTCTTCTTTGGGCTCAGTTACCAGAAACGTAAAGGGCAAGAAACCTTTCCCCATCTGCTGTTTTTAGCTATTTAGCCAGTGCTTCCCAATCTGTGGGTCGTGACCCACCACTGAGAAGCAAAACTGGGCCGTTCTCCCTTAAGGGTACTGGCCCAGTTATGGGTATCCCGATTGCAGCGCCATGAGACAGCCACGGGCTTCAGCCCTTACCTGAGGCCTGAGGGGGTGTGGGAGGCTCGCAGCCTCGTCTGTGGGCTTCCGCGCTGCAGAATAAAACCATGGTTGTTGCGCAAAAAATGAGGTTTTCTTCTGCATCGTGGAGGCCCGCAGAGGAGGCTGCGGGCCTCTCAGACCCCCTTGGATCTCAGCGCAACCCCCAGGTAAGGGCTGAAGCCCATGGGTGTCCTGTGGCACCACGATTGCAGCGGCGCCTTCAGGATACCCCTGCAGTGCCCGGCCCCACCCCCGCAACTACTTAGCACGTTCCCAATGTCCAAGTAAGACTTTGGGAAACGCTACCTTAAGCAAATTAACAGCTTCTGTGCTGGATTCTGGCTCCAGATTTGCCCAAAAAGGGTGGGTTCTCAGTCAGAGCTCTGGCCCCAGGCCCCCTAACTACCAGAATTTTTTATTTCAAGAATTGAAATGTGCTTTCAATTTATTTCAAGACTTGGCAAACCTAGTTGCTGCTGCAAAATCACACAGAAGAAAATGCCACCCAAATCTGTCATGCAAGGCTTGGGAAAAATTGAGTCACAGATAAGGAAATGAAAAACTTGCCTGGAGAGGACGGGGTCATTTCAAGCAACTTCCAGAATCAAGTTACCATAGGGACCACCTGCAATCATATGAACCAACCTGAGTTTTAAGATCTGCTTTCTAGATCCTGCATTCTGATTCACCACTTACTGCAGTTGGGAGCAGCACCTCCTCAGAGGTATTACAGCAGTTGCAGAAATATTCCCCTCCCTGACAGTTTCTAAGGAGGTTCTGAAAATATTTCTGCCTCATAAGGCTTTTAATGTGATTTTACTAAGATACATATCTTACATACAAGAGCCATAAAAAAATGGCTCTTTTACAGATATTGTTACTGCTGAATTTATTTTATATCTTATTGCTCATTTACCACCTTCCAAAATATTTCATTTATTTTATTTGAAAAATTTATATCCTGCCTTTCCCATGCCAGAGCAAATGCCCAAAGCGGCTTACAAAGCTTTGTAAAAAGTACAGTGAAAGTAAGTAAAAAACATCAAAAAGCATTAAAAACACTGATGTTAACATTAAACTCAAACATACACAAAAGTATTTAGAACCGAATACTGCTCTCAAGGTTATAAATGTATTTACTAAGTAAATAAATTCGGTCAAAGGCCTTGCTCTGTCACTTTCTATTAATGAGGCCTTGGTTGGTGTAGGCAGTGTTACTAATGTGCTTGAGAAGGATCCCTGCCTAAATGACTCAAGCATATGGGCATCCGGGTAAGCATGCGGGCAGCCCAATCCTGAGCTGGTAGCCAAGCGGTAGTCAAGTAGGAGGCTCTGCGGGAGCAGGGAGGCGTTCATCCTCTTTCCCCACAGTAAGGGTGCAGGTGGGCGATGGGTCTACTTGCCGCTGGCTATTTAGCAAGCACAGAGTCAAGGGCCTCTGTGTCAGGCTGTGCGGCCTGACACAGAAGTTGGGATCTGGCGGTGAATTGCACAAATAAGCTTTGCTGGAAAACTCAAAGGCTGTGATGTAGTAGCAGTTTCACTTTACATTCTTAACATTGAGCAGAAAAAAAAATAAGGATACACCCTAGAACCTTTTGGACCAGAACCTTTCTTTAAAAAATCTGTGTCTAGCTCTACGGCTGGATACCAGAAGACATTACAAACAACTCTAATTGTGGCCCGTCTGACCCGAATTGTTGTCCCGCTTTGTGTCACCCCCACCTCTTGAGGTTCTGCCAGCATCACACACGTGGATCTGCCCAATAACAAAGTAGGACTGGTGGATTTTTTACATTTCTTTTGCACACTATGAGAGCTGGGCATCTGGTATTTTTCAAAATGTTAAAACATTTTAACTGAAAACTGTCCTAAGGAAAAAAAACACACACGTAAAACCGGAAATGTTTCGATCTGAAATCCTTAATTAAAAACATGCCCCAAATGCTGCCTTTGCCTTTAAAGAAGGAAGTTAAAGAAGATTTTTCCCTTTGCACATCCCAGGCAGCATTTATATAAGCCTTGAGCCATGCCAGGGAAATGCCCTCCAAGGGCTAAAGCCATGGCTGCACAAAAGCAGCCCTGAAGATTGGGTGCAAATACCTGCTCACCAGTACCAAAGTCATATGATGGGACATGGCACATACCAAAACTAGCTCTCCCCATCATCATGCCATCCAGTTATCTTATAGTTTGGATCAGGCATGAGGGCATCTAAATAATGACAAAACTTGCTTCCAGAGATTTATCAGATGGGGCCTCCTCCTTCAGGAACTGCCATTCCAAAATATCCACAGAACATTGCTACTTTAATACTGCAGCATCATGAAACACCAGATCAAAGTTGTGCAATTCTTTCTGAATTTTTGTTATCTGACATCCCTATAAATCTAGTATTGCTCCAGCAGAGTAGGACATATGTGTTTCAATGTAAATAAGTGTAAAGTAATGCATATTGGGACAAAAAACAAAACATTCACATATAGGCAGACATGGCATGTAGCGGGTACGCGGGGGTACGTGAGTACCCGTTCCTAGGATTAGGGCTGGCCCCGCCCATTCGCCCGCCCACTCGTCGACTCTGTCGGCACTCCCTCCACCCCCTGCAACATTTGAATTGCCTACACGTTTGAGTTGCCTGCACGTTCTCAGAGCCAGGCAGGCAGGCAGCGGAGCGAGGGAGACCGACGGCGGCGGCAGCATGAGCAGGTAGGCTGCCTGGGGCTCCCTCCCAAGGAAGCACGGCAGTTCCTGGGGGGGGGGGAATTGGTAGCCTGCGCGGCGGCCCTGGAGAAGGCCCGGGACTCCCAGGCCTTCTCCCAGGCTGCTGCACGGCCTACCGAGGAGGTGCAGCAGTTCCTGGGGGCGGTTCCTGGGTTCCGGCGATGACCTCACTTCCGGTGGGCGGGCCCTGACACAAGTGCCAATCAAAAGTGAGTACCTGTTGCTAAATCATTTAGATGCCATTACTGCATATAGGTTAATGGGTTCTGTCAGATCAGGAGAGAGATCTTGGGGTGCTGGTGGACAGCTTGATGGAAATGTCAACCCAGTGCACGGCGGCAGGAAAGAAAGCCAAATCCATGCTAGGGATAATTTAAAAAGGGATTGAGATTTTAAAAGCCAATATTGTATTGTCATTGTACAAAGCGAGGGTAAGGCCACACCTGGAGTGTTGCATACAGTTCTGGTTGCCACATCTCAAAAAAGACATAGTGGAATTTTAAAAGTACAGAAGAGAGCAACTAAAAGGATTACTGGTCTGGGGCACTTCCCTTACGAGGAAAGGTTACAGAGCTTGGGGCTCTTCAGTCTAGAAAGAAGGCACCTGAAAGGGGACATGATGGAGACATACAAAATTATGCAGGGGGTAGATGGAGTAGATAGAGGGAATCTCCTTTCTCTCACGCACAATACCAGAACCAGGAGACATCCACTAAAGCTGAGTGTTAGGACAAACAAAAGAAAATATTTCTTTACCCAGCATGTAATTAGTCTGTGGAACTCCTTGCCACAAGATGTGGTGATGGCGTCTGGCATAGATGCCTTTAAAAGGGGATTGGACAGATTTATGGAGGAAAACTCCATCACAGGTTACAAGCTATTATGGGTAAATCCAGTTTGAGATTAGCTGGTCATTCATCATGAGAGCCGGGTAGGATTTTTTTTTTCTATCATTCGAATTGGCCATGGATGGCATGGGTTTTTTTTTGTCTACCCTAGACTGGTGAGGGAGGGATAGCTACCTTAGAATGCCAGATGAAGGGGAGTGGCAGCGAGATACAAGTATCTGGTTGTTGTGTGTCCTAACTGAGGCATTTGGTGGGCCACTGTGAGATACAAGAAGCTGGACTAGCTGGGCCCTTGGCCTGATCCAGCAAGACTTTTCTTATGTTTTTAGGTGGAGTTCAGAATAAAGCATAGAATACATTTCCATTGCTGTCTATGTTTTAAAAGCATATAGACTTGTTAAAGAGGCTCACTTGTTTGATTCTGTCCCTACAAGGGTTCTCTTGCATGTGGGTACCACTAAGTACTCCGTCAGTAGAATGGAGTATCCAGCACTGCACACTGCAGACTGCTTTGAGCTTGCACATTTCGCCTTGGTGACTGGCTGAGAGGCACTGAAAAGCCATGTAATTGTTATGAGATCAACAAAAACTCCCCAGGACCTGGCAGATTTATCATATAAGCAGATAAACAGGCTCAAACTATCTGAAAAAACATCAAGGAGCTAAAAACTGGTAATGGGATTTTTTCCAAGTGCTGGTTGGCTCATGTCCTAGAACAAATCAGCATCTCACTTGTGGAGCAGACGGGTTAGGCTCCTTGGCCACCTTGTGCAGCTGCAGTGATAGGGTGATAGTCAGCATCCTGAACTAATCACTGTGTTGCTGCAGGCCTCTCGAGTGGCCAGGAAGTCCTAACTCTCAAGTTCCACACTCTTGGACAAGTGTGTTCATGTGCTGACCTTTCTTATGAGAATTGACCACTATATTTTTCCATATGTCCTGCACAAATGAATAATCCCAGAACCGCAGCCCTCTTCACAGATGGGCAAGGGAAAAGCCACACTGAGACGGAGAGCAGATGGGCATTATTGAGACAGTTCTCATAGGGCTATCTCCAGACAGATCTCCACTTGTGTGCTCCCTTCCATTTCTTTCATTCTTTAGCAATGCTTCTAGTCTTTTTTTTAAAAAACTGGACAATCCAAAAGAACTTTTGAAAGCTCAGGCTCAATGCAGTTGAGAATTAGCAATATGCTATGGAAGTGGTTCACAAGTCCTACTTGCACTTTGAGACCGTGGGATATTTGCAGGGGCAGGGAGGAGGTAGCGATGGAGTGATTGCTGACCTATGGAAGGGTCTGAGAGGCTTGCAGCCCCCCTCTGCAGGCCTCCCCACTTCTGCTAATAGCTCCAATCAAATTGGAAACTCTTAGATTAGACACGGGGGTTATGCACTCCTAAGCACAGTCAAGCTGAATGGTATCAATTGACCCCACACCCAATATATATACACCTATAAGATCCATGCCTTCAAGACAGCCCTTCAGTCCAACTTGTTGCACTGAATAGCTGCAGAGCCTCATCTCACCGCACATCAATAGTCAACTCTGAACCATCACGTCAACTCTGATTGCATTTGCCTCTGTCCCTCATCTGCCCAAACTGGTATCCAACCTGGGCTTGATTCGACTGTGTCTTGTGTGTCCAGGACCAGCTACTCTGGTCTTCCGGCCTGTGCCTGAATGAGACCACCCCACTGAGGCCTACCTGGGTGCCTGGCCAAGTTATGAAAGAGCTGACAAACAAAATTCAAAGTAATTCTCCACAGACAGGAGCATGATTAGGAAGGTTCTTTCAATTCTCGTCTATACACAGCACAGCCTCTGTCAACACGCCATCCTTATTACTGTTCTCAGGCACTCTTATTGCTCATTTCTATCTCCTGCTCTGATCTTAGGAGCACTATTAAAACTGAGAAGGGGAGGAGAGGATTAAAGTAATGGTGCCACTGGCCTGGCCTTTGAGACAGAGATTGGATGAAGATCTTGTTAGAGGCTAAACCTGATTAGATGAAAGAAGGAGCTGCTGCTAAAGCCCCCAAAGGAATTTGGTTCCTGTCAGAGCAGCTTCCATTCAGAGACAGTTCCTGAGGGGGCCAAAAGGTCAACATCCTGGAGTGAAGTATTTCACATTTATCTACACACATCTGCAGATATTGAAGTGTATATTGAAGCTTTATGTACTAGGGTACTGTTTAAAACAATATTTCGAAATCAGGTAATACAAATATGAACGCACTCTTGGTCAAATAAATATTCAGAAAACTGCACATCAGTTTCTAACTAAATAACTCCCCAACCCATCCATCTAATCCATCCACGGCATGTAATAGAGTGAAGGGGCCAAAGGCTTCCAGG
This sequence comes from Lerista edwardsae, assembly GCA_029204185.1. Taxonomy (NCBI): domain Eukaryota; kingdom Metazoa; phylum Chordata; class Lepidosauria; order Squamata; family Scincidae; genus Lerista; species Lerista edwardsae. The sequence goes on from JAJKFI010000002.1 coordinate 26,104,922, forward strand.
CTCCTTAAATGCAAAGCACATGAACAGCATTTGGAGAGAGAGGCACAAAAGCAGAGAAGCCCCAGGTGAGAGTTTGTGGTATGTTCAGAAGTGTAAAGTTGCATGATTTCTATGCATGAAAGCATCCTGGATGCCTGTGTAATGGCAGAAAATAAAATTTGACTTGTTTGCTTAATGCAAAAGTATGTCCATGATCTATCTGCCCAAGTCAGTTTAATACATGACAAAAGAAGGCCCAACAATGGCAAAAACAAATCTGAATATAATTAACATGGATAGCTATCTTCCCATTTTGGAGACTTCTCGTAGATATTTTGTTAGTGCCAAGTGTAAATAGTTATATCCTAGCTGTACTATCCAAACATTTGCTTTTATGTCACAGCCATCACTTCTGTAGTTTCCTCTGATTCCTCTATTCTTGGCTGGAGGAGCCCCTTTGCTTAATTCTCCAGCCATAGGATTTAGGTCCACACTCCTCGGAAGTAGGCTACCTCGGTAGGCTAGATGGAGGGGAGTGGCAATGGGATACAGACATCTTGTTGTTTTATGTGTTCCCTGAGGCATCTGGTGGGCCACTGTGAGATACAGGAAGCTGGACTAGATGAGCCTTTGGCCTGATCCAGCAGGGCTCTTCTTATGTTCTTATATTCCTATTAGGGACCCACAGATTTGACACTATGCAGATCAGGTGGGCCAACCAGAAGAAACCAGACCCAGTTCCAGTCGTGTTGGGAGGGAGGGCCACCAGAAGAGCACTTGAAGACTCTTTTGAGAATGAGTGATGAATGCTGACTGTTAATTTGCAAAAGGAGCTTCAACCACATAAATCAGTTATTAGTACTGTGAGCGTATCAGTGGCAATAAATGGGCATTCAGGACTATGAATACTGTCACCTCTCCAGTTGTATGATTAGACAGCGCCAGCACTGAGGCTGCAGCACTAGAGCTGGAGCAGGCTTTGACTGCACCTGGGGTGGGGACAAACGACATCACTGAGCCCTCCGTGCAGCTTCACCATGCCCCCTGCTTCCGTAATTGCTCCATTTCGGAGCAAAATGGCAGCAAGGGCAGGCAGGAGGGCCAATCTATGTACCAGTTTTTTCCCTTGGCATGCCCAGCTCCCTTGGTGGAGCCTATGGTGAGCACTGTACTGTGCCACATGGGCACAACACCTCTGTGCAGCGCTGACGCTGGTTGTCATAAGAATGTCATAAAGTGCTTTTCAACACCAGCATACATTACTTCCTCCAAGTTCAACAGCGGTATGCAGGGTAGCAATAGTGGGAGAGAAGCATTCCTTTCTCTCCTTCCCAAAGTCAGTTGGTGGTCCAATGCGGAAAACAAGATGATGGACAAGATGGGCATTTGGCCTGATCCAGATCCTTAGGTTCTCGGTTAGATTCATTAATGTTTTTGACTTAATTTATAGTAGCTCTGTTCTTGGTAATTACTGATTATTACCCCAGTGATTTCAATTGGTGTAGCTAATTCAAGCTTGCAAATGGTACCCAGTTAGATGAATGTCTCATAGGCTAAAATTCAGTCTGATTGAATTTGACATGAAACCATCCCACATCCTTAAGATCAACTACTGTCATTGTAATAACAATATGAATTGTGATAGATCTGGAATACTGCCTTACTCCCCTCAGTCATATCATGGTGGTCCAAACATACTTTATGGTGTCCCTTGTGACAATCAAACTTTGCAGGCCTGTGCCAGCCTAACTCCAGGTTAGCATTGCGCCCTGGGTTTGAAGCCCTGGAGGTCTATTTGCACTAACTATAGTTTCCAGATAGTTCTTTATCACTGGGCACATTAACAGACTTGCCCACCTTCATGTAAGAAGCTCTGTACCCACCATCTTCTTGAAATGATTGAGGGACCAATCCTAACCTGGAGTTAGGCCAGCACAGTTAGACCAGCAAAGTTTGGATGGCGCAAGGGACACCATAAAGTATGTTTGGACCACTCTCCAAGTCAGAGAGGCCAGCACACAGACATTAGCCATCCTCCCTGACTCCAAGAGTGGTCCAAACACACTTTACAGTAGCCCTTGTGCCAGCCAAACTTTGATGGCCTAACTGTGCTGGCCTAACTCCAGGTTAGAATTGCGTCCTGAAAGGCAGGACCAGGCCTCAGGCTTCTCATCACTGTTTGAATCAGGGCAGGGATGGGTGAAGAGGACTGGAGGTGGAAGGGAGGGAGCCAAGCCAATTATCTTGCAGTTTACCACTTCATGATTGCCTATCTGCCTTGCTTGTCAAATACTATATTGGTAGTACAAACAGTATAAATGCTTGCTGCCTCACTACATGAATGGGTCAAGAAAACAGAACAACCATCTCAGCTTCTTCGGGAGCAAATAAATTTCCTCCCCAATTACCTGCATTGTTACAATCAAACATAAGAGACCCTCCAACAGGGGGGCTTAGTACTTGACTGGTTTAAGATTTATGTTGCTTTAGATTGTTCCCAATTTTCTGAGCAATGGGCTGTTTTTCTGTCAAGTCCTGTAACTTGTAACATTACACTTGCATAACAAGAGTTGTAAAACGACAGACTGATTTGTATTCCAAAAGTAATAAAAACAGGTAGTTCTAATTCTCCTTTGTTGCTGCTACAGAAAACCTTCAGCCAGGCTCCAGCTGGAGCAAAATAGAACTAAGAAAGTGTCCTAGCCTGCAGTCATATAACACTTTCCTGAGAGTAAGCCCCACTGAATACAATGGTCTTGTTTCTGAGTAGACATGCCCAGGATTGCTCTATTAGAGTGCTACAAAGATGACAATATAATATGCTGATGATGGTGGTCCTTGACAAAATGGGCATTGCCAGTATTGACAATGAATGCGGAAACTACAACTTTATAAATCAAGAACTGCAACAAAACTGCATAATTATTGAGCTTCATTTCCATCTGGGTCCTTCAAGGTTCTGTGCTTGTTCCTGTGGTCTTCTTCCTCTACAACAGTGGTGGGTTGCAACCCACCATTGGGAGCACTACACGGGCCATTTACCCTTCAGGGGAGTGGCCCAGAAATGTGTGCCTGACTGCGTCACAGCTATTGCAGCACCACAGGCACCTAGGGGCTTTTACCCTTACCTGGAGGGTCGTGCTGGCCTCTGGGAGGGTCGGAGAGGCCCACAGTCCCCTTTGCCGGCCTCTCCAATGTATAAAATAGCACCAGTTTTTGATCCAAGCCCACTTCCTGTTTTTGTGCAAAACCAGGAAGTGGGCTCCTATTGAAAGCCAGTGCTATCCCCAGATCAGCCCCAATCCCTGCCCCCAATAGCACTTGCAGCAGCTTCAATATCCGAAGCTTTCAGTACCACCTAAATGTTGATAATACACAGCACACCCTCTCTACCCCAGAACATTCTATCCATTCCAATATCTTCAAGTTCCTCCCTGACATTTCATCAGTACCTGTCAATATGTATGAGACTGAACTCATTTTTCACCTAAATCTTCCTTTTCTTCTTTACTCTCCCTGTATATTGACAGTTTACAATTTCCCTGCGTATCAGGCACACAGTCTTAGGGCCCAATTCTATCCAACTTTCCAGCACTGATGTAGCCATGCCAACAAGGCATGCACCCCATCCTGAATTGAGGAGACAGTCACGGAGGCCTCATCAAGGTAAGGAAATGTTTTTTCCCTTATTGCAGCTGCATCAGTTCTCTAAGAACCTTCAACTCTGTCCTCCATATTCAGTCTTCTGCAAAATCACAGTATTACAAAAATGCGGTCTTTCACGTTTATCCAACTGACAACAGCTCTGATGCATGCCCAAGGGATCTCTAACCCTCTGTTCTGGTTCCCTGATAACTTATCTCAAGTCCCACACCTCTCTGACTCCCAGATTCCACATAAAAATCTCATCCTCGCCTTTAAAGCCTTCCATGACTTTGTCCCCCTTATCTCTACATATTCCATCATGTCCTGGTCTGCAACTTTTGCTCCTCTACCTCCACCACCCTCACCTGTCTTAAAAAATTCTTGATCCCTAAAACACCTCCCATGCTTTTTCCTTGCTGCTCCCATGCTCTCCTATTATGCTTCCTTCAAGAGCCTCCTCAACATTCTATCTTTTTCAAGACACATTTGGCTCAACCCTATAGTCCCCATACTACACTGTGACTGAGCTTAAGGGCACAATCCTAACCAGCTTTTCAGCACTGGGGTAAGGACAATGCAACTCCGAGGTAAGGGAACAAACATTCCCTTACCTTGAGGAGGACTCTGTGATTGCCCCCCCCCCGAAATTGCAGGTTGCAGCACAGGCCCCATTGGCACATCTATGTCCGTGCTAGAAATTTGGTTAGGATTGTACCCCAAGTATGATAATTGCATATTCTTCCCAGGCTTTCCTTGAATCCATTTTCCTCCCTTTTCTCCATGGTCTTCCTTGTGTCACTTTTAGATTGTGAGCCTGCAAGCATCCACATTTCACACAACTCTATCGCTCAGACAGCCAGCACCTCCAGCAATACTATCGAACACGGAGGCTGCATTCCCCCTGGCCTCTATTACGCCACCCAAGCAAGATCCCGAAGTGCAACACAGGAGATGAAAAACATGGGACTGTGAGGGTGATGGGGGGCAAGATGAACATTGAATCTGGGGACCAAAGAAATGTTTAGTTGAGGAACCACCACCTGCAATAGGAGCTTCCAGACAATGGAGACATGTGAGCGTGAACTGCAGTCAACAAGATGAGCAGCAAAGGCAAGGACAAGAGGGAGGGCTTATTTTTTTTCACACAGGATTCACAACATTCCTTCGAAAATTCAATTTAACCGTCCTGTTCTCGTTTCCTAACCAGAACCAATTTAATTGTAAATCTACACGCAGAGCCTACGGGGTGGGGGGCAGCGAAATATTTTGCAATAGCTCAGAGTTCCCAGTTGGAAGAGAAAGTGCAGCTTAACTACTTTTATTCCTTTGGTCCTAGTTTCCTGAACATCAGGTCCCCTTCCAACCTGGGGCAGATAAGCTGTCTCCTGGTTGCAGTCCAAAGAAAATGACAGAACTAGCCATAACTCTGGGCAATTTTTTAAAAGTAACTGCTCTTTTCTAGGGCCAAATGGAAAATCCCACCTGCGTTGTCTGCAATAGGCATGAAATACAGCTCCAAGGGAGCCAAGTATTGTGGTCGGTGCAGATTCTCACTATGGCCACAATCACCCTTACCCCAATGTACCAAGCCACTGCCAGGTGATTTGAGAGAAACCTGGCTCATTATACCCATTTAATGCTGAGTGGGAAGACAACTTAAGGCATGTTTCCATCTCTGCCCACTCTCAGGAACATATTGCCGGTATCGGCGTGTTCAAGGGTTCCTTGGTTTCATGCCTTGTTGTGACAGTTCAGTAAACAACCTGATAAAATCAAGCACTTTCCGAAGGAAAAGCCATTGCACTCATGCTCTCTGACTCGTCTGGTTCTGCTTACCATCTGCACAGGCTTATTTGGAACAACATAACAAATTTAGTTTCCTGGTCTCCTTCAACGTAAATAGGTCCATTAAACTATAAGGGTGTTTACATTCTGGAAGATAGTTGCAGCTTTCCTTCTGATTACCCACAGCCTGTATTCAGTCTTCCAGCTGCTCCTCTGCAGTCCATGCTCTCTGTTACCTCCTGTTGGAAGACAATGGTGCCTTGTGGGGCTGGGACTGGAAATACACTACAGACATACATGCATTTGCATACCACCAGCAAATTATCCCATTGTAGAACAGGAGGTTGTGACTGACACAGTGGGCCAGTAGCAGTTTGTTTGTGCCAGCTGGTCAAAACTCGGTCCCAGACAAGGAATATGCAAAACAACCACAGTTGTCCAAGACTGTATTATCTTCAGAAAACAACCGTATTCTTGAAAGTGCCAACCTTTCCCCACTTCCAGGCAGTAATATTTGGCTATTAGAACTAACAGCAGTGCATCAAACTGGAATGGCTTTGCTCAGCACTGGAATGTGAAAAACATAAATTTATTATTATTATTATTATTATTATTATTATTATTATTAGTAGTAGTAGTAGTAGTAGTAGTAGTAGAAGAAGAAGAAGAAGAAGAATTTATACCCTACCTTTCCCATGCCAAAGCAAATGCCCAAGGTACAGTGTTATATAATAAAATTACAATATACAACAACTATAACTCAAAATATTGAGTACAAAAACATTAAAACAATATTTTTTAAAAACACTGGAAGCATCCAGAAAGAGGAAAACAAAATATCAATACAGGTAGATTATCTCTTATCCAGACATCTAAAATCCAGACTATACTCAAAACCAGACACTTTTGTCCAAAAAAATTTTAAAAAAATTCTGTAGTGTGAAAACAAGACAGTCTTATGCTCATTCCCATGTACAGACTGTAATTTCTACTTTTTGCTCTGTGGTGAGTGCCTATCCAAACGTTATTGAAAAAGAAGCCAGCAGTCACCCAAATGGGTAATTGAAAAGAGCAACAGGAAACATCTCTCATTATATGTATGCAGTTATAATCTAGGCACTTTCCCAACCTACGCAGTTCAGATAAGGGATACTCAACCTGTATGACCTTTGCTGCATATAGTAACCTCACCCAAAGTAAGGCCCAACCCAAATTTGAGATTTGTAGTAGTATTGAAGGGCTCAGTTCATCCACCGGGGAAGAAGCAGCACAAGCCTTTTTATGTCTATTCAGAAGTAAGTCTTGTAACTTTCAATTGAATTTACTCCCAGGTAAATGTGATAGAACTGCAGACAAAATTAAGAGAGATCCTAGCCCCAGAAGTCTTTATATGGCTGGCAGAAGAGCTCAGAGGTGGATGCCCTTTCCACCTAGGTTTTTCAGTATTGCCAAGACTGTGTAAATAGTGTTTATTCTTCCTGTTGAGCCCCTATTGTAAAATGGCTGGAGTTTTCCTTTAATTGCACAAGGCCATTGTTCATTCTTGGCCTGGCTTTTTCAGAAGAGGAAGAACTCTTAAATGTCCCCATTTGGAAACAATAACAAAAGGATAATGCTGGGCAACAGGTTGTGCAAGCCAGGTCACACGTTCCCATTTTATGAGACACAACAAATTTTGGAGAGCTTTTTCTCAGGATTATGTTTGTACTGGTTAGAGAGCAAATGTTTTTTTGTGTTTTTTTTTAAAAAGACGCTCTGTGTCTCACAAAATGGAGAGAAATCATTACTGGAGGGCTGACATCATAGGGTCTGCCTTATTCACCACAGGCTCTTGTGTTCATTTTATATAATTATGCTGGCAAGAAAACCTCGGTCTCTCCACTCGCCTTCCACTTATCAAAGTAACAAGGATTCCATCCTTTAAGTGTTTCTCCTTCATGGACACCATTTCACTGCCAATCTCAGCAGAAAGACATCTCTGCTGTTCCGTGCATGCCTCCTCTCCCTTCTGCTTTTGTTTAACTGAGGAAAGCATTTTTAAAAGCTTTTGAATGAAGAACATGGTGTGCAAAGCAAAGTTGCAGTGTATTAGATTTCAGTCAGATGAATGCTAAGATGGAAGGCTCAACATTGTTTCAAATGGTAAGTGTTTAGAGGACAGTTTGCGTGTTATTCAGTTTACCCAGACCACAAAGATGTAGTACATCCCAAAGGACCCACCCTGGCAATTCATCGTTTGCCAATTCCATCACATACCATTCAGAAAGAAGATGCTTTTTCTAATGCCTAGAGTAGTGGCTTTCCGTTTTAGCACTGGGACCCACTTTTTAGAATGACAATCTGTCTGGGACCCACTGGAAGTGATGTCATGGCCAGAGGAGCCATCATTGGCCAGACGTGCCAACATTAACCCCTGCTAACTGGGCAAGAGGCACTTTTCACTTGGTGTTCCTCTTATATTTAGCAGGGGGAGAGTAATTGTTCCTTTTCACCCCAGCAGTGTCTTTTCCAGTGGCTGTTGCTGGTGGTGTTCTGCATTTTGTTTAGATTGTGAGCTCTTTGGGACAGGGAACCATGTAACTTTATTATTACTATTTGCCTGTAAACCGCTTTGTGAACTTTGTGTTGAAAAGTGGTATATAAATACTATTGATTGATTGATCTTTCCTGGGAATGCACTAATAAGTTGGGTTATTTCTCAGCCATTTTCCAATAGCAAAATGAATCTGAAAGAAAAAAGTCTATTTACAACCTTGACTCAAGCAAAACAACCACACAGCCCTCCCTCTTGCCAGTGTTCCAGCTTCCCATATTTTCAATATGGCTGCTCTAGGTGCTTCGCGACCCACCTGAAATTGGCTCGTGACCCACTGGTGGGTCCCAAACCACATTTCCGTTAAATATTGCGACAATAGTTTATCACACCCTACTGATGTCTAATCAAGGAACGTTCAAGTAAACTTTGGCATAGCAACGTGCTTTGCTCTTTAATTAAGAAAGGTAGTTCAACAAGAAACATGGTAAATGGGCACACGGGGGTTGTGCGGGGGCCCTGGATCCACAGATCTGCAGAAAACTGAATCTGAGGATACCAGATCTGGGATACAGGGACCCGCGTGTGTTACAAAATTAATTTGGGTACATCAATGTCAGTCTATTCAGAGCTGCGTTTCAACTACAGCTTTAATCCACTTTCAATGCGCTTTTATCACGCCAGTTCAGTTCACAGAATTCCGAGGCCCCAATAGTAAGCTCCACTCCTTCTAGTTTGGTGTGTTTCTAGAACACACGGCCATGGATCAAGTTCATGGGCGGTCCTGCCTCTCTCCCTGCCCAGGAGCCAGGACCTACAATGCCGCAGCCCCCTGTAATTGCAGTGACATAATGACTGCAATTATTTCCTATGGGCTGACGCTTTAGAAAGGGGTGGACGCTCAGAGCGATGCCTCCTTTAAAAGGAGGAGGCGGGTGTCAGGAAAACCTCAGATGGTGGCTGAGATTGCAGTTACTGTGGGAGCCTCCTCGTGCCTCTCCAGGGGCTGCCGTTCTTCTCCACTTTTTTTAAAGCAGAGAAGGAGGAGAGGTAAGCTGGCAGGGCTGAAACGGTGGCTTTGATTGAAGCCACTGTCTAAGGTTTTCCCCCACCTGCCCTCTGCGGAGAAGAACGGCAGCCCCTGGAGAGGTGCAGAGAAGCTCTGATGGAGGCTGCAATTACAGCCACCATCTGAAGTTTTTCCGGCCACCCGCTCCTTCCTTCTCTGCTTTTTTTAAGTGGAGGAGGAGGGAGCAGGCAGAGGAAAACTGCCGACCCCTGGAGCAGCAGGGAAAGGCCTTTCCCCGTCTCTCCAAGAACAAAATAAGTCCAACCTGGGGGTGCAACCCAAGGGCGCCAAGCGCAGGGGGGCTGGCAGTGATTTTTACACACACACCCAGCTTGACGCCCGGGGCATTTGTTCCCCTTGCCTCCCCCAGGAACACCATTGATCAAGTCTACATGTGTTTTGGAATTTCTGAAGGTAAAATTAACAGAATGGAGTACAAATATAAGTCTAGAACAAAGAAGAGAAGAGAAAAAGAGAAAAAAAAAAAGGCCAGGCAGGTTTATTGCACCTGGGCTTTGTATCAAAAACATCACTTAGTAATAAGGGAGAGAGTGAAAGCCAGTCCTTGGCTGCCTATGCATTATTATTAGAAGAAAAAGCAAACGAGAAGGACTTTGCTGATATAGAAGAAAAGAAAAATAGAAACACTACTCAAAGTAGTGCTTTGAGGAAGGGTGGGGAAGGGGGGCCCAATCAGGCATCTTCTCCCTGGCCTAATGCCAGCTCTGAGCTGCCCTGAATGGAACTTGCTTCCAGGTAACTGGGTACAGAATTTTAGCCTTAGGCTGCAATCCTAGCCACACTTACCTGGGAGTAAGCCACATTGGCTATAATGGGACTTACGTCTGAATAGACACGGGTAAGATTGGGCTGTTAGACTTCTCACACACTAAACTGATACAAACACTAAGCTCCCAAAGAGGTATCAATATGAGTTCAAGATGAAGCAAGACAAACTTAGAACAAAAACAACAGTAAAGAAAACACAAGTAAACAATGAAACCTCATTGGATGATAGCCACTTTCCCCAGCTGCCTGACCACTACTTATTCCTGATTCATTTTATTTCTAACCAGGAGAAGCCAGGCTCCCTGTAGTGGCACCCGCTGCAAGAGTTCTTTCCTAGAATACGTTACTTTTACATGGAATGAATTTTTCCTTAGTTTCAGAAAGAAAACCATTTGCTTCAATTGTGCTGTTGGTGTTAAAAATCTGGTGTTTGGAAAATCTGAACATAATATAACCCCCTGCCTCCTCCACACTCTTTGCTAAAATTATTGCCCACAGAGAACCAAAGCAACTAAATTCATGTTTCATCAATGGGGTCAATTATGCATTTCGACCCTTCTAATTTTACCCCATAGGGCAGGTTTTCAAACTGGGGCATTGTGACACCCCAGCCTAAAAGTCTCTGCTCCTTTGCCTTTAAGAGTTGGGGGAGGGTGGAAACATCACATCACTGCCTGGGGCGATAGGGGCTGCGATTGCCTTACCTGTCACAGGGCTGGGTTCCAGGCAGGTGCGGAGCCTCCACAAGGCTCCCCAAACATCGTAATAAAGGAAAAACTGCAATCACGACCCACCTGGTTTTGCAATTGCAACCTGGAAGTGGGTTGCAATTGTGATTTTTCTTTATTTCAACCTTTGGGAAACCCTGCGGGGACTTCACAGGGCTCCCCATACCCCCTGGAGCCCACAACTGCAACATGTAAGGCAATCACAGCCCCGTCCCCCCAGGCAGCAACATGATCCTGGGGATCGCGTTGCTGTCTTTGCCCCACCCCCACACGCAGTGGTTCAAACTCATCCTGAGAGTTTAAAAAGGATGTCTTAAAGTGAAGGCAGCCCTTTCCAATACTCCGGATAACTTTCAGGATCAGAAAATGGTTATCAGAAACTTCTACCTTTCCTCCTTGTCTCCTGCATCCACATCTTTTACTTGTGCCCTTTCCTGTAACATTCAGGGAGATAGGGGAGTGAATGAACCAAGCTTGAATAAAACTGGTCAAATCATTTATGAATTTCCATGTAATTTATTTTCCCTTTACACAGAAGGTGGATGGGTTATATCATTAAGCACAATAATGAGTGGTTTCGACTTGGATCCAACTATGATGGTTTCACCATTAGTACTCTTGTGGCCGGTAATGACCTCACTGTTCTTGCTTTGTAATACAGTATACTGTACTCACTTCCTGAGCAGTTCAAACCTGCATAATATATTCAGTCGCAAGAGCTCTAGTAATGTCCCTCCTTTCCTTGTGCCCTGGAGTGAAATCACTGCAGACAGCAACCAGAAGAAAGCACCTGTGAGTTTAGTTCTGAGTACACAATGCCATAACTCTGAGGCCAAGGATCGTGCTGAATGGAATAGTTTCAAATGGAAAAAGGTACCAGGTGAAATTCCCCAAGGAATTTCCCAAGTTTAGGAACGTCTTCAATACAGATAAGAATCTGGAAATCTGTCTTCCATTCTTCTAACAACATGAAGTTGTGAGGAAAAGATATCATGCTTTCCCTTTCATACACAGAAGTGATAGAAAGATAATAGACACAGCTGACTTGTCTGAGGAGGGAAGTTATTGGTTCATTTATCTATGTATTGTTATTTTCTTTCCTGGGGAAGAAAGTAAAAGCTGTCCATATGCTCTTATGTCCATATGTCCATAAGAAACCAAAAGCTGTCCAACTATGAACAGTGGAGAATTATGGGATTTTAATGTATCTGTTATTGAGCATCAGTTTCTCTCTCTCTCTCTCTCTCTCTCTCTCTCTCTCTCTCTCTCTCTCTTTTACAAACACAAACAGACCCCACTCCAGTTACAAAGACAGAAATTAATATTCTTTCTATATTGAGTATTCTTTCATATTTTAATGTGATTTGTATTTTTTCGCTTTTAAACATTTTAAGTGTTTAAGAGTAGTGCACTATGCCTGCAGTTCAATGGAGCGCAGGACTTCCACACGCAACTGAATGCTAGAGTGTTCTGGTAAGGCGCATGAGGGAGCAGTTTAAGCAGATTGAACTTCGCTGTGACGGGAAGCAGTTGCAATTTTGTGGGGATGATTTTTCACTGGAAAAATCAACCCTGCCTAAGTTCTACCTTTTACCTGCAATATTAACAATGTACTGCATTGCAAGGCTATTATAAGACACTATCTCTTAATTGGGCTCCTCAATTTGCAATAAGGGCAAAGCGAACCTGAGTAGGGGGAGAGGGGAGATACTGCTGCCCAATCACATCTATGTTGAAATCTTTTTCAGTTATATATAAGTAGCTCCTTGGTATCTGTTTCCATGGAATACAGCACTTTTTTGAAATGTTCTCCTTAACTGTGTCTTCCACCATGATTTATTCAGGCTCATAATACAGAGATCTGATTAAGATTGAAACAGCTCTGGATTTGGAAATATTTTAGCTATGAGTTGAGAATACATCAATTTTATCCAATTGATATGAATTCATTTCCCACACCAAATCCTTCAAGTATTTGAAGTGTACAGCCCCACTCAATGCAATCAAATGCCTTATTAGCACCTAAAAATAATATGCTGAGATCTGAACTGTATGTATAATATTACTGTATGTGTACATTTCCAGCCTTTGATGAAACTCGTCTAATCATCTTTACGATATTTAGAAAGCACCTTATTCAACAATTTCTAGAATCTTGGTCCAAATACTAAAATCCTGGTTTAGAAGTGACATTATCTGTATGTTTTCAAAGATCATCATCCTGTTCACCTATCATTACTATTTTGGCCTCTTTCCACTTTTTTTAAAAAAATATGTTTAATATATAAAATGAAATTGTACAACAATATACTTTTTAAAAAATGTGGAAATTTTAAAATTTTTAAAATATGGAAATTAACATATTATTTTGAAAGTTAAAAACTTATATTGCTGTAATCCCCAATGAAAACTTCATGACAATGGTCATGTTCATGACAATTTATTGTTTTTCAAATGTGTTGAAACATATTTTATTTTTATCTCTTTTATTGATACTTGACTATACTAGCTAAATTTCCAAGGTGTTCAGAAGCTTCTATACTGAAGCTTCTATAGATTTTTCTGAGTCATAAAATTTAAACACATTCTTCCATTACTACTTTTGACACTGTGTCAAAAGCATTGCCCTAAATCAAGAGGATTGGCTGATCAATCAGAAGTCTTTCATTCTTGTTAACATATAGACTAACAAACTATCTGGCTCATTACCTTTTAAGTCCTTTCTTTCATAACCTTGCATGATTTTTCTGTCTGCATGCAATTTACAATATCTAATTGCTTCCTCAGTTATTCTGGTCTCAAATGAAAACAAGTTATTTTATGCTCCTGTACAAGCTTCTGAATTTGTAAAGTCAAGGGCTTTTTTTCTTTCCTTCTTTGTCAGATAAGACAGTTAAAAAAATACAAAATTCCTCTCCTAGCTTTTGATGCTTCCCAGATGGTTAGACAACATTTGCCTGGAGTCGTATTTATACAAAAAGATTCCTCCTGTCTTTCTGACACATTATTGACTACCTCTTCATTCTGTAACAATAAATTATCTAGCTGCCATTGTCTATATGATGACTCTCTACACACTGTTTGCAATTCCAAGATTATGGGAGCATGATCTACATATATCTGCAGATTTATTGCTACCTTGAACCAAGTCATGAACAAACTTGTGTGTAAGAGTTCTTATGAAGAAAGTATAATCCTATAAATTTGGATCAAAATGTTGCAATATGGGCCTAAATGATGATAATTTGACAGATTCTTCAGAAATTGGGTAAACGGGTCCTTTGTAAGATAGATCTTATGAACTACCTAGGTTGAGGCATAGAACTCACCGTTGAGAACATCACTCTAGAAAGTTATTCTTCCAAAATCTTATTAACTCTTTCTTAGAAATGCTGCTGATTATAGTTGAAGCCTAAATACAAACAAGTACAATTTTATGATTACATATCTGACATCGCAAAGAATTGGCATTTTACCCTTAACTATGACTGCTACCTTTTCTTCCTCACTGGCGCATATGTGCTACATGGGGTGTCTTAATAATTTGAAGCATCTTTTTCATCTTCCCTTTTGGGTATTTTTCTGAAATAATATGACATCTATACGTTGTTTTGTAACAATCTAAAAAGTTTCCTATGGTTTCTTTTAGTGTAGTTTCATGAATGTGAAAATGGTTTGAAACAACTATGGCTGCAATCCTATACACACTTAACCTGAGAATAAGCCCATTCAAATCAACGAGATGGGCAATCCAATCCTACATAAGTATCCATGCGGTGATGCAGCCATGACAACAGGGTGTATCCTATACCCTGCAAGGGAATTTCAGGCTCCAGAGGTCTCCTCTGGATAAGAGAACATTCATTCCCTTGCACAGGGATAAACCCTCACCATCTGAATAGTCTACTTTGATCTCGGCCAGATTTATATTTGGCACAAATCCAAGCAGACCTGGAAAAGCAGATTTCCCCCACTGATACCACCCCCTTCCCAGCCTCAGTCTGCTCTCCTCCCCACCCTGCCCAGTTCCTCCCACCCGATCTTGCTCTTGCCACACCAGGGGTCATGAACAGCCTGCTGGAATGCTGACCAGGCTGCTCACCGCTTGTGTTAGAGGCCAGGCCTTGCTGAATGGCATGTTGCACTTTGCAACAGCTGTAAAGGACTTTACGCTGCCCTATTATGGCTTTATTAGGACTGGGCCATTAATCCTGAGTGCATAGGTGCAAAGGTTTGTGCTGTGAGTCTTTTTACAAGGAAGCTAAAGTAGAAGATACAGTTGGACTCCATGGATGTAATGAGGAAGATTCAGTTCGGTACAGTAAATCATGGGTACAAAAACCTTTGGAAACGGACAGCCCAATCCTAAACTGCCTGGCCACTGTAGGAGCAGAGGCCACTGCAAACGTAGCAAAACGGCCACTGCTTCACCCTATGGGAGCCAGGCAGCCAACAGAGGCACCTTGGGAGAAGGGGACATTCATTCCTTTCTGCCAGGTAAGGGCGCTGGGCCACCAATGGGCCTCCTCAAGTTTGTGCTGGCTATTTTGCTGGCACAGACTTGAGGGCCTCCATGTCAGGCCACACAGCCTGACACGGAGGATAGGATCTGGCAGTGGAAGCCACAGATGGTCCCACCCCTGCTCCTCCCCTCCCCCATTCAGTTCCACCCTCCCCATAACATCCCCGTCTGCCCCAAAAGACTCACCACAGGTGGCAGTATCACTGCCCACTGGCTGTGCATCGGGTCCTCCTGGCATTGGGGCCTGGCACTAGAGCGGCACCAGCAGTAAGCCCTGACCAGCGGTGGTAGAAGTGCCTTACAGCACTTTTGCTTCACCAACACCTGTGATAAGGGCTTCCTACTGGTGCTGGGCCGCTTCGAACTGGGCCCTAAGCTGGATAAAAGTGAGTGTCTCTCCCTGTGTCTCTCCAAAGGAACACTGAAATCAGGTAGAAAAAGCATAAGGAGAAAGAAGGCTAAAAGTATTTTCTCGTCAGATGTCTCAGTTTTGGTAAGTGGTTTGGGGTCAGATGTTTGAAAAGTATCTGCCCCTCACTCACAGTGGCTAATGCAGTATGTTTTCTTTCCTCTGTGACAGGTGCACAGTTATCAGCACATTTTCCTATAGTTGTTCCCTTTCCTTGCTAGTGCTTCTTAAAGTGCACCATATGGCTTTTGATCCATGTTTGTGAATGGATTGCAGATCATTAACATCACTGAAACTGATTTTATACTGATTTCAGCAGGATGTGGATTACACTGGCTGGCTGGCTGGCACTTTATAATGTAAGTGACATAGGGCCACGCTACACATTTTGAAGGGGATCTGTGATTTGTTTTCACACTGAAACTCAGCTGTGGAGGTGGGGGCTGGTTGCAAATATCTTCGGTGTTTAACTCTTTTCCCCACGACATTTTCTTCATCAAAATCCAAGCCGCATTGCTTGCATTTTCACTGATATGAACAGCAAACAGCAGCTTGGGAAGAAATTTCCCAATCGTGAATGGGAAAATAGCATAAGAGAAAGTCCCAAACACTCTCTCACACACACCCCACCACTTCACTGAAGAAACTGACAGCTCCCCTATTTTTTCAGTTAAAAAATTATAACAGGACATTAGGTGATCCAGGCTATAATCTCATACACACTTATCTGGGAGTAACTCCCAGTAGACATACATTGAATTGTGCTCCAAATCACAGATCTCCTGTGTAACTTGTAGTATAGTTCATCTAGATCAGAGGTGTCAAACCTGTTTCATATAGTGGGCAGAATACCATTCATGGCGCCTGCTGAGGGCTGGAAATGTCATCACTAAGCAGATGATGGCCAGAAATAAGTGTTTTGTTCTTACAAAGAAGCTCATTAGCTGCAAATGACAGAAGAGAAAATATGCAAGTCTTGTTCAGAATTTCAAGATATGAGAGAGCCCAATTATCACACTGGGAGAACTCTATTGTAACGGGGACCAGAGAAATTGCTTGGGGGGGCGGACATCCAGCCCATGGGTCTTATGTTTGACAGGCATGTTCAAGATGTACTAGGCATAAAGGATCCAGCCTCAGCTCTCTCATTGACAAGATTCAGGGCGCAATCCTAACCCAACATTAGGCCAGCATAGTTAGGCCAGCAAAGTTTGGCTGGCACAAGGGCCACCAGAAAGCGTGTTTGGACCATTCTCAGAGTTAGGGAGGATAGCACATGTCTGTGTTCCAGTCTCTCTGACTCCAAGAGTGGTCCAAACATACTTTACAGTGTCCCTTGTGCCGGTCAAACTTTGCTGGCCTAACTGTGCCTGCCTAACTCCAGGATTGTGCCCTCAGTGTGTACCAGAGGGTGTGGATGCTAAATCTTTCTGTTCAATTGAAATGCTATTCTCATAATCTGCTTCCCACATCTGCCCCACTAATTCTGGAAACGTGAACTAAATGTGGCTGACTTCTTGCCCTGGAGAGAACCCAACTGAGGGACCACTTCATAGGAAACTTTTATGTCAATGTTGCTTGCTCACCTCAGAGGCTATACAACTGCTTGTCTGCCAAAGCCTCCTGGGAAATGACCACAAGTGGTTCTGAAGCTGGAGGTGTGAGTGCCTGGGGATACATGGCTATGGGGGCAGCTCTATGACCTTCACAGTCATCCTGTGGAATGCATCGCCTGGGAGCTTGGCAAGACAAAAGCTGAGGCTGAGCTTTATTTCATTGTCATATTTTCATAGCGCAGGGTAATCTTATGGCTATGCATAACATTTATAGCTGAGCTGACAGCCTATGAAAAAAGCAATCAAACCACATGCCACAATTCAACAAGGTGAAGCGCAGGCAACTCGTTAAAAGAGAAAAACTACCAAGCACTGTTCTCAGAGATTCACACAGCTGCAAGTTGCCACAAAATTTTCTCCTGGAACTAAGATCAAAGACCTTTCCAGATCTTAGAAAGGGGGCTGGGTGTAGGTATCAGTGCAATTCAAATACTGTAGGACCCAAATATCCTTCCTCATGATTGTGTCGCTATACAGTTGATGTGTTCCTCTTCCCTGTTGCTGCACAAAACTGCTAACATCTACAGTACCGTATTTAATTTCAACCTTGCAGCCATTTTCCAGTTTTACTGTTCTACTTCCTCTAGCAATAGGGGTCTAAAAGCTGTCCTTAATATAATTTATATATCTCCAGTATATAATTTATATTGTGTTGCAGAGGAGGTCAGAGGATCCTCACTGCCAGATGTTGTGGATCTAGTCTTACAAGTTTAGAAGTAGTTCTGAAGACATTCACAGTAACCCAAGAGTCATTTTTTCCTGGGGGCTCAGGCTAGTGTCAGTAGCCAGCAACCACCAGAACACCAGGGCTGGGGTGAGGGCTGTTAACATCTTAAACCCCCACCCTTTACTACTGGTTAGAGTTTCCATGTGAAGAAGAGGCAGCAGCTAGAGATGACTATGCCATAATCAAGCCCCAAAATCGAAAACATTATTTTCTTGTTTTGAATTGCATATAAACCACTTTGGGAGACCTCAACGGCAGTGTACAAATAAATAATGAATGATCACCTTGAATTTGCAGAACTGAGAATCAAACATGAATCAGGAAGGAAAGGAAAATAATAATAATAATAATACATGTATTTATATACCGCCTTTCTTAAAGTCACTAGATTTCTCTAATGATTACAACTCAAGGCGGTTTACATAGGCAGACTTTTTCACAAACCCGAAGGTTTTTACAATTTACAGAATGTTCTATCTTTCAAGAACCACATTCAAACAGATCTTTCTTTCTGGATTTAGCCTTCTTTCTTTAGCCACCCGTCTGTCGTCTGCTGGCTGATAAACGGCTTCCCTGCTCTCACCAGAGATGCAGCTGCGTTCAGCACACTCCTCCCACGGGCAGAAAAGTAGTACAATTATTCCCAAACTATGGGTTGGGACCCACCACTGGGTCGCAGCAAGCCAATTTCAGGTGGGTCGCAAAGCACCTAGGGCAGCCATATTGAAAATATGGGAAGATGGGGTGCTGGAAAGGGGGAGGGCAGTGTGGTTGTTTTGCTTGTGTCAAGATTGTAAATAGGCTTCTTTTTTCTGATTCATGTTGCTATTGGAAAATGGCTGAGAAATAACCCAACTTATTGCTGCATTCTCAGGAAAGCAGCAGGTTCTGCCATCATAATGATGGCAATTCCGGCCATGACATCACTTCTGGTGGGTCCTGGACAGATTGTCGTTCTAAAAAGTGGGTCCTGGGGGTGAAAAGTTTGAGAACCACTGAAGTAGTATATCACACCGGCAGTATTGCCCTTCATCCCACATGGGTAAGAGGCAGTAGGAAAGAATTCTCAGTTTGCATACCCATGATTTTCTAAGTTGTTGCAGAGGAGGGGGGCTACTGAGAGTGTTTTGCTTAAGGGCTGCCCAGGTCCTACAGCTGGGACTGCCTACATAAGCAGATCACATCTACCTACTTACATTTGTTATGTTTGTATCTTGCCTTTCCTTTGAGGAGCTCAGGGCAGGGTAAGAGATTCTATATCCATTTTCATAACCCCATGAAGTAGCTTGGGCTGAGATACAACAGGTTCTGTTTCACCCACTAAGCTTCATGGTGGAGTGGCAACTTGAGCCCAGGCCTCCTATGTCTAAATCCAACACTAACCACTATAGTAGTGTAATGAGTTTGCAGTCAGTAGGCCTATAATGGTTCTGGCTTTGAACTTTGCCTGAAGTGGAGCCCAGGATTTGATAAAAAGGATGTTAAAGTTCAGCAATAAGCAGCTGATGTCTCTAAAATGATAGTTATCATTAGGGGATGGTTGTTAGGGGATGGTTTCTGGATTCAGAGATCTCTGGAACATTTGGAATGAAGAAGCCATCAGTTTGGGGAAGCTGACATATCTCACGCTTCAGCTAACGGGAAGGAACTGGAATAAGGGGTGTGTGGTATGTGGGAGGCGGTTTGCAGTTGAGAGGAGAAAATGAGACCAAGGCAGAGATGAAGTCACCATAATGGGGTACGTGTCCTCTCTCTAGGATCTGATACAAGATAGCAGACTTGTTAGCTGGTAGCAGCACATGCTGTTTACCTCTACTGATGCTCATGAATGTTAGCAATTAACCCAGGATACGAAAATTACCATAAGCTTCTTCTCCAAAGGAAACCAAAACGTGAATAGTTTGGACCTTCTACATCAGTGACTTTTAATGCTTTCCCAGTGATCATAATGCAGTATAATTTTAGACTTATTACAGGGCATCAAAACATCTTTTCCCTCACAACATGTTTACTGTGGGCAAGTCACATTTTTTTCCTGTCCTCAAACTGAAACAGGTTGTCATGCAGAGAGGTTGCTGCAATATGGTGTACAGTGTAGTACACAGAAGGACACGGGTACCCATTCACTAAAGACCAACTGTGGGGCATCAGCTGATGACACTCTAAACTATTTATTTATTTGATTATCTCTATGATATTTGATTATCTTTGTGAACCTTTTTGATGAAAAGAGACATATTAATGTTAACATTAACATTAATAATTGTCGTCGTCGTCGTCGTCGTCATCATCATCATCATCATCATCATATTGAAGTGCCCCTCCCCTTCCAATGAATGAGTATAGGATACATAGGGAGTTGGCCCTTTGATGATTCTCTCTAAAGTTTGGTATAAAACTGTACTCTATCTTTCACTGCAAACTAAGGCTTCATTCCAAAATTTCATAACCTCTCATTTCATAACCACACTGAGAGCTGGGTTCAGTTTGTTGGCTTTGCTATTTCATTAAAACATTTGCTGCCCCAGAAACTCAGGAATGACGCAGCGTTGAGTGATGGGTGTGTGCAACAGGTGGAAAAGAGGGAAATGAAGCTGCCACGGGGGTTAAAACCTCACAGGAAATGGATTGCTTGTTGTTATTGCATGAGAAGCATGGATCCTGTTGCTAGTTCAAAAGTGCACTAGTTGTTTGACAGACAGATCAAAGGAATAACCATACAGTGTGGCAGAGTGTTTGATCACAAAACCAGCAACTTGGGCCACTAGGATGAAGGCAGCGCCAGACCAGCATGCAAAATAGACAGTGCTAACAGTAATCTGAAGAGCAGCTGCAATCCACTTGCACAGAACATTCCTGATATCCATCCATACTATTTCCCCAGTGTGTCCAGCCAATCAGATAGGATTTCTGAAAATGGAATTGGTTCATTATGTACCCCTTCACCATCTGGCTAAAAACAAGAAATCATCTAATGGTTGTCTGTGCTTGCACACCCATCACGTAGCCTGGAAAGAATTGCAACTAGAGATAATGTGCTAGATACTATTAATGCGATAGCTCTTCCTCTTCCAGAAAAGAAGTGGGAAATAAACTTAAGTATAAGAGAAGATTAGCAGGCCAAATGCAATGGGAGTGCACAACAAGGAGGAGCAAGCGAGGAATCACATAAGAAAGCAAAGAAAGATGGAACCAGGGTAGGCAGCAACAAATCAAAGCAGGAGAGATCTCTAAGGCTCAAAGTGTGCTCAACCTAAGCCAGGCCAACAAACAAACTCACTCTTTAGTCAAAGTCAAATGACCATTCACTGCCAATTGTTGTTTTCCCCATGAATGATTGCAGACCTCCTTGGATGGAAATCTCTTGCATAATTGAAAGAGATGGGACAACAAATAAAACTAAATTTACTGAAGCTTCTGTTATGGGATAAGTCATAAGAGCATACACGATGCTAAAGAAAACCACCTAAATAGACCAGAGATGCTTCCAGAGAGATAAGAATAACACAGGAATACAGGAAAATAACACAGTATGCATTTGCAATAGCAAATATCTCAAAACAAGAGAGATTTCCTAGTGTGGAGGTTTAGTTTAACCATAGCTGGGTATTACTGTATAGCCCATACAATCCTGCTAGCCTATATCAAAATAGGAAATTGACTAACTCTGCTTTATTTTCATTTAGGACACAATCTTAACCTGGAGTTAGGCTGGCACAGTTAGGCCAGCAAAGTTTGGCCGGCACAAGGGACACTGTAACGTATGTTTGGACCACTCTCAGAGTCAGAGAGGCCAGCACACAGACATGAGGCATCCTCCCAGACTCCAAGAGTAGTCTACATGCTACAAGTGGCCCTTGTGCTGGCCAAACTTTGCTGGCTTAGTTAATGCCGGCCTAACTCCAGTTTAGGATTGCGCTCTCAGACACACCAATTTAGAATACCTGACACTCTCAAACCACTAGGATAGCTCACACTCCCCGCCTATGGCAAACATTTCCCTGTAGTAGGGAAAAAAATCACATTAGGATAATTTAGAGCAGAAAAAATGGTCAGTGGGGAAAGCATTAAGTAGCACCATACCACTTCTGGATTCTCAATTTCCCTTTTCTCAAAGCTTTTTTTTAAAGAGGGGGTCTACATTACATACATTTGCATGCAATAAGCCCAAAATATAGGGAGTCGTCATTTTTTTTAGACTATGGAAAATACTTTACTAGTGTCACTTTTAGAAAAATTGGAAAGGGGAAAAATTAGGTGCAGATTCGCCTTTAACAACAAGTTAATCCTCTTGAAATAATGCCGAAAGGTGAATACAACTGGTTAGGCATGGAAACGTCACATGCAGGGGCCCAAGGACACATCAAATTGAGGGTTCAGTCCTGCGGCAGATCTTTGCATACTACTTATAAATAACCATTTGTATGGTCACCTTTGACGAGAATAAATGGCCCCCAGAGAACCAGCTTTATAGCAAGCTTTATAGAAGTTGATTCCATGTCCTTTTTTAGACCAGTAGCCACAAACACAAATATATAGGGGTGGGCAGGCTAATAAAATATTTGCGGGCTAGTAATGTTTGTGGATTCATTTGCAAGGCTTCACTGCATAAACTTGCAATTGTTTCTTTACTAGCCAGAAAGTTTTGAATGCTTGGACAACCGTAGGAGCTGGAAACAGAACTCAGAATGCATCACAGTTTCATATGAAGGATTCCTGAAAACAGCATTGCCCAGCACTCCACACCATGCGTCTATGCTTGGTTTCACTGCAGCTTTGTGTCAACTGCAG
Source organism: Lerista edwardsae (assembly GCA_029204185.1). NCBI lineage: Eukaryota > Metazoa > Chordata > Lepidosauria > Squamata > Scincidae > Lerista > Lerista edwardsae. The sequence goes on from JAJKFI010000002.1 coordinate 26,127,515, forward strand.
ACTCTAACATGTGAAATCCTTTCAAGCCTTACAGTGTGTCCTTCACTTGTCATGGTATACGTGGTGCTTTCACATGCAGCAACCAAATAGCGAAGTGTGAAAGATAAAAATCTAAAAAATAACACTTAATACGTACCATGCCCAACAGTCCTTCAATCCACACAGTGTAGCTCTTAGACATAACAGTCCTATAAAAATTCAGCTATATTTCTTCAGTTCTTTGCCTTCCACCTTTTCAGGAACATATCTGGAATAGAACTACATGCTGTTTTGGCAAATGTGTTTTCCCAAAGTCATATTTGCTAAGACAACCTAATTGTGGAGGGAGGAGGATATATTGGGGAGAACTGGAAGGCAGGAGAAAGCATGCTTAGACATTTTATGCCTATAAATCGACCTGAAAGCATCCTGTGGCTCCCAGGCTGTTTTTTCTCTAGCTCGGCTTGTTTTGAGTCTTTGAGCCTCACTGGAAGGGGGAGGACAAAAAAGAAAAAATAGGCAGAGAAGAAGTCATTTAATGGAAGAATTTGCAGGAAGGGGAAGGGTTAAGCATCCCATCCATCTGCCAGTGCTCTCCACAGAATCTGCATTAGCATTATGCGAGGAACATAGATTTGAAACCCTAGACGTACCTCCTAACCTGTTGCTCTGTTCTAGGGAAGAATTCTTATGCACCTGCTGGAGATGGTTACTGATGAGCAGCAAGTACTGGCTACTTTGCTTCTCAAAAATGTATTCTAAGCTAGTAAAGGCCAGGGGCATGTACCTGATACTCTGCAGGGGTCTTCAACACACCATCAGTTATATCACTGGAGTACAATCAACTTTCCAACCCTTTTTCAGTGAGCTGTTCTCATTTTTGGCTAGCTATAAACTGTGATGAAGTTGTATTGTGGTTTGTAATCTGAGGCCAACCTATCCAGACATCTGGGTCAGTTAAAATGGCTCCCTAATGCATTTTCATTCTCTCAGATTTAACCTTCCTTCAGGCTCACGATAAATGGTGGGAATCCTGTATTTCATCTAAAAGGAAACAAATACTTTTCATTCACCAACCGATAAGGGAAAGTCTGAGAGAAGGGGTGGGAGACGGTCCTAGCAGCCACAGGACAAACAGAAAAACAAACACGCTCTCTGCAAACTTAACTTCTTCAACCAAACCTCTCCCACTCTTCCCAAAGAACACCTTTGGCGATGAAGGTGGGGGGAGGGGGCTCCACAGCTATCCATTTATTTTACAAACAGCTTATCTTCTCTCTGCCACCTTGCCTCCAAACTAGTGCCAATCCTCTGATCCAGAAATGGTGCAAGGAAGCCTGAGGGAAATTGGCTGCCAGGTTTTCCATCTCTGCTCTTGTTTACATGGATCTGTCTGAAGTCTCCTTTCAGCAGAATAAGAGAAAATGAGCCTTTTAATTCCCCAATAAACTCTGTGCCACAGTGTGAGTCATTGTTTGCTTTTTTTTACATTGGCTGGGAAGGGCCTTCTGGTTTTAATAACTAATACTGCTGAGTTCAATAAAAAGCCCTTAATTTAATTTAACTCAAACCTTGATTAATGCCAGCTTCTCCAGGAATTTTATCTTTGCTTTAATTTGAGTCACCATGTTAACAAAAAAAAAGAGAGAGAGAGAGACAGAAAGGGACAGGAGTCAATTAGTTCCTCTGCTCATTTCTGGGCAAAGGGCTGGAAAATGGAAGATTGACAGGTAAACGCCAAGAGTCAATTCCTTGTCCCTCTGTGTGGTTTTTGTTTTTCTTTTCATGGAGAATCTAATGTTTTCCTTAGTCTGGAAAAAAAAACCCAAACAGTTCACAGTTCACTTTGGAAAATACAATATTCCAGGGCCAATTAGGATCAGATTTCCTTGCTGGAAATATATTGCTTTTAATGTGTTAATATTCCAGAGATATGCTACTGTATAATTGGACACAGAGAACCCTTAAAACTGGAATGTTTAAGCTTTAAAACAGACAGGCTTGTGCAGGGACCTGTGAATAATTACGGAAGAAAACAGGGGTGGCTCATCCATAAGGGCATCTGAAATATGGCCTCATGGATGCTGCTTCAATAGGTGGCTTGGGGGAAGCGACAAACTAATGGGGGTGCCCCAAAACCTGCAGCTGACCACCATCTCCAGGGCCACTGCCTACCTGGCTGCTCCTCCTGACCATTGCCCCATCCTTTCTTTACACTCTGTCCTTGAAGAGCATTTAAGAAGAGGATGGGAGGGTTTATTCCTCCTCCAGCTCTTTTGCCATTACCATTGTCAGAGAAATCCCGAGAACCTCCCCAGAGAACTCAAGAAAAGAGTTGCTGCCTTTCCTCTCCCACCACATCTTGTAAAGTGGCCATGAGGTGACCTCCAGGGTAGGACTAAGTAGGACTACATCCACCTCCATGGAACAGGACTTCCCCCACCCTGAGAGCACATCAAAACCACACATACAACTGCCAGATGTATGTGCCACTGCTATATATATGAGCAGTGGCATTCCTGGGGTGGGGGGATACTAAGTTTTACAGGAGCCTAAGCTCCTGTGTAAAGCAGCCCTTCCCCTTTGTCTTAGGTCATTTGCCAGAGGCTTTGTATAGAGGCCGCTCTATACAGGATGCTCAAGCTCCTGCAACACCTCATGTTTTGCCCCCTTCTAGGAGAACCACTGCATATGAGGTAAGCTTCAGCTGCCACCAGGTTTGTGAAGTGAGTGAGGCTAGGAAACAAGCCTGCCACCCAGCTGTGTGTGTATGTGTGTTTCCCCACCAATAACTCCCACACAGAGTTCCAAGAGGAGGGAGGAACTTTTCTTGCTTGCTTGCTTGCTTCTTTTCCTCTCTCACTCACACATCCCCATGCAATCATACAACACACTCATACCTTTTCCGAGTAGCACGGGAACTGTAAGCCTTTAGAAGCCAGTGCTCTTTGGGTTAAATCACTTGGAAGGTTCGTTTTATTCAAATCACAGGAAAAGATTTATTGGGAATTAAAAATAGGACAACGGAAAAACAGAAAGACCATCGAATTCTGTACTTGAGATCAAGAGACAAAGTTCAATGTAAAGTAAAAACAGATTCTAAGGTTTCCCTAACTGACGCAGTCCACTTACAATTCTGCAACCTCCATACCCTGGATAGAAATATCTTCTTAGGAATTAACTCTGCCTTTGCTGGACAGCATCCCAGCTTTCATTTTAGCTTGGCTGGCATCTCACAACACACAACAGCCATCTTGCATCTCCCATACATTTTGCCACTTAATCCAAGCCCCTCCCCCAAGACTATCCCCCCAATTCTGATAGACTGGTTTGAAATTAATCAACATTCAAATTTCCCACTCCCGAGTCAGTGGGCATGCTCTGTTTTCCTCACACTGTTTTCACCTGGATTTACAAAATGCAGAACAAGTCTGTGAGTGCTAGGATGAGTAGAAGTGTTTGTTTCCAGTGAGTAAGATAGGATTACAGCCTAGGTTTTACTGAACACAATGGGTTTACTTCTGAGAAAAATAACACTTTTTCCAAACACCTCTAGGAGATTTTTCTCTTAGGCCATGGCACCATATTTGGCCTCTTCATGTCCAGCATTTGCAACCCAGCATGTTTCATCTGTCTGGCCCATTCAGATATATAAAGTGGGAAGCAGGATAGGAATCTAATTTTTAGAACAAAAGGCATATGAAGGTGAAGAGAGCTGAACCCTTCCTCTTCTTGTCTGCAGTCATTGTGTGAGGGGGAGTCAGCTGCTTCTCTGGTGGGAGCAGGGAAGCAACTTATCAGCCAGCAAGAAGACAAACGGGTGGCCAGAAAGAAGGACTAAATCCAGAAAGATCCATCTGTGTGTATGTAGTTCTTGGAAGATAGAACGTTTCTGTAAAAATTGTAAAAACCTTTGGGTTTCTGAATGAAGTCTGCCTATGTAAACCACCTTGAGTTATAGTCATTAGAGAAATCTGATGACCTAAGAAAGGCGGTATATAAATACAAGTATTATTATTATTATTATTATTATTTTTTCACCTCAAACACTTCTCTGCCAATTAGGTGACAAAGCCAGGCCAGAATGAAAGGCTCCAGAAACAATGTAACATGGAGTGCATAGGTTGGGGGCAGAGAAAAGAAAATTCATTTCATACTCATTATTTGTTGTAAAAATTACAACCAACTTACCATTTCCAGTCTCTTTATACATGAACGGGACAGATACATGAACAAGGATGGTTATTATATGGCCATCATGCCTATTTTGGCCTAATGCTCCAGTTTTCACTGGCAGAGAAGATTTTTATATGGCATCCTCATTAGCAGCCTGAAGTAGAACAGCCTCTGGACTGACCTGCCTCATTATGTTGCACGTGTAGACCAGCCCAAGAGCCCAATCCAGAAGGCCCTTATCGCCAGCGGTACATCTGTACCGCTGTTGAAAATGTCACAAATGCACCATAACACGTTTATGCTGACATTGGGGCAGCGCTAATTCAGTGTCAGGCCCCAATGTGAGCAGGCGGCTGTCCGGCGCACCAGAAAGCTGCCAAATGGCTGCCAATAAGCCCATTTGGGGTGGGGGGAAGCAGGGAGGGGGAAGAACCAGGCGGGAGGAGGGGAGGAGCCAGCCACAAGGGGGTGAGACCCGGCAGTGGCTTCCATCGCCATATCTTATCCACGGCAGTGGCTCAGGCAGCCCAACACGGAGCTGCACTATTCAATATCGGCAAAATAGCTGACCATGAGCTGAGTAGCCCCATTGCGGGCAGCGGGGATTTCCCTGGTGAAAGAGGACATGTGACCCTTCTCCTGGGGAGATCCCAGCAGCAGCTAGGCTGCCGCTGGACGCAGCAGTAGTCTTTTGGCTACTGCTGGGCCTACAGCAGTTAGGCAATTCAGGATTCGGCTCCAAATCTACTGTATATACATGAGGATCAGGGTATTTTTATGTGGTAATGCCACACAGTTTTGGAACTCTCTCACTAAGGAGAATCAGTAGCTGACAGTGGCTTTTGACAGCAGAAAAAGATTTATTTATTTTTGGCCAGTTTTTTAAAATAACCAGACTGATTAGTCCAGCAATTTTTCAACCAGTTCAGCAATTTTTCAACCAGTGTGCTGTGAATGGTCCACAAGTGTGCCACCAGAGTTTGCGGGAGGGTCATTCATTAGTAGGGCCATTGGGGAACGTGAGCCTTGCCATTGTCAAGTGTGCCTTATCATTGTCAAGAAACTGATGGTGTGCACTTTGTCAGTGGGCCATGAGATGAGAAAGGTTGAAACTTGCTGGGTTAGACTATACCTGGTAGTTTTCTTATATTCTTTTAATGATTTACTGAATCATTATAATGGCTATAATGGTGATTGAGCAGCAGTGCTCCCCTCAAATAACAGGATGTTTAACCCCTGATGCACATAGTCTAATCTACCCCACCAGTTTCGCAAACACAAACCACCTAAAAGTAGATCGGGACCCACTGGTGGGCCACAGAACCATAGTTTGGGAACCACTGGCCTAAACCATTATCCTACACGTTTTTTGTGTAGTTGCAAGGCTGCACTCCCAAGGCAGCTGGTTTGTCCTTAGATAAGGCTGCTTGTAGCCAACTCCCACTAGAAGCACAAGGAAAGATTCCAAGCCTGTGTCTGAATCATGTGTCTGAACCACACCATAAAAAGAGATTTATCAAAATCAGAGCTTGCAAGCACTTGAGTGTGGGATAGTATCTGCTTAATGGCTCCAAATGCCATCTGGCACTCCTCAGCCCAGAAGAACCTGTCATGCAGATCCTTTCTTCATACATCAGTGATAGGGACTATCATAGCAGTAAGTCTTTGATAAAGCATCCCTAGAACTTTGCCAGTCTAATAAAAGACCATGCTTCTTTCTTTGTCTTTGTCTTCCTTCCAAGCCAGTGTCATTTGTAGAGAGCCTCAGACATTCCCATGCACATTTGGCCACTTTGGCCGAGAGCCCATCTTACTCATAACCGTGTGCGCATCATGTATACAGTACTCCCATAAATGGCTAAATATAGCAATCTCTCTCAACTCAAGACTTCGTGCACATCTCACAGTAATGCCGCCTACTCATTTTTCGTTTAGAAGGAGGAACACTGAAGTGGTGCAATAGAATTACATTGGCAGTGGACAGTTTTTAAATGTATTTTGGCCTCTAGTAGGATTTGCCAAAAGGTTTTGGTCAACTGAAGGATAAGCCGAAATTCATCACGCCCCATGAGTTTTAAATCACATCCACCTAAACATGATGAAATGCATCTGGAATGGAGATACCCTTGGTTTTCCATCACCCACTTTAAACTTCAAGAATTTGATTATTTTAGGGTCTTTTCCCATCATTGGCCCACTCAGAAGGAAGTTCTACTGAGTTCACGAGACTTACAGCCCCATCCAATTTGGATGCCACACTGACAGCACACAACACTGGCATGATGATGTCCATTTATATCCTAAGCCCATCCTGGCAACACCACACCAATGACATACTGATACTTGTGCAACGAAGGCCAAAGGGCATGCTGGATCTGCCCAAGCACTGCTGGAACAGCCCTTCCCAATAACACCCCCACAGTCACAGCCTGTTATCTATGGAGAGGCGTCCTAGCATCCTAGCACCAGTGCATCATTGGTGTGATGTCATCAATATGACAAAGGGACGTTGGCCATATGACATTCATATGTCATCAGAGTGATGTCCAAGAAGCCGATCACCGCATCTACTCAGCCCCAAAACTGGCAATCAGAGAAGCCCTGCCAGGGTGAGAAGAGGAGGGGGCAAGGGCAGATGCACAGCCATTGAGTGGCCAATGCTGGGAGTACATCCCCTGGCAAGTCAGTAGGAATGAACAATATAGCAACAGGCAATACCTCAACCAGGGGGAGATATCCCAAGGTCACTACTGTACATAGACAAACACACACACACACTTCACGTTACAAGGGTGCCACAGTACTCCATCTCCTACAGGAACTACAGTGACATCAGCAGCAACCGAGTAAACATCTGTTAGGAGCCCCTGTACCCAGGGTTCATCTCCTCACCCCACTCATACACACATTTAAGGAATGTCTTTTTGAGCAGAACAATGGTAAAAAAAAAATACCTCTCTTGAAAAAGGCAGCTGTATGGGGAAAAAAAACTCACAAGCCTCTCCACGGTAAGAATTCAGGTACCTGTCGGCTGCACCAGTCGTGCACCAGTCAAGCACTGGCAGCGCTTGGTTGGCAAAGTACCTCGCTGGGGGTGCACCACAGGGCGTAATGGTGTGTGTGTGGGGGCATAATGGGGCGGTGCAGTGGGCAGTGATGGGGGTGGCGACAGACGACAGTCACTGCACCGTATCCTAAGCCCCATCCTTGGCGGCCCCAATTCAGGCCACTGCTGTTCACCTTGACCTGCACCTGCAAATAAGCAGGCGCAGATCCGAGCAGCCCCGTAAGGCTGGCTGGGGCTTACCTGGGGGCAAAGGGAAAACCTCCCCTTGCCCTGCGCTGCTGCTGCCTCCTAATGGCCTTAAAGGATGCAGCCCTGCTACACCGGCCTTGCTAGGCCAGCGCTGCTTAGGATTGGGCTGCCCATCTCAGCCTCACATATTCCAGAATGTGTATTTAAACAAACAGAGAAACAGTCCCTACTACATTCATATTCTCCACAGATTGCTCCACGGACTATGTCCATTCACAACCTGAGTGCTACTACTTTAGCCTAATCCTTCCAATCCTGGAAATGGTAGTGTTTCCAAGCCCTGTCTTGAGACGTCAGAGAAAATGCATTCCCTATGGTTACTTGGGCAATCTTTGTCCAATAAACATTAAATATATAAGTGTAATAAATAGTTTTACTCTGAGTAGAAGCCAATTTACTGTTAATGGTGGTATTTAGATCCTAAAAGCATATTGAGTTACACAGCAATAAAGCTTCCAAACACAACCCACAGCTCTCAATGAGCTACAGGTGCCAAAATTAAAGGCCAAATTACCAGTCTGGTTTAAATGAGGATCTGGGAAGGCTCAGCACATCAAGGAAAATGGATGACAAATAATTCCATTAGGATTTTAAGGAGAAGTTGCTAATATTTACAAAAGGAAATGTGTTTCATCGTGGGGTTTCCAGTCTCCACTTGTCCTCAGAAAGCCGTTCTCTGAATCCAAAGATTAATAAAACCAAATGACTCTCTAAACAGACAAAAAAAATCTTATTTTTGCCAATATTAAGCCATCTGGAAGCTTAAGTGTATAAAGGAAGTGCTGCAGGAAATCTGGGGGCTCTTCCAGACCTAATGCCAGCCTGGCAAGATGACAGTACAAGACTTCCTGTTATCTGACCCCCCTCACCTCAAGGTGACAGGAAATGGGTTTAAACATCCTTAATACCACCAATCAATTTCAGGGAGCACATGTTCCTTCCTCAGAAATGTGAAGTTTGGAGGCAATGTGTTAACCGCTTGCTGAGCTATGCGCTCCGGTGTAATGACAGATGAAAGGGGAGGTCAGATTTACTAAGTGTTGAGGAGGTGTCATCAAGGGATGCATATTACTTCAAGATGTGTCTTCAGCTGCAGCAAGAGGGGCCATGCAAGTGTCTCAAGGAAAGGAGGCTGCTTCGCCCATTCAGAGTTTTAAAATTCTACCAGTACTGCTGGAAGGAAGGCCTCCAGCTGGCACAAAAAGCTGAGCTCAGAGTCCGACTACACGTTACACACACCACATCAAAGGTTGTCACGTGGGGCTACATAGAAGATTCTGAAGGCTTCCCAGAGACAAGGGAAGAAAGCTGGAAGGCATCGTAAGCAAATGTAGGGAAGCAGGAGCCTTGGGAGGACTTTCTTATTCCATTGCTTTCTATTTAGAAAATCTCTCTATTTAGAAGCTAATTTTGTCTATCCCCCTACTCAACTTCTACGGAAACCTACAGCCTATCTAGGCCTTGCACTGACGGAACTTACATTTTGTCAGTGCAAGGCCCAGGTTGTTAGTGTGGCAGCTGCAGCAACAGTGGGCAGGCGGGGACTGCCAGCGTGAATGCCTGGTAGCCCCGAGCAAGCTCCAACAGAGCATCCAGCTCTTGCTGGAGCAGGTAAAACAGTGGCGGGGATGTTCTAGGGCTTTCCAAGGAAAAATTGGGGTAGGGAATGGCACAGCTGGGGGTATGTCAAGGGTGGACTGGGGGGAGAGATTGGTGGCTGCAGGTCTGCCAATATCCTATGCTCCCTGACCATGACACTCCCTCCCCCGGACCCACTCAGATGTATGCCATCCAAAGGGCTAGTGCAGATCTGGGTTAAGCCCACTGGGGATCATGGTGCAGCGGAGTAGGTAACCTACCTTACCTACTTACTTTTCCTGAGGTTTTTTACTTACCTCTCCTGCGGTTGCCTGGCCCCCAGACAGCCCAAAGCAGGCAGCAGAGGCAGCGCCAACACTACTGTATGCTATGGACTGGCCCCGGATAGGATTGGGCTGTTCAATCACTCCGTAGAGAGATCAGGGCATTCAGTAGGGTCTGCTTCCCCGTGTGTTTTCCTATGATCTCCAGTTTTCTCTGCATGTCTTCAGGGAAGGCTTCAGAATTTACAACAGATGGAACTGAGGTACACAAGGCAACTTCACATGGTAAGCGTAACATGTAGCCACGTTCTGAGCTTCCTGCCTTTTCTTCTCTTAATGAAGCAAGGGGAGGGGGGATTAGCTTTATGACAAATGTATAACTATTTATTGCCCTGCATCCTTCTTTCTATGTATGACCTTAGAAAGGTCATGCATTTGGGTGCTGCTATGGCTACAAGTTCAAGTACACTAACTTGAGGCAGTCACACATACACATTTCCAAATGGGGATGCTCTGACAATGCTGGTACAGTGGTGTCTGGGGGAACCTGGCACAAACCCCTGGCACAAGACCCCTCATGGAAACCCCAGCCCACCCCTGAGGTCATGGTGGGCACTGCCACTGCCAGCAGTATTGAAGGTTCGGGCGTCAGCCTAGGCTGGTGTGTCCCCTGATGGGTGAGGGCCCACCTAGGTGACACCATCCCTATTCCCTGCCAAGCGCCTGTCAGGTCCACAATGATTACCACACAATTCTCCTCCCTGTAATCAGCAGCTGCAGCTCTTAAGAACAGATTTAGCTGTCAGTGAGTTTGTCCAGGCCCTGCAGCCTTAGGTATTATGAGACCCCTGTAAAGCTCTATTCCTTTTGAGGCTCTGAAAGGTTCACTCTTCAGTATAAGCCCAATGGGGACTGGTCGCTTCAGGTCAGTGACCCAGCTTGCTGGCTGAGCTCCAGGACTTTCTCTTGATTCATGATTAAATCAAGATTCTCTTCCGGGATTAAGATCTGTGACAACTGAAAGCAAACACCTCAAAAACCAGGGGAGACACCAACTTCTTCAAGGTGGGCCTTACAGTCAGTACCTCATATGAGGGATTTTAGGCACTATTAGACAGTCACATCCTTGGCCCACCTGCTGCCCAGGGGCCAGGGAGCAGACTGCCGCCTCCCCCCACAGATTGTTGCCCCCCAACTCAACAGTACTTCTAGTGTCAGAAAACCAGAAGTACTGTTTAAAAGCCCTCTGAAGTTAGTAAAACCCTTTCGGAAGGGCAGAGACACCATGCCTGCCACCTACGGGCATTTGCCCCTCCCCCGGGCTAAGGGCAAGGATATTAAGGATGGCAGATTTTACCCACTTTTTGTTACAAGTTGCATTTTTTTGGTTACAAGTTGAAACAGGTTTTTAAAAGCTGCCTGCAACAAGGGATAAAGCATTCCCAAGCTGGCATCAGCCATGCCCATGGCAAACAAGACTCTTGTTACCAATCAAGAAGCAGGAAATTGACATCTGATCCAAACACCTAATCCCAGATCTCTTATGCGACATGTAGTTTGACCTTCAGTGTCGCCTTCTTCTACTGTTACATTTTTACCTGGGGGAGGAAAGACCAAACCCATACTATAGTGCTCCGAGTTACAATCCTTTTCCAGAAAGGCAAGCAAATTACAAGAGGGAGCGGGAGCTGAAGTACAGTGACATGGTCTGACCACAGATACAAGGCCCAACAGTACATGAGGTTCCAAGTGTGAGAGGCTTATGAAGCACGATTCTCTCTCTCTCTCTCTCTCTCTCTCTCTCTCTCTCTCTCTCTCTCTCTCTCTCTCTCTCTCTCTCT
>JAJKFI010000002.1:26138698-26177018 GCA_029204185.1 Lerista edwardsae
TCTCTCTCTCTCTCTCTCTCTCTCTCTCTCTCTCTCTCTCTCTCTCTTATTAAGATGTGCGGACATACAGTATAACACAATATGACAGCTCTTGTGTTTTTTCTAACCCTATATAAATCATTGCTAACTACAGAAATGGGAATTATTATCCTTCCCTGGCCACACTGTTATGGAAATGACAGAGTAAGGTTTGGCCTTCTATTGTGGGTTTTTTTTTCCTTTTCAAAAAAAGGTTAAATATGCTTAGTAGTTAAGAGAAAATTTATGTCCACTGTGTCCTTCCTTCAGTTATTAATTGTTATCATGGGGCTCGGAGCAGATGAGCCAACCACATGCACAAGGCCTTATATGATTGTACAGCCATAAAACCTTAAGAAGTCCAAGAGATAAGTGGTGCATATGCTGAGAATGCAACATATGTATATGTGTGTCTCTGAGAGCATGCAGGGACAAGATAGACAACACTGACCATTAAAGGAGCCCATACAGAATGAACCTCCACTTACAGTCCCTGCCAAATTGTTTGGCACCATGACAGAGCATACTCCAACTTTGTGCAAACTCCAAGACAAACAAGACCTTTCAGAAAAGACAGATACAGGAACCCTATTGCCTCATCAGTGCATGAATATTTACTCACAAACACTTTTCCCCTTATACATACAGCCAAAATTAATTGCTAAGTATATCTTAGCTTATCTGATTTCTGAAGTGTAGAACTTACAGGATTTTGCTCATAACACCTCGTTTCATCAAGGAGGCATAAAGCTTTTTACCTTATCGCATTACCTTATCTTTCTTCGGTGTCATCACATGAAAGCTATTACACCGAAGAAAGATGCCACAAAGATTCCATATTTCTTGTTTGTTTTTCACATTTTTATACCAACCTTCCTCCAAGGAGATCAGAATAGTGAATATCAATGGTTCCCAAAACGGTGGGTCGTTGCCCACCACTGGGAACCTTTACTGGGCATTAAGGGGAATGGGTGCCCCGATGGCACTGCAGTCATTGCAGTGCCACAGGCTCCCAGGGGCTTGTCACTTGGGTGATCGAGGAGACCTCCTGCAGTGTTGGGGAGGCCCACAGACCCTTCCGCAGGTCTCCCCGATGCAGCGAAAAGCCCCTGTTTGTGTTCAACAGTCTCCCCAACCCTGCAGGAGGCACCATTGATCTGGGTGCCCGCAGCGCCATGATGGCTGTTGCATCATTGGGGTACCCCCCGCCCCTGCAGCAACACAACGGCCCTAAAGTTTTCCCCAAGTCTTACTTGAACCGCTGATATATATAGTTCCTTTCTTCCTTTTTCATCCTTAGAACAACTTTGTGAGGTGGGTGAGGCTGGTAGTGACTGGCCCAAAGTCACCTAGGAAGCTTCCTGGCTGTGGGGGTTTGAATCTGGATCTGCCAGGTCTAACATCAGAACAACTATACCATCCTGACTTATTAGCATACTGACAATCACTACTAGGTTGATGTTAGTTTACCATGTAGCAGACTTGCTATAGCTTCATTAAGCACTTGGATAATGAACAGGAATCGATTTGGTTCAAGAGGTATCTCTTTAAAGAAGAATGCAGTTGGCAGCTACCATATGCAGCTAGCAGAAGCTGTATACAGACCCTGAAAGCATCCCAAAACTGGGGTCCGTTGCTTGGGGCTCTGGACCCGTCCATCGTGTCCCCATCATTATCACCACCATTTCATCCAAAATAATAATAGGATTGTTGTATTTAGAACTGTAAAACCTCATTTAAAGGACAGTACAATATTTGCTTCAGGGTGCATAATTTAAGGATGATAAAGCAGAAGTAGAATTTAGCATTATTTCTTATTTCTTTTTAAAAGTTACTAGCCCTTATGGTTGTAAAATACACTTATCGGTAGCAAATGCCAAGCACTCTAGAGCAATTTTATGTTGTAGTTGTTGTTGTTGACATGTGCCAACTTGGGGGTCACCAGACCAAGGGGAAAAATGTATTTAGGATTATGGTCAAAAAGGTTGGGGGAATACTGGCTTAGGATATACATTTGCTTCCTCTTCAATAATGGGTGACTAACAAAGAAAGCTAGCACTGAGAAGAATAGCAAAACCATGCACAGGATATAATCCATCCTTAGCCTTACCCCTTGTGATATCATCCATGGGGGCTACGGGCAAGGTGGGGGTGGTACTCACGAGGCAGTGTGCCCAGGCCCTGGGGCAGCGACCAGGAACAGAAGACAGACGAGCAGCAGTGCGTTGCAAGCGGTTTACTGAGGTAAGCGTTTTTACATTCATTGGGCGCCCCCTAGCGATTTGACACCCCGGCGAGGGAGGCCTTGTTCCCTTCACAGGCCTCCTTTGTCCTTCGTGGATGGTCCTATACCGGTGGCGCTGCCTTCGGGGCCCTGGCCCTGGAGCCCTCCGTCTAGCTGGCATTGCCAAGGGGGGGTAACTTGTTCTGCCCCCCTTGGGCACTTTGTTGGTGGTGCGAGGATAACTGCCCCCCTGTGGGTGTCGGAGGTCCCCTGGCCCCTCACTCTCTCCAGGGCTCGGCTTCCCTGGTCGACCGCTGGCCAAGGTCGACCCCTCGGCCTCCGGCGGGGACACCCACCAGTCGCGGGGCATGGAGGTGTCCCAGTCCCCCCCCCATTGGAGCGCCCATCAGGGCAGGCCGCACCGGGGATCAGCGCGATTCTCCACCTCGGCCGCGGCCTGTCTCCATGCAGAACGGTGCTCCTTCTTCCCCCCCTCGGCGAGCTGGTGAGTCCCCACCCCCGCTGGGGGCTGCTTCAGGGGGGGTTGCAGCCGGGGTGACACTCCTGTATCAAGAAAAAGCTGAAAATGTCCTTTGGGCTCATTCAGACAATATACCTGATTGGTACCTCACACACAATAAGGAATGTGGACACACAAGTTCCATCCTCCTGGTACTCCTGTAGCTTCATAATTGCATAAGGGCAGTTCATTCAAACTGCCCCTCACATGCAATGGAAATACATTCTTACAAACTGTTACGAAGGCCTGGGGCAACTGAGAGGGGGAGCAAGAGGTGACTGGCTATCATGCCCCAGGTCACATGGTAGATGGGGTCAGCCAGACATATCATCCAACACAGTCTGCAATAGAATACTAGAAGCCCAGGGTTGCCAAACCAAAGGACAAAGTGATTCCACCTTTTAAAAATACAACTGAGGAACAAATCCCACAAAGGTATCTATGTATTTTCTGAAAACAGAGTGTTTGTGCTAATATTAGCAGTTGCAGGAAGGCAGTTACTGGGCTAGTTTAGATATGAGCTTGCAAGAGAAACAAAGCCGGTTCTGATGGACACTGAAATAAACAGTTCTGTTCATTAATTTTAACAGCTCTCTGAGTATCTCACCCTGTATTTACTAGTCTACACACCTTACAAAGATGCCAAGGAGGAAAGGGGCAGCACCACTGGTTTTAAAGGAAGACACAGCAACAATCCTTGTAAGTTAGGTCTAGTTGTGAACACTGGGGCATTTTCCAAGTCCAGACAGGAGATCTCCTGCCCCAGCCAGACTAGTGCGTTGTTTGGGGGTTTTTGTTTTTTTGTTTTTTTGACAAATGGTGCCAAGAATCCCTCTTAGAGCACAATCCTCAACTTGCCTACTGCGAATTTAGAGCACAATCCTAACTTGGAGTTAGGCCGGCACAGTTAGGCCAGCAAAGTTTGGCCGGCACAAGGGCCACCATAAAGTATGTTTGGACCATTCTTTGAGTCAGAGAGGCCAGCACACAGACTTGCACCATCCTCTCTGACTCTGAGAGTGGTCCAAACACACTTTATGGTGGCCCTTGTGTCAGCCACACTTTGCTGGCCTAACTGTGCCGGCCTAACTCCAGGTTAGGATTGCACCCTTAGTCCCATTTTCTTCAATGAGGCTTACTCTCAGGAAAGTGTGCATAGGATTACAGCCTTAGGGCATAATCTTAACCAACTTTCCAGCACTGACATAGTTGTGCCAATGGGGCAAGCACTGCATCCTGAAGTTGGGGGGGGCAATCATGGAGGCCACCTCCAGGTATGGGAATGTGTGTTCCCTTACCTCAAAGCTGCATTGCCCTAATCCTGGTACTGGAAAATTGGTTAGGACTGCACCCAGTGTCTAAGTTCTGCCCCCTCGTGAATGCAGGAGTGAAGTGTCTGAACGTGGTACACGCTAGACTGGCTCCTTGGTCCAATGCCTGTGTTAATCAAGCCCACCCAGATCTCCCCAGAACATAAACACCACTGCTTGGCATATATCACTACAACCACAAAGGTGGCCACTGGTCACTTGCCCAGCAGGATCGTGTTGCAAATTTACAGGGAGCCTGCACAGGAACACGCCTAGCAAGAGCAGGAGACAGCTGTTTCATTTCTGTTTCTCACAGAAAAATATTTCCACGAAGCGTAATGTTTGGAAAATGTCTAAGATTCTGGATCACGCTTCCTGCAAAGTCTACAGTGTTAGCACTGCTGCTGCTGCTGCCTATATTGGGAGAGACAGATTGGGAAGAGGGAGGCATGAGCACTTGAGGCATTTGGAATGCAAAAGAATTTCTAGAACATAAATGCACTGAGAGTGAATTGAGCTAAATGAAACCCATGGAGAGAAAATGGCAGTTCTGATCTGTTCAAGACAATGGCAGGTATCCTATGACAGATGCAGGATAATTTAGGAGGGGCTGTGTAGAGTGCGGGGGCTTCTTCACACTTCTCTCCATCAGGACACAATCTCCGTTGGGCGCAATCTTAAGCAGCGCTGGATTGGCAAGGTCGGCCGGCCAGCACCAAATCCAGTGCTGCTTTGGGGAGACTGGAGCCTCCCAACGGCAAGGGCACATTCGCACCCTTACTGTTGGGGAGGCTCCAACCTCCCCAATGCGTTCCTCGGATCTAAACAGCAGGCGCAGATCCGAGGAGACCACACTGCCCAAATTGGGGAGGGCCACTCGGCCTCCTGGGTGGGCTTAGGATTTGGCCTTATGGCCAAATCCGGAGCCTCCCCCCCCCCACACCCACAATTTCCCTCCTACCACCAATCCCTATCCCGGAATGGAACGGAGCCTCCTTCATGCTGACCAGCTTTGGTCAACGCAAGGGAGGCTTGCCATCAGCACTCTCAGGCCAACGCTACTCATATTGTCGGCCTGAAAGCACTAGGTGCCGCTCAGCGCCCCCACGTCAGCGCTAAGGGCACGCTAGGATTGCGCTGTTCATCTTCTCTGAGAAGTGGACAAAGATCCAGTTCAATATTTTTTCAACATACAAATTCATCTGAGGACTGTGACAAAAGTATTGGATTCACATATTCATTCTCAAACGCAACATGAATAAGAAGAGTAGTACTAACTTCCTGCACAGAGAGAAGTATTATCTCAGGGAATGAGGATCCTCATCAATGGGCTGGAATGAAGGAAATGAGTTCATAGAGGAGAGATAGCTTTGCCTCAGGATGCAGCTAAGGGAATGCCTGGACAAGCAGCATTTCTGCTGCCCATCCTCCCCACATCAACACCCACTTCCTCAAACCGCTTCCCTAATTCATGTGAAAAGTAAATGGTTGGGTCTACAGGGGACTAGGGCCATCTGGAGGCTGCAATATGGAAGCAAAACAGTAAAATCTGGAGTTGTGCCATTTTTGCCATATGCTCAGGGTTGCATCATATGTTATAATTTCCTACCCAGAGATTATCAGTCTCCATGCAGGAAAACATGTCTATGTTGTCAAGTATGAAGTGGAGTGCTAGTGTTTTTCCTGTGGAGAGTGTATGGATGTACATGTATATTCACTCTAGATAGGGAGTACAACTTATGTACTCATGGAAAGAGAATGTAATACACTGCACTTAATACTCTACAATGTACAGTACATGTGTTTTTTCCACAGTTTCTGTAAAGTGGCCCTCAGAGGGAGGCTCTGAGCAAGTCAGAATCTTCACTAAGCCTTTATATATTGACACAAAAGACAATATGCATTGCACATTTGAACAATAGAAGATTGTATGGAGAGTAAACATTGGAAAGCATTCATAAAGTATGTTTGGACCACTCTGAGTCAGAGAGGCCAGCATACAGATGTGACTCCAAGACTCCTCCTTGACTCCAAGAATGGTCCAAACACGCTTTATGGTGGCCCTTGTGCCAGCCAAACTTTGCTGGCCTAACTTGTGCCAGCCTAACTCCAGGTTAAGCTTGTGCCCTGAGATTTTCTGTGTCGGTAAAAGTAATATATGAAACTGCCCTCAAGAGATCCTGTTGCTGAGAAATTACCAGATGTAGGAGAGCTGGTACACTGCCAGTCAACTATTTTGTAGTATATTGACTTTAAGGACCATGTGGCAACAGGGAGGCAACAGATATAAAGAACTGAGGCGGCCAAAGAGACAGGGAAAGAATGTATGCTGGAGATGTATGCTCAAGATGTAAGGCTACATAGAGCAGGCAAACTCCTTATTTGGATGACAACAATTCAGTATACAGGTTCAACCTGCTAAGCCTTGGGTACAAGTATGAATTTATACCTTCTATCCAGCCACAGATGAAACTAGAGAAGCTCCTCTGAGAGCTTTGTTTGTTTTGGGTAAGGGGGTAACAATTTGAATAGGGGGTAACTTCCCAATATGAACAAAAGACCCATTGAAAAGCCTGCCCTGGAAAGGAGATGATAGCACAAATACACAGACAGCATCCACAGCCAGTCTCCCCTCTCTCCCACACTAGGTACTGGGGGTGAATTAAACACAGGCCCCAGGCCAAGTCAGGGCCCTGCACCATACGGTTCCTATCTGCCCGTGTCACACACTATTAAACCCAGATCAGAAACAGGATCTGGGAGAATGGAACATACTGAACCTAGGACATCACAAGCCTCTTCTCCTATAAATAGGAACCATTTTTCAGTACAGAGCAACTCTCACATTTTTTGGCAGTGAATTGGCCAATAAAAGCAGATGAAGATTATCCTCTTACCATCATTCTGAATGCAGAACAGTTACCCGGTTGTTCTCATCGAATTTAAGCCCATTGCCACCTGGACCCCTGAATCTTGGGGACTGTGGGGGGGGGACCTCCAAAAAAGCCCTCTTTTCTATCTATTGCCCAGGAGTGTAGAGGCAAGCTGGTCTTTATCCAGGGCCTTGCCATTCACAACACGATGGCAGAGTCCAGCCAGCTTCTCAGAATTGCAAAGTAAACTTGTTGACACTTAAAGAGTTGCTGGGGAAAATTAACAAAAACACGTGCAACTTGTAAATGAGAGGAAAACATGAAGAGCAGCTTCCAAACAGGTGCAGCTGATTATCCCAGGCAACTCCGTGCCTGAAGAAGAAGAGAAAAAAAGGCATTTTCTTCACAAACTTTAAGAGCACTACAGACTTCCAGATAATAGGAAATCCCTGAAGCTTTCCAAAACTGTTTTCTCATACGGTCTACCTGGTGTGACAGCTGCTTCTTTGCAGCTACAGGGAGTTGTGGTTTTCCATTTGTGAAAATTCAAGTGAAATCTATCATTTTTTGGAAAGCTACTAGGTCCCGGGGTTCTCAAATATCTTTACAGGTTGAACACTTGGAAAGGATTCAAGGCTCCAATCAGTGCTGGAATATGGGGAAGTGTTTAACTCTAAGAAACAGTATATAAAATAAGCTGTTTCTCTGCTTGATGATTATTTCAGGATTGACTAATGACTTGTCCTGGTGCCAGACACCTTCAAGATGGCTCAGGAGGCTCATTGCTAAAGCTTGTGTCCACGGCATTCCATCAAATGGAGACTCCTTTCTCTGCAAACTTCT
The DNA here is from genome assembly GCA_029204185.1 of Lerista edwardsae. Lineage (NCBI taxonomy): Eukaryota > Metazoa > Chordata > Lepidosauria > Squamata > Scincidae > Lerista > Lerista edwardsae. The sequence continues at coordinate 26,146,487 of JAJKFI010000002.1, forward strand.
AGACCTGGGAATTCAGAGCTGGGACAAGCATAAATGAACTGTTGGACACTAAGACCAAACACTCTGAGATGTGATCATGCAATTAAATCATATTCTAGCAATTCCATCTGCAATGGCCAACAATGGGAGAAAGAAGCTCTTTTAAAGGCAGTAAAATGTGGTCATGATGTCAGCTGTAGCCTTTCCTCAGTGATCCCTGTACACAGAGGCGTACCAGGGCGAAACCGCACCCATGGCACGCAACGTTGTGACGTCACGACGTCGTGACGTTGTGGGGTGTGGCTTCTGTCCGCCATGTCAGCTAACATGGTGGGCAGAAGCTAAGCCCCGCCTCCTTGTTTTGCCCGAACAGCAGCCAAGGGAAGCTGCGCGCCTCTCCGGCTCTGCAAATCAGAGAGGCGCACAACTTCTCCTGGCTGCCGCTCGGGCACTTTTGTCCGAGCAGCAGCCAGGAGAGGAGACACCGCGTGCCTCCCAGTTCAGAGACCCAGGTGGCGCGCGGCTTCTCCTGGCTACTGCTCGGGCAATTTTGCCAGAGCGGTGGCCAGGAAACACCAGTGCCTCCCCAGTTCTGGGGGGGTGCAGCGTCTCCTGCCCACAGCTCAGGCAAAACCCAAGCTGCGGCCGAGGGAAGCCGCGCGCCTCCCCGGCTCTGCAAGCCAGGTGGGCGCGCACAGCTCAGCACACAGCACACAGCTTGGCCACGGCTCAGGCGTCCTCTTGGGCATTGTGAGGGGGGGCTAAGGGCCATGGGCACCCCCAGGCAAATGGTGACCATGGCTCTTGCCACCGCTTGCTACACCCTAGATACGCGCCTGCCTGTACACACGCTAGTTTGCAGTCAGTCTTTTCATCTCACAAGCTAGTGTTTGTTAGGCAATGCATTGGATCACTGAGGGCCAGCATGTTTAACTTGACCCATGTACAGCTAAAGTATATCATTGTTCCCAGCACAGTACAAAAGTTCCTTGGTATAGGTGAAGGGTGAGGCAGAGGTACATGAATGTATACAGTCCTTCAGATAAAAGATCTGCTGATCTTATTAGTGCAATGGCACTTTACAATCTATCTTAGGGCCCAATCCTATCCAACTTTCCAGCCCAATGCAGCCATATCAACAGAGCATCCACTGTATTCTGCAGTGTGGGAGGGCAATTATGGAGGCCTCCTCAAGGTAAGGGAATTTTGTTTCTTTACCATGGGCTGCACTGCAGCTGCATTAGTGCTGGAAAATTGGGTAGGACTGGGTCCTTAATGTCCTATGGGATGCCGTGCTTATAAGATGCTGAGCTATTTAAATATTTAGAAAATGTCAGTATCTGCAGCTGGCAAACAAGACAGATCATGCTTCTGGTGGCAAAGGGGTGAAGCTACCTTATATTGAATTAGACCATTGATCCATCTAGGTCAATACACTCTATGTTGGGGATGTCAAACAAGGCCCGCAGGCTGGATATCTTTATCCAGCCCCCACTATAATTGGGCTCTCTCAGTGCCGCCATTTTAGCAGCTCTGTTTCTGCAGAGGCACTGAGACGGAAAGATGGAAGGAGGCCTCAGAAGCTGTACAATATACACCTGAGAAGCCACAGAATATACACTGAGGCTGCAATCCTATACCCACTTTCCTGGGAGTAAGCCCCATGGAACACAATGGGACTTACTTCTGAGCAGACATGCATAGGATTGGGCCCTGAATCGTTATAATTTTGTGTCAATCAAAAGAAAAGCAAGGTGCAGAAAACAGCAACCAAAATGCTTAGTGGGCTGGGGCATTTCGCTTATGAGGAAAGGTGACAGCATTTGGAGCTCTTCAGTCTAGAAATAAGGCACCTGAAGTAGGGCTATGATTGAGGGTGCAATCCTAACCTGGATTTAGGCCAGCACAAGTTCCTTGTGCCAGTCCAGGAGTGTTGCAAGTGCACTGTAAAGCACGTTTGGACCACTCTTGAAGTTAGGGAGGATGGCACACATCTGTGGTGCAAATGTGCAATATGGCACATTTGCAACACTCCTGGTCTGGCACAAGGGGCTTGTGCCAGCCTAAATCCAGGTTAGGATTGTGCCCTGAGACATAAAAATTATGTATTGGATAGATAGAGTGAAGTTAATATAATATACTTCACTCTATCTTTAATATATACTTCCTTTAATATAACATCAGAACCAGGGGGCATCCACTAAAATGGAGTAGTGAGAGAGTTAGAACAGACAAAAAGAAATATTTCTTTACCCACTGAGTAATGAATCTTGTGCAACTCCAAGATAGGATGTTGTGATGGGACCTAGCGTAGATGCCTTTAAAAGGAGATTGGAAAAGTCCATTGCAGGTTACAAGCCATGATGACTACATGCAGCCTCTGGGTTTTGAAGGTAACCTATCTTTGAATGCCAGGTGCAAGGGAGTGGCAACAGGATACATGATGTCTTAAGTGCTCCCTGAGGCATCTGGTGGGCCACTGTGAAATACAGAAAGCTAGACTAGATGGGCCCATGCCCTGATCTAGCCAGACTCTTATCTATATATATAAAAACAGACGTGTGTGTGTGTGTGTGTGTGTGTGTGTGTGTGTTCCTTATACACGTCTCCGTCCCTTGACCCACGGCCACGAAACTTGGCACACACGTTCCTTGCAGCCTGGAAGGAATCACTGCGGGGGTCAGACCCCCCTACAGCCCCCCGTTTTTCAGGGAGGGGGCCCGGATCGACAGGAACCAAGGGGATTGCATTGGGCTATAGGTCTGCTGCCACCCTGTGGTCACAGACGATTCTGCAGGTTATATGGGAGGGCTGCTGCACCAGAACAGAAAGCAAAACTAAATGCTTTGCCTGCGTTGCCTGACTGGCCCAGGGTGGAAAGAGCAGGATCCAGGGAGTTCCAGCACCCAGTCGGATCTGAGAGGGGCCTATGTCCAGGGAGCTAACTGGCCACCTCTGCCTGTTTCTCATACGTGAGGGCTGTCCTGCCACAGGACCTGCAGACAGTAAGTGGGACCTTCATATTGCTCTCTTAGGTTAGGGTGTCCCTGTTTCCTCATTCATTTCACAGTGATAGTGTGCGTTTTGGGTTCCACGTCAGCAATACTGTGTTATTTCAGGGACGAGTTCTATATGTCTATCTATGGATCTCACTATGTCATACTTTTGAGGGAGGTTTGCATATTTGTTTGTATGTTCCACCATTACTCTGGGACGCCTGGAACGATGTTCACCACACGTGGTGCACTTATTCCTTACGATCTGGACAGATATACCGTGGGGGTAGGGCCCCCCTTACGCCCCCAGAGGTGGGGGTGCACTGCAGAACAAACTCATTCCTCCTCCTAATAGAGCCTGGGGATAATGTCTGCTCCCGGGCAACGCCGGGTCACAAAAAGCTAGTATAGTGATTTAATATAACATAAGTAGGTAGATTGGCACAAAGCCTGAATAGAAAGCATTCAGTGTAGGATTTGTGTCCGAACATATCAATTGGTTTGGTTGCTGTTTATTATAGTTGCATTCTTATTTCTTTTTTTATTATTTTACAGAAAACTCCAGGTTTCTTACATGCCTCTTTATCTTCATCATTGCTGTAAATGCTCCCAGGCCAATCACTGGGCTCTAGAGTCTAGAAAATGTCAGTATATCAGTGAGGAGGACTGATTTGCTTGTCATCATTAATCTCACAGACATCGCTCTTAGAACATGTGGAGCAGTTATGCAACAGATTCTCTCTTACCACAGTGGTGCTTTAACTACAGGCTAACCACCTTTCTTATAATTAAACACAGGTACAGATATCAATATTACTTTCATCACAAGACCTGCTTTTGTCACAGATGCATGTTAAAGAAGTCTTCCTTTACTGGTCATAAATATTTTTCAGTCAGAGAGAGGAAAGCACATTACATATAACTAGCAGTGCAGAATGCATGTTTTCTAGACCAGCGTTCTTCAACCTGTGGGTCGGGAACCCAATGGGGCTGCAAAGCCTCATTTTGGGGGTTGTGGCATAATTTCCAAGCCTATGCAAGAGAGGGTTTGGATCCAATCCAATCATAGTACTGCCTTATCAAAACTGAGTTCTGGATAGAATCCTGCACAGCCTCTTCTCACTGTTTTGCCCCACAGCTTCTAAGGCCAGCCCTGCTTGGGCTTCTAACTCACAGAGTTGTTGTAAAGACACATTAGGTAGGGGAAATGGGACAGGTGGGAGCAGGGGGTGGGCGGTGATGGGTGCAGATCAGGTCCTGGGATGGCGGTGGGTCTCTAGCCTCATTCTTCAGTTATTTATCTATTTACTGGGGTCGTGGCACGAAAAAGGTTGAAGACCACTTCTAGACAATGCTCACTTTTATCAACAGCCTTTCTATTAAAACTCTACAGTTTGGTTGTCCATGATCAAGAATGGCAAGTCTGTGAACTTCAAGTTACATTTTTGCATATATGCAGTGCAGTCAAAGATTGTCCGAGTCAGTAGTCCGACCGACATGCTCAGAAAAATCCATTCAGTTCTAGTCCTTTCCATCTTTCAATGGCTGATTCAGTTGTTGTGCCTCTCTCTGACGTTCCTTGACACATCATCTCTACATAAGAATTCCAGAGTAAGGCTTAATTTTGGGGATCTTCCTATCTTTGGCAGTAGATCCCTGCCAGGAAAGATCATGGAGTGAAATGGTAGTATTCCATTTCAAGTAGTATAAAGAATAAGCTAAATAGATAGGCCAGCGTGGAGTCTAAAAAGACAATGGATTTCATTTGCTGATTTTCAGAGAGAGAGAGAGAGAGAGAGAGAGAAAGAGAGAGAGAGAGATCCAAACATCTGGAAGGGGTGAGTTCTTGCTCCAAACCACATGTAGATTCTGCTTCTGAACAGGCCTAGAAAGGTCTTGTGTTCCCTGCTTTTGCTGTCATAGACCACACAACTTTGACACTTGAATAACAAATAATACCTAGTAGAATCACTGAGCATCAGTACACTGAACCCTCAGTTTAAGGCATCTTGATTTAACAGACTGCAGAAAAAATGGACATTTTCTGTTCCATCAAAAACTAGTCATATACATTTTGCACATGCACATCTCCACTGGCTTTAATGGATTCGGATTTAATGGACTTTCAGCACTGACAGCAACCCCTTCCCCCATGAGTCCATTAAGATGAGGGTTCACTACACCACTAGCTCTTAAGCACACAACATATGCAATGAGAACAATTCTGTCAGTGATTACGAAACTATCCCCTCTTTCTAATCCCTCCTCTTCTCTGTGCTCTCATCCAGTTATTGTACAAGTTATAGATTACAATAACAGGATAACAGCATGTGAGTTCTGGATATTACTGTCCAAGTCCGAAGGAAGTAAATCAGAATCCTTCTGAGAGCTTTGAAGTGTTGCAGATCTCCACCCTATATTTTTTTTCTTTCTTTCTTTCTTTTCTGCTCCATCTCCACACTAGACCTCTGCCTCTACAGTTCAAAATTAGCCATTTGCTGTTCCACTTGTATTCATGAATTCTCATAGGCCTCTCTCATCATTGGTGCTTTGAGGTATCTAATCAGCCATTTCCTCATCAAATGGTTCAGGGATCCAGTACCCCTTCCAAGGAAGGAGCCTGGATCACCCAGCCTCTTGAGACACACACAGGCAGTTGTACAGTTCCCTTGTTAGGAGAGGCTTTGGATTCTGCATGATTCTTTACATGTGAGAATGAACATTTTTGACTCTGCTCCCTTCCAATTCCAAGCAGCCATTTGCTTCTTCCAAATTATCCAGTTGGGCTGGCTCAGATGTATCGACTCTCCGTTTTACACGTGCACAAACAGTGACACTGTCATATGAGACAAGTGAAGACTGAATCTGAGGGCTAAAAAACAGATGTTTCCCAATCTTCCTTTGCAAAGCCATATTTTATCTATGGCTCTTCGCTGAATTTATAGCCAATGAAGAGATGTTACTACATTAGCTCATGGAGGGGGTGGATGATAAAACAAGAGAGGAAGAGCTAGACAAGGGCCAGAGAAGCTATCCAGAGCGCTGCAATCGGAGAAGCGTGACGAATGGGCAGTGCGGCTGCCGCGGGCTCCAGCAGAAAGGCAGATTGGCTGGCTAGGAGTGATTGGCCACAGCTGGAGGCAGCATTGCACACACACCATCTGGAGTTCCTTAAAGGAGCTTCCCCAGGTGATCCGGTTTAGGGAATGCCCAGCAGAGGGAAGAAAAGGAGCGATTGAACATCTCAAGCGGATCCATCCCCAGTGCCCCCTAATTACTTAATGGAGGATTGTTGGAATCTGCTTTGGCTTCCCTCCTTCAAAGCTGCTGCTCTAGCTCCCTTGCCAGTGGGCTTACATTTCACTCTTAAAAGGTTATTTTTTCCCCTTTTGTTTCTTCTAAGTAATTCAATAACTGCAGTTCCTGGCGTGGTGACCTGCAGTGCTAAATGGAGCAAAGGTGATCCCACTTCTCAAATCCACTCCTCCCACAGTGTTATTCAGCTATTCTTCCAACCAACATACACTGCCATGTTCCCTGTTAGGCAATGACATTTCATAAAGTACCAAACCATCATGAGAATCATGGTGGAAGCATCCAGAATCTTTAAATGCAACTTCACGCCCAAAATTAATTTTGTATCCTTTTCTCACATCTATAAAACATGGAGATCCGTTTGAACGCCAGTCTGCCAAATACTGATTACTGCCCAATTTATTTGATGCTGGGAAACACTCACCATGACGGAATGATGCTGAACATTTGTATAGAACATATATTGTATTGATGTCATCCTCACAACAACCCTTCAAGGTAAGCCAGTTTTATTTATTAGCCCCATATTGCAGATGAGAAGCTGAGGCAGTGTAACGTTCCTATAGCCCAATCCTGGAGGTGCAGTGGTAGCCAAATGGCTACCACTGCATCTTACGGGCACCAGGCAGGCACAGGAAGCACCTTGGGAGAAGGGGAAATTTGTCCCCTTCCCCCAGATAAGGGTGCAAGGCTGCCGATGGGTCTCCTCAAGTTTTTCTACACAGCCCGACACAGAGGTTAGGATCTGGCGGTGGAGGTCACCACTGGGCCCAACCCCCGCTCCACCCCTCCCCCACCAGGTTCTGCCCTCCCCACATGCCCAGAACGAGCAAACCACCACCAGCAGTGTTACTTATCGCCAGCCAGCTCCATGTGGCATCCTTCACATGCTGAGCTCTGGCGCCGAAAGTCTTGGCAGTGGAAGTGCCATACAGCACTTTTGCTACACCGGCACTGGTGCTAATAAGGCTGGGCAACCAGTTCATTGTACAGGTGAGATCTGAACTGTGGAAGTCCTGATTTGCAGCCTAGCCATGGTATACCAGCTCCTAAAAGCTCCTACATGCCCCATCCCTCAATGGTTTCAGGAACACAAAAGGATGTATTCAAGAGGAAGTCAGAATGCCAGAATGATAAAAGTCTCCTAGCCACAAGCTGGATTTCTAAGGACACAATTACCCATTTCTGTCTTATGGTGCAATTAGAACTCCTGTGGCCTTTCTCTAGCCTGAAGTCAGGATCTCATTCTGAATTGGCCATATCAGAAGAGCAGCCTAGGAAGGGGCAGACAGATGGGGAAGTGGTTTGGAGCCAAGCGAAGAACTGGACTCAGACTGTGTTGCTAGCAGGAGGCAGTGCAGAGTCCCTACTGATTATAGCAACCCCTGTGGCCACATGAATGATAATCCAGATGTAAACTCACCCACTGTTCCTTCTTCCTTTGCTTTCCCTTCTAAATTGTGCAAGAATCTCAGCAATAAACAATTGATCTGTCATCAAGAACGTGTCCCTCAAGGCATGGATGAAAGAATGAGCAATGACCCCATCAGCACCATGACCACAGCATTCCTTCCTCCCAGGAACTCTAGCTGCTTATGCACAGCGATTTTACACAGCCACTAACCATTCCTTCCCACTAATAAAATTCTTACCTTATGACTGACCAAAAGTGCCCCCTGGGTGACACCATCTATTGCCCATCTATTACCCCCAGGCCACGCGGCCCCAATTCGTATATAGCAAGCACAGATCCTAGGAAACCAATGGGGAGGCTCCCCAGCACTCTGAAGCTGTATTGGATTTAGCACAGGACCGCAGGCCTCGCTATTCCATCACAGTTTAGGATTGCGCTCTCAATGATTTACTTCTAAACAAATGTGCTTAGGATCAGGCTAATAGGGTGCATTCTCAATAGCTGCCTAACAGTTCCAGAACGTCCTTTATCTCTGAGAGGCGGGAGCTTCCACAAAGCCTAAGCACCTTCGAAATACAATAACACGTCTATCTGTAGTGACATTAGGGTACCTATCTGAACATGGAGCAGACTGCCGCTCCCCCTTACTCACCTTAGGCTCCCTAAAGAACCTTGCGCAAAGTCCCGTCACTCACCAGAAACGTTCTGAAAGCTTCAGAATGCTTTTAAACAATACTTCCAGTTTTCCAACGAAAACGGTCAGAAAATTATTTATGGGCATTCTGAAACCCTCAGAAAGCTTTCAGCGCCCAGAGCAACTCCTCCTGCACAGCATAATGGTAGGACTGCCACTGGGGGAATCTTTGCCCATCAGATCCCAACTCACAGCTTTTGGGAACTGCTGATCCCATTAACAAATTAGGATTGCCATGACAGGGTCCAGACACTAAGTCTGGCAGGGAAGGTAGAGTTTTAGTAGATACCTTGTTTTCCCACAGTGCTGCAATGATGGGAGACACTACACAGGGAGTTCTCTTTCCTTGTATTAAACGTTCAAAGATTTCAAAGCCCTGGACATGACAATCCCTCTAGAACGATAAGATTTCTTTAGATTGTGGGTTTAAACTGTGGGTTGGGACCCACCAGTGGGACATGAGCAGTGATGTCATGTAGCCAGGACGCTCTGGAACGCCGTTCCGGTTGTTCTGTGTAGGAACAGGAGAAAGGGAAAGTCGTTGCTGCCGCGCGCCCCTGCAAAACGCGAATGGGGCTGGCCACACCTGCGCCCTGCATGCCCGCAGCCGGAGGTTTCAGCCAGGCAGGTAGGCAGGCAGGCAGGCAGCAGACTGCAGGGGAAGCGAGGACGCGTGGAGGAACTGCCAATCAACCGTGCGTCCCGGTAGCTACTTCCTGCGTTCCGGTTGTTAGCGCAGATAGATTCCACCACTGGACATGAGCCAATTTCAGGTGGGTCGCAAAGCATCTAGAGTAGCCATATTGAAAATATGGGAAGAAGGGATGCTGGAAAAGGGAAGGGCTGCATGGTTGTTTTGCTTGTGTCAAGATTGTAAATAGGGTTTTTTTTTCTTTTTGATTCACTTTGCTATCAGAAAATAGCTGAGAAATAATCCAACTTATTGCTGAATTCTCAGGAAAGCAGCAGGCTCTGGTGTCACAATGACAGCACTTCCAGCCATCATATCACTTCTGGTGGGTCCCGGACAGATTGTCATTCTCAAAAGTGGTTTCCAGTGTTTGAGAACCATTGCTTTAGACAATTTACTGGCTTTGCAGACAAAAGTTGAGGGAAGAAACCAATTCATATAACCATCATCATTATGTAAAAGGTATAGTTTGCCACCCTTTCATGGATAACTACCTTGTCATGGTGAAGGGGCTTGAGTAGCTCAATGAAGCTGTGAGCTATGCCATGTAGGGTTACCCAAGATGGACAGGTCATAGTAGGGAGTTCTGACTAAACGTGATCCACTGGAGAAGGAAATGGCAACCCACTCCAGTACGCTTGCCAAGAAAACCCCATGGATTAGAGTACTAAAAGGCTAAACGATATGACACTGGAAGATGAGCCCTTCAGGTCGGAAGGTGTCCATTATGCTACTGGGGAAGAGCAGAACACGAGTACCAGTAGCTCCAGAAAGAGTGAAGTAGCTGGGCCAAAACCGAAAGGAAGCTCAGCTGTGGATGTGTCTGGAAGTGAAAAGAAAGTGCGATGCTGCAAAGAACACTACTGCATAGGAACCTGGAACATCAGATCTATGAATCAAGGTAAGATAGATGTGGTCAAACACGAGATGTCAAGACTGAACATCAACACCATGGGAGTTAGTGAACTAAAATGGACAGGAATGGGAGAATTTAATTCAGATGACCATTACATCTACTATTGTGGTCAGGAATCCCTTAGAAGAAATGGAGTAGCCTTCATCATGAACAAGAGAGTGGGAACAGCAGTACTGGGGTATAACCTCAACGATGATAGAATGATTTCAGTTCGGATCCAAGGCAAACCTTTCAACATCACAGTAATCCAAGTCTACGCCCCAACCACTGATGTTGAAGAGGAAGAAGTTGACCGTTTCTATGAAGACCTAGAACAGCTTCTAGAATTAACACCCAAAAAAGATGTCCTTCTCATCATAGGGGATTGGAATGTTAATATAGGCAGTCAAGAGGTAACAGAAATAACAGGCAAGTTTGGTCTTGGAGTACAAAATGAAGCAGGGCAAAGACTGATAGAGTTTTGTCAGGAGAACACATTAGTCATAGCAAACACCCTTACACTGAAATCAGATTGATTACATTCTTTATAGCCAAAGATGGAGAAGTTCTATACAGGCAGTAAAAACAAGACCTGGGGCTGACTGTGGCTCAGATCATAAACTTCTTATTGCAAAATTCAGGCTTAAACTGAAAAAAGTAGGGAAAACCATTAGGCCCTCCACATATGACCTAAATCAGATCCCATACGAATATACAGTGGAGGTGACAAATAGATTTAGGGGCTTAGATTTGGTAGACAGAGTGCCTGAAGAACTTTGGACGGAGGTCTGTAACATTGTACAGGAAGCAGCAACTAGAACCATCCCAAAGAGAAAGAAATCCAAGAAGGCAAAGTGGCTGTCTGACGAGGCTTTACAAATAGCTGAGGAAAGAAGGGAAGCAAAAAGCAAGGGAGAAAGGGAAAGATATACCCAACTGAATGCAGATTTCCAGAGAACAGCAAGGAGAGATAGGAAGGCCTCCCTAAATGAGCAATGCAAAGAAACAGAGGAAAACAATAGAATGGGAAAGACTAGAGATTGTTTCAAGAAAATTAGAGATGTCAAAGGACAATTTCATGCTAAGGTAGGCACAATAAAGGACAAGAACGGCAAGGAACTAATAGAAGCAGATAAGATTAAGAAGTGGTGGCAAGAATACACAGAGGAACTATATAAGGCCAATCTAAATGTTCCTGATAACCACAATGGTGCGGTCACTGAGCTCGAACCTGACATCCTGGAGTGTGAAGTCGTGGGCTTTAGAAAGCATCACTAACAACAAAGCTAGTGGAGGTGACAGCATTCCAGCTGAGTTACTCAAAATCTTAAAAGATGATGCTGTCAAAGTGCTGCACTCCATATGCCAGCCAATTTGGAAAACCCAGCAGTGGCCACAAGACTGGAAAAGATCAGTTTACATTCCAATCCCAAAGAAGGGCAATGCCAAAGATTGTTCGAACTACCACACCATTGCACTCATTTCACATGCTAGCAAGGTCATGCTCAAAATCCTACAAGCTAGGCTTCAGCAGTATATGAATCGAGAACTACCAGATGTACAAGCTGGTTTCCGAAGAGGCAGAGGAACTAGAGATCAAATTGCCAACATTCGCTGGATCATGGAGAAAGCAAGAGAGTTCCAGAAAAACATCTACTTCTGCTTCATTGACTATACCAAAGCCTTTGATTGTGTGGATCACAACAAACTGTGGCAAGTTCTTGAAGAGATGGGAGTACCAGACCACCTTATCTGTCTTCTGAGAAACCTGTATGCGGGCCAGGAAGCAACAGTTAGAACTGGACATGGAACAACTGATTGGTTTAAAATTGGGAAAGGAATACGACAAGGCTGTATACTGTCACCCTGCTTATTTAACTTATATGCAGAGTACATCATGAGAAAGGCTGGGCTGGATGATTCACAAGCTGGAATCAAGATTGCTGGGAGAAGTATCAACAACCTCAGATATGCAGACGACACCACTCTAATGGTAGAAAGTGAGGAAGACCTAAAGAACCTTCTGATGAGGGTGAAAGAGGAAAGTGAAAAATTTGGCTTGAAGCTCAGATCATGGCAACCACTCCCATCATTTCCTGGCAAATAGAAGGGGAAGAAATGGAAGCAGTGGCAGACTTTATTTTCCTGGGCTCCAAGATCACCGCAGACGGTGACTGCAGCCATGAAATTAAAAGATGTTTACTTCTTGGGAGGAAAGCTATGGTGAACCTAGACAACTTAATCAAAAGCCGAGACATCACCCTGCCAACAAAGGTTCGTATAATCAAAGCTATGGTTTTCCCAGTAGCAATGTATGGATGTGAGAGCTGGACCATACGAAAGGCAGAGCGCCAAAGAATAGATGCTTTTGAATTATGGTGTTAGAGAAGATTCTTGAGAGTCCCCTGGACTGCAAGGAGATCCAATTGGTCAATCCTCCAGAAAGTCAAGCCTGATTGCTCCCTGGAAGGACAAATCCTGAAGCTGAAGCTCCAATACTTTGGCTACCTCATGAGAAGAGAGGACTCTTTAGAAAAGACCCTCATGCTGGGAAAGATTGAAGGGAAAAGGAGAAGGGGGCGGCAGAGGATGAGATGGTTAGATAGTGTCACCTCAGCGATGAACATGAAACTGGGTGAACTCCGGAAGCTAGTGGAGGACAGGGAGGCCTGGCGTGCTGTGGTCCATGGGGTCATGAAGAGTCGGACATGACTTAGCGACTGAACAACAACAAATAGTTTGCCAGCATCAAAAAACATTTGGGTACATCAGGTCGAGAAAGTGTTGGAAAATGAGCAGATCAAGATGCTGTGGGACTTTAAAATTCAAATGGTGAGATACCGCAAACGTAACATACCTGATATAACAATAGTAGAAAATCTAAACGTCTGGATAATTGATGTAGCAATTCCTGGAGATGCCAGAGATAATTGAAAAAATGACTGAATACTGAGACCCGGCCACTGAAATCAGAAAACTATGGACAAAATACGCAAAGTGATCCCCATTGTCATCGGATCCTCATTGTCATGTCAATTTCAAAAAGTTTGGTGACTCAATTTAAGCAACTGTAGCTTCTTGAAATAACAGTACAAAAAATGGCACTTTTGGCAACATCATACATATTATGCCGATATACAATTGATAGGTCTCAGGCTTTGTATCACTCTATTGGTTTCAGTCAAAAAAGACTGTGATTCATGTAGTAGTAGTAGCAGGAGGAGGAGGAGGAGGAGGAGGAGGAGCAAAAGGAGCAGGAGGAGGAGCAGCAGCAGCAGCATTTATATAGTATTTTAGAATGCAGGTTATTTACATACAGTATCTCAGTGATCCTCTCAAGAGCTCTGTAATATTGGGCAATACTGTATAGTATTATCCCATATTGTAGATGGGGGACTAAATGGAAGAGAACGTGGCTTATCTAAAGGGCAAAACCAATGTGTCAGTGGAGAATGATGATTGCATTTCCCAACACTTCTTATCAACATTTTTACAGCGTGTGTTTGTGTGTTTGTGTGTGTGCATAATTTACACTGGGGCTGAGGTGTGGAGGGTTTAGTCCCCCTGGCCAGTTCTTTTCTTTGGGTTCCCATCAGTATTCCAGAAATTCGTTTTATCTCCCATACAAGATATATTCATATGCTATGTTTTTACATAAAAGGAACTTAACTAGATCAGTCCAATGGCTATCTACAAACCCAATACTCTGCTTCTCAATGCTACAAGTATAAAGCAGAGGCAGCCAGTTTTTTTTAACTAGAAAAAAAAAACACAGGTACTGAATTTCTGTAAGCCACAAGACACATAGCAGTTCTCTCTCTCTCTCTCTCTCTCTCTCTCTCTCTCTCTCTCTCTCTCTCCCTCTCGTTCGCTCGCTCGCTCGCTCGCACACAGAGAGAGAGAGAGAGAGAGAGAGAGAGAGAGAGAGAGAGAGAGAGTCAGCTAGCACTCATTTTCCCACTCTTCTTTCTACCCCACAAATTGTGCCTTTCAAAATTGTAGGGAAGGGAAACTTCCACCAGGGTGCGTGGTTTCCCCCATCAAGGTTGCACTCTGATGTGGAAAACAACAGACCACTTCTGTTTACTTTGCAGCTACTACAGCTTCTCAGGGTGATATTGACCTCAAAACTTAACCATACCTCTCACTACATGCTGCCCAGCAGTCACCCCTTTTGTAGGTTTCACATCTGAAGAAGAAACTCCCTTTTGACAATAACTGAGTGTGGAGAGGAGAAAACGTACATCCACAGCAAGGCAAGCTGTTCATTCTCTTCATCACTCTTGGCTCAGATAGACACTGAACATTTCATCATCCAACCCCACGAACATACAAAACTGCCTTATAATATGTAAGATACCTCAGTCCCCAATATAATACAGTCTTATCTGACCAGGAGCAGTTCTCCAGGACTGCAGGCAGAGGTCAGTCCCAGAGTTGATAGTCCTTTAACTGAAGATTCTAGATGAAACATGAGACTACTCATGGCAAGTGTGCAACGGGTGCACTAAACCACTGAGCAATGGTTTCAACCCCAAATGAATGGCTCATATTGGAAATCAGTCGTTCTTCAGAAATGCACTTTCTAATTATTTAGCTCTTTCTTAGCTCCCATATCTTTCCTGTTTTCAATTCTTCTCAACACACCTCCCCCTGATGCTTCTCTCTGCATTCATATTTCTGTCAAACCCTTCCAAAACACTCCTTGATGTCTGATCTTTCTTTTTTTTTTCTTCTTCTTTTTTTTGAGTAAATATTTGTATTTATTATTTAAGTTATGGGAAAAGGAAAAGGGGAGTTACATAGGATTAGGGAACAGAACAAAGGAATCCACATTGGGTGAGTGGAGGATTACAAGCATGTCTACAAATAATATCTAAGCACATGTCTGATCTTTCTGAATAGAAGTACGTAATCTCAGTAGAAAAGCTTAAAATGTTTTGACTAGATGTTTTCAGCATCTAATGTACAATACAAGTTTATAATAGAAGTTGATGTACAATAGAAGTTTACCACATACAGTTTAGAGAAAGAAAACTAAGGAAATGCATTATCATAAATATAAGGCTCAAAAAAACCCTTTTCAACAGATTTCCCTCAGCAGTCATTCAAAAGTGAATGCAATACTTACACAGTTCAATTTAACAGTTTATTTGTAAATTGTGGAATTTCACATTCTAAAAGCTCCAGTGGCAGCCAGAGGGCTCTGCCAGCTGTGACTAAAATACCCCACTGTGACAGCATTGCAGATGAGTCAATGACATCAAGAGAGGTGTGAACATGCTAAGGTCAGAGATCAAGGGGGAGAATGCAGCAGCAAACATAACAAGAATATCACGGGAGGTTCCCCAGGTGGATTGAACATGTGCTTTCCACTGTGAGACATCATGCACATAGTCACCAGAGACTGTTCATATGAAATGGACACTGACAACATTCACAGCCCATAGGCTGTGAAGATGCTAGTTTTGAAGAGCAGTTGGCCAAGAAAGGAATTCTTAGACATTTTAAACTGAACAAAATCAGATGAAATAACTAAGGAAATGTAAGAACTGTTAGCACTGCTTTGCACATGCATGTTCTTCACTCATTGTCTACAGCATCAACAAATGACTTGCATGTGTGCATGAGCCATCCCAAATTAATCATTACAGAGAGAACCTTCATATTACCCAATGTCAGTTGAAACACAATGCTCTTCAGTGTTGACAGTTCACACATTCCTTAGGGTCATCAGCAATTGAGTAATAAAGGGATGTACATGCATGTGTGAACCACACTTTAGCAGATGCATCATTGTCTGAGGTTGATTAGAACCAGCAAAATATGGGTCAGGCTTTATATACATGCTGCATGTTAGAAGCTCCTTGATAAGATGGGGCAAACAGAACATTTTTATATTGTATATGGTCAACACGATATACATATACAGTCCTCGTTTGCTGGATAATGGTTAGATTCCAGCAGATATCAAATCCACAGATAGTGAACCAGTGATCCAATGGGATCAATGGGGTTAGGGCAAGGGGTAGCTTATGTGCGAGCAAGTCAGCAGAGACATAAAAATGCAGCAGAGGCCTACAGATAGTCAGCAATCTGAAGAGAGCTCCATGCCACATATATTGTCAGAGGATGTTTCCAGGAACATCATAAATTAGGAACCTGAATATACCACTAACTATGATTCCAATTCATTTTAGTCCATCATTTCTCTTTTTTTAAGTAAGAGGACTGAAGATATCTTTGAATAGGTGCTCATAGAGAGATTGTATAGTATCTTACTGAAGATAAGAACAACCCACTTAGGCCAATACTGTGTAACACAAAGCTCAATTAACCAGTTTGTCCCACTCCCTAACAATGGTTTAGTTAATTCAAGTCAAAGAAATGTGTAAAGGCAATGAAAGGCATCAAGTCTGCAATCTTACTGTACACACTTACCTGGGAGTAAATCCTATTCAAACCAGATTACTTCAGAGAAGACTTGCATAGGATTGTGCTGTAATTAAACTCTGGCTAATTGCAAACAGAAGTTTTTGCAAACTGGACTTATTTCCATTTGATATTTAAATATTTCCCCCTTTGATCCTTGTGTGGAGGAGGAGTGACAGAGTCAGACAAAGTTTGGATGTTCAATTGTGTTGCTGCCTGCAAGAAGTAGTGAGTGAAAGTATCATCAGGCTTAGGTTCTGTGCTCCCAATATCCTGCACAATGTGGCCTTGTTCTGTTTGTGACACCAGACTCTACTGCATTAAATGACAGTAGAACTTACTAGTGTACATTGTGTTAACTCTCACCTATGCCCTGCCTAAAGTGAACTCAGGAAGGGCAGCATTTGGAAATAGACTAGATATCAAGCAAAAGGAGAATTCTGTGTAGAGCTTCTTTCTTCAGAGGAGTGAGCAAGAATATGGAATACTTAGGTAAGAAGGGCAGGACTTCAAAAAGCATATTGCCAGCCCTACACTTGACACGTCAGCAGTGTTTGCCTGGCCAACTCCCCTAGTCAGGCCTTCACCACAGCAGGCACTCCAACTTGGAGGATGTGATGATGATGATGGCGACAGTGGCGGCAGCACATCTGGCTGCCATTAATGAGCCTGCAGTCAGGTCATGTCCTTTCTGGCAGTAAATTCCTCCTCAGGGCAGCCCTAACAGGAGCACTGCAGGGTCCACTAGGCTCTTGCCTTCAAGAGAAGCAGAGAAACATTCATTTTACCCTTCTCAAGGAAGCGATTAGTTAAATCAGCATGAAGCTTCCATCCAAGCACAGAGCCGGATGTCTGCACACATGGGGACGAGCACCACGTGCTGGGAGAGCATTTCCCAATCCACAGCCTTAAAATAGGGAAAATTCTAGGGCTACTGACCAATTAAAGAATTTCAAGTGATTAATCATAAGCCTTTTGCCAACTAACCAATTAAACTGGTAAAATTTCAATAAATGTGCATAACTAGCTCTTTGAGGGTAGGTACTTTTTGAAGATAGTGAAGGATGTTAATGTAGCTCACAGAATTCTACACAAAAATTAACACTCATGAGTTGGAAAGGCCTGCTTTTAGTATTTTCTTGTCCAATCTCTATTCAGTAACACACCAGAAACAAAAAAAGCCTAAAAATAAACAAGTATATCCTTAACTTACAGCATTGCCAGTTAATATTCTGGTACACAAATTAAATCTTCAGTTGATGAATCTGCCAATGAAACTCTGCAATTCTAATAAATGCAATTTATTGAATTAATGGTGATACCACGTCTGGAAAACAAAAATAGGGACAATGCTAATTTTTCCACACTCACCCATGTGGACAACATACTTCCAACATGCATTATCGTGGTTATTGATTCCTCAAGTATATGCTGAATTCTGGTCCTGACAGGAAACTTGTTTCCCTCTTCCCTTAAATAATATACAAAGTCAGGATTCCATGTCCCTCTAGGAGCCTAAGCATATTCCATGTCAAGCACTCTGCTGAGACCACAACAATTTGAGACCAAATAGTAGGCATCAACTAGTGCCAGGCTTCAACTAGTGCTTCAACTAGTGCCAGGAACTGGTTTCAAATGCTCTTACTGTCGGCGTAATCCAAACTTGGAGTTAGGCCAGCACAGTTAGGCCAGCAAAGTTTGACTGGCACAAGGGCCATCTTAAAGTGCATTTGGACCACTCTCAGAGTCAGAAGGGATGATGCACGTCTGTGTGCTGGCCTCTCTGACTCCAAGAGTGGTCCAAACGTACTTTACGGTGTCCCTTGTGCCAGCCAAACTTTGCTGGCCTAACTGTGCCAGTTAGGATTGTGTCCTGTAATTCCTATATTTGTAATATTTGAGGCTCAGGGCGCAATCCTATTCTGCGCTGGAATAGCGAGGCCGGACAGCCTGCACCATATCCCAATGCAGTGTAAGACAGGCTGGAGCCTCCCCATGGCAAGGGCACATTCTTGCCCTTACCATAGGGGAGGCTCCAGCCTCCCCTATGTGCTCCTTGGATCTGTGCCTGCTAAACAGGTGGAGACCATGTGGCCTGAATTGGGGCCACGCAGCCTCCTGAACGGGTATAGGATTCAGCCTTATGGCACGCCTGACGGCCCACCCATCACCCGCCCAATGCCTGCCCAGAAATGCTCTTCCCCTGCCCCATTCCAAAATGGCACCTCCCTTGCGCCAGCTGGCTTCAGCATGGGCACAATGTGATCAGTGCTGCCTGCAGTGCCAGTCCCATTGCCTTAGCACCAACACAGGGGTACTGCGTGGCGCCCCTGTGTGGGCACTAAAGCGTGTAGCACTGACACGACCCTGTTGCATTGACGCAGTGCAGTTTGTAGGATTGCGCTGTCAAAAAGAAATATTCTCCAGGAAAGTGACTTGGTAGGGGAAGGATTTGCTTTGCCCTATAGTATGTGAATTGGCTATCTATCTACAGTAAATTTGCCCTACAGACCCTCTTCCTGTTTTTGTCCTGATCTCTTATTGCAGCACACAGTCATTATCATACATGGGTTAATTATACGTTGACAGGGTGAATGGGACTTGATGATCTTTTTATTCTTTCAGACTTCAAGGATATAATTTTATTACATTACTCTTTCAAAAAGTTCTCTCAATTACAGAATGCCTTATTCTACAAAGCATTCACACTCATACACAGTATGATGTGTATCTATAGTGTTAAAACTAGTAAATGAAATGTTTCTACACATTATCCAACAACTCTGCAAGCCCCTCTATACTTTTACCCAGAAACTTGAACAGAAGGGAAGCAACAGTAAGGAACACAGACTATTCTTTGGCCATCTCAAGGTTCAATGTTAACAGTAGTATATTGGTGCATATGGTATTGTTTTCATCATCATCATAATCCAACAAATGATGGCGCAGAGAAGTAGTACACGTCTCTTCATAGGCATGGCTACAAATGATGTGATATTAAAGAGGCTAGCTCTTTGATTTTCTAGAGTGAAAATTCTGCTCTAAAAATAGTAATTTTTATTTAACTTGTTGCATCATTTAAAAAATTCTACACATCATGTGGTTATTATGGATTTATCAAAGATGGACAAGGACAAGAAGGAGAAAAAGAAAAAAAGCAACTTTGGCAACTATAAAATGAAAGGAAACTTCCCTGCCATGTCAATAGGATTAAGTCAACATTGTTCAATTATTCTTCCTCACCCATGCCTTAGCAATGGGGTATAGACAAATACAATTCTGTCACAGGCAGCATCCAGAAATATTTTCTGCCTAGGCTAGGACATTTAATAGACTATGGGTAAAATCCTATCCATATTTACCTAGGACTAAGCCGCATTGGTTAGAATGGGACTTACTTCCAAGGAGACATGCCTGAATCCATAGGGCCCTATCCTATGGGAGGTAAGTATAAAACATTTATACTTACCTGCTCATAAGCCCTACAGCCATCAATGGGTCTCCTTGGACATATAACATCTCTACCCAGTCCATGACCACCACAACTCCGTTCCCACTATTGACTTACCAAGTCTGACAGGCACAGTGGGATCGGTGGCGAAGCTGTAGTGCTGCCATGTTTTGCATCAGCACTCACAGAATGGCCACCAACAAAACACTGTGCGCGCCACTGGCATCCATTTTATGACATAAACCTCTCCACCTAACAACAGGTATATCAATATCAACAGGTGAGAACACAAAGGCTGTGGCTTCCAGTGATGAAAGAGAGACATTGCCCCTCCCAGCTGATGTCACACCTCCTCTCTGAGAACCTTCCCAGCTGCTTACGGCTTATAAGTAAGTTGGCTCTGCTATATGCCAAATGGGACATTGTTCAAGCTTCCAAGCCTTCAGAAAGTGGCAAAAGACCAACTACAAGACATGTAGAAAAATGAGGGCCAAACTCACACAGCCCAAAATAACCCCTAGGCATGCAGCAATTTCAAAGCACATTACATTGGACCACACAGCAAAATGATAATCTAATTGCTCTGTCTCATGGCTGCATCATTGTCACTGTCAGTGTGCGATGAGGTAATTAGAAAAAAATCACCATTCTTGTCATGTGCTGAAAGGTGATTAAGCCATGAGCTGGAACAGTCAGATGACCCCCGCTGGCTTTAATGTTCTTGGAATTCACTGCACACTGAGGGCTTGTTTTCACTCAGAAATGGATCCAAAGTCTTTAACACTGGCAGCAGCACAGCCATTTCATAGCTCCCATATCTGCCTCTTTTTCTCATTCTCCTGTTAGTCATATTGCCAAAAAAAGGGGGGGAAAAAGATGCAGGTACAGCAATGCAAAAATTAATCTAAGTTGTTATATTCCCTGGAGTAAAAGAAAGAAGCCACCCAAGCAGGAGGGAGAATTTAGGTATTGTGGGATCTAATGTTCATTTGGGATGAAACAAGGCTCAATAAAGAGAGCAGTACTAACCTCAGGGAAGTCCCACGACTGCTTGGCTGTCCTCCCCCCCCCCTTTTTTTGGAAGCTTGCCAGATGCATCTTTCTCTTGGAGCCCTTTGCGCTCAGATCCTGAATGTGCAGGTGTAATTGCCCCCATGCACCAGTCATCTCACTCCCTTCACACCACCCAAAAGACAGAATCCATCATGCGAAAGAGAAATATTTACAAGGCTCTGTCTGGTTACACGTAAATATTATGTTCTGCCCTCTGAGAACACAGAGCTCAGCTACATTTATGAAATGAGAGATTAAACTTCCTTAACAATTATCAGGCTGCATTGATCTCAACCAAGAAGGCTGGAAGGATATCCACACAGCTTCACCTCTTTAGAGAAGCTGGGAGTCTTTAGAGAGACACCTGGAGAAGAAACCTTCTATCCTCCCCCATAAACACACTTTAAAAGGCCAAGAGCCTTCAATAACCAGGTGCCCCTCGGGCAGCAGGTCCCAGGCAAAAATGCAAGCAATGCTCTAGGCCTCTTTGAAACTGCCTTTGAGAACGGTGCAGGAAGGCAAAAGCTCCCCCTTCGGGGGGAAGTTTGTTTAGTGAAGAGTAAGCAAGTTGTCAGGGAAGATTTTCCAAGAGCTCAAGTGGGCATAAACAGCCCAGGGGATTATGTTACTGGGGGTCCAATCCTATCCAACTTTCCAACGCCAATACAGCTGCAATACAGCCCAGAGCCAAGGGATCAAATGTTATCTTACCTTGAAGAGGCCTCCACAACTGTCCCCCTCCAGGATGCAGCATGTACTCCATCAGCACTGCTGCATTAGTGCTGGAAAGTTGGATAGAATTGGGTTCTGAGAATGAGAAACGGCTTGAAGAGCTCCTGCCCAAACATCAGCTCATGCCTAGGTATCTATCACAGCCAGGTTTTCTTCTCAGGATGCTTGGACAGCCGCCACCCCCCAGATCCAGGTACTTTCTGTTTCCTCCCCACATCGTGGGGCTGGCATGCCCCATGAACTAACACATGAACAGATGTTCATGTCTCTGCCGCCTAGAATCCAACATCTTTAGAAACTAGGGAAAATGTTTAACCTTGGTCTCTTTGTGTATCTGTGGCAGCACCTTGGACACTTCTTGGTGGTGCTTTCCACTGCCACCCACTGGCCAGAGGTGGGAGATCCTTCCCTTCTGTCCTCTGACTGGCCAGGCAGGACATGAGCAGTTTATGAGCACCATGCAGCTTTCTTCATTACCTTACAGCCTGTCAGTCATTCCAGGACCCATTTCATGGATAATTCAAACAACACCCATAATAGAAACAGCCACTTGGCTCCATCTGGGCCATTATCTCTTTTATATTTGCTCTTTAATATTTACTGGGTTCATGCAAAGTGCATGTGCCGCTTTGGCTTCAAGGACACCAAATTTAGTAATTGCTGCATCCCCTCTGCTGAGGCAAGCAAGGGCACAGAAAGGGGAAGAAGCTTTCTTTGAAAAAGATCTCATGCACAGCTATTTTCAGCAGTGCCAATTGTCAAAGTGCTACAAAATGGCCTGTGTCATTTATGTAAAAGTTTACAGGCAACTTCTGCTAGGCCTACTAACTCTTCCCCCTCTCACAAATCGGGCTTTACAGAAGAGCAACAGCAGCTGCCTCTGCTCTGAAGAGCATCTCAGTGCTATGCTTCTCATGGAAACTTCCATGAGAAAGCAGACTTTTCCTCCAAATAACTGATAACTTACATCAAGGAGGGTCAACTGTTGGTCTTCAAATCAGAACCATATTCCAAAGCCATGTTCCATCTGGTCACTGGGATGTGATGATTCAACCCTCTTGTATTGCGCCCTTTTATTTTCCCCATCCATTTTCCATGAGAGAAATGCTAATGTAAGGTCAGCAATGGAAGAGGCTTTTCTCACACTTTAAAATCACTGCCATTGCAAAACAAACAAACCACATAGTGATGAAGATGTGACAACAGCCCTAGCCAGCCTACCTACTAGGACTGGCAAGCACCAACCAACTGGGCATCCAAGCACTCCTAATCAGGTCCGAGGGCATATAGGGGTGGCCAGATGGTGATAAATCATTCAGTTGGCGAGATCAGTGACATAATCAAACCTATAGATCAGGCCCAAGGATGTCCATATGTGTTTCACCAGAGAACCCTTCTGATTGTGGTCAGGTTCTTCTTGCCCATGTTGCAGAAGGTTAGGATGGTGTAATGGTATCCAGAAAACTTTGACTCCAAAATAGTCCAACCAAGGACCAATGGATCATGCCGGGGAATTTTATGTTGCTTTATTGTTTACCAAACTTGTCTTCATGTAATTTTACTAAGATCTACACCTGAACATTGCAATGCCAAAGTCTGTTCTAGTCTGCTGGTCTGCAAAACAAGCAGACTAGACTTATACTTGACTTATACAATACCCTTCCCCTCCCATTTTAATAAACTCCTTTTGTGTGTGTTTTAATCCTCCTTATGCCTGTCATGGTTGAAAACCAGAGCTTTGCCTCAATCTTCTTGGCGCTTTGGCTGCACACTGCAGCATAGGGATGTGGGGATTCTCTACCTAACTGGGAAAGAGGTTCCAAAGACACTCTTTCTCCTTGCCTGGCTTTGTCTTTGTGGGGGCAGCAGAGTCTACTTGGGGGATTTGGAGGCCTGCCATTGCAGCAGATCAGGAATAAAAAGAGAGGCACCAGCATCAAGGCTCTTCCCCACCCCCCACAATCACCATAGCCCTATCCCAGGTTAATGAAGTAGTGGGAAAAAGTGTACTTGAAAATTATTTTCAAAAATGATGTTACATCTCTCTTTAAGTTTGGTTATCAAGAGACACAGGTCTCATGGCAAAAGACAACAGAAAATATGGCCATTGCTATCTTAAGGATAAGGTGTGACAATGCTCTACCTAAGTGACAGTGACAGTGCTTTCCAATGAAGAATATGTTTTAATTCAACAGCTGGCCTCCCTGAGGAATCTGTTCAATTAGAAGTCTGGTCTCAGTGGAAATCCAAGATGCCTGCAGTCAGGAATGTGGGATACTATTCCATAAAGAGATGCTATCAGATTAACAAGAATGTATAACTTTCTCATGGAATGACTTTTAGCTTCCTATTAAAATACATTTATTAATTGGTAGAACTCTGGTCATAGCCAGAGATCAAATCTTGCTGGTGCAATTAAATCCAGGAGGTAGCCTGTGCCTGGAGAAACTGACAGATGATGCAACCACAGCCATTATTGCTATTTCATGAGATCATCCAGGCAGCAGAATTCCATAGTTCTCAATAGTCATGCAACTTTTCTGTTTCCTGTAACATTAGACTTTGATCAATTAAATGGACAGTTAGTTGTCTTCTCTTGCTCACTTACACTAACAACATCCAAATCACCAAACAAAGAGAGAACGCTTACTCCAGATCATGTGAATCATGGAATATTTCAATTGACCTTGAGCAAGGAGCCTGCCATGATTATGAAGCCATAGTTAGCCTTCCATTAGAAGCCTGCTGTTCACCAAGGAACAACTAGCAGTTTCACTGAATGCTGATCCTCAGTTCATGGTGACCTTGCAGCCTTACCTGTTAGCGTGAGGTTAGAGTAGGTGTTGGAGAACTGCTCCTTAAGGAGAACGAGGTGCATCTGGGCTGCTTTTTCTCTCTGTAACTCCAGCATGATGTCTGGGTGCTGGGCAATCTTGCAGCCTTTCTGCTTATCCAAGGCAATATCACTGCGAATAATATCTATGGCAAGAAAAAATAAGGGAATAAAAGATGGCACCATCTCAGATTCCACTCCCACCAAAGAACCTAAAACCATGTTGGAGCTAGACAGCCCCATCACTGTGGACAATTCATTTCCACCTGCCCATATGTTTACATTTCCATCCATATAAGCTTCCTTAATCCTTTGTTTCTTTACCAGCTCCAGTCACCCTCTGTTCACACACATACAACAGCCAAAGCTGTTTATTCACCCATTATGTCTTCCTTCTAGTCTAGTGGAACATTTTGTCTAGATCAGGCCTGAGCAGGTAGTTTTGACCTACTGAGTCAAATGTAACGCACTGACCAAGCGATTGACAACCCCCAGTTTTTGCACCATTACAGGACCTGTTAAGATCAGCCATCAACGGCTAGCAATGCCCTTCTTCTGGTCACATAGGGCAAGTAAGAGAATAACACAAATCTGACATTAAAAAATGGCAAAATATCTTAATCTCCCACAATATTTAAACAAAAAAAAGTTCCACAAGGAGGCTCTAGCCTGAAACTCCTGAAATAACTCTTTTCTTTTAAAAAAAAAAATTATTTGATTATATTATTTGATTCTTGGACACTGCTGAGATTGGCAATGTATTTATCACTACAAAATGTAATTATTCCTTTTTAGGGATTAGTAACTCAATCCTGGTGCCAGCGGTACTTGTCTATCACCGGCACTGGGTGTCACAAACATGCCATAAAGCACATTCGCGGCACCCAGCAAGGAGGGAGCGCCACTGTGGAGCCAGCGCCTGTCAATGCTGGCCCTCAATGCTAGGAGGACGCCAGTGGTGAGAATCAGGCAGAGGCAGTCTAATTTTAAAGCTTAATTGATTATCTTTTAATTGTTTATTGCCTGTAGGTATTGGTTATATTTTTATGTTGGAAAAGGCATTGTGAACTAGGCCTTGAAAAAGCAGGATAGAAGTGATGGAATAAAAATTTTAAAAGGACCCAAAAACTGTATGGGAACTGCTTTCCCCCAAGCTTTCCTACACAGCAAAGATACCATTGAAGAAACATTGACCTAACCATAGGGCTTATATTACTTGGGTCCTAAGCATGGAATTGGCAGCCTGCTGGAAAAAGATCCATGCCGATCAAGCCTCTATCCATGTCTTTCGAGGCACAGGAGCCACCCACTGAAAAGCAGCCCCCAGTACCTGAGATAGCATTTGCCCCTAAAGGCGGCCTAGTGCACTCAAGTTGGTGAAAGGACTTCCAGCCCTCCTCCTCAGTACTAGGCCTGAAGAGAAGGGGCGGAGGGCAAAATCCCCAGGGCCACAACTTCCAGGGGTGTGTGTGGACTATGTTAAAACAAACCAACCAACCCAGGACAAAACAAATGTATTTACAAAATAAAATTGGGCACCTCAATCTCAGTCTATCCAGAGCTATCTGTCCAGTACAGCTTTAATCCACTTTCAGGCACTTCTATTATCTCTAGTAAAAGGGGGGCAATCAGATACCTTGCCCTGGGCCCCAAGCCAGCAGTCCTGCTCACTACTCATGAGAAATACCACCTGTAGTTCTCCCCCCTCACTACTTCCATCTGTGCCATAGCTCTTTCTTCACCAGGAAGCAAGACAGGAAGGAAGGAAGGTCATGTGGTCTAGTTGCTAGACAACAACCCACGTGCTCTTCTCACTTCCTCCCTTCCCAACTCATTTAATCCTGTAAGACCCGGGTACGTGAATAGTGATTATTGTTGCTCACCAGAGCACATCGATATTTAGTGTATCATGTACATTGTGACAAAGAGTTTGTGTCTGAATGTATATATAGGATGTTTGCAATAGTGTCTTGGGCCTAGCAGAAAACATAAACAGTAAGTCATTATAATTCCTGCTTCAGAGTTTATGAGCACTGCCTGATTCCAATTTGCACTTTCTTTTAACAGAAAAGGTGTTTTCAGTTCAATTGTTATTCTCATTTCAAGGAAGAGAGCTGGCATGATTGAGGTAGTGGCTACTTACATGACTTGTGGTTAAAAGCTCCGTTTATCCATGAATTCACTAGGTGGCCTTATGCAGGCTGCAATTTGTTAACCACAGCTCTCTTCTCCCCAATAATACAAGTATTCAGTGGCATTGCTAGGGGAGTCTGCAGGGGGGTGACACCAATGGCCAAAATTGTGAAATTTTTGATATTTTCTAATAATACCATTACATCATGTTAAAGATCATTTGATACAGAATTGAATACAGAACGCAATGAGATAAACGATGTTGAAATATCTGTATTCTATCAGAAGTAATAGCCAAAAAAACAGAAAAAGAAAACACAACTGCCTTCTGTAGCAAAAAGTGGATTTCCATAACTCAAAACTGACCAATGAAACTGAGTGCCAATTAGGGTTTGTTATACACAGCGTTAGTATGTTAGTTAGTAGTAGTACAAGGTGTTAGTATGAGTGAGGTGTTATTGTGACACAGCAGGAAACCACTGTGTTAATATGAGTCAGCTTTTCTTTCCATGTATCAGAGCTAATAGTAGAACTCTTATTCAGTTGTGTGAGTGTCATCAAATTGGCTACTTGTTGGTTACTGATTTGTTGGGTGACCTGTACTTTTATATATTAAAATAAATAAATAAAGTTAATGGGGGTGGCACCAACCCTGGAGATGCCACTGCATTTAGGTTGTGTATCTGACATTGTAATTTACTCTGTATAGTCTGGCACGGGAGGATGTCCATTATGGGGGTGACAGTCTTGTACTGGGAGATGCAAACCCTAGTGACGCCACTGCAAGTATCATAAAACTGGCCTATTTTACAGGGGTGTTGTAAGAATTGCAACACGATTCCTTGGAATGCTTGGAGCAATTGGGAAAAAAGCTGTTTTTCTCCCATGGTTCTGTCACACGTGGGACATAATTGTGGCAGGTGCTAAAACTTCTGGCTGCTCCAGGAGACTCCAATGTCTTGGATGTCTCCAATGTCTTTTAGCTCCCTTTCAACTATGTCCTAGATCTTGATCTGTTTTTTTCCCTAGAAGAATGGAAGCTGTTCCTCTCTGCATAGCTGTAGATTGGGTTCTTTGGTCATTGCACTAAAGGCAAAACTTATGTTCAAAGAGCATTAATGCACAGCACCAGCTCCCAGGATTTTTTGCATTCTACAGGCCAACACTGATCATCAACTCTGCCTATCATAATAATGAGCATTTTCCTACTGGTGTACAGAAAGACAAAGCATTGTCACTGTAAAGGATTGGGAAGTTGTTCCTAATCTCATGGCACAAACTGATTCCTCAAACCCATTACACAAACATTATATTCCATACAAATAAACCTTTGACACCACCTTTGATATGCTTTACTTGACTTGATAGTTATTTTCCTAGCATCGCACAGTCCTGTTTATCTCATCACTAATGGTGAAATACAAGACAGAAAACTGGGATTCTGGGAGGGATCAGAGGCAAGAAACATGATGGAGAACAGAATCTGAATCTGGATGAATAAAAAGATATGACTATGGAAGAGCAACTGATCGTTGTTCCATTGGTTTCATATTCATGAAAGTCCCATCTACCTCTTCTGCCCTCATCTCAACATTTTGTTCTAGCCACTGAAACTATACACAACCAAACTGCTGTTCCAGAAAACTGGCAAAGGATCTGATTCTGTGCATGTTTACTTGGGAAGAAATCACACAGGTTAGTGAGATTTACTCCCATGTTTGCGTGCATAGACTTTATTGGAATACACTTCTGGATCATTAAGCACTTAATGCATTTGTTGAATCAGGATTATGCACAACACAACTATCATTCCTGCAGCAGAACTCACAGATGCAGTATGAAGGGAGCACACCCGTGTGGCAGGTGGGTGAGCTGCGGCTGACTGTAGGACACAAAATCCAGAGATTTGAGGACTGGAACAATGAAGGCTCCAAAGGCTATAGTGCAGAGGAACAGAAAGTCTTCCTACAGGCATTACATCCCGGTATATTGCGCAGTCTCACCACCCCAGCCCAGGGTGTGTCAGAATGCTCTTGAAGCCTTTTCAGTGAGGCACTGACCAGTGCCTGAAGTTCTCCTCCATCCATTCCAGCACTGATGGAAGACCATGTGCTCCACTTTCCCCTAGGATGGACTCCAAGTATCCCAAAGAATTTCCCAGAGGGAAAGTGAAATACCAGGAGAGATTGGCACATCCTGGACCACATTCAACAGGCTGGTGCCTCATCTGGCACCAAGGGGACAGAACAACACCCTGCAATATAGGGAACGCACAACAGTCTCCTGCTGTAGGAGGCCCAGCATTTCTTTAGTACCTCTGCAGAGTTAAGCAAATATTTCCCAGTAGTGAGAACGCCTACGACCTAGCAACTGCCCAAAGACCAGTGAAGGGCTTTGTTCAAACTTTTCAGACTAATACCAAATGAATTTTAAAAGAAACTTTAATTGCACCTTTCTTTTGACAAAAAAAAAGCCTTCTTTTGACAAAAAAAAAGTCAGGCAGGACGACATTGGCAAGTGAGACATCCTGCAGGGATCAAACCCACTGTCTCTCGGTCATCAGACAAGAGAGCCAGTGAATGGAAAGTCATAAAACTTTGAAAATAGCTAGTTAAAAAGGTCATGGCCATTAAAATGGCTTCTGTGATTTCTCTCGTCTCCCTAGCCAAGGTTTTTAAGTGTCCAGTAACTGGGGTGTCTGGGCCCTGGCATAAAATCAGAGGAGGTGAGTATTTTACCCCAAGGGGCTTGATGCTAACTATGCTAATGAAAAGTTGTTAAATGGGTGGAGCTGTAGGGGTGGGGAAGATGTGTTTGTTCTGGTTAAAATGTCTGTTACGTGTCTCAGAAAGAGGTCTCAAACATGCAAAACAGGAAGCTTTCTGAACAGAGTAAGTCACATTTATCTTGCTCATAAAACTACAGTCACCCTCCTCAGTAAAGTGAAAAGCTTTAAAAAAAAAAAAAGGATTCCACTGTTGATCTTTCGAATTCTTTATGAATTTTTCAGCTCAGACATTTTTTCTGTTCTTATCAATAATATTTATATACTACTTTTCAACTACCACCACTCAAAAAAAAAAATTCACAAAGGGGTTTACATAGCAAAATATTTTTTTTTTATGGTTGCTTGACTTGGAAGGGCTCACAATCTAAGAAAAATGGAGAAGAAATACCGGGAAAGAATCACCAGGAAAGAAGGTGTTGGGATGAAGTGGGGCAGGCAGAGTTACCCAGTTAGCAGAGGTGCTGTCAAGCTAATAGGGCAACTTCATACTACAAACAGGCCAGAGGTAAGAAGCCAA
The DNA here is from genome assembly GCA_029204185.1 of Lerista edwardsae. NCBI lineage: Eukaryota > Metazoa > Chordata > Lepidosauria > Squamata > Scincidae > Lerista > Lerista edwardsae. Next base: position 26,176,410 of record JAJKFI010000002.1, read on the forward strand.
ATTGTCAGCAAGCTGTTGATGGGAAAGATACTTTTCCCACTTTTTCATCAGCTTAGCACCTTTTAATGGACTTCTTTTCTGCATATGTAGTGACACTTCCTAATTTCTGAGACATTCTCAAAGGTAGGATAGGTTGATAAGTGTAGGGACTATCCAGTCCAAATCAGCAAACCAGTAAGACCAACAGGGACAATGTCAGGGGTGGGCAAAGTAGGCCTATACTCATTCATCAAGCCAGACCAGTGTTTGAGTATCAGTAACAGTGTCTGTTGTGCCGTCACCCAAGGGTGTCATGCGGTGGGGTCAGGGAGCAGTGCAGGGCTTTGTCTAAAGGCTTCAGCAAAGTGGTGCTGACATGATTAATCATACTAGAGAAAAACAATTTACAAAGAAATAGCTGCATGTAAGAGCTCCTAAATTATGGAGAATACATGAATAATGTAGAGATAAACAGAAAAGAATATCAATTTGCTCCTTTTTTCCTTCACCTTCCCTTCTTGTTTCTCCCCACTCTAAAAGTTATATTGCAGGCTTCTTGGGGGCAGGGACCTCTCTCTCTCTCTCTCTCTCTCTCTCTCTCTCTCTCTCTCTCTCTCTCTCTCTCTCTCT
>JAJKFI010000002.1:26180193-26191366 GCA_029204185.1 Lerista edwardsae
TTGCTTGCTTGCTTGCTTGCTTGCTTGCTTGCTTGCTTGCTTGCTTGTTTGTTGAAGGTGCTATTTACAAACCATCTACCCTTGTTTAGACTCTGATTGTTCCTTTTATAAAAACTCTCATTAAAACGTACAAGCTAAATATTTTGTTCATTCAGATTGTCATGTTTAAATTCTGTGATGTTGGATTTCTAATGAGGATCACTTAAAGGCTGTTCATGTGTTAAACTGTCATTGTTAACCTGAACCTGAGTATAGTAGGTCTTGTGATCATACCCAGCGCAGGCTCCTTGGGTGAAACTGTCCCTGGATGCTATTATTTTCAATCATTCAGACAATCTGCCCATGCACATCTGTACAGCACAATGGGTGAACAGTCCTCGTAAGTTATTCCACTAGTGCACTTTTAATACCCTCAATAGTGAAAGACTGTTGATCCCCCACCCTCCACACACACAGTTTCAATTTCTAAAAAATTCAGAACCAGGGCTGACAGTCATCCCAAGCGAGCCTACAATCTTGCATAGTGAGAGTGTAACAACAGAACTCAAGAGCACGAGCTAGGAAGTTCCTCCATTAAAACCTCAGGAAGAAATTATTGAAGGAAGGGTACCTTCAGATGAGCCTGTCCCAGTTAGCCTTGCTCCCACCCCTCTAATATGAAAATGATAATGCAATCTTGCCTTGCAATAATATTGTAAGGATTATCATGATAATGGAAGCACTTTGAGGGAAGAACTTGTGGGAGGGGGGGGCATTTGCTGCAAGGACACTGTATACACTTTTTTTGGAGGGGGGGATGTTAAACCAGAGGGAATCTGTGGATTGTATTGGAAGTTAGTCTTCTGAGAAAAAGAACACACTCCTTGGCATTCACTGAATATAAGCCTTCCGTATCCAGAGCACCATAACGGGCAGGACACCTCTGCAATGTAGAATCCCGCAATATTAATAGTAGATATGCCTAACAGCTAATGCAGAGACCCCATCCCACAAGAAAGGGAGGCCTAGGAGGATTCATGGTGAATAACCATAGTAATTGATGACTCTTTTTAAGAGCAAGACTGCTAACTACCAGATTACTCAATCTGAATAAATACTAATGTCTCCAAGACATGGGATTTTGATTGTATTTAATGTCAATGTTCTGGTCCTAAATACTGCAGACTATTAATTTATTGCTCTGGTGATGATAAAGGAGTCAAGGAAGTCCTATAGATAGTGTGCATCAAAGCCTTCAGTTGCAAGGAATGTTGACAAGGGACAGTTCTAATTGCTTTACAGTAGCCATTAGTCAGTCCTTCAGAAGATAATTCTGTGCAAATACTAGAAAAAACTGCCATCCTAAATGTACTATTTGGAAGTAAATGTAACTGAAATCAAATGTAAGATGAGACACAACTTCCACCTAGAGTGTTTAGGATCAAGATCTGTTGTGAATTTTTTGTGTTTATGTTAGCCCAAAGACCATAATAAACCTCTAATAATAATAAAAAGATGTAAAAACGCTACTGTTTTGTCTTGCAACATTTGCAGCTTAATAATATGCATATTTCCATGAAAGTAAGGGCCACTCAGTTCCAGTTGGTTTACTCCCAAGTAAATTTGCACTGATGCTTGAAAAAGAAGCATGTGAGGGCAAGCTTTGGTTATTATCACTTTGCTGCTACAAAATAAGTTGGCAGGAGCAACTTGACCTCTACAAAGATGTTAAGAAGGCATTTCAGCTCCCCCAAAACAATTTACACAGCAGCAAATGGGAGGAAGGAGAATAAGAATAATCCTTAAATGGCAATAAACAAACTGTGTTTGCAAGCAAAGCTGCTTTTAATGAAGGGAAACATACTAGGGACAACTGGGCAGTCATGGAAAACCCTTCTCAATCTGATTTGTTCAGCAAAGTTTATTTCAGCTATAAAGGTTATGATATCTTGGCTCCAAGCAGATGCTAAGTAATGGGAAAGGGGGGGAGGAAAAAGACCATACTGTAAAGGAAATGCTCCTCTGCCTTTGTTGTTAAGGGCCAGCTGTCACAAATTCAGTAAGGAACTTTAGGATGATATTTCCTTCCAATAATCAAGAGATGGAAGGGAATTTAAGTCCTCTACTTGTGGGAGCATGTCCCCACAAAAGGATTTTCTGGAGGGTGAGTGAGTTTCACTGCTACTAATTCTGGAACAGTTTAGCCAATTCTGGCTGACTGAGTGACTGGAAACTAATGCAACTGTGTTTGGGTGAATAATTCCTGTACCTTACAGGGTTGTTGCGAGCATTACTAATAGAGCTTGAAGGACTTTGAATACTGTTACATTATTAACAATAATACGTACCTTGAATGATTGAATTTGAGAAGGGAGACTTGGCTGCGGAGGATTACCAGGCTGGTGATTATCTGGCCCCAGGTAGGATCAACTCTAACCCCTTTGTTTTTCCTCTCCGAAAGAGCTGCCAGATACCACACTTTGCCAGGATGCTGGTTGTGCCCCTTCTGGGCAACTGGGCAAACCAAAGCAAACCTTGATGCCAGAAGTTACCTGTCATTATGCACTTCCGGTTTGCATTCAGGAGAAGGATCAGGGACTGTTGTGATCCAAGCAGGAGAGAAGTGGGGAGAGGCCAAAATACGCACACAACATGCTTCCGGAGGATCAGGCAACAAAATAACTCTATTTTTCTATGGTCTCCTTGACACCTGGTCTTATTCTCTCACCACCACCACCACCACCACCACCACCACCACCTTTCTCAACAAGTTGTGATTCTCCAATAAAAAGTGGATTGGCACTGAGGACAGGCAGACAAAAGGGAGTCGTTTTTCCACACAGCAGGCATAATTACCATAACATGTTGTGATAGCATCTCTTTTTGAAAGAGGATTAGACACTAATTCATTGGCAATTAGAAAAGTGGAACCTTCCTATGTTGAGGCAGTATATAGCTGATTACCAGATGGTGTGCAGCAAAAATATCTCCACCAAGTCCTGCTCCTATTTAGCCCTAGCTGGACTAGATGGACCAGCAAACTGCAATCCTAATGGTCTTTGATCTCCTCCTTGGCCCTCCTGGCTAGCCAGAAATGACCACACATTGAGATCTGCAATGCAATCCTATGTGTTTTTCCCCAGAAGCAAGTACTGTACCTCTGTATTTCTGGGAATCGGCTCCACTGAAATTGTGCATTTTAGCCCTACAGACACAGCCTAGCAACTGTTCTTGCACAGGGTTAATATCTCTCCCCCTCAAGCATTCCCAACCTGTAATTATATCACACTCTTCACCCAGGCACACAAGCAGATGTCCTTATATGTTCCCCCTGCAATATAATCTGGAGTCACCGCTTAGGATCCTCTAATAACTTTGCATGTTTGGAAGCACCCTCAGCCTTGCAGAGTGCACGGGGTTCCCTATTTCTAGTGGACATGGAGCCCATACAGACGTCCAAACTCAACCCAAAGAAAGATAACTTGTTCGTCATCTGACTCACCCTGCCCAAGGGAAAGGAGTGTCCCCCCCCCACATATAGCAAGTACAGGTGTGTGATCGACTGCGACGTTCCACTGACTGTTCTCTATCTAGGCTCAGCCCCTCGCCTTAACGACAAGAAAGCCACACACGAAGTTTCACTCACGCAGGACTCCGGTTAATGAATTCGGAATAAATGTCACTAACTGGATTAGAGCGCCCGTTTCACCTGTCAGCCTGCCGCTCTACCAAGACCCCTTCCAGCACTGTGACCCTGGCACGACGGTCCAAGGGGGGACTTGGGATGACCATCCGTCTGACCATCCCCAGAGGATGACCGGTAGCCTATCCCCCAGGGACTCTTTCCCCCCAGCCCTCCTCCCCCCTCGCACTCCCGCTCTGTCCCGAGGGCCGGGCTCTCACCGTCCTCGTAGTTCTTGAGGTAGTAGTCGGGTCCGGGTCCTCCGCGGCTCTTCGCCAGATTCTTCACGTTCTGGAACTGCAAGAAGTCGGTCCTCTTGCCGGCGAAGCGGAGGAAGGCGGGCGCCAGGCCACGGGCCAGAGTCACCAGGCGCCGGGAGCTGCACAGAACAGGGTGGGGGGCCGTGAGCCAGAGAGGGAGCCTGCCCCGGCCAGGCAAGCCGGGCTCGGTGCGGCGCCATCGCGGCTCCCGTGCCCCCCGAAGAGCCGCCCGCCAGGCCGGAAGCTCGCCTTTCAGCTCCAGGAGAGGCCCCGAAGGCTGCGTGGAATCGGGCTGGAGCCTCCCGGGCTCCCACTCCGGATCTTGGAGAGACGACCTTCGGCACAGCGGATCGCCCTCCTCGTCACCCAGGGGGCCGGAGAAAGGCGCAGGGCGAGGCTGCTGGGAGCCGGCGCCCTCCTCTGTTTCCCTGGGGCGCAGCTTGCGCTCTCCCTCCTGCCCGGGTCGTGTTGCCGGGCAGCGCACACCTCGCCTGCCTGCGCCCTCGAGCGCCCCGTGGGTCCATCTCCCTCTCCGCTTCGGGCGCTGGGCTTGGCAGGGGGCGCGGCGATTTAATTGGCTGCTGGGCCACGCCGCCCAGTCCTGCTCCTGCAGGGGGACCCAGGGGCTGGGCTCCTAATATAAGGCGGGCGCCCACTTTCCAACCGGCTCCCATTCATTCCTATTGAACCGAGGTGGGGGAGCGCCTTCGCTACCCCGCAGTTCCTCTCCCGTCCCCTTCTGGCCAGCAGTCGCCAACAGAGTCCGGAAAGACAGGCGCGGCGCGGCAGCCGTGAGGAAGCCCCGACGGCAGGGTACCGCTCCCCCCACCCCCCAGCGCCGTGCCTCTGGTCAGAGCTGCTGAGAGGAGCGGGGGCAAGACACGCGGCCACATTTCTCTGCAGGCAGAGCCGCGCTGTGTTTCCGAGATGCGTTCTCCATTGCAAACATGTGCATCTTAATAGGAACCATGGCCCGGCCTCCAGTCCCAGGCAGCCACGGCTGTGCGGGGCCATGGAGGGGCGGGGGACGCGGCAGCCCGGCGGCGAGGGGGTCGGGCTGCAGCGGGGGCCACGAAGCCTGGGGGATCGAGGGCGAAGCGGGGAGCCGGAGGGGGCCGCCCCTTACCTGAGGAAGTCCAGCCAGCCGTCGTGGAGAATGGAGGGGTCCAGCTGCAGCGACAGGAAGTTCTGGCTGGTGACGCGGAGCGGGCTCCTGGTGCTCACGTCCAGGAGGATGAGCGTCCTGCCCGGGGCGCCCTGGGGGCTGGTGCCGGCGGGAAGCCGCCGCACCCCGGCCTGCGAGGGGAGGAAGAGGTGAGCCAGCAGCGCCAGCCCAGGGGCCAAGAGGGCCAGGAAGCCGGGAGGACCAGAGCCGGGGCAGGGCATGCTGGGCCGAGGCCGAGGGGGGCTCCCCAATTAAGTCCCGCGCCGGGCACAGCCAGTCGCGGGCGGCTAATTGTCCGGAGTGCAAAGCGTGGGGGCGCGCTGCCTGCCTTGTTTTCCCTCCCCCCTCCCCCCCAATGTTTTGGTGCTGGTGGGAGAGGGGAGCTCACGCCCCTGACCAGCCTTCCCCGGGGCCGGTGCCAAGACGGCTTGTTCACCAGCGCCGCCCCTGGAAGAGCCGCCGCCTGCGGACATTTTCGCTCTCGCAAAGGTAAAGGGGAGTCGCTCCCGGATTAACCCTCTCGGCCCGGGCTCCCCCGAGGGGCCAGGCCGGCTCCCTGGGGGGCTGGGGCGGGATGGTGGGGCGGGCAGTTGCCCTCGGTCTTCCGCCTCGCCGCCTGCCCGGGGGGAGGCCTCCCATCCCCGCCGTTGCCAACAAGCCCGCGGCTGAGCGTCGCTTTGCGAAGAGGAGCCGCGCCCGGAGGAGAACGGGAGCCTCTTTCTCATCCTCTGGATGGGGCGGGCGCCTTTCCTCCCGCCCCCGGGACGAAAGCCTCTGGCCGGCGAAAGCGGAGTCGGGCTCAGCGCGGGCAGGGGAGGCTGCGGGAGGCTTCCTTCGCCCCCCACTCACTTTTCTCTCTGTCTCCGACCCTTTGAGGCTTTGGCAAGCAAGCGAGAAGCCAGAGGCAGGACCGGACTGGGGGGGGGGGGGCGGGAGCGCGCAGGGAGAACGGCAGTATCCCGGCCGCGGCGACGCTTGAAGCCGGGACGAGGGGACGTGGACCCTTTCTTGGAAGCAGGAGCCCGCCGGGAAGGGCGCGCGGGGCTGCCAGGAGAAGCACTTCCTCGGGCAGGAAAGCGGAATCCTCCTCCCGCGATGACCGCCCTCCTCAGGAGCCACATCCGCGCAGACCTGGCTGCAGGGTGAGTCCGCCTGGGCCCTGGGCCGGGAGGGAGGGCAAAGAAAGTTCCTCGACGGGGAGAGCAGCATCTCCCGAGCCTGCAGGACAAGATCCCTGCCTGCGCCGCCCTTTCGACTGCCGAGGGGCCTCCCGCCTTTCTCAGCGAGCCTCTCTCTGGGCCCTCCTCCGCTTGGGTGCTGAGGCAGGGCAGAGAGATCGGGGGCTGAGCCTTCGGGCCGAGGCCAGGGGCTGTCGGCAGTCTGGGAATCGAGCGATGCCCTTAAATGAATCCCATTCAACCCTCCTGAGCCCCCTCTTGCCTAGCGCTTGCGCACCCGCCTGATCCTCCGCCCTGATCCAGGGCCTTCGCGGTCGCCTGGGTGGATTCCTGGGTCGCTTCTTTGGCATTCACTCGGCTTCAGCTGGCGCACTCGAGACTCCGCGTCCCAAGCGCCCTGAGGAACGGCCCCTAGCCTGGCTGTCCAAGAAGGGCCTCTTGGGGGAGGCCTGCTCCGCACTCTGAGCATTAGCCCCTGATACTGGAGGGGCTTGGGGCGATCGGGTGAAGCGGCCAAATGACATCTCCACCTAGCGCCAAGTGAGGATGGAAAGCTCAGCCCAGCTTGTCCCCCCCTCCACCGGCATCTACCAGACTTGCGCGAGGGGCCAGGAATGGAGAATCTCCCAGCGCAGGTTCGGGCGTCCCAGAACCCAATCCTATGCTTGTCTACTCAGACGTCCCATTATGTTCACTGCCGCTTACTCCCAGGTAAAAGTGGATAGGATTGCAGCCCCAGCCCCGAAAACGCTCTGAAAGCGCTCAGAGAGATTCCCTCTCCCCCCCCACCCCATCATCTGTAATGTCCGGCGAGGACAGGAGGGCTCCCTGCCCCCACCTCCTTCTGCACCCCACTTTTCTTGCGCCAACGCCAGCTCCCTTTCGAAAGAGCTGACCACGCCGTCTGAAAGTGGTGGGGCGGGGCGGATCGCGATCCTGTTCAGGTTTACTGCAAAGTAAGCCCCCTCAATCCCCTAGTTCAAAGGGCCAAGTTCTGAGTCTAGGAGGAAACACTTATATTAGGGGGAATCTTTTTTTAAGCTTGCCCCCGCTCTCCTTGGTTCGTCCGGTATGCGAATCGCCCTGGTGGCGTGATGCGTGTATGGGGGGGACGGGGGACGCATGGTTTCGCGCGGATATAAATAGACACTCTTACTCACGAGCAAGTAACAGCACTGAGATTGTATGTGTTTGAAAACAGAGAATCCCCGTTGGTAATGCGGTATCACAGAGCTTCGGTCCTCCTATGGCGGTTCCTTCGGAAAGTAGCCTTGGAAAGTATTCCACTGGCGCTTCCTTCCAAGTAAGGTTGTATAGGATCGGGGCCTTAGAATGCCACTGAGCTATGAACACAAGCCTTTGATTTTTCAGTCTTCCAGCTCCCATCGCCAAATCTTAGATACAGGCATCAGCTGACGAATCATGACCTTAATGGACACCCGGAGAGACTTATCCCGAAGTTAGGAAATTTTCCAATGATTAAAATTGCCTTTGTGCAAATATTGGTGAATGCTCGCTGGAGAGGCGATTCTGCTGGGGGGGGGGGGAATTCCCAACCGTACTTGGAAAAGAGTGGGATTGGGACTTGCCACGGCTTCAGTAAAGTAAAGATAAGGGAAGGGGCGGAAAAGATGTTGTGTATGATTACTTATTGGGGGGGGGAGAATGCGGGAATTTGAATTGTCACTAAGAAAAGTTGCTGGGAGTATAGATGGGGTGGGGGGGGGCGTAGGGGCTGCCAGAAAAGCCAACCAGGGCCGCGGATGGGTAAGAAAATAATGGCAGACGTGGAAAATTCCCTCTGCTCCTGTTTCGCGCGCATTTCTGCTCTAGCTGACGCTGCGAAGACCTTTCCAAACGCACAACAGTAGCCCGATGGGGTCACCGAGCGAGCCCAGTAGCTTGTCTCTGACAGTGTCCAGACCCAGAGATTCCAGGGACTTTTAAAAAAACGCAGGAGGGTCAAAGAGGATTCTCGTCTCTGGAAATATAAGGTGTTTGGGCTGCAATAGTATACACGTTTTCCTGGAATATGTCCCATCGAAGTCAGTAAGGCTTACTTCCGAGTAGACATGGCTAGGCTTGCATTGTACTGTAGGAGCACCTTGAACATTTGAATACATGCCTGGGCTCTTTTAGTAAATGGTTGCTGATCATCCCTATCCCCAATGCATTTATTTGCACTTTAAAATAATGCAGTAATTATGATAATAGATAATATTTTAATTTTATTACCGTTACTGTCTCTGGTAGCAAAGAGTTCCACAGGTTAAATGTGCCTTCGCACGAAACAAGTCTTTTATTTGTAGTATGCTTTGTTTTAAACTTGACACATTTTAATGACCCACTATATGATACATAATATACTAGTTGGTGGAGAAGTGACAGAGGGAACAACGGAACCCTATTCCGTGCCTGCGAAAGCAATCGTGGTTTGATACTGTTCGGTCTCCTTTTTTACTGCATTTTCAAACCTGAAGAGTTTCTTCTTCTTAGCCCTTGATTGCAACAAGGATTCCTTTTATCATCGTCGTCGTCGTTTTTGTTATTGCTTTTATTTGTGTTCCTTTAGATATGCAAAGTTATCTAATTATAATAATTAGTTATCTAATTATAACTAATTTTATAAAGTTATCTAATTATAATAATTAGTCTAGTTGTAATAATTGACAACAGTATCGATGCTGGCGGCGTCACCCTCCCCGCTCAACCTGCCTGAATTCGGCACTCACTCTGCACCGGCGAATTCCCGAGTGCCCTCCTCGGTCTTCCCTTTTCTTGCCCTGCATACTTCCCCCTTTTTAACTAGGGCGGCCAGGCATGATCACTGGGGTCGCTCTACTCCCCTTCGGTGCGCCGTTGGCCGACACAGTGGGCCACGGGATCGCACTTCCTGCTCAGCCCCCGAGGCGATGGGCCACGACAGCGCTTGCCCAGACGGAACGTGCTCGTCTTCCCAGCGGCACAAGACTCTTCGCCGCGCAGGCTGCAACGGCAGCGACAAACCTGGAAGTCGGAGACCAGACCATACCAGGCTTGTTTTGTGGCGGCTGCAGACGGGGCCTTTCCAGGGATTTGTTTACGGAAGGATCCGTTTCTGGACGTGCCAGTTGTTGGGGCGTCTTTACTCGGATTGCGGAGCCCCGCTGGTTTCTTCTTCTTCTTCTTTTTACTTCCGTTACATCCCTGGCAGGCACTGACCCGATCCAAGGTATTGACCCGATCCTAAGCGTCCTTATTAGAGAGCACGTTCCCCTGAGGACAGTCAAAAGACTGGGCGGAAACAAGACCATCTCGCTCTTCTACAACAACACCCGACACGGTGCACTAAATCGTTCCTGATTTTGAGCAGGCATAATTGCACCCCGGACCCCGCTTTAAGTGGCATAAATGCCAACGAAACCCTGGTGCCTTCCCGTGTTTCAGGAGCGGTTGGTATTGCCTTCCACGCCCCAGCCATGGAAAATGCCATTTAATATCAACTGCTGGTTTTGCTTTCCTTAAGGGCAGGGCGATCGGTCCTAAATGCTTCCGTCCGCTGTGGCAGTTGCTGCCAGAAACGAGCTGATATCTTGCAAATTTGCCCCTCCCTTTTACTCCTCTTCGCAGGTCATTAACGACTCAGTTCGAACATAGCGGGCCAAGTGACTGTTCATGCCTGTCCAGTCCGAGCTTCCTATTTTGTAACCAGCTGGGGGATCCCAAAGAGGGCATGCCATTGCCCGCCTCCTCTTCCTCCTCTGTTGCCTTTTAAGAGCGCCTCCAGAGTTTTGTTTGTTTCTAACGAGGAGCCGAACTGAGCTCAGAGCCTGCATTGGGAAGTCGAAATATGGCCTGTCCCGGAGAATCAGCAGCCAAAACCTCGGCTTTGGATTCTTCCATTCGGGGCGCAATCCTAATCAACTTTCCAGCACCGGGGTAAGGGCGAAGCAGCTCCGAGGTAAGGGAACGAACATGCCCCAACCTTGAGGAGGCCTCCGTGACTGCCCCTCCCTCAGCTGCAGAATGTAGCACATGCCCCATTGGCACAGCGAGGTCAGTGCTGGAAAGTGGGTTAGGAGGATTGTGCCCGCAGCGTTTTCTTCCTGAGGATTCGTCGATTTCGCTCTCCTGGGGAACTTCCATGGCTCTTTCCCCATTTGCACCGTTTGGACTTTCCAGTTCGTGATTCACGGCTTAGAATTTGGAATTTGTCTTTCCCTATTTTGATATTTCTGTAACTGGTGACACATGCGCTGAGGCCGAAGCCTCTCGTTAAGGAACTATCAAGGAATGTTGTTCAGTCGCTAAGTCGTGTCCGACTCTTCGAGACCCCATGGACCACTGCATGCCAGGCCTCCCTGTCCTCCACTAGCTTCCTGAGTTCGCCCAATTTCATGTTCATTGCTTCGGTGACACTCTCTAACCATCTCATCCTCTGCCGCCCCCTTCTCCTTTTGCCTTCAATCTTTCCCAGCATGAGGGTCTTTTCTAAAGAGTCCTCTCTTCTCATGAGGTGGCCAAAGTATTGGAGCTTCAGCTTCAGGATTTGTCCTTCCAGGGAGCAATCAGGCTTGACTTTCTGTAGGATTGACCAATTGGATCTCATTACAGTCCAGGGGATCCTCAAGATATCAAGGAATAATCCACTGCAAATGGGAAAATCGGGATTTAACACCCCCACCCCCATGAAGGGTCCTCTCTTCCCCAACCGAGACACCGGCATCTGTCGGACATAGATATTGCATGGTGGGCGAGGAGAGAAAATAGAGTCTGTTGGACATATTGCACCGGGGCGAGGACCATACGTAGTTTTGCACGGACAGATTTTATGTTAATTTGGGAAATAGAGCATGTTGCAAATCTCTCCCCTCTCCAAAACACACACACACACACACACACACACACACACACACACACACACACACAC
>JAJKFI010000002.1:26191376-26215924 GCA_029204185.1 Lerista edwardsae
CACACACACACACACACACACACACACACACACACACACACACACACCCCAGAGCCTCAGTCCCTGCGTGGGCATCCCGTTGAAACATTACTCGTTCCGGGATGCCACCACTTCTGATATTGCAGTGGCTGGTGTGGAGGACGACCTGAGCGGTCACCTTGACCTTTTGAATCTCTTTTCTGCACCCAACTCCCCCAATTCTGTATTGCGGGCGCTTTCAGTCTGTTCCAAGCCTGAGCATACAGTAGATAGTGGCAAGGGAAGTAACCGGCAGGGGGCGCACTGCGCCACTTGGCTTGCCCTGCAGTCCCAAGGAAACCGCTGCCAGGCTGCGTCTGACATCGCTCCAGGGGTGGTCGCACATTGAGCGCCCCCTGGCGACGGGAAGCCCTGCTGGTCAGTGGGGATAACGGCGGATATCTAGGCGGCGGGGAACGGTGGCGATTATGTACCTCATTCTCCGCGCAGCACATGCATCAGTGTAGTTGCTCTGGGATCGCCTTCTCAGTTGGGGTGCCAGGGAAAAGGGATGACCGGCCCCCAAAATGCGGTTCGCCTCTTCCGCCGCCCAATGCCTTGTGGAGTTTGAAAAGGGCAACTATAGAGAGCGGGTTGCCACATGTGATGCAAGCACACCAGCGGGCTCCTTTACGCCTTTATTGTTGCCCACCTACACGCCTGAATCGAGACCTTTGGAAAGTCTCGTGTCTGAAGTGACAGGAACGTTCTTTTCAGTGGTGAATTAGATTCCTGACGGCTCGCCCATACACGCAACCCGGCAGCTGCTGTCTTGGTCACGTGTACGTGTGAAGCCGCTGCCCTCTGTGTCTATATTCTCAGAAATACGCGGGAATGAATACTGCAACATTGCAGAAGCCTCCTGCGCCAGTGCACATTAAGGCTGCTATCCTAAACACATTTCCCAAAGAGGCAAAAGTCCCAAGGAGTGGGACAGGCTTCTGAGCAAACATGCTTAGGATCGCGGAATAGGTGACACCGGTTACCACACACACACCCCAGACTGTTAGCGAGGTGAGCGGCCGCGGTCTGGATTTCAGACTAGCAGGTGTCAAAAATCCAAGAGGGTCAGAAGGAACCGAGGACAGAGACTTCATTCTCACGACAATTTCCCCGCATTGCTCGTGGGGAATGACAGAAGGAGCGCTTCCCTTCCCCGTCTGCCGAAGGGCTCCGGAACTTGGACGCGCCTCGCACCAGCTCTCCGCGCCTCCCTCAGTCAACACTGTCGTTGGCTCTAGGGAAAAACGTGGGAACCTGCACGCGAGTTTGGGTGAAACTCCTGAGGAGGGGGGCGTGCAGCGAGGATTGGGGTGACTGCCTGCCTGCCTTACCCCTTCTTCTCCCTCCGAGGCACCGCGAGTCCCACCAGCGCCCCCAGCGACTAGGACGCTGGTCCAGCCTCACCAGCTGTCTTTGACGGGGTCTGTCGAGATGGCTGCCTGTTGGGCAGATCAATTTGGAGGGCTGGGAAAGCGGCGTGAAATCCCATTTCCAACGGGCTTCGCCTTTACAGAGCGAGCGGCGGAGCAGAAACCACGGAAGCTGAGCGCTCTACCTCCTGCCGGCCGATTTCACGCTCTGAATCGGAGGAGGAGCGCAAAGTCGTGTTCACACGGGCTTGTGTGAAGCGTTGTCCGCGGGAACGGCGGCGGGATGGAGAACCGTCCCGCGCCGCCCCGCTTTGAACGGTAGAGGCCCCGAACCGGAGCAGTACGTGGCTGGGAACAGCAGTGGATATTGACACTCGAGTGCCAATATCACGACTTTGATATTTCCACTCGAGTGTCAATAACAATTGGGTGCTATTGACACTCCGCTGTCTCGTATAACAATACTATTATATCAGTAGAAGAGCAAACTACAGTGGTGATTCCATAGTGTGGTGGTTTGTCACATTTGCTTTACATGCAGAAAGTCCTATGTTCCAGCCCCAGTGGAACCACCTATTTTTTTTTCTTTTCCCATTTTCCTGCTCTGTCCTAACTATAAGGATTGCGGCCAGGGAGCTGAACTAATACATTCTCATTATTCCCCCGCCCCTTATTCAATTTAGGAAAAAAAGATCTGGGTTAAGAATGTGACAAATGCAGTCAACGAATTATGTAGCAGAATACGAAGAGCCAGGAAGGGACTGCGTCTCGTATGACAATTCTCGTTGACTGCATTTATCACATTCTTAACCCAGATCTTTTTTCCTAAATTGAATAAGGGGCGGGATAATGAGATTGTATTAGTATAGTTCAGCTCCCTGGCCGCAATCCTTATAGTTAGGACAGAGCAGGAAAATGGGAAAAGAAAAAAAAAATTAGGTGGTTCCACTGGGGCTCGAACCCAGGACTTTCTGCCGTGAAAACCACTACACTATGGAACCATCACAATAGTTTGCTGTTCTACTGATAGCATTGTCATACGAGATAGTGGAGTGTCAATAACACCCAATTGTTATTGACGCTCGAGTGGAAATATCAAAGTCGTGATATCCAAGTGTCGTGATATCTCAAGTGTCAATATCCACTGCCGGCTGGGAACCCACGGAGCGTGTCGCCGCGGCCCCCAGAATCTTGGGCGACGGTGGGAGATTCTGCACTGAATTGTGCTGAGAAACTCTGCTCGCTGCTCGCGTTTGCCCGGGCCAGGAAGGAGCCAGAAGCGCTCCTTCGACCGGCGGCTCCGGAATCCGGAGGAAACGGAATGAGCAAGGAGGGCAAGCTGCAAATATTTCCCCAACAACGCCCAGCACGGCCTGAATTCGGCTGTTGGAAGGGCAGGGAGGGGGGCGATTCTTTACCCTGTATCCGCTTTTATTTGAAACTAGGGCGAGCGGTGGCAGAGCAGGTAGATCTGCACGCTGCACGTTGAAACGCTTCCGCAATTCCAAGCGGGTCCAGTTCCAAAATAACCCATTTGCTTCCTGAGGAGAAGAATGGGGTGGGAGCGTCCCGGGGAAAAAAACCCCGAGGTATTGTGCTGTAGGGATCTTGGAAATCGGGCGTGCTTGGATTTCAGCTGCGAACATGTTCGGTTTCGGTTTGAGGCCTCCGACCTCTGTTGACGACGAACAAATTCCCTATTTGCTGCTCCGGGTCGCCTTTTGACTTCGTATAATTTGTTCTGGCCACCCGCCTTTGTCTGAGGTTTTTTCTTCTCTGGCGAAAAACACAAATCAAAACGGAGTAGAACTCCGAGACCCACGGAAAATTTGCCCCTCTAAAGATGATATCAGGAAGGAGTCTCTCTCTCTCTCTCTCTCTCTCTCTCTCTCTTTCTCTCTCTCTCTCTGGCTCGCTCGCTCGCTCTCGCTCTCCTCCTCTCTTCCCCCCCCCCAAAAAAAAACAGTTTCTCTGGACGAGATGAGTGATCATTTGTGTGTTGACGGCTTAAGGCGGTTTGTGTGTTTAGTATGCGGGTGTTCTTTTTAAGATTCTTCTTCGAAGCGATTTATTATTTTCTTTCAAGTAACAAAGCAATAAACAGTAGTTGGATCCAGTGTCAAGATCATCGCTGTCATCTCACACCCTCAGCCCCCAGTGACGTGTCAAAAACAGGCATCCTCCTGGCACATTATTGAATGTATACCCATCCCTACCCAGGGAAAAGGGCGAAAGAGAGGGGCTGAGAAAGAGAGAGCCCATAGGTAACTGCTAGGTTGTTTTCTATTGGATTCAATTGCCTTTATACACCCCCCCCCACACACACACACAAAAGCATGCATGCAAGTGTCCAATGTCCCAATGTCATTTCCCCTCCTATCATTCCAAATCCCCCCCACAGTGGTCCTATAAATGTTTCTCCATCACTGGGCAAGGTGGAGATGCTGGGGAATACAAAACAATGCTCTGCAAGGTGTTGGTATTAGAGCAGTGCCAAGTGTGTGCATTGGATGCAACTTAAACCCGTGACTTGTTAACATTTGACTGAAAGAACAAATCAGTCCTGAAATGATACCAGTGATTTTTTGAGTTAGTTAAGATAGTAAATATTGAGTTAAAATATCCAAGAATGATCTCTACTGAGCAGCTGTAATATTTTTAACCAGTAGACAGATGTATCCGTTGAAAGTTGGGGACATGATCATGCCAAAATGAGGCACTTCTGTGTTCCTTTTGTGTCTCCCATTGATACCTATGGGGAACTTCACTTCTCTCTGACTGCATCTGGATCATGCCCAAGGTGAAGTCAATAAGGGCTTGAGAACCCCAACTGTGTGATGGCTAACACATAGACAGCCCATCCCTCCACACCTCAATAATTCTTCCTTCCTTCCCTTCGGTCTCCAAGAATGCCATTCAAAACATACTCACCTTGAAACATTCCATTTGAAATCAGTGAGGCTGATGTTTTTTTCCATTTGAAATGCATCTCTCCAAAATATATGCCATTAAGGGCGCAATCCTAACCTGGAGTTAAGCTGGCACAGTTAGGCCAACAAAGCACAAGAGACACCATAAAGTATGTTTGGACCACTCTCAAAGTCAGAGAGGCCAGCACACAGATGTGAGCCATCCTCCCTGACTCTGAGAATGGTCCAAACAGGTTAGGTCCTAACTCCAGGTTAAGATTGCACCCTAATTAATAGTAAATAATCCCAAAGCATGGTAATATCTTTATAAAAATTAACTAAAAGGTAAAAAATAGTGAAATGTCTACTTTGTGACTTCTTAGCAGGTCCTCATAAGGGTATTACATATCGCGTATCCCTTATCTGGACTGCTTGAGATGAAAAGGTGTCTGGATTTTGGAATAACTGCATTAACATAATATAATAATGAGAAAGGCTTATTCTTGCTCTCTTCACTGCTACTCATTTGGGTGTCTTCTGGCCTCTTTGACATATTTCAACAATGGCACACACACCAGAATAGAGAATAGAACTTATAGCCTGTATGTGGGAATGAGTACAAGACCTTCTAGTGATCACACTACAGAAAGTTAAAAAAAAGTCTAGAACAAAAATGTTTGGATTTCAGAATACTCTGGATTTCAGATGTCTGGATAAGGGTTCCTGTACCCTACTTTGACTTTTTCAGTCTAAATAGGCCAACATAGCTACATATATTACAATAAATATGAAATCCCACAGAAATTTTCCATAAGCTTGTTTATTTGTCCAACTGAGTTCAGTGGGACACATTTCCTATTTATTTATTCCCATTACTTTGGAGTAAGCTCCATTGTCAGATTTACTACCGAGTAAACAGGCATAGGATGAGTCGGCAGGGCTTGCACTTACATTAAGATTAAGCAATCCTCAACCACATAATGTATGATTCACTGATTTTTCACAAGACTTACTTTCTCTTAAGCATTTGAACCTTAATTTTTTTCAGCTGTGTGGAAATGTTGTATTCCTGAATTCTTAAAAAAAAATTCAAATGTTTTAACTATGAGTTCTGCTGAAATATCACCTAAAAATGAGAGTGGTGTTTTTTTCTCTCCAAACAGGCATTTTCTTGACTTGAGATGAAACTACAGAAGGTAAGAACTGTCTGCCCCCATCCTTTGTACTACATACCAATGTGTTAGGCATGTCTGCTCCCAAGGAAGAATTCTGGACTGCAACAAAACTGATTTACAGAAAAAAAGAGAACATAACCCAGCCAAAACCAAGAACTTGAATGTCTCATTGGGCTGAATGGGAGAATGAAGCACATTCTTAGTGCTCTCCAGCTGAAATCAATGAGCCTTCAACACACTTAACTGGGTCTGAATCCTAGCCAGCATTTTTATACAATTCAAAAGTTTGACCATTACAGTATTCCTATGGATTTCCCGCCCCCCACCTCCAATCTAGTCCTATAGTTAATTCAGGGGCTGCAGATTTGGGTGCTCAACCATGGCCAGCCCAGGCTGGGGAGCCAAGTGTTACGTTGTGGGGGAAAGAGGTTTACAGAAAGCAGATGATGAAAGTGAATCCTGCACATTATAAAGGAACCATCAGGCCCGTGGGCTTCTGCCCCAGTGGAGTCTCCTGCCTGGCCTTTGATGAAGTCGCGCTCACAGCCCAGCTCTGCTCCAGATCCTGTTTCAAACACGCTGATGAAGCCTTTTTGCCTCATTTAAGATAAATAGAGAATGCTGGTGGGGGGGAAGTGTCTTCCCCCATTTCTCTTCTCAGCTCTATGAAAGCCAGGCCGGGTGAAGTGGGAGGAGGGCAGGGCCAGGGCGGGATGAGGCATCGGATCGTGCAGGATCTCGCAGAACCCAGCCTTGCATTGGCCTCTTCAGGCAAGGCAAGCTAAATTAACTGCAGCAGTGTCTGCTGGAGGAAACCTTTGCACGGAACCTGGTTCCCAAGGCTCCGATGGAAGGAGAGGAACCCAAGCAGCAGACCCTCCTGGCAGACCGGCAGCGCTCCTCCTGACAGCAGCCTTGCTAGGGTTGCCGCAAGCCATGGGATAAGGTGGTGGCACCCGGAAGCTGATGGGTCGCATGCCAAACATCCTAGAGTGAAAAGGCAGCCATTCCTTGACCCTGCCCACTACTGTCGCAGATGCATGGCAAAAGAACAGAGACCATCCCTTAGTAGTCAGGGACCAGTATCAGGGCCAGCCTTAAGCCAGTTGTGACCAATGTCATCACATTGGGCCCCACACTTTTGGGGGCCTCGCACCAGGGCAGAGAGCATATTGCCTGCTGCTGCAGCCGGGATCTCTATGAACTGTAAGTCCATAGTACAGGTGCGTAGAGCAGGGGTGAGTACAGCAGGTTTACCTTGGGGTTTCCCACCTACCTCTGCCTCTAAACTGCCCCAAATGAGCCTCCTGGGAGCAGTTGTTTGTGATGTCATCATATCACCACCAACTATTTCCAGGTGCTGCACACAGCACCACAAGCGCTTTTTTTGGTGAGAGGGGCCCCCACAAAGTGGGTGGGGCCCCACGTTGGGCCCCGCCATTCCTAGAGCCAGCCCTGAGTACTGTCATTGCTTCTTTGGCTTAGTCCCGGGGTCTCCAGACTTTTCAGTACAAGGGCCATATCGTATGTTTTACAGATTTCTGTGGGTTGAAAAAAATCAGTTTTAGAAATGAATGAATGAATGAAATTTACACCAATGAATAAGTTTTACTTGGATCATTTTTGTAGTCAGCACGATATGGTTCAGAACAAAAGAAAAATGTGACATCTACAAAGAAAATGCCATGCTTAAACTGAGAAATAATATATAATAAATAGTCAATTATTTTAAGTTGCTGAGGGCTGGATAAAATCTTGTGGCTGGCCAGATTTGGCCACTGGGCCATAGTTTGGAGACCCCTGACTTAGTGCACTGCAGGGGCCCAGTTCCTCCATGTCTCTATCCTCTGCAGAGATATCCAGGGTTTGCCCAAGCGGGAAACATTTTTTTTCCCTAAGGGAGAGCATAAGAAGTTAGGAACATTGTAGCAAATGGGAGAATGTGGCAGCCACTTGGCCCTTCTATGGCAACCATGACAACCCTCACCGAACATGGACATGAGCGGGCAGGCTGTGAGAAAAGTTGTGAAGCAGAGCATGATTCAGAATAAATCTTGGCTGGGCTGGCACTAAAAAAGAGGAGCATCTGTCCTCCAGGCAAACAAAGTAGAGCCTTGCTGACATTTGCAAACAGAGATGTATGTGAGTCATGACTCATTGACCCGGATGTTTTCCCCTGACCTGCACTTTGTTTGTTTCCTTGTTTATTTATTCTGCTAATCATGGAAAGCAACATATTTGCTAGCACTGCGTGTTTCTTTCCCTTGCTATGCTTTTCCCAGGTCAGAGAGTATAGTTGTATAATGGTCCAACAGTTGAAGGGAGACAGTCCCACAGTATGACTTATGAACTGAACTTATGAACTGAACTGGGAGCACAATCCTATCCTGGAGTTAGGCTGGCACTGTTAGGCCAGCAAAGTTTGGCCAGCACAAGGGACACTGAAAAAGTAAGTTTTGGACCACTCTCGGAGTCAGAGAGGCCAGTACACAGACGTGCGCCATCCTCCCTGACTCCAAGAGTGGTCCAAACTTGCTTTACGGTGGCCCTTGTGCCGGCCAAACTTTGCTAGCCTAACTGCGCCAGCCTAACTCCAGTTTAGGATTGTACCCTGAAGTTATAGGGTAATGGGGATGTTCTACAGAGGGCAGGTAAAGGGAAGTCTTGTATCTCATCATGTTTCCCTAATAAATGTGTATCTTGCATTTTGTCTACATTAAACTGGAGTACGTTCTGCTTTTAAAACAGATAAGCTGTTAAACTGGGCTGTCTTTGAGATAATGGACTTTGGGGGCAATAGACCCAGTGGCGTTCCTAGAGGGGGCAAAACACTATGTTTTGCAGCAGCCTGAGCTCCTGTTTAAAGCAGCCCCTCCCTCTCGTCTTGGAGAGCTGGCTTGGAGGCTTTGCTCTCCAAGCCGCAAATGGCTCTGAAGGTGAGGGGAGGCATTGCTTTACACAGGAGTTCAGGCTCCTGCAATACTTAACATTTCCCCCCTTTAGGAATGTCACTGAAGTTTCCATGTGAAACTTCACCTGAAGTTTCCATGTGAGTCCAGTGGCAGAGGCATCATGTCACTGACATATGATCCCCAAGGCAGAAAATGAGTTGAGGCCTGTCCCTTTGTCATCATGTTCATAGGACTGCCAGGCTAATAGCAGCCTATGGGAGACAACATTAATGAATTAAAGCTATTGAAATTAGAGACTTGCTGTGCCTTCATTTGCTGTCACAAGGATGGTGTTCAGCAGAAGTTCAGTAGCTCAGCTCAGAGGATCCCAGCTTCAATCCCAGGTATCTCCCAATAGGGTGGGAGAAGCATCCCTGTCTAAAGCCTGCACTGCTGCTGTCTGTCACTGTACAATAAGTTCCAAACTAGATGAGTTTGTTTTGACTCAGTAGGTGGCAGCTTCTCTGTCTCCTTCATGTCAGCTTTCTTGACCAGAAGGGGGACTTACAACCTAGACCAGTGGCAAACGGTTGTTAAATTAGTAATGGGTGATTAAGTAGGATTTTCTGGATAATGACAGTTGTGAAAAAAGCAAGTACAGTCTCTCTCTCTCTCTCTCTCTCTCTCTCTCTCTCTCGTATGTGGCTGTAGGTAGTAGTCCCAAGTCTTTGAATATAGTTCTTGAAGATCATTCATTGTAGGATGGGGAAGAACATTTGTTTCATTTTTGTACAGTATGCAGAAAGTGAAGAGATCATGGAAATGTACATACCACCACAACAATTTGGTTTGAGGACAGTTTAAGGTTTGGCAAATGATACCAAATGAACACCTCAGATCTGGCCAGATTCCTTCACCAACAGATGGTTCAGTTGGTGGCACCCACAAGCACCATTACAAAATGCATGATGTTCCTTTCCAAGGATGGAGACTGTGCTGAAAGGGTTTCTCTTCTTTTTCAAGTGAATGTCCACAGGACTACTTGTGGTGTTGTAACCATACAGGAAGACACAGGGCAGACTTCTTGGAGTTTCTAATATGCAGGGGCGTTTCTAGGGGGTGGAAGGGGGTGGCACGAGCCATGGGCGCCATCTTGCAGGGGGCGCCGTTCGCATGGGGCCCGCCCCCCCCCAAAATGGCGCCCACGGCCCGCCCGCTTCTGCCCAGGCCCTGCCCCTGTGCAGCATTCTCCTCGCTCCGGCTGGCCTTAAAGAGCCAGCCAGAGCGAGGAGAACGCGCTGCCACCCGGCGCCCCCTCCCGCTTCTCAAGGGGGGCAGGGCGCTGGGCGGCACCGCGTTCTGTTCGCTTGTGCCGGCTCTAAGGCCGGCACGAGTGAACAGAAAGAACGCAGCCGGGGCGCCATGTTCTGTTCGCTCCGCAGAACACGGCCCCGGCCGTGTTCTGTTCGCTGCTGCTGGCCTTAAAGGGCCGGCGGCAGCGAACAGAATGCGCCTCTTAGAAGGGGCGGGGCGCTATGTCATGACATCATGATGTGACGTCATGACGTTGCATGCCCCTAGGGGCGCATTTTCATTGGGCGCCATGGGCGCCCTTTCAAATAGATTCGCCCCTGCTAATACATCTCCTGCTGGATTGAGAGGAAGGGTCTGGCTTATTGGGGATTAAAGAGACAAAGACTTGACAATCATTCTGTGGAACAGAACTCAGCCAGGTAAACTCCTAAACAACCACTTGGAAGAAAGGGAGAGGAAGACCACGTGAAAATTCATGGGCCACCTGGACCATCTGCCAAGAGACGGGTTGGGATTTTTTTTTAAGGCTGTGAGGGGTTAGGGATGGCCCTCCTCTTACATAAAAATGAATGATGAAGGGACTGTAACAAGAATTTCTCTTGGCATAGGACTTAAGAAATCCCACCCCCAACATTTTCAGCTTGGGCTAGGCATCAGCCAAGAGCTTCATCAGTTTGCACCAGCTGAGGATCTGGCACCCAGTCGGTGTGAATGGGTTGTTTCTTACAGATATTATCATAATTGCTTCTGAAAGCCTGGCTCCTTTTAAACTCTTTTCTCCTGTAAATATTTAGCCCACAATTTTGTTAGGCTTGTAAATAAGCCCCGCTTCCTCTTCTATGCTTGCTGTTTCTAATCATGAAAGTAGTATTGGAGGGAAAAAAAACCAAGGGGGAATAGTAGAGGGGAAGGAGGAAGAGGGTTATATGTAAATGAAACTTCATCCAGACTTTCATCTACATCCGCTATTAAAGCTGCAATTAGCTGCACACTTACTAGGGAGCAGGACCGTTTGACCAGAGAGGCAGGCTAAGTGCCACCCAGGATGACTGAGAGTGCCCACTTTCCAGGTTCTCATGCTACTTTTCATGCAGCCTATTCCTGAAAAATTGAAACTGCTCTCCAGAATTGCCTATGACATTGCAGGGGTGGTGGTGGAATCGAGACAGTCTTCAGCTTTTTCCAGCTGTATCCTTGCCCAAATCCTATCTCACATAAGGTGGCAAAAGATATTGAATTAGCTCTATTTGGGAGAATTGACTTCTGAGCCTACAGGCAAAGCAAACATGCACATGGTTCATCTGCAAATACATCTTCAGTCAGGGTAATGATTCAAAGAGCGCTCCATCCCATCACAAGCCCTTTCTTGAGCATTCCTTTAAAGTGTAAAGTTTGCTAAATTGTATAAATCTGCTTGTGCGTGCAGGCAGCGCATGATCTGTCAGCAGTATGGCATGCTATGGGCTGGTGAGGGATGGGAGTAGATACTCAATTAAATAGACGCATGTACTAGAGTAATGGAAATGATCTCAAATGCTTCCCTGCTTATACCAGCCTCCATTTCCCATTTCTCCATCTATGGTTCCCCCCATTTCTCCATCTATGGTCAATAGCTAGGTTGTAAGCAAGGACCTGTTTTTTTTAACTGTATGCAAAAAGACATGAACACTGATTTACAAGTGTTTGGAAACTGGGTTATTTATTTTACTCAGAAGTAAGCCCATTGGTAGCAATACTTATGCTGTAATCCTATTTTACAGCCAAATCCTGAGCTGCCTGGGTGCCACAGGCACTGCAGTAGCCAAATGGCTATCGCTGCTGCATCCAGCAGTAGCCAGGCAGTCACTGGAGGTGCCTTGGGAGAAGATGATGTTGATCTTCTTCCCCCAGGTAAGCCTGGAGACCCGCCAATGGGCCAGACAGCCCGACATGGAGGATAGGATCTAGCAGTGGAGGTCGCTGCCAAATCCAACCCCTGCCCAGCCCCCACCCCCACCAAGGAACACCCTCCCCAGCTGCCTGGACAGCATGCAACACCAGGGACTGGTGAACTTACCATGTGTCAGCCCCATGTTGCCCTTTCCTGGCACTCGGCTTGGGTGCTGGACCAGCACAGGGGGTAAAGCCTTACTGCCTGTGCTGGCTTACGGCACATTTGTGATACCAGCACCTTTGGTACACAAGTACCACAGGCGCTGTAGGGCTCAGGATTGGGCCCTTAATCACCGGAAACAACGACATAGTAATGTCCATTTATTTCAGTGGGATCTCAACATAAAACCATTATTACTAGGGATTAAGCTTAAAATCCAGAAAAGCGCTATGTTGTTTGGAAAATATTTTATTGAAATAGATATGTTTGCTGTCAGATATGAGAAGCCTCTCCCAAACCACTATATACATGAATAGGAAGCAGGACTGGCTAACAGTCCCCTTGCCCATCACTGCTGCCTCTGGCTCAGAATATGATGAAGAAAGCAGCCTGCACAAGTGTGTTCATTTGTGGTTTGCACAGCACCATCAACATCTACAGTCACCTCTGCTTAACTCCTTGGCCTCATTGTTTGTCTACATGTATGTGTACCGTGTGTCTGTTTACATACAGATGCAGATACATACAGATGCAGATACATATACTATATCCATCCCAACCAGCCTCGCTTGAGAGAATGCCCCATTAAAAACCAGTGGGATCCACATAGAACCAAACTGTACATATCTGCTTCATGCATCAGACCAAATGGGCTCTAAAGCATGCAAACTTGGGCCACAATACATCTCCATCTTTAAATTAAGATGCCACATGACAGTTGTTTTGGCTGCAAAAGCGAGATGTTCATTCTGACTCTCTGAGACAGAAGGTTGTGCTGTCTCCTACTTTCCAGGAACTCCCTGCAAGAAGTGACAAGATCAGGATTGCATCCCTTTGATGACAAAATTTTGTCCTTTTCTTTGATGGAGAAATCATGTCTTCAAACATTTCCCAGATGGGGAAAAGGGTGGCAATCCCTAGGTGCTTTCTTTCGAGGAGAAGATGGCAGGGGTTGCACACTAGCAAGAAGAACTTGCAGTGGCAGGGGTACCACTCATGGTCTGGCTAAGGCACCTGTCTTGCTCCACCATCATGACCAGGCTGCTTCATCCTTTCTTCTCTTCACTAAATTCATAGAAACTACAAAGTTTAATAGAAGTTGTAGCCATCCAGGAAGGGGAAGCCAACAAAGCCAAGAGTGAGGGTACGTCTGTTAGAGAAGCAACGTATTCCCACTTTCCTCCATGCTCCTCTATTCACACTACTTACTTTTGGTCTGATTCGGTGTACTTTTACTAGGAGGTAAGTCCTGCTGAGCCCAGTGGAACTTATTCCCAAGAAGGTGTGCAGAAGATTGTCACCTGACATGGGAGTACAATCCACTGGACACAGGAGAACTTATATCTGAATGTACATGGATTGGTGCATGTTATTTTGAGGGTGCACCTTGTGAATTAACATCTGGGTATTGTTTGCTGCTGATGCTACATTCCTCTGGGCCACCTTTTGCTCAGGCCACTGCCTACTTCCAATGGAAGGTACAAATAAGGCACAAAAGAGACGAACCGTGGCTGAATTTTGGAAGTACCTCTCCAAAGGGAAAATTTGAATCTCCTTTGTAGCATTAAAATCAAAGAGTGTAATCCAAGCCATTAAAGTCAATGGGACTTTTTGCCATTGGTAGAGGTGTGATTTTTTTGGTGATAACAAAATAAAAACACATAGCATCACTTTTTGCACTTTGCATTTAAAAACAAAAAAAACTGCAAAAAAAATCATTGCGTTACAGTAATTGACTGTGTAGTGACTGTGGCTGCATCTGCTGACACTATACCACCTATATCACAGACCCAGCACATTTTTGAAGCTATTATAAATTATAATTATTATTTATAAAAATGTGACCTTGGAATAAAAACACGTAATACTGCTTTCTGCACTTTTTCTTTGAGAAAAAAAAATGAAATCTGCCCCCCCCAAAAGGTTTAAGAACACTTCTAGCCATTGGTGTAACAGGGAGCTGGATTGCACCCAATGCTGGTGCCTAGAGAATAGCACCACTCAGAGCCCAAACTTGATGATGCTATCACTACAAAGAACTGGGTGAAAAGAGGAATGCCCTCATAGCCTCTAATACTGCAATAGTGGAGTTATCTAAACTATTTCTACAACCCAATTGCTGTAATAGCCAGGTGCTGAAATCACTGCTGTAGATCACATCCAGATGGCTTGGGAGATGGAGAGAGTGGAGGAGTGTAGCAAGAGTCCCTGTGTCTGCAATTTCTTTGTTGAGGAAAGTTTATTCAGTACAGCTCAATTGGGAATGCGCTCTCTCTCTCTCTCTCTCTCTCTCTCTCTCTCTCTCTCTCTCTCACACACACACACACACACACCAGATAAAGAAAAAGAAGCCAAAGAGCCATTGAGGATGTTAACTTATGCTGCCAAATGACCAGAAAAAAAAAATAGCCTGTCTTGCTCCTGTTTAGTCCTTTACCAGCAAGTTGACTAGCAACCAAGGAAACAGTAAGAAAAGCTTTTCAGGGCATGAAAATAAGCATTATCAGCTGCTAATGTCTGCACAGCAAAAACACAGGACAGAAACCAGAAGCCGGTATAGAAGCATCACTAGTGGCACACAGAGACATCCCTCATGTTATAACAAGAAGAGTTCCCATGTGCATTTTTCCACATTTTTCAAAATCCTGAAGCACCTCTGAGCCAGATAGCAAGTATATTGAGGCTATATTAATTTGATTGTGGCTTACAATGTTACTTTTACTCTTTTGCATAGGAAAGACCCATCATTTTCACCCAAGAGAGCCTAATTTTATTTGTTGCCTTCAGCAATGTGAACATCATACCCAGCAACCAGCACTTTCCTTATACTCTTTGCTCTCAGTCTTAAAAGGAAACAAATATAGCTCTATGCACAGAAACATGACATGCTTTCAAAAGATCTGGAAGGTTTCAGAGCCTGGGAAACATCAAGCCCCAGGCTGTCCCCCAGCCTAGTGACGTTGGCTAGCAAAATGGAAGTATCCCATACGGAAAAATATGGACAACACCAGGAATGACAGAGCTGAACACAGAGGGCAGGGGAAAGGTGAAGAGTCCATATAGATAGCTTGAATTTTAGGAAGGAAAATTCCTTCCTAAATCATATTGTGGTCATATGTGGACCACATGTGTCATGTGTGATGATCATATGTGGAAGGAAAGGAAGAGATGGAAAGGGTTAGAAGAGGATGCAAAAGAGATGCATTGGTGGGTCAGAAGGAGGGCAGAACCAACCAGCAAGTCATACCTTTGGGCGTCTGACTTGCAAAGAAACTGGAGTATACAGTGAGAAATGGACATATACAGGTTGAGTATCCTTATCCAGACTGCTTGGGACAGGAAGGTGTCTGGATTTCTGATGTGTCTGGATTTCGGAATACTTGCATAAATACAATGAGAAATGCTTCCTCTTGCTTGATTCACTGTTACCCATTTGGGTGTCTGCTGGCATGTTTCACATTTTTCAACAATGGCACACACCACAGAGCAGAGCATAGAATTTACAGCCTATATATGGGAATGAGCAGAAGATCTTCTAGTGTTCACAATACAGCAAGTGGTTTGTTTTTTTTAAGTCTTGGACAAAAATGACTGGATTTTGGAATAGTCTGGATTTTGGATGTCCGGATAAGGGATCATCTACGTGTACTATAAATAGCAGCCTAGAAATCTCAGTCTGGGTTAATGAGAAAACCAAGAGAAAACCTATTGCAGAAAACCAAGAGTGATAGAGCAAGTGATGGGAAAAACTGTCTTTCTGAGCACAAAATGGAGTGTGCTTGATTCATGAGAGGATTCTTTCCTGAGCCTGCCCAGGTTGTGCAAGTGACCATAAACACACAAACGTAATGACAAAGATTCATTAGTGCTATGTCACCATGCAAGGGTGGCCCATTGTATTGGAAAAGGCAGGAAGATACCCCAGGAGTTAGGGAATGGTATCAGCAATGGCCCCTTGATCAGGTAAGCCAGGGATTATGGGGTTAATTCCAGAACTCCTGCAGCAGGAACACAGCTGCTGGCTGATAAAGGCTTTGGCAATGAAGGGAGGGTTAGCACAGGTGCAGATGGGTGTGGCTGATGAATTAAAGCCTGCCTATCAACAGACACTGATTGGCTGGCCTCAGTATAAAATGGCAGGAGCTGCAGTAAAAACACCTAGGATGGATGGATGGATGGCCAGCCAGCCAGCCGGCCGGCCGGCCGGATGGATACACTAGCTGAAAGACTGGATAAGGTAAGGTTATTGTGGGGAATAACCATTGAGAATTGTTGTATGTCTGCCATGCCCCTGGAGCCACCAAGTGGAGGAGGCAGTTGTGGTTTAGGAAAGCTGACTGCCTATTGTTTGGTGGTGGGGTTTGTTGGTGCTAGACTTAGGTGCTAAGCCAGTGATGAGGGCAGTCTGGAGGAGGCTGTCCAGCTGGTGATCCTAAACAAAACTGCTGGAAGAGAGGAGGCCCAGTGGGTGACTGAACCCCCTCTCTCTTGCCTATCTCTGAGGCTGCTCTGAAGGGGAAACTAGTTAGCCTAGTGTGGGCCTTGGGGGAGACCCAGCAGCGAATTTGGCAGAACACTATCCATGTGGCAGGGTAATGCAGATTGCATCAGTGGTAGATTGTGGTGGTGGGGAAAGGACAGCAGATTTGGGGTGCCCTTCATTTTGAGTCTTCTGCCACCGCCTCCCTCCAGCATGTGGACAAGAATTGCATTGACCCCCTGAAAGCCACTGGAAAGTGGATCTTTGTGCAGCTCCTTCAAATGCAAAAGTACATGATTTCCAGTTTTACTTACAGGGACCACACAAACAAAGGAGTTCATTAAGTATGGCCCCTTTAAATAAGGCTAGAAGTTCTGCATTTGAAGAAAGCACACGAGAAGCACAACAAGGGGCTTTGTGTGCAGTGCAGCGATGGCAGTGGCAGACCTGAAGAGGCACTGGGCAGGGTTGTGCCACCCTTGGCATTATAGGAAGGATTCCTGGAGGCAAAGTGCTCTCTCATATTTTTCCGTGAGAAGTCTATAAGGTCTTATTCTTTAGACTACAGAATGCAACAGGATGGTTTGCCTCCAGGAATATTTCACAGGATATGGCAAAGACAGAAGTTACATATTTTAAACGCCTGGATGCTAAGTATGCTATTTGAAAGTGAGTTCCATTGATTTCAACGGGACACTCTTTCATGTAGTGTGTTAAGACTGGGTATGTTTGGTAACCCATACCATATGCGTGCGCATGAGTTCACTTGCACAATCTCTTCCTGAGGCAGCTCAGGGGAAAGGCTGTTGAACTCTCCATCATTTTAGTTCTTCAGCTTTTCAAAATAGGGAAGACTTCAGGGCGCAATAATGGCATCAGTGTAGAGCTAAGTGAGTTTGTACAAACCTAAAACGACAGTGCATAAAAGGAAAGACATATTGCTGGTTTATAGACAGAAATAACTGTTTTCAGAATCACCATGTCCTCTGGAGATCACCCTGCGAGGATATCCGTATGCTTAAATGTTAACCCTTTAGGGCACAATCCTAACCAACTTTCCAGCACTGGGGTAAGGACAATGAAGCCCTGAGGTGAGGGAACAAACATTCCTTTACCCTGAACAGGCCACTGTGACTGCCCCTCAATTGCAGGATGCAGCACTTGCCCCACTAGCACAGCTATGAGTGCTGGAAAGTTGGTTAGGATTGCACCCTTAAGCTTGGTGGCTCATTTTGTTGTTCCTTTAAATTTGCATAGATCATACATAAAAATCCACATTAGTCCTCATACCTCCATTATTAATATCAGTGTTCATAACAGTACTAATCTGAATTGGAAGACTATGGTCATGGTTATGGCCAGTCACAATCACTGCTGCCACTTGCTGTGGATGCACAAGCTTTCATGTAGTGGCAATGGAACCATCATTATTACAAGGAGATAGGAGAGCCCCAGACTTGAGGCAGGTGGAGCCACAAGCTGCTTGTAGGTGAGGAGGCTGAAATAGTGCAACAGTGCAGCCCTGACCTGCAAAGTACTGCATATGCAACACTGTTGGGATGGAGGGTTCATTGCCTACATTCTCTTTACATAATACAATGTAGATGTAAATCACAGGATGCGTACATATTAGCTGCTACTCTCTTGGTCATCTTTCTTGATTTGCAGATATTCTGAGAGAGTGCAGTGATGAAGGCAACATGTTTGGAAAATTATGCCTCCTGGGGTGTGAGCATGGATTATCTACAAGCAAGACAATCTATTTCATTTGTTGTTCAGGCTATTTACGGTTTGCGATGTGAAAAGCATTAGATTGTACAATTGCTCCTTCTGCAGTTAGCCATCTGCCACTGATTATATATTTAAATTGTAGAACTAAATGAAACTCCACAACTTCCTTTCTCTAACTTCTCTATGAGAACAGACTGCCCTTGGCCACTGGCCCAGACCTGCCCCACAACTTGTAAGGCACTGCCCAAAGGACTTCCAGATAAACTGCAGTGCAGTTTAAACAAAAAGGCATTTTGGAATGTGCATACAGGAACCTTTCTTTTCCTGGGATCTCTGTTTCAATCTACTCCCCAAAATAATCACCCACTGCTCTGTGGATGTCTACAGAGTTACAAAAGAAGCTGTAACCTGCCCCCATGACCATCTTGTTTGCATTTTCTAGCAAGGAGGATTTAACTAGTATTATTCTTCAGACAAAAGCTTTTGCAATAGAGAATGCAGAGTCTAAAAGAATAATGTCTTTCTGGAGATGCTGTAGCTCAGTGGTAGAACACCTATTTCCATGTAGAAAGTCTCCGGAGGTCCATGTAGATTCAATCTTTAGCATCTCCAGGTATGAGTTCACATGTTTGAGAGCCACAAGGGAGATGTTGGAGACTGCACTATTTAAGAAGCATTTAAATTCTTTATGGTGCAATTCTAACCTTGCTCTGAGCCAGCGTGACTGTCCCTGGCTCCCAAGTAGGTGCAGGGGTGAGTGGGTTGCAGGAAGGCAGTTTGGAGGTGGGGAGGGGGCTCTACATGGCTTTCTGGATTTGCTCCAGTCATGTAGCTGGTGTTAAGTTTGAGATGCCCTGTAGGGGTGACTGGGGTGTTATCCTAGGTAAGGGGAAAAACTTCCTCTAGGTGACCTCCTAAACTGCATTGGATGCAGTGCAGGCCTTTTGGCCTGCAGTTTAGCAGCACAGTTTAGGATTGAGCTACCCATATATTTGCTCACCATGAACATTAAACTTATAAGCGTACATTTTAATCCAGTGGATTCTCAGTTTATACCTGATAAATAATTATAAAGTTTGAGCATTTTTAATTTATATTGTGATGCAAAAATGAGCTCAGCCAACGTATTTTGGCAAGCCATACATTTAATTATATGTCAGAGAGCCACAACTGACCCCAATGTATATTGGAAGAAACAGTGAACTCGCTTGGTCTGCTGGGTCCTGGATAAGGCACCAGAGAATCTCATTCTATCACACAAGTCAAAGCTGAGCCAATGACCATGAAAAGTGTGAGCACTGGGACACAAAAGCGTACGAAGTGATGGTCAAGACAGCAGAAATCTTCATTTAGGGCAATAAAAGTATTTCTTTCTTGTGGGATATAGCAGTGCGAGTTTTGTTCCTTGTTACTGACTGATGTGAAGAAGGTGCCAACTTCATCATCTACGCTCTTAAACACTCGACTGGGTGAATGGCCCAATCCTTTACAATGCCCATCGAACTCCAGTCTCAAAGATCAGTAGAAGAATCATGACAACTGATATACATTAAGGTTTGCTTATATTGTTGCCATGATTTTTTTTAAAAAAATTCTTTTTCACTTCCATGTATGTACATATTCCAATTACAATGGAAAAATAGACGCTCAAGCACTCTCTTTGTGTTCTGCAGACTCACTTATTTTTAGTTTGCCTGAAGAAGTTACATTCTGGTGAAAAATTATTCATTTCAGCACAGACAAACAAGCATCATAGCAGCTGCTAATTAACGTCTCTGAAGGGCCTCACAGTCCATCTTCATGTATTCATAGAAAGATGGAGAAAGAGAGCCACCTTATGGTTCCTCAAGTTACTTTCATACAGATCAAGAGGGAAGGGAAGCCCAGAGTGAAAATCCAAATCAGGGAGAGAATTAATTTTGACTCAACTTTTTCTTTAAATATTAATTCCGTACATTCAGCAATAACTAGGGCAGTCCAATCCAAATGGGGCCGCATATGTCATAGTACAGCAGTGTCAAAATGGCCGCTGTACAGTGGTGAAATTCAGCCAGTTCTCACCAGTTCTGCAGAACCGGTTGCTAATTTATTGACATACAAAAAGTAGTACTGTAGTAAGAAGCAGTACAAAGAAAGGAGGACATAGAACCGGTTGTTAATTTATTTGAATTCTACCACTGCTGCTGTATCTTGCAGGGCCAGGGAGGCAGCTGGAGGTCTCCTTGAGGTAAGGGAACATTTGTACTTGTGTTGAGCCCTAGTAACTATTATGGGTCTATTCAGATCTGGACCAGTTCAATTGTTGATCCAAGTACACATGCTTAAGGCTTTCAGGTGCGGGACAGGGAATAGGATCCAGCAGCAGCCTCCTTCACCCCCCTCCCAGGCCTGAACTGCCCTCCTCCTTGCTCTCCCCCTGCCCAGTTCCACCCCCACACCACCTTCCCTCCACTCTCTCCCTGCCCCGAAATGCCTCTCTGCCACTTGGTGGGAAACTTATCACCGATGGCTTTTGGCAGTCCCTCGACCAGCTCAAAAATTAATTAGGATTGGGCTGTATGAGAGGAGTACTAGAGTCCAAGCAATTTCTTCACTGCTCCCCCATGTGGAGTCCAAGCACATGTTGATACCATGGGCTTCCTGCTCTCTTGTATTTCCAGTTTCCAGAGTGGACATATTTATGTTATTGCAGCAGGGTCTCAAAAACGTTGCATATCAGGAACAACCTTAATCTAAAACCCTTGGAATGTTTGTATGTAGCATGGAGTTATAATAAACATGGAGAAGAAATGACATCATATTCTTGAAACTTCCGGTCTGGTCTAACAATATGGCCGACGCAATGGGTCTGGTCCAGGCGGTGGCCCTGCCCATGCAGTTAGATAGGAACAAAGTGAGGCCAGAGGGGGCGGGCTTAGCGGCCATGTTTTTATACTCAAACTGCTGATTCCAAGCATTTCAGATTGCTTTGCGCGTAGTGTTTAGGACTGAATAAAAATAAAAACGTACGAAAATAATAACGTGTGATCGTGTAGAAACATCATTGGTAACCTAATTATGAGTTAATATGCACTTACAAGGTTTAATTCCGTATAATTATATTACTGAACATACCGGACGAAATGCTACTTGCTGTCTATTAAAACTCGGATTGCACTGTTTTGACAGACTTATTTTTTGAAATCTACACAAGCAAAAAATAAAGTGTGAACGGGAAGGAAAGAAAAAAAAGGGGAGGGTGGGCAAAAATTAGATAAATATATAGGAAAATTACATTAAAATCTCTTCATGACACAAGTAGTTGTCAATAGGAGAGTAATTCTTTTTTACTTCTAGACTATTAAGAGTACCTGTGCAAAGTAATCCCATTTTTCTGACAGCGATTCGCACACCCGTATGCAGAACACGTAGGCATGCTTAAAGACGTTGAGATTAACTTTTACACACGGGCAGGGAGATTTTTATTCGAGTATCCGCGGCAATCCTCCTTCGCGGCGATGATCTGCGTCAGCCATATTGTTAGACCCATGGTTAGACCCAGCCCAGACCATAGAGTTATTATACATAGAGAGGGCATGACGTCACATACTTGAAGCTTCCGGGTATAACCCCGCCCCTTTCTCCCCTTCCCGTTTACACTTTTTTTCCCCGCCTTCCTTTTTCTACTGTAATATTTTCAAAATTCCGAACATTAATAGGGTTTTTTTTGGGGGGGGTGAGTGTAGAAGTTAAAAAAAAATACTCTTAATAGCCTAGAAGTGAAAAAGAACTACTCTCCTATTGACAACTGCTTGTGTTATACATTGAGAGATTTTAATGTAATTTTCCTACATATTTATCTAATTTTTGCCCACCCTCCCCTTTTTTTCTTTCCTTCCCGTTCACACTTTATTTTTGGTTGTGTAGATTTCAAAAAATAAGCCTGTCAAAACAGTGCAATCCGAGTTTACATAGGCAGCAAGGGGCATTTCGTCCGGTATGTTCAGTAATATAATTACGCGGAATTAAACCTTGGAATTGCATATTAACTCATAATATGGTTACCACTGATGTTTCTCCACAATCACACGTTGTTATTTTGGTAAGTTTTTACTTCTGGAGTACACAAATAAGCCCTAAACATCATGCGAAAACCCATTGGAAATAATTGGAATCAGCATTGTTTTGGGTATATTTACGTCACCGCTAACCCCGCCCCCTGGATTCACTCGCTGCCCTATCTAGATAATAAGAATGGCCACCCCTTGGCCCAGACCAGACCCATGCGTCGGCCATATTGTTTGACCGGTTTGACCAGACCATGAACCAGAACCATTGCGTCGGCCATATTGTTAGACCAGACCGGAAGTTTCAAGAATATGATGTCATTTCGTCTCCATGTTTATTATAACTCCATGGTCTGGTCCCATGGTCTGGTCTAACAATATGGCTGACGCAACTCCATGGGTCTAACAATATGGCTGACTAATTATGCGGAATTAAACCTTGGAATTGCATATTAACTCATAATTAGGTTACCAATGATGTTTCTCCACAATCACACGTTGTTATTTTGGTAAGTTTTTACTTCAGGAGTAAACGATTCAGTCCTAAACACTACGCGCAAAGCAATCTGAAATGCTTGG
Source organism: Lerista edwardsae (assembly GCA_029204185.1). Lineage (NCBI taxonomy): Eukaryota > Metazoa > Chordata > Lepidosauria > Squamata > Scincidae > Lerista > Lerista edwardsae. The sequence continues at coordinate 26,213,985 of JAJKFI010000002.1, forward strand.
AATCAGCATTTTGAGTTTAAAAACATGGCCGCTAAGCCCACCCCCTCTGGTCTCACTTCATTCCTATCTAACTGCATGGGCAGGGCCACCCCCTGATATGTAGGGACCTGCCTCCTTGGGGATGTCTCATTGGTCCAGAGACTTGCCCTAATTTGAATTTTTAAAAAGACCCAACTGTAAGGAATGGCAGTTTAACTGTGGCTCTGGTAACAAAGGTCCAGGGGAGGAACTGATGGGCAGCCCCATCTATCCCTCACCATTTTATGTTATGCAGCCACGCCGACAGAGTGCATGCAAGTAAATATTTCTTATTTACCTCTCCTTATTGATAAGATTGGGGGATCAGCTGCCATAGGCCCTCTGTAGGATTTGACTGTAGGGATATAAAGCTATACACACTTGGAAGTGAGTCCAGTTGAACGTAATAGGATTTACTTTGGATTAGATATATGGAGAATTTCACTGTAAGTAATATTAAATAGAATACACATGCTTTGTGTTCTTGTAATTAGCATAAAGGTTTCCCCACGACCGAATGGTCTAGTCGTGACCAACTGTGGTCATCTCCGTTTCAAAGCCTGTAGAGCCGGCGTTTTGTCAGAGGACAAGCTTCCGTGGTCATGTGGCCGGCATGACTATACGCCGTAGCGCACAGAACGCCGTTCCCTTCCCACCAAAGTGGTCCCTATTTATCTACTTGCATTTTAGGTGCTTTCAAACTGCTAGATTGGCAGGAGCTAAGAAAAGCAATTATGTATGTAATTAACATACGTGGTTATAAAACCTGAAACCATTTTTTCCCTGAATAAAGCCATTTAAACCTTCCTGCTTCTCTCTGCTAGAAAAGGGACAGACATTATAAAGTCAGTGCATATAAGCAAAATACGTCTGCCTTTGAATAGTTAAGCAGCAGAGTAAAAAGGGAAGCTTATGATCACTTTTTTTACATTGTGTTTTTGAAGGTCAGGCTTTGAATTGGCATTGTAGTGTTGGAAACCTCAGTTGTGTTTTGAAATAAGCAGTAAACTTCTCATTTGACTACAGAAACATCTTGAAGAATGTGTTCAAGAGTGTTTCTCAAAGTGTGCTCCTAGGAGTCCTGGATTTCCCTGAGACCCCTTCCACAAGCATACCATAAATGGCCACCATCTGTCCCCTGCCTAGTTTGTCCATCCATTCCTCCTGTCTTGCTGTTCAGGGCTCTTCTTTCTCATTGCCCTCCTGTTCAGCTCTTCACTGGAGTTTTGGGCTCAATGATGTGCCTCTCAGTCCAGGCGTCAGTGTTCTGAGGTTCCCCAAGACACCACACATGTGCTGGCAGGGATCCACATGACTCCTAAAAGGAATCTAACATTTGTAAAGGGCTCCTAAAAGGTGTAAAGGGCTCTGTAGACTGAAAAATTTGAGAACCGTTGTGCTAAAGTGTTACTAACAGGTGTTTTATTGTAGGTATGTGATTATACTACCCCCAACATGAGCACTATCTGCATAGGATCAGGAGAGAGCTGCCTTACTAATTTTGAGTATTTATAATTGATGGTAGATTTGGTCTCAATATTGTTTACACAAAAGCTTGTCTTCTACACAAAACATTCACCAAGAATGCTTATTATTAGAACTTCTGTGATCAGAGGCACCATATCTCTGGCTACTGGATGCTGAGGATGAAACTGAACAACAGCTACCTAGACAAGCCCTTGGGGTTTCCCACACAATGGCATCTGGCCTCTATTACTGAAGACTAACTAGGCCTTAGATTTATCCAATAAAGTAAGAGAAATGGAGCACCACAGTAAAGAACCTAACCCCCCCACCCCCCCATAAAAATCTATTTGTTAATAACATGAAGCGAGAAACCCATTGCGGCCAAATGAAGCTGTTGTACATTTCTTCTACTGACAAATATAAAGCTAATTTCTCCCTTACCCCCTGACTCCTCA
>JAJKFI010000002.1:26225766-26249427 GCA_029204185.1 Lerista edwardsae
TACATACATACATACATACATACATACATACATACATACATACATACCCCATTCAGAAACAAATGCCCAAGGCTGCTTACATGGGCAGGCTAGTCTAAACCACCATTTTTCAATTGCTTTTTTAAAAATATACAGTATTCTATGATTCCCTGAATCCTCATTCCCAGATGTAACCTTCACAGTACCTATATAACTACTGTATATAGCACTATCAGTATACATGGCACTTTACAATTAAAAAAAATGGTCCCTGCTCTAAGGAGCAATCTACAACAGTCATAAGAAAGACAACAGAAGAAAATGAGATGCAGAGGTAGTCCATGAACTATTGCCTAAATCCACCTCCAAATCTGCCACCCATCCAGTTGCCACTGCCCTCACAAACATACACACAACTTCGATGGTGTACACATTGCCTGCCCGGCAGTCCCATCTCTTCTTGCATCCTCAGACCAAGAAGAGCTTAATTCCTCCTCCAATGTCCTTCACGGCCTTCTAATGCCACCCCAAGTAGGGGTAACAGCCCTTGATGTTAGAGAAAGTAAGCTACCTCACCCATTTGAGTTCCACTTTCCTCCAACATCCAGTACTGCTGCTGCTTGTAGACACGAGGAAGATCAATAGGCACTAGCACATCCAAGGAAGAGATAGCCACTAGGCATGCAGTGGACCTGAGGAGGGGGTGGGTAGGCATGGCTTGTGAGCCCCAGCCTGATGACTCCCCAGCCTTTCACCTGAAGTGATTTTTTCAACTGGTTTATGGTTGAGCCATTTGTGGAAAGGGGAACGGGACCAGAGAAGATGGAAAATAACGTATTAATTTTTCATGTACACTTACTTAAGCTTTGTTGCAATAAAGCATAACTAAGGGCATAGTGCCAAAGGCTTCATGGGAAAAATGGGTTTTGAGCAGCGATGTCATTCAAGGGGAACGGACCAGAACGGGCGTTCCGGATCCTAACGGGCTCTGTGGCTGGTTCTGGGTTCCCGACCAGTGCCAATCAAAAGTGAGTTCCTGTTCCTAAATCATTTGAATGACACCACTGGTTTTGAGAAGGAAATTGAAGGAAACAAGAGAGGAGGCATCCTTCATGGGATCAGGGAGGGGCAACAAGGTAGTCCTGGAGCCACTTGAGCAACTTAAGACTTGTGAAACTAGAAGAAGTCGTGGGTGGGAATAAGGGTCAGGGCATGAAAGCAAGGCTCAGAAGCTTGTCCTGGATCTATGAGTGGATAGGAAGTTAATGCAGGGATTTCAGGAGATGCGTGACATGATCAGATTGATGAATAGTTTTGCTGGCAGAATGTTAGATGGAGGTAAGGGTTGAGATGAGCCAACTGAAGATTAGAGAGGGGTTGCAGAAATCAAGGTGAGAATTGACTAAGCCATGAACTAGTGTTTGCTCAGGGTGCAGAGAAGAAGGGATGTATTTTTGTGATGTAATGAGAGAAGCGATGTTATTTAGCAACAGACTGGATATAATAAAGGAGAGGAGAGATAAAACCAAGGGTTTGAGCCTACACAAAAGAGCGGATTGTGACATTGTTAATGGAGAGGGAGAAATACAAGGAGGGAAGGACTGGATAGAGAAGATGAAAAGTTCCATGTTTGGCAGACTGCGTTTGAGAAGATGATGAAGCATCCAGTCAAGTAGAAATGTCAGGCACTCAGAGATGCAGGATTGAATGGAGAAAGTTCTGGAGTAATGAGGTAGAACTGGGGACCAGAAGCATCTTTTGTTGTGGGCAGCCTAGTTAGCACCAAAGTGCGTCTCAGAATGGTTCCAAGCAGTAGCATACCAAGGGTGGGTGGGAGAGGATGGTCTGCCCTAGATGCACATTGTAAAGGGGGGGTGCCAATGTGCCTGTCTCTTTGAATATCAGGTATACCTGGCCTCCCCTGAGAGGGATCTATTGCTTCAAATTCTGGGTAGACCTGGCTTCCCCTGGGGGATCTCAAAGCAGAGGCCATGACTTTTATTTGAGCAGCCAAGGGCAGAGCAGCGGGAGCAGTCTCCCCTGGGTACCAGCAGCATATTTCTGTTTTTGTAGGCATGTGGCAAGTTTGCCTTGGTACTAAGGGACATACAGCCCTTATCCTTGTTGATTGCATGACTTATGCCATCATATGAGATGTGATTTTCCCTGACATTGTTCTTTGTCTCCCATCATTATATAAACTCGCTTCCACCTGTACCAAGTAACATTGTGCTATCTCCTTCAGTTCACAGTTGCTTCAGTTTGCAATGAATAGAGTGTGCCCCGCAAACCCAGAAATGAGGCAGGTGCTTTGGTTCGGGTGGGATGAAAAGGAGTGCTTTGCTTTTCATACTCATTCCAAGAGGGAATTGCTGCTCACACTGTGCAATTGTCAGCGGGCTCTCAAATGATTCTCTTCCTCCCTTTTTGGGTGCAGTGGGCAGAACAGCAGAATGATGGCTCAGCTTGTTCCTGTTCATCCCCTCCTTGCAGGAAAATCACACCTGGCAATCGTGCAGCGGGTGAATGATGAAGGGGAAGGAGATCCCTTCTATGAGGTGATGGGAATTGTTACTCTTGAAGATGTGATTGAGGAGATAATCAAATCAGAGATTCTGGATGAAACAGACCTATGTGGTGAGTATTTTGGAGTAAAATTGTTAAAACATGCACAAACTCCCAAACAAGTGTCATGAGGGGAGCCGGATCACTTAGCCTTTCTGGCATATTGAGGGCCCAATCCTATCAGGCCATTGGTCATCAGAACTTGTGTTCCAGCAACACAGTGACTTTTCCAGAGTTATAGACCATGACACGCTATTGTGCACACGCAGGCTGCTACATAAACAGCACCCTGCAAAGATACCCCAGCACCATTAAGTTGGTCAGCGGGTGGAATGGAGCAGGGAGGAAGAAGAACATTTCCATAGAATGCCTTCATTCCAGATGGATTCCTCCTCTGTCTGGTATCTTTCTGGCTGCGTTTGCCTCCCACACATGACTGATAGCAACTCCTCTCATGGAGGGTGATGATATCCGCTTCTCTCACTAGCTGGGATGACACAGTTCGTCAGCAGCTTTCAGATACTTCAGATTGTTTCAGACTGGCAGCCCCAGGTGTTCTTAAGGCTAAAGGCAGCAATTCTACCACTTAGGCAGACCTCCTTTTCTCTCTGAAAGAGAGTCGGGGGACCTAACCTCCCATCTGCTTACTTAGTAGGTGATTTTGCTCTACGCCCATGTTTGGGGAGAGCTGGATAGGATCCAATTTGTAGATTAGCAGTGCCATGAGCATAAGCATGCTGTCCTCTTTTATATTTAGCAGGTTAGAGAGCAACTTTCTCTCTTCACTCTAGCATGACATTTTTTCCAGGGACTCTTGCCGGTGTCTCTTCTCCATTTCATTTTAGGCTGGGATGCGTTTACTGACAGAGCAATCCTGCCCCTGACGTAGGGTGGACACTACGTCATTAGCACCGACATGGGAGCACTAAGTGTACCCCCTCGTCGGCCTGAGAGCACTGAGTAGCATCGGCCTGAGAGCGCCAATGGGGAGCCTCCCTTGTGCCAGCCAAACTCGGCTGGCACAAGGGAGGTTCTGGGAGGAGGGAGGATGGGGAATGGGTGGTTCTGGGCGAAGGGTGGGCGGTTCTGGGTCGGAGTGGGCAGGCCAGCAGGCCTCGCTGGGTACGCCTTGTTGGGAGGCTGCGCGGCCCCAGTGCTGCTAAACAGCAGGCAAAGAACCGAGGAAACCAATAGGGAGGCTCCCCAGCGCACCTAAGGTTGTGCTCTGATTCATTTTGCTACATTTATTTTGCTCGCCAATCCAGTGCAATTTAGGGTTGCGCTCTGATTTATTTTGCTGCATAAACCACTTTGTGAACTACTTCTTGTTGAAAAGCAATAAATAAATACTATAATAATAAACAGGGTCTTTGCTGTTCCGAATTTCAGCTGACAATCACAGGAAGGAACGAGCCCTTCATCGGGGTCGGAAACCCCACGACTTCTCCATCTTCCGGCTTTCGGATAATGAGATGAGAGTGAAGATCTCCCCACAATTGCTTCTGGCCACTCACCGCTTCATGGCTACAGGTATCCAGCCCTTGCCCAGCAGTGGCATACTTGGCGGGAGACCCAGGGGGCTGCAGAGTGGCAGGGGCCGCATTCTGAGCTCCCACCCCACTCCAACTGCCTGCCTGCCAACCCTTTAAATGCAAGCGAAGCCGGCCGACCTTACTCACATTTAAAGAGCAGGCAGGCAGCTGGAGCAGGGTGGGACAAATTGTGGGGTCACACCACCCACTTGCTTGCTTGTTTGCTCTCTAAAAAGCAGACAAAACTGGATGCTGCCTTCGATCATTTAAAAAAAAAACAAGCATGGGGCGGGGCGGGTGGAGCGCAAGGGGAGAAGTAGCTGCAGTAAAGTGAGGATGTCACAGAATTATTTTGTGGGGGGTGGGCAGCAGTTGGCTGGCTGTGCCTGTGGCAGCACAACCTTCAGGAATGTCCCTGTTGCCAAGCACCCTTAAGGATGAGGCTTTTTTCCCCTTGCAGTTTTGGTCACTTGTTGCCTCAGATATGTGCTGGGAACCTGGAGAGGTTATGCTCCTCATCCTTCACCTTCAATGGGGGCTTGTCCTCCATCTCCTCTATGGGAAAGATGATAAAATAGAGAACCACCTTGAACTCCGAGTTTCATCTAGAGAGGGTTGATGATGGTGCAGGGCATCATTTTGTCCCGTGTACTATCCACTCAGATGAAGCTATGCCACACCTACTCCACCCCCAGTCTCTGATAGGGAAGATTCCTCCTTCACTGAGTGATCCTTCTGGGTTGTCTGTGTAACATTATAGAAGCCCTAAACGTTTCACCCACTCCTCAGCTGCTTTTCTTCCTACAGAGGTGGAGCCCTTCAAAGCAACATACCTTTCGGAGAAGATCCTGCTGCGGCTGCTGAAACACCCCAACGTCATCCAGGAGATGAAATTTGACCACAAGAATAAGCGGGCCCCTGAGCACTACTTATATCAATGCAACCGGCCAGTGGACTACTTCATACTCATCCTGCAGGTTTGTCAAAGCCTGTGATAAAAGTCAGTCAGTCCCAAAGGTCGTAGGAAGTTTCATAATAATGCTGATCACTGTTTCACATGTATTTCCTTTTTGTAACTCTTACAACGATCCTATTGGGTATTATTATCCTCTTATTGGAGCTAGAGAGCTGATGCTGAAGGGGAGTGGCTTTCCTCATCCACCCCTTAAGTTCATGGCAGGATGAGATGTCCTGATTCACAGCTCAATGTCTTCGCCTACTCCACCCCCAGTATGGGATCTCTTGTTTGCTCCTTCTAATTGACCATGACTTCACATCTCCAGCAGGATTTTAGAAGAGGTGTGGCCTCAAGAGAGGAGCAGAGAGCAGGATGCTGGCTCTCTTGCCCTAAGGTTGACTTCCTAATTCTGCTACCATATAGCCACACACTCATTCAGCTTTTGTGCCTCAGGTTCCCTGAACTGTAGTGGGTGGCTATTCACTGTCATCGCTATCTTGTCTCGCTGTCTTGTCATGCCTCTGGATGGCTAAAGGATCAATACGGCAAAGCCTCAACAAAACTTATTGACCATCACACTCCTTTCTTGCTCAGTTACAAGCTGGTATTGGGAAGACACCTGCAGTGTTCCCTGGAGTTTATTTTAGCAGCTGTGCCCAGTGTATTTCTGACTCTACCCCATGTTGACTACATTACTAACCCTCAACCTTGACCCCAGCCTTTCTAATTCGGTTTCCACTTCCGTTTATGTTCCTCAGTCTTACCCTGCAGCCACTCCAATCACACCAGGTATAAGTTCTCTCAGTTCTGCAATTGCCTCTCAGTCCCAGCCAACCTTTTCCTGGGCTCCACTTTACTGATGTTCCTGGCCATCTTGACTTTTATTTTCTCTCTTCCACTTTTATGAAGGATCACCCTAGTATCTGGTCATTGAACTGCCTATCATTTTTCTTCGCCAGAATAACCCTGCTTAAGTAAGCTGCCCTGGAGTTTTCAGTGACTTATCCATTACTCTGTGGATGGGGAGAACTGATGCAGCAGCAGCAGCAGCAGCATTTTGTTTGGTTTGTCTCTTCAGGGCAAAGTGGAGGTGGAAGTGGGGAAGGAAGGCCTGCGTTTTGAGAATGGAGCCTTCACGTATTATGGTGTCCCAGCTGTCATGGCTGTGGTCTGCTCAGGTAAAAGCAGAGTTTTGGGGTTTTCCCAGAAATGAATTTTTAAGCAAATAAATATGTTTTTAAATAGAAATATTTTAGCAAAAGTAAGGTGGCAGAAGACAAGCAAGAAGATACCTGTAGGGGCACTAGTATCTATGGGGAACAGAAAACGGATCTGTGCAAAACAGAAGCCCTTGTGAGAGTGCATTCCTAAACTGGAGTTGGGCTGGCACAAGTGACTTGTGCAGGCCTAGCTCCAGGTTAGGATTGTACCCTGAGTGACCTTTCAGATCTGCCTCTTGTCCTGACCTGTACTTTCAGGCCCTGCACAAAGCGTGGCAGAGTCTTCTTTGTAATCACAAGGGCTAATGGCTTCAGGTTATCACAAAGGTAAATTCTTTGCCAGATTTTAATTTTATGCTGTATCCACACAAATATGTAGGATTTGAATGGTCCTGCCAGAGGGAGTGATGAAATTTGTCAAACTGAAATCCCTGACATTTCAGGACTACTGAAATACCTGTTGGTATTGTTGTGGAGTATCTCCTTGGTTCCACCAACAGTGTTTTCTTGTATAGGGGGGAGAAACCATACACACACACAACGGTTGAGTTTAGGAAGGAGCAAATCCTTCCCTATAGGAGCCTAGGATTGCAATATGGGAAATACAATAGGGAAGACGTGACCTTTTCCTTGTAAGCCAATTCCAGCCAAGCTGCAGTTAGTAGGACCCATCCGCCTTGTCATTTCTTTGAGAAAGTGTTTCTTCCCTGTACAGGGTAAGGCAGGCTCAACAAAGCTCTGACTGGGACTCACCTTCCATCTGCCCCCTGTATTTTCAGATAATGACGTGCGCAAAATGAGCAGCCTGGCGGGGTCTTCTTTCCTGTGTATGTATCTTCTCTCTGATCTATTCTTGTGTTGGTGTGTGTCTGTATGTGTGTGACTGTGACTTTATGGAGGGCCTTGTTCAGGCTTGGCCTTCCCTGAGGTTCCCTGGGGCAGCCTCTATAAAAAAAAGAAGCTGAAGCTGTCCATTAGCTCAGTCACCTTCTCTCTTCCTCCCTCTTGGCCCAAAGGGATGACGGTGGTGGCTACTGGCATCAGAAAGCCTTTCTCTCTGCATACTTCCTTACCCTTCATTCTGTGCCTAATCCAGAGGCAGTGAGGAGCAGCAGTCATGTTCACTGGCACAGAGTGGGTGAGCCCCAAGCCAGCCCAGCCACTCTGATGTGTATGCATTTTTTGCCCAGGAACCAGAAAAACTTGGAGTTATCCTGCCTATATTTGCATGAGCAGTAGCAATGTCAACTAACTATGCCTATAAGCCTATGCAGAACATCTTTCTGTGTTCCTTCAGTCAGCAGTACTTTATGCAAGGAAGAGAAGCAGTCGTTGGAAATAATATTTACAGTCCCTGAAGCTTGGGTCCAAAATCTCTTGTGAATGCTCTGAAATAACTCTGCTCCTCAGATCTCTGCTTTCCATCATGTGTGCTTTTGGTGCCATCCAGTGGTGCTTTGTGTCATTGCTTTGTGGATCTATAAATGCTCATAAAGTATTTGTTTGAATCCACTTTTTCCATTTCCAGCAATCTAAATGTGGTGATGTGCAATATGAAGTTCCGTCCATGATGTCAGGTGGCACACAGAGTAAAATCTCTTCTCTAGGTTCCCATTCAGTTATATCCTCTCTCAGTCCAGAGATGATCAAGCATAATACAGTCCTGCACAATTAAAAAGGATTGGGGAAGACTATCACTGCTTGTCCTGTATAGATTTGGCAACATCCCTGATAGACCCCACTTCCATCCTGTCCCCTCTGCCTTCTGCAGAGAAGGCAGCTCTTCTTTTTTCACAAGTTGGTTGTGAATTACAGCTTTTCAGGGGCAGAATGTGTGAGACATATAAAGCCATTGTGCTGATGTCTGTTCTGCCCTGTTTATTCTCTTTTCCTTTAAATTAATTTATTTGCTCTCCCTCCTGCCCCCTGTTTTTTGTCTTCCTGGTTGTGGCCCTCTCTCTAGTACCTGTGTCCGTGTCCCGTACCTTCGGCTTCAGTAGAGGGGAATCTTTGGCTGGCTCCCCAGGTAACAGTATATACAGGACCCAGCAAAGGGTTCCTATTCTGCTGCTTTGTTGCTCTAGACTTCTGCTTACCTGTGAACCCTTTCTCCAGTACCCAATATTGGGAAGGTTGGATGTGCTATATGCATGAAGAATGAAGCCATAAATGTGCCTGCATGTATTGCACTTCCCTGCAGCTGTACTTGTTTCCCTGTGCTCAGTGATATTCTGCATCCCACACTGTGCAGAATGCTTTCTAGAGATTATCACTTTCTCATACCATATGACAGATATAGATCAGCATGCCCTCACATATGAAGTTATGTGTTATACTAAGGTGTATACAGTGGTGTCATCCTGACGGAACGGCCCGGTACACCGTTCCGCCAGTTCCCCGGATGGGCCCGGGCCGCGCCGCCTCTCCCAAGGACGGGTGAGCTGCTCCTGGGCCTGCCCGCCCTCCCACGCGTCCGAATCGCTCTGAAATGGAGCGATTCGAGGCACGGTGAGGCGCAGGGAGGCGTGGCTGCCCTCCGCTATTGGGGTGGAGGGCTGCCAATCATCCAGGCGTTCCGGTTCCTGGCGCGCCCGGATGACGTCTCTAGGTGTAAATATACAGAAATGAGCTGTATATTCTGCAGAGGAGCACCTACTGTTGATCAGCTGCAAATGAAGGCCAGGGCTGCATCCCCACTTGATGGATTGTCGGCTCACCTTTGCAGCTATGCTTGCACTATTATTTATTTATTTATTTATTTATATTATTTCCTCTCTAAACTGCCTGAAGCAGCTTAGAATTGCAAAGGAAGAAAGACACTACAGATGAGGATGGGAATGTGGTATTCTCACCCATTCTGGATAATATATTGATGCTACACTGCTCAGCATATGAGACTCAAGGTAGTATGTGGCAAAATCTTAATTTGCCCTTGCCTGTGTGTTGGTTCCAAAGTGTACTAAAGCAGAAGAGTAGCTTGTTGAAGTCAGAAATAACATATGCAATAGATGCTCAAAGAAGAGTAGCATCCAGCTATCAAAGGATGATGAGAATGGAAACATTTAGATTTTATGATTAATGATTTGTGCGAGGTTTTATGATTAATGATTAATGATTTAGACAGCAGAGGGTGTGGAAGAAAGAGTAATAGAGTCAGAGTAGGGAGAAGGCAGAGGACAGAAAATATATCCCAGGAACTAGAAGTGGGTGTTAAGAGATCATCCCCTGTGCTCAGTGCTGCAGAAGGAGGGAGAATGCTCTAACAGCTGAGAAAGCTCCCCTCAGCCCTAAAGGCAAATCTCCCCTGGGGGCAAGGGCGTCTGGGTGATTTTCCCTTTACATCTGAAATGAATTAGCAAAAGGGATTCCAGTTCTTATTTTGATTTTTAATGCAATTCGTGGGCCTCTGGAGTCATGTTAATGCATTGCACACAGAGCTTCTGTTAAGCATTTCCACTGGGAGAACAAATTAAGCAGATCACCAAGCTGCTTTTTGTTCCCAGTTAAACATTGCCCACTGCAGTCTGCAAACCCTGTGTTCCTTTTGGATATACAACCTATCAATAAATAAAACTGATGAGAAGCATCAGTTCCATGCTGTCAGATTCATTTGGGAAAACCTGTCCCCATTAAGTCCTTTGTTTAAACATTTTTGTAAGCAAGAGGGACTCGGCAGCTTCTCCCAATCCAGCTCAGCCTTGTCTTGCCCATCCCCCACTCAGCCTGTTTTCTTCTTGCAGCGGCAGAGCTGCAGTGACCTGAATCCACATCATGTGAATAATCCCTCAAATTTCCCCATTTCCGCATAGCTCTGCTACAAATCTGCTTGAGGAGCATGCTGTGTGTGGTGTTCAAGAGAGCTTAGGCTGATTGCTGCATATCAAAATCCAGCAAGCCAATTCTGCCCTGCCCCATCCACTTGATTCTACTGTCAGCAGGTGCTCAGCACTTCTCCCTATGGTGCTGTCCCCCAGACCTACAGTTCCTGAAATGCATGGCTATAGGTTGTGGCAGACAAGGTAAAATACCAATCTAGGAGAAGGTAAGCCTCAAGACAAGAAGAGACTAAGGGCCCAATTCTATCCTGCTTTCCAGCTACACTGCAATCCCGAGGTTCCCTTACCTTGAGGAGGCCTCAGTGACTGCCCCCTCCTATTGCAGGATGCAATGCATGCTCTGTTGGCATGGTTGCATCAGAGCAGGAAAAGTTGGATAGGGTTGGCCCCTTAGTAACACTTCCCTCAACCATGAAGAGCTCATGCCCATTAGTATTTTGGCCGTTTTACCTATTGCATCTTTGCTGCTAGGTGTAACAGTTATGCTCATTGCTTCCTCTTTGTTTGTAGTGAACCAGTCACCTTCCCGTTGCAGTGGTCTGAACCGTTCCGAGTCCCCCATCCGAGAGCGCAATGACTATGGAGGCAGCAGCACCCAACTCCACAGTGGCAGCAACAACAACATCTACACACCAGATTATTCTGTGCACATCCTCTGTGATGTGCAGTTTGTCAAGGTATCCCCTCACCTGAGTGACTGAAGCAAGTTCAGCCTCTTTACAGTTCCCTTCTGTCAGATGGTGCCAATATCCCAAGGTGAAAATTTTTTGAGTAGCGCTAGAAGGAAATGGGGAGACACAGCTTGGTGTGTAGCACAGAGGCTGTTTTAGGTAGGGATGTAGTATTGGGAAAGGGAGGAAAGGCAACTGACAGCTCATAAGATTGCATAGAGGAAAGAAGAGCAAAGCATGGCAAGATTTAGAAAGCAATTTAGTGAGTGGATAAAGTTAGTGTAAATATCTGAGTCAAAATGAAGGTAATGGGGGGGTGGCCCACTGCAGAACTATTGCAAAACCAGAGACACAGTCCTAATTATGGAGATTATTTTTAGCAGCATCATTTTAAATATGTATATTGACAGCAAGGGAGACACAAGAAGGAATGATAATGTGCCAGACAGGAATATCGGTCTTAGCAGAAACTGTAGAAGGGAAAAGATGGACCCTGGAGATGCCAAGAAAGATACAGCCAAGCCACAATCTAAAAGGTGATTTGTCTGCCCACTGCTAGATCACTCGGCAACAGTACCAGAATGCACTGGCTGCCAGCCGGATGGATAGCTCACCCCAGACCCCTGACATGGAGGTTTTCAATGATGGAGACTCCACTAAGGCTCCCACAGTCAGGGGCACTCCACAGACACCCAAGGATGATCCTGCCATTCTCCTGAATGAGAGAAACGCCATTGTGGGTAGGTACAGCCTGGGGTGTGTTCCAGCAAAATGACTGTGGGCACAATCCTAACCTAGAGTTAGGCCAGCAAAGTTTGGCTGGCACAAGGGACACCATAAAGTGCGTTTGGACCACTCTCGGAGTCAGGGAGGATGGTGCACATCTGTGTGCTGGCCTTTCTGACTCCGAGAGTGGTCTAAACATACTTTATGGTGTCCCTTGTGCTGGCCTAACCTGGAGCCTAACTCCAGGTTAGGATTATGCCCTGAATCAGTGCTATCATTGGGATGTACGTTTTTGCACTTGTTCAGGTTGACATTTTGTTGCATTTGTATCCACCCTTACAAAGTAGGTTGATGCCAGGCCAAATTTGAAAAAAGTAAAATTAACATAGATGATTCTGGATGATGCATTATAGATAACATAGATGATTACTAGTCAAATCATGCTCTGCTTTTGACTGTGCCCCATCCATGATCACCCATCCCACTGACTTGTGGCTGTCCTGTCACACTTGTGTTTCGTAATGTGGTGTGTATGTCCTGACATATGAGTTGCTCTCTGTCTGTATCCTGCAGTTAGCGAATCAGATGGACGCCTGAAGAGCCCCACAGACTCTGTGTTCCTGCACATGGAGAGAATCCCCCACATTCAGGAAGAATCAGCGGGCAGCACAGAGATCAACATGCAGCAGAGTGAGTATTTTAGGAGTGCAATGGCAACACGTGTGCAGGCCAGCAAACAGAAAGGCAGCCCTGAGATATTGAAATGGATCTCAGCCTTGACTTGACTGTTGTTCCCTTACAGAGAACGAGGGATGTTTGGTCAGGCTTGAACCTGAGACTTCAAACAGAGAAATGGAGATCAGCACATCCCCAAGTGGCCCTGAGGAGCCCCTGGGCAAGAAGCTACTCCAAACTCTTAGTGAGTCACACCGCCACCCCACCCACCCTGGAAGGAGTGGGCCATTGACCCCAGCTTTCCGGTGTGAAGGGGTACAGTTCTAGCTGATTGAGTCTAGTCCCCTTGTCCTTGAAGCATTGATGGGACCAGAGACTGACTAGCCACAATGCTGTTTGTGGTTCAGTGAGCCTGTGGTGTTCCATTGATTTGTTCCATTGGTGTTCCATTGAGCTTGGAGCATGTTGTATATTTTCACTGACGTTCATCTTTCAGAGAAATGACTGTCAGCTCTGACCATGAACTGCTTGATTTTTCAGGTGGGAGGAGAAGAAAGCCATCAGGAGATAGTGAAAAGAGTTCAGATGATAATTCCAACTTCACACCTCTCCTCACCTGAGTGGCAATTTGGCTTTGGCCCCCCCACAGGTTAGCTATGTATGTCACCCTTCCCCGCAGTGCCGCCTCTTCCTCAACAATGGGCTAGGCCCATATGTGTGCACCCCATTCTGTGAACTTCCTTTGGATGCTGTCTTCCTTCAGTGATCTTTCTTCACTGCTGTGCAATGCCAGTGCTGAAACATATGTACCTTTGCTTGTTATGAAGAATAACAGGGATGCTTCTCCCCCCCCCCCGCCCAAGTGAAGTTTTGCTTTTGTGTGCAAAAATGCTTGCTGTACAAACCAGTGCTGGAGTGTTCTTTTTAAAAAGTGAAAACATATCAGCCTGTTTTACTTGTTTCCCTCTTCCTGTTATGGAAGAGATTGGATTGGAATTTCATTTTACTCTTTTCCCTCTCTCACAACACCAGAACCTGGGGACGTCCACTAAAATTGAGTGTTGGGAGAGTTAGAACAGATAAAAGAAAATATTTTTACCCAGCGGGTAATTAATCTGTGGAGCTCCTTGCCACAGGAGGTGGTGATGGCATCTGGCCTAGGTGCCTTTAAAAGGGGATTGAACAGATATCTGGAGGAAAAGTCCATCATGGATTATAGCCATAATAGGTGTTCAACCTCCTGGCTTTAGAAGTTGGCTAGCTCAGAATGCCAGGTACACAGGAGTGGCAACAGGATATGGGTATCTTGTTGCCTTGTGTGCTCCTGAGGCATCTGGTGGGCCTCTGTGAGATACAGGAAGCTGGACTGGATGGGCCTTTGCCCTGATCAAGTGGGGGTTCTAACGAAGTGATACCGCACAGTTGCAAATGAATTTTTTGAGTGTGGTGTGAGAAGGTGTCTTGACACTGTCCTGTCTTGTCAATGGAAGAGCTCCTTGAAGCTCCAGGCAGTGGCAAAGAAATCCCACAGGTGCCCTCTAATGAGCAGCTGCTTTTCTGTTTCAGGTCCGCAGCATGACAGCCGACTGTGACAAGACTCGTGTGTGGTGATGGCACCCGCTTCTCTCTCACATTCTGTATCCCCTGCCTCCAGGGCTTGTGATTCAGATAGCAGGCCTTTGAGCTCCAGGCTTGAGAGAGGGAGCCAGCACGTGGAAGGAGCTGAGCACCAGGTCTCAGCAAAAGGAGGAAGCAAGAAGATAACTAAAAAGCAGTGGGAGGTGTGGGCCCCCGTGGATTAGTTTAACAGGTCACTGCTGTCACCATCACACACTACTTCCACTGGGGCAATATCCAGAGAGGGGGACACAGGAAGTGCCTGCTGTTCCTTATGCATGGTCCAGCACATTGGACCCCAGTGCATGTTCGTGCAGCAACATCATTGCACCCTACACTCCCTGTATTCATCTTTATCTGCTCATTATCCAAATCTGTTCCAGACCCATCGCTGCTTGTTTCCAGCACCAACTGGCTTTGGGTTGGCAGTCTCATTTGCAGATCAATGCACTGAGCATTCTTCACTGAGCACTGAGCCACCCAAACAAGGCCCAAACACAGCCTAACTCCAGGTCAATTTGGAACCAAGTTTTGATGTCAAGTGTCTATAAGGGAGAAGTAAAATGTATTTGTTTTACATTAAATCAGACGCTTTCGTGCATGGCTGTGTGTATGTGTTTTAGGAAGAGGAAAAAAATGTGTATAAAAGGTTTTGAGGGTGATCTTTGGAGTCAGTGCATATGCATCAGTTCCTGTTTGTCAAGCTGCAGATTGATGCATTTGTTGAGCATTTTGCAGATAGGCTTTTGGTTCAGGTTTCCATGTGGTTTTGCTTGTAGAAATGCACCCAGAATGACACATTTATTTCAAATATTCTTACCTGTTTCACTGCATTCTGGCACCCAATGTTAGAATATCATAGCCCCCTCTACCCCTTGCAACTACATTAGCCTCTGAATGAAAGTGAGAATCGATTTGCATTCCATGCTTGAGACCACACTTGTTGGAAACTTTCCTCTGCCCCTACCAGGTTACGGAGAACATTGCTGCAACCTTGCACCTATTGTTATCCTACCGCACATACCCTTCTCCAGAGCTCATCCATCAAGTTCATACTCCTATGGAGATCAGAGAAATATAGCTTAAGACTTGTTTGAGCCCATGTTAAGCCAGGGCTTCTAGGTCACTTGGGTAAAACCATTTCATTCCATGACCCCTATGCAGCCTGAGACTTGGACTGTACTGCCACAAAAAATTCTTATCCTATGTAAATGCAGGTTGAATGCTGAAGGGGGCTTTAAGCCCTGCAGTGTAGAAAGGGGCTGGTGATCCACAACATATTAATAAGGGTTGTTGTAAAGACTGCGTACTTTGTGAAGCAAAGATGCTAGGGACATTCCGCTCACCTTATGTTTCCTGATCTGGAACGTTATTTTTATTACAGGATTTTACTCCCAAGCTATGCCAGGTGTTAAAAACTTGCTGCGTTGCTATATAGCAGGGACCAAGCAAAGCCATTCAAGGTGAGGGAGAGAAGCCAGCGACTTTGGCAACATATGAAAAGATAGTTGCAGCCATACAAAAGAGGGTGGGTCTGTCCATCTGCTACTTGGGGAGGGGTCTAGGCCCACAAGAAGATAAGGATCTTTTAAAGGAAATGGGTATGCTTTTAAAATAATCCAGCAGGAAAAAGGATATAAAAGATTCCCTCACCTTCAAACAAAACACTGGAGGGAAGAAAGTGTTCAGAGGTATTGTAGAACTAATATAGCTGTGGAAAGGCACACGCTCCTTTACAGAGGTCTGCAAAAGTGAATGTTCTCAGCTCTAGAACAGTGGTATTCATACTTTTTAGACCGGGACCCACTTTTCCGAATGGCACGTTGGGACCCAGAAGAAATTATGTCATAGTCAGAAGTTACATCATCAAACAGGAAATGCTTCATTGTAACATAATAAACTGACAGTCCTGGAATGCAAACTGACATTCTCGGACTCCAGCAATTGTACAACCATGAAACATCCCTGACAGAACGCAAGCTGAGGACAAAATATAATGTAAAAGCACTGAACTGAAAACAAAACTAAAAAAACTCGCTTGAAAATTCAAACTGTGAACACTCACAAAAGGAATATAACAAGAGTAAGGTCTGCAGTTCCAAGATGGTTGCTCCCAGCTTTCCGCGACCCACCTGAAATCAAGTTGCGACCCACCAAGTGGTCCCAACCCACAGTTTGAATAACACTGGTCTAGAAGGTGCCATGCCTCAGCCTGCACAGGAACAGTCCTGTAAGGGGAAGATTGCGCAGAGGCTATAGCTAAAACCTCCTGTACCAAAAACCAAATGATGATCAGAGTCAAACATGGATTCTATTTTTAAGCCAGGAATCTTCCAAAGTGAAGCTTCAGCTGCTTTAGTTAAGGCTCTTCTAGAGTGGAAACCTGATCTGTAAACACCATGTCCACTGCTAGCACTACACTGTTAATAAAAACTGGACCTTGCTTGCAGCAGGTTACAGTATACTCTTAATTTTCTACGAAGGGTGGTTTTGCTATACAAAATTTAGCCTCCAGTGGAGGCCAAGTAATTTGAAAGATTAACTGCCAAGTAATTTGAAAGATTGGAGCCAGAGCCAGGGAAAAGCTATTTCTGTGCATTGACTGAAATTTGCAGAAGTAACACAACTTTGCCATTTTGGGTCTTAATGGGATTTATTTTAACTAAGACCTGGGGTCACATGTAGTTTTCTTTAGAATAACCCGCTCTGTTATTTTTTCCAACTCGACCCAGCCATAGGTTGGCTAATAGATAAGGATAGCGTGGAGAGATGTACATTTATTTTGTGTTGCCAGAAAAATGTACAGTTGTTAAGATACAATCTTAGCTCATGCAAGACTGGAAACAAGGAACACAGTACCAGCCTCACTCCCTGAAATAGCAGCCCAAACCTTTAGCCAGTACAAAGAAACCAACCATTTTGGTATCTGTCCCATAATACACTGCCCCTTACTGCAGCAAACCAAAGAGTGTTGGTTACATAAAGTGCAAGTGGACACACAGCCAAGGCAGGCAGCAGAGGCCATGTGCATGGGAGCTACAGTCAAAAGCTATTAATATTATGTGTGCAAAGCAACTGCTCATACATAGCAGGAAGAGAAGTTCATTGTCAATCTCTGTCCCACCCGTGCACATTCACACACACAAACCCAAGACTATCAGAACTAAGGCAGGGACACATATTCCTGGCAGAAGCACTGTTCCCAGTCCTTACAGTGATAAGGGCGTGAGCCCAGCCAAGAGAGCAAATGTAAACTACACAGAGCACAGAGTGATTTGGTTGTTCATGTTTCTTAGGCTCAAACTAGATGTTACATGAAGTTGTGTGTAACTTTCCCCACTTCTTTAAAAATCTGCTTTATTTAAAAATGGATAGCAGCCTAAAGGCTGCTAATTTAAGCAGGGAATGAAATAATGAAAAGGGCTACTTAATTTTCTACCAATGATGCACTGGAGATTGCATTTCTACTAATGTTGCTCTAATGCTTCATTGGTAGAAAATGGTCTTTTTTCCAGTCTTATCCCAACTAAAAATCCTCCTTCCAGGGGTGCTCATTTCCACAACAGAGGAAAAGGCTCATTGAGGGTGGGAGAATTTTAAGCAGAAAAAGTGACAAGAGAAGAAAAGACAAAGCAGCCTCCATCACCCACTCTTCCTCTATATGAAATCCCAGCCTCTGGAGACTGCTTTAAAGAAACACACACCTGGAAAGCAGCAGGGGAAAGTTAAACACAACTACATACAATGTCTGGTTTCAGTTTCAGTTGATCTTGGTGACAGCTTCATGGATGGAACGAGCAACATAATCCAGGTTCTTCGTAGTCAAGCCACACATGTTGATGCGGCCACTGGCCATCAGGTAGATGTGTTTCTCCTTGATGAGATATTCTACTTGCTTAGCTGGAGAAGGAGGAAGAGGAAAGATATCAGGTTCCCTTCTCAACTCTCACCAGAAATCTAAAGCAATCTTTGCTAAAATGTGCCTACAAAGGCCAAATGACACTGCAAGAAAATTGTCTGATTAAGTAGGCAGCTATCCAGAGGTCCTAGTGAAATCTGGCAAACGCATGCTCATAGTTTGCGTCTTTCACTTAGTGAGCAACATGGAAATATTGATTGAGTCTGGGAAGGCACATCCTCAGACAGAAATACCTTCCACCATATTTGAAGCAGTATATACATATCCTTAATGGGCAAAGCCAGGAAGCTTGCTTGGTTTGTAGTTCCCTTCCTCCTCCCTGTCCCTTATGCCATTACTAATTCTTACACCTCCCATCACCTCCCCCCCCGCCCCCCGTTTACTCACGGTTGAGGCCGGTAAAGCTAAACATTCCAATTTGCTCTGTGATGTGATTCCAGGTCCCAGGCGTGCCCAGGGCCTCAAGCCGGGACCTGAGCTCTGCCCGCATCAGCAAGACCCGATCTGCCATCGTCTTCACGTTCCCTTTCCTGTAAGAGAAGACGGCGTGAGCTGGGCCCAGTGCCAGACCCGCCCATGGGGGTGGAAATCAGTGGGGCTTGGCCCCCACTTCCTGTCTCGGCAGCCCTCACCATTCAGCAAACAGCTCTGGGGAAGCGAGTGTAGTGGCCACAATGCGCGCACCCTGTGCCGGGGGGTTGGACCACGTTGTGCGGACGATCTTTTCCATCTGGGAAAGGACACGCCGCACGTTGTCTTCATCCTTTGCCACAACAGATAGGTTCCCCACACGTTCATCTGGTGGGACAAAACAATGCAGGCGTAAGACCTAGGCCCCACAGAAGGCCCGCCCACTGTCTCAGAACAAAGCCCCACTTCCCACCCCTATCTTAGCTGTTAAACGAATACTCACTATAGAGCCCAAAATTTTTGGAGAAGGACTGAGCACAGAAGAGCTCAAAGCCCTCAGAGACAAAGTACCGGACAGCACAAGCGTCCCTATCCAGGCAACCTGAGGCAAAGCCTTGGTAGGCAGAGTCAAAGAAGGGGAACAGGAACCGGCGCTGCAAAGAAAGTGTCGTCAGAAGGAAACGTGGCCTTCAGTTCATGTTTCAGAATGACCTTAACCGCCCTCCCTAGAAGCACATCCCCATATGCCGGTCCCACACACTCATTTCCTTGGCACCCAATGTAAGGAACGGGTTAAATCAGCAGTGGCACCAGAGGGCAGGCCTGCTGAGGCCTATCGGGGGAGGTGGTTCAGAAGGGTCCCATGAGTCTGTCCCTTTAGCTGCCACAGGTTCCCATGGCTTTGAAAAACTAGGTTTTCAAATTACACGTGACTCTAAATGTTCGTAACTGACTTTCAGGCTGCCCCAAGTTCCATAGCAGCCAATGGGGCTTTCCTAGACGCCATCTAGAGTCCCCTGGAGCAATCTCTGTTGCCCTTTGAGGAGGGAAGAGGAAATATCCACACAGGCACTTGCTCCTCCCTTACTGGCCCAGAAGCCGAGCAGTGCTGGCCTAACTGGCAGGCTCCCTCCCAGGTGACGAGCTCGCTGAGAAGGGGAATGAACTGGGTGGGAATGGAAAAGAGCGGCCCAACCCTCCCACCACCGAGCCCCTCTGCCCAGTAAACTGAAGGGGGGAGAATAGGATGAGCTGGGTGAGAGGAAAAGCTGGGGGTGAGGCGAGTCAGGGGGCGGGATGGATGCACGTGCCACACACACAGGCACACAGGGGTACTGGACAGGGCTCGGCATACTTTGGGGCTTGCCTTGGATTAAATTATGCAAAATAAAAAATGTGGTTCTATTTGTCCAAGCAACCAAGGTCACAAAAGTTAGCAGCGGGGGGTGGGGAGGTGGGCCGGAGTCACAGGATCTGAGACTACCTTGTTGCAGAATCTGAAGTTTTACAGGTAAAAGGATGCACAGCCTCGCGACCCTTCAGCTGCATACGTGAACTAATACCTTCATAACAACAGCAATTTGTTTCCATTGCTCCTCCGTGGGGTCTGTGCCAGTCGGATTATGAGCACAAGCATGAAGGATGAAGATGGAGAATTCTGGAGCTTTCTGAATGAGAGAGAGACACACACACACACACACACACACACACACACACACAGAGAGAGAGAGAGAGAGAGAGACAGAGTGAGTGAGTGAGTGAGTGAGAGAGAGAGAGAGAGAGAGAGAGAGCGCATAAGCTACTCATGTTTGAACCACACTGATGGGCTTGCAGTCAGACAGAAGGTGCCACAAGTATTCTAGCTGATTATATAAACACAATAGATTAGAGGAACAAGAGTTAAGACTTGCCAGAAGAGTTTCAACCAAGTGTTGGCAGGTAGTAAGGAGGTGCTAGTCTACAGATATTCTAAATGAGGAAGCATTAAGCAAGCAAAGGTAATCCTTGCAGAGAGCAATATAATTTGCTTTGGTAAATTGCATGTCTAATGCACGCATACACACACTTTCAAAGGATTACTGTGGGCTGGGATCCAAAAAAAGATCCAAGCATAGCCAAGTGTTTCATTACATACATCACAGATCCTCAGATGACCTACCACCTCGGATCAAAGCTGCTATGGAGGGTCCCCCAATTTTGAAAGTTGCTGTTTAGGAGGTATAAAAAGGATGGGGTTGGAAGGGCACTAGAAGCACGTGGAAGCACACAGAAGAAACTTCCACATAAGCTATGTCAACAGCATCTGGGTCCTAAGCACAGTATAGACTGCAAAAATGGGATCCCAGTGTAAAGCTGCCATACTAGCAAGAGACCGACAGGCTAGCAAATGTGTGGTTAACCAAACCTGAATCCAGTCCAAAGCCAGGACTCGAGTGACAGCACCACACTAGGTTATTCTTGGCCTTTATTAAGTGTAGCTCCATCCCCATATGCATGTAGGAGGCTTCCGGCACTAGCCAAACCTAAGAGGTGACCTGGTGTTCCTATTCAGCACTACAGCTAGGCTACTCCCAACCTGACCCACCTCCAAGTCCTCAAGGAATCCCTTAATATCTAAGCCCCTGTTTGCAGCATCCCAATAGCGATAGGTTCGGATATCCTTGAAGCCAGCATCCGTGAAGACAGAGTTATGATTCTCTATGGAAAGAGGAGAGACACACTTGTAATTTAGCCAAAATTCAAACCATTCAGAGCTAAGCGGCTTTATGCGGCAGGAATTTTTTAACTTCTTAATGCATATGAAGACATTGCTTTTCTTCATGTTGCGGGTTCCAGCCAGACCTCAGCACTCACCCCAGGAAGGGGAAGATATGTAGACAGGGGTTGCTGTGTTGTTGGTGCCATTGTACCAGCGTCTCAGGAATTCTGCTCCAATACGCAAAGCCCCTGTGCCCCCCAAGGACTGGACACCTCCCACCTGGAAGGAAGATAAAGGATTAAAAAGTCAGAGTGCTGAATATCTTAGTACATGTCTGATTTACTAAATTGTTTGATTCTGATTGCTCCAAATTGCAGACCGCTGCACAGCGAAAATGCGGTTCCTGGCTTGAACAGAGCTTACCATTCCACTGGGGAGCCACTCCGCATTGCCTCCAAGCACCCCCAAACATGTCACCAACCAGCAGTGTCTGCCTGAAAATCCGGGGGCAGAACCTGCTGGGACAACCCAATATGGAAGCAACTGGCTGGCACTGTGTTTGGGGGTGACTGGAGGCAATGGGGAGCATCTCCCCCGTGGAATAGTAAGCTCTGTTCACGCAGCGGAGGGGCATTTGCAGGCACTGGATCCAGCCCACAGGCCATAATTTGGAGGTGCCTGCTATATCTCACAGTGACAGCTTCTTCCCATCCTGACCCTTCCACCCTATCCCCACTTCTGTGGCTCAACAGATCATCGCATATCTAGCTATTTCCAATCTAGGCGGAGCGAGCTGTTTCAAGCCCCATCACCAAGACAGTCTTGGTACTGTCTGTCCCCTCCACAAAAAGACTTGTCTACTGCCATTTCCATTAAACAATGGAAATAGAAAGTAACACAAATTGAAGTCCAGCTCTGGTCATCACATTTCAAATGGATACAGTGGAACTGGAGAAGGTGCAAACTGGGGGGCTGGCGCACCTCCCTTACGAGGAAAGGCTACAACATTTGAGGTGCCTCAGACTAAAAAGAAGGTGTCTGAGGGAGACATGATTGAGAGCACAATCCTAAACTGGGGTTAGGCCGGCATAAGCTAAGCCAGCAAAGTTTGGCCAGCAGACGGGCCACCATAAAGCGTTTTTGGACTACTCTTGGAGTCAGGGAGGATGGCTCACATATGTGTGCTGGCCTCTCTGACACCAAGAGTGGTCCAAATATACTTTACGGTGTCCCTTGTGCTGGCTAAACTTTGCTGGTTTAGTTTATGCTGGCCTAACTCAGTTTAGGATTGCGCCCTGAGGCATATAAAATTATGTATGGATGAATAGAGTGGATAGAGGGAGGCTCTTTTCCCTTTTGCACAACACTAGAACCCATTAAATTGACTGTCGGGAGACTTAGAAGAGACATACTTTTTTACTCAGCACTTAATTGATATGTAAAACTCCTTGCCACAAGATGTAGTGATGGCACCTGGCCTTAGATGCCATTAAAAGGGGATTGCAAAGATTTATGGAGGTGAAGTCCACTATAAGTAACAAGCCATGATTATAAGCTATCTCTAAAACCCAGAAGCTGTATTTCTCTGAATATCAGATGCAAAGGAGTGACAACAGGTTACAGGTGCCTTGTTGTCTTATGTGCTCCCGAAAGTATCTGATGGTCCCACTGTGAGATAAAGGAAGCTGGAGTAGATTGGCACGTGGCCTGATCCAGCAAGGCTCTTCTTATGTAACACCCCAGGATCTTCCCCAAACGTTCCCAAATTCAAGTACTTTTATACCAGATTACTTATAGGAGTTTTCTCTTTGCCAAGCTCACCCTGTTCTCCTTGATGGCTGGGCTGTCATCTCCTAGGGCAATTCGTGACGAGTGGGCACGAAATTCTGGTAGGCCCAGAATGGGTAGGTACTCGTGGTTCAAGCTGGTGTCCTTGGCGATCAACTGTTCCACCTTCCGGACCACTGGAAGGACCCAAGGTTGTCCCTCATCTGTGCGGTAGGCTGCATGGGGGGACGGGACAAATGGCCAGAGTATGTTGCGCGTGCACATGCAGCAATATTGTAGGAAGGGGCTTACGTCTTGCTCTTGCCCCATTCTGGGTCACAAACTTCTACCTAAAACTTTTAGGGCGCAATCCTAACCTGGAGTTAGGCTGGTACAATTAGTCCAGCAAAGTTTGGCTGGCACAAGGGGCACCGTAAAGCACATTTGGACCACTCTCTGAGGGCGCATCCTAACCTGGAGTTAGGCCAGCACAATTTGGCCAGCACAGTTTGGCCCACTCTCAGAGTCATGATGGCACACGTCTGTGTGCTGGCCTCTCTTTCCAAGAATGGTTCAGACATACTTTACAGTCATACTTGATGTGACATACAGACATACTTGATGTGACAGTCAAACTTTGCTGGTCTAACTGTGCCGGCCTAACTCCAGATTAGGATTGCGCCCTGAGTCAGGGAGGACGGTGCATGTCTGTGTTCTGGCCTCTGACTCAGAGAGTAGTCCAAACATACTTTACGGTGTCCCTTGTGCCAGCCAAACTCCAGGTTAGGATTGCGCTCCTACAGAGTGGCACTTGCTTGTTCTCTGGTCTTAAATGCAGTACCATTTCTACAATGCTTGCTCAGGTTCCCCCCCCCCCCCAATCAAAGCACTTTGTTCCCAGAGAAGGACAGAAAAGTGTATCAAATGTGCCCAGGGAAAGGGAGCCATTTAACTGTATTATTATTAGCCTGTAAACCGCTTTGTGAACTTTGTGTTGAAAAGTGGTATAAAAATACGATTGATTGATTGATTGATTGATTGATTGATTGATTGATTGATTGATTGATTGATTGATTGATTGATTGAT
>JAJKFI010000002.1:26249437-26396135 GCA_029204185.1 Lerista edwardsae
GATTGATTGATTGATTGATTGATTGATTGATTGATTGATTGATTGATGTGCCCATTTGGGAGCTGCTTGTTCTAGCATGTTTGAAAACTGAGGCATACCAAAGTCTGAATGGGAGCTTCAGCCAGTGGAATGGAGAAGACTCCAAAAATCAGCGGGGGACTGGCTTGGTCTGATGAGGACAGAAGTTCCAATCCTGAGCATCTTCACAGCCAGAGGCTGTGAAGCATGAGCAGGAGAGGCTACAACAAACTGATGTCCCAGAGGAAGCACTGAAAAGCTGGCTTATCACTACTGAGTTGAGCTTTGCATTATTAGTTTGCAGCAGGTGCCGTACCCTGGGAAGGAGCCGCCAAAAAAGATAGCTCCTTCCCAGGGCACTCGCTTCATAAATGACTTACAAACTGAGAGTAAAGACTTAGAGCTAACTGGAGTCTGTGCTCAGCCTGGACTTTGCTTCTTGGTGTCAGGACAGACTCCCCTTTCCAATTTCTGCAAGGCCAGGCAATTACATCCTCAAGGTCATGTGGTTGAACCAAGCAGAACCTGGACATCAGCCCAGAGCTCTTGCCTGCCACAGACTAGGAATAAGGCAGCCAGGTGCCAGAACCCCTTGGCAGCACACAGCCCCACACCTGAGGGTAGGTCAAAATAGGAAGGGTTATTTGGGACCAAATGTCAATTGGACAGCCTAAAACAGGAGATACCTTGATGTTGTCCGTAGTGGACAATATGTCAAAGAGAGAGGTGGGGGGGGGAGAGAAAAGTGAAAAATGAATGCAGAAGGCACACTGCCCAGAAAACGTCTTTCCTCTGTTACCTGTATCCAAAGCAGTCCTGAATTAAGCAGTGCCACATCAAGGGAGTGATTTTCAACCTATTTCATCTCACGACACACTGACAAGGTGCTAAAATAGTCAAGGTACACCGCTGATTCTCTGGCAATGGACAAGGCACACCGCCCTGCCAGTTCTCATCCCCTCCACCTTTAATATCAATATTTTTCTTTCTATATCACTAATGGGTTTTTTTTTATTGTGGACCAAGGTACATATTGCCACTGCAATATTACTATCAGCAGTTCCAGCTAGTGGCCTGGCTCCTGCATTTCACAGCTCCAAGAATCTAGATTTGGAACACACAGCTTTCCCACCCCACCCCACCTCCATTTTAATAACCTTACTATTTTGCAAATAACATTCAAGGTACCTGTGTCAAGACTACTGCCACAGCCATCAGCAGCCCAATCCTGAGCTGCCCAGCTTCTGGAGGAGCAGCAGTACCAAAATGGCTACTGCTGTATCCTGTGGGAGTTGTAGGAGTCTCCTCAGGAAAGGGGTCTCCTCAGGGGAAAGCCCTGGTGCCCCACAATGGGGTTACTCAAGTGTCCACTGTGTTGGGTGAGAGCCACTGCCAGTCCCACCCTGTACCCAGGGCTGCTCCTTACCACCGGCTTACCATGGGCTTCAGGAGTGAGCCCTTAGGGTCCAATCCCATCTAATTTTCCAGCAGCCACAATGCAGACTGAAGGTAAGGGAACACACATTCCCTTAACTTAAGGAGGCCTCTGTGACCGTCCCCATTCACAGGATAGTGCCTGTGACCTGCTGGCTCAGCTGCATCAGAGCTGGAAAGTTGGATGGCACTGGGCCCTGAGTCTCTCTGAAACCATCATTCCCATCACCAGCATTTTGTATCCATCTTGGCTAGCCATGCAACATGTCTCGCTATGTTTACACAGAATCGACAAAAGTTCTATCGGTGACAGGGGGGTCACATCCTATTGGACTGTCAAGCCAGCAGAATGCATGTAACATTGGCACCAACTGCAACCAGAGGCAGATCTAAGGGAGGGCAAAGCTCTAAGTTTTGCAAGAAGCCTTACCTTGCAGTGGAAATCACTCCTCTCCTGCACTGTTTTAGCCAATCCTCACAGGGAAAAGCAACCTCTTGGCGTTGCTTACTGGCTACAGCAGCAAGGGAGAGGAGGGATTTATATGTAATGACAGGGTAAGGCTTCTTGCAACACTTAGAGCTTTGCCCTTCCTGTAGATCCGCCTCTGGCTGCAACAGCAGCTGTAAAGCATGCTCTGGTACTGCGCACTGCCAGAATGCCAGCCGGAAGGACGGAGCGTTGGGTTTTGATTGCTTGGTGGAGATAATCTAGCCCTAGCTGCTTTGAGGAACAGAATACAGTATTCCAATTGGGAATGTTTTCCTAAGTCCCAAGTGTCACCAGATATAAAGATTTCATTTTTTCCCCAAAGGTTTTCCTAGCAAGGAAGATATCTCCCCATCCTGCTCCAAGAGATAGTTTTGTACAAATAGTCTGTTTCATTGCAGAACTGTAGATATAAGAGTCTGCCATAATCATAAACTGCTTCAAATCACAATTGAATAGACACAAAACAGCAAAAGTCCACTATCCAAACACAGGGACCTGTCTCATTATTTCAAGTGCCATGAAAAGCAGGAGGTGCAGCAATTATTATTATTATTATTAATAATAATAATATTTATTATTATTAATTAATATTTTATTGTTATTATTATTATTATTAATAATAATAATAATAATAATAGTTCTCCATACTAGCATTAAAATCTGTCACAATCAAATCACATATCATTCTCACCACCTACAAATTCAATAGATGCAGAGCTTTACGGGCATTGCAGAAAGAGGAGAAAGCCAGGCCTCTTGGATTTCCAGCTGTCTTGCTGGCTCTGCTCAGGATGCCTAACGAAAAGACAGGTGGTTGCCCTTCTCCACCCACGGGTGCCACTACCTTCCCTGGTGCCCAAACTGCACGCACCCTGGTGAGATGCGAGTGGGACCCTTCCCTTCTCAGGATCCAGTACCAGATGGGGAGCAACACGCGCACGCACGATCCTCCCTCCCCTTGCACAGGATCCTCCACTCGGGTTCTCTCACCTCCCACTCCCAGGTTGACCTTGCGAGGGTCCACGTCGGCGCGGAAATCCGCCGTCAGCTGGAAGACGGCCACAGGCATGGCCTGCGGGACGTTGGCGAACACGGATCCTGCTCCGGGAGACATTGCGCGTGGTGATGTCAAACCTGGTGCTCTTCGAGAGTGAAAGCTGTACTGCTGCTGCTGCTGCCTGGAGGAGACCTTCACCTTCACCCACGGAGGCGGATTCAGCAGTAAGCGAATCCTGGACTTGGAATCTCAGGGAAGGGCACGCATTCTCCAATCACAAGGCTACTCTGGAAGGGGAGAGGTGGAACAGCCAATCACACGCCGCTCCTAGTCGCCGGCCTGTTCAACCAATCAAAATTCCGCAGAGATTAGACGTACTTGAGGAGCGACCAATCCTCGTCTGCCAAAGGCTGGCCGAAGACAAAGCATCCAATCCCTCGTACGTACGGATAGTGAGTCACAAAGCTGATTGTAGAAGAGGGAAAGGGTACGCGAGTGGCGGGGATTCTTGTCCTTGGAGCCGGGGGGTTGGGGGTAGAGAACTGAAGAGGGAACGGATTTTAGGTGATGCAGGGACTGGAAGATAGGAGAAAGAACATTTAAGCAACAGAGTTTACGGCAAATGGTACGAATTTGAACTGTGGCTTCTCCTGGGAGAGTTGAAAGGGTATCGTTCAACAGAACGCCATGGTGCATGGCGTAGGGCGGATAGAGGGATTTTTTTTTTTGCATGGAGTGGCTAGAGGGATGTTCTTTTTCTCTCTTGCACAACACCAGAACCAGGGGACATCCACTAAAATTGAGTGTTGGGAGAGTTAGAACAGATAAAAGGAAATACTTTTTTACCCAGCGGGTAATTAAGCTATGGAACTATTTGCCACAGGAGATGGTCATGGCATCTGGCCTAGGTGTCTTTAAAAGGAGATTGGACAGATTTATGGAGGGAAAGTCCATTGTGGGCTATAGGCCATGACGGATGGTGCAATCTCCTTATGTTAGAAGTAGGCTACTTCAGAATGCCAGTGCAAGGGAGTGGCAACCGGATGTAGGCATCTTGTTGTCTTGTGTACTCCCTGAGGCACCTGGTGGGGCCACTGTGAGATACAGGAAGCTGGACTAGATGGGCCTTTGGCCTGATCCAGCGGAGCTCGTCTTATATGGCTGATGAAGAGAAGTCTTTCTCGTAGTACTTGAATTTGGGTCACCCAGTGAAAATGATAGGCAGTAGATGTAGGGCAGAAAACATCAACCTCAACAACAACAAACGGTAGCTCACACATTGCATCCTTAGTTTATGAAAGTCACAGCCAGAAGATCTGCTGGTGGCCACCAGTTTAAATGGCTTTTAGAGCCAGTGGCATTCCTACAGCTGGTGTGTGTGTGCGCGCACTAAGTTTTGCAGGAGCCTGAGCTGAGCCTGAGCCCCTCCTCCTTGCCTCTAGAAACATTCACAGTTTGGAAAGCTGGCTCAGAAGCTTTGCTCTCTGAGCCATAAATGGCTCTGGAGGTGAGGGGGAGGGGCCATGTTACACCGGCAACATCTAGCATTTTGCCCCCCCATAGGAACACCACTTAGAACAATCCTCTGCATGTCTTCTCAGAAGTATATTCCACTGTGTTCAATGGAGCTTACTTTGAGTACAGTGTAGCCTTTGTCAGGGATTTAAACCAAAAAAAATTAGGGGGGGGGGTGCTTCTCCCTAGTGCCTTTCTCTGGTGCCTCCTTTCCTCTCCTCAATCTGACCCATCCTGCAGCCAAAATCAATACATTTATGCTGCCACCACCAAGACAAAAGAGACTATCTTGTCTTAGTCTTACTGGGAGATAGGGGAGAAACTATGTGCAGAAGTGTGTGCAGCATCCCCTAAAACCTAGTCTTGACCATGCAGTGGTCAAGGAGGCCTAGAGGGCAAAGCTCTGACTAAGTTCACCCCAAAACAGGAAGCTTAACAATTAAATCATTTAAAAGGCATTTATTTAAAAGGTGAAGAGGCAGAATAGTACAAAGCAGTAAGAACAAGCAAGCTTACAAACTGACTTTGGCATTGGATACACTCAGATGTGGGGACCAAAGGTTTGCCTGAAATCAAATAATTCTCTTGCGTGCCTGGCTAACTGATCCTTCTTATTTGGGGCATCAGCCTTCCAGACACCATTAAGCCTCTTCAGCCCCTGGGAGGTGGGTTGATCTAGCCACGTGCAGATTCCCTGTGAGAGAGGCAGATCAGACATGAGCATTATTGGGCTTCCCTTTAACCAGGATGGTTCAGGTGCTCATCCCACCCCAGTCTCTGTTGTGCCCAAGAGGCTTGAGCCAGAGGCCATTGTTCTGACTCAGCCCAGGATGCTGAAGATGACCAATCTACAATCCTGAAGATGACCAGGCTACAATCCTGTATATTGCACAGGGCAGTAGGTTTTTTTTCAAGGATTCCACAGCTCCCCTGCTGGCACCCACAGCTCCCTAGGGAGCCAGAGCTCACAGTTTGGGAACTTACTGTTCTGAACTATACTATAAAAACAGCAGTGGGACTGTTTGGGAGAAGGGATGTTGCTTCATTCCCCTGCCTTTGAACCTTTTCACTTCTCTTGAGTTTGTAATGGAAAGCACCCTGGGGAGCTGTTCTGTATTCACCTGTGATGAATAATGGGACTCCTTGTGTTTGCTAGAGGCCCCCATGCAAGTTCCCGAATATATTCCTTCTTTGGTCATTTGTATGTCTTTGGTCAATGGTATGTCTTGTACAAGGACCCGGTTTCCCCAAACTCTGCAGGAGCTATTCTGAGTGGCAAGCCTTTGCATAACTTCTTCTGAGGCCTGCTGGGCAGCGTGCAGGATTCCATTGCATCCAATGGCCGTTCAGAATAACAAGCTTTTGTATGACTTGCAGGTCTGGGTTCAGAATTGCAATCCATCCAACTGGCATTTCAATGACCAATTAGAACAGCAGTACTTTTGTCCTTGGCAATTATGGATGGTCCCTAAAACCATTGTGTGTTAACAGTCATCCTTGGTTTAATGCATACAAATGGCCATTTGGAAATTCCATGAGTACCTATAGCCATTCAAAATGATCCAATGTATTCCAATGGCTCCTCTCTGCCATTTGTTCTGATGATTAGTTTAGTGAACATAGCTTGCCAACTCTCCACCAAACTAATAACCCAGCCAGCCCCAAAAAACACCTCTGCACCCGCCTCTCCTGTGTTCTACTCCAACCACCTTGTGAAATCTTTAGTGTTTTGTATGCTCTGGTGTTAAAACTTTATCAGGCCACTAGGGGGCACAGCTGTACCACTTTTGCTAGCACTTAAGGGCAAGATGGAAAATGGCTTTTCAAATATGATTTTTTATCATTAAAACAGAATGTAAAAAATAATGTATACACACTGGATGCCAACAAAACTTTACTTTATGGTTCGTTGATTCACAGTAAGGGAAGATGAAAGACTCCTCAAGATTCAATCCCAAGTGACAGGCCATTACTTATTTATGTTATCCAAGATGCACATTAAGCTCACCTGCAATCAACACTATGGAAAATGTATAGTTGTTCTCCAGAAATTCTGTCACACAATTTAGTTCTTGCCAAAGAGTGCTGAGATAATACTTAAGAGTTATTGGAGAGAGCATAAAACCATAACTGAAAAGAATAAAAGTCATCATGCGGTAGACTTAACTATGAGAAGAAAAAGGGCTAGGCGGTTCTGTTAATTTGGTTTCTTTTTGGAGTTGAGAATGGTAAAACTTCCAGCTGTCAGCCCCTATCAGCTACTCTTAATTGCTGGCTGTGCTTGGGCTTGATCCGATCAACACAGATCTTATCTAGACCTGGAACAGTAAACCACATTTCCTGCAGAGGGATTACATTGTGCTCCTTTAAAAGTCCAGAGGAATCCTTTCCAAAACAATGTGAATTCCAATCAGCAAGTTTCCAAGATTAAATCATAAGGCTATAATACCTACCAATTTCTGAGGGGGGGAGTCAATTATCATTGTGGAGATGGTACTGTTTTTATTTACTCCAATCTATGCATATCACTTGTATATCTACTGACTCCTGGAACCCATTAAATCTATTAATTGAGCAAACAGAAGAAAGATTCTCCATTGACTGGGGTCCTTTTTTCTGTGTAAACATAGCTTGGTGGAAGGATACAAGAATCAGACTGGGATTCATCACAAAACCCCTGTTTCTAGGAGGCTACACATATTTCTGTAAAACAAATCTTCTAAAAATAGGTTTGGAACCCAAATTAAAATTAGATTTTCTGTTCCCAGGATTTTTCTCAGACAGACTATATGTGGAACGTAAGACAGACTTCTGTGAAACAAATCTGCAATTAAAATTGTATCTTCTGCTCCCAGAGGGATAATCCCCATTATGTTGGGAGCCCAAGCCTCTTAAAAGAGCTCTCAGAAGTGGTGGAGAGTCCATAGGGCCACAAGGTATTGTAATGTTTACTCTTGGGAGCCACAATTTTTGTCTCCAAATACTGTATGTTCTGTATTAATGGACTGGAAGCCCTAAACCCAATCCCAGTGCTATCTCAGTTGCCAGTTAAAGGGAAAATCCAAACACAGGACTATGGTAAAAATAAAGACAATGTAGTTTGACAAGTATTGTGACCATGTTCAAAGCAATCTCTTATCTTTTGCTGCTTAATCTACCCATCAGGATCTATATATAAAAATAGGTGCATTCCTTTGTCAATAAAGCAAGGACTTTGGTTACCTAATTTGGGATCCTCACTATGCCCCCAAGTGCTATGGGCAGGAAAACAGTTGCAATTCTTTTTTTCCCCAAATCCAACAATTATTTTCCCTTCTATGTATCAGGATAGCATTCTTAGCGTCTAATCTTATCCCATTTTGCAGCTTTAGTATAGCTGCCCCAGTGGGGGGGGGTGCATTCTGTGAAGGGGGGCAGTCATGGAGGCCTGCTCGAGTTATGGGAACATTTGTTCACTTATTTCAGGGCTGTACTGCAGCTGAATCGGCATCAGAAAGTTGGATAGGATTGGGCCCTTAGAATCTACACAGTTTTTTTCCCCAAGGAGATTTAGTCTTTTAAATAGACGGGACATTATGTTACTAGTTTTTGCTAGGAGTGTTGCAGAAGCTGGTTGAAGAGGACTGTTATAATATTTTGTGCAAATGTTGTTAGTTAACAACCCCCATCCAGGACCTCCTGAACAAAATGGCTAAACAGGTTACTGTCTACTTTAGGTTCTGAGTTGGAGAGCCCTCCGGTATGTGTAAATTTGAGGCCCAGCTGCCAAGCAGTGTAATCACACTGCACTTCTGTGAATACTGTCAAAATTCCAGTCTCAATAACAGTTCAAATGATCATTTATAGAAGATTGTGCTCTTTGTACAATTGCTTCATTTGTCTAATTTCTGAAAAGAAATGTTATACCAACTGGTTGTCTGAGAGACAGTTTGTAATAAGGGATTGATAATCTATATATCCGAATTTGGGATTAGGAGAGGATTGTTATATTCTCAGCTTCCAAAAGAGTAGCCATGTTGCTGCCCAATCCTATGCATGTCTACTCAGTCTTATTGTCAATGGGGCTTACTGCCAGGTAAGTGAGGATAGGACTGCAGCCTTAGTCTGTTGCAACAAAAAGAACGCACAGGCTCTTGTTGCACTGTAAAAACTAACCAATTTATTCCAGCATAAACTTCCTGGGATTGCTTCTGATGTGAATTGTCACTGTTCTTTATATAATAGGTGTAGCCTGGCTACTGATGATTTTACTGTGTTCTGATGAAGTGGACTGAAGTCCATTATTATGTAAATGTTTGGTGTATTATCTCATTTGAGCTGGGTGGACGTGCTGCTCTCCTCCCTTCATCACCCTTGGGCTGCAGGAGAATGTAAGGTACCACCAGAAGCTGGGCCACTTAGAGATCTCAGAAAAAAAAAAAGTATAGGGACATTTATCCAGGGTTGTTTCACTCCAGCAGAGGCATACATAGAAGCTCTCGCCGCTGGGGCAGTGGCATCATGACTCACATGACATTGTGATGTCACTTCTGGGTTCTCCCTGGAGGAGGAGGTACTGGCATCTTCATGCCCCAGTTCCTTCTCCCGTGGAGGCTCCCCAAAGGGCGAAGATGCCAGTGTCTCCTCTCTGGGAAGAACCTAGAAATGACTGCCTTGCCCATTGTGCCCCCCTCTTGGTGTAGCACTCAGGGCAGGTGACCTGCAGGCTCCACCCTAGTTAAGCTTCTGCTCTCCAGTAAGCTTCATTGAGCCTTTGTGCAATTCTTTGCAGAGAAGGAAAAGGATTTCAGATTGAAAGCATTCCCAGTGCTTCCTAAAGGCATGTAACTGACCTCATACTCCTCTGGCCCAGAGCAGTAAGTAACTTTTCACTACCAATTAGCTAGGGGAGGAAAGGTTAATTTTAACTCTTTTCATCACATCTGCAGTCCTGTTAAACCTTGCTACCTACCAACTGCCTCTGGGCAATTTTCTAGTTATCTAATCTAGTTTTTTTAATAGTTACAGTTTTCTAATTATCACTGCAAGTAAGAACCCAACCTCCCAGGCTGCTTACCAAGAACAGAAAA
Organism: Lerista edwardsae; assembly: GCA_029204185.1. NCBI lineage: Eukaryota > Metazoa > Chordata > Lepidosauria > Squamata > Scincidae > Lerista > Lerista edwardsae. Next base: position 26,258,961 of record JAJKFI010000002.1, read on the forward strand.
TGCAAATAGACCATGTTAAAAACGGAGGTTGTTTTCTCATGTGTCTTTGTACAAGAAAGAGGCCCTGTGCTGTTTCCTGCAAAAAAAAAAAAAAAATCTTAGCTGAGACCTGGTGGGTTCCTGGTGCACATCAGTACAGCTATACTGTACAGGGTGATTCAAAATGAATGGGACAAAAAGGCAAGCAACGTTAAGTTGCTGTAATGGATTTAATTTGAAAATAAAAAAATATAGCGTGCAAGTACAACTATACAAGTTTTATCTGGCAACAACGAAAAGTCTGCTATTATCGAAATCGTCACTAGAGGCGCTTTTATTCAAAATGGCAACATCCCCGCAAGAGAAAGCTTACTGTGTGTTAGAATACGCAAAAACTTCATCGGATTGGCCGTGCTGGGTCAAAAGATGTGCCATTACTTTTTTGGCCGCACAGATCCCCAGATCTAACGCCGTGCAATTTTTTTCCTTTGGGGGTACGTGAAGGACACAGTGTTCGTGCTCCCACTTCCTCAGGACTTACAGCAATTAAAGCAGCGGATAAGTGACATGTTGGACTCAATAACACCGGATATGCTAGCAAAAGTGTGGCAGGAATTGGATTACCGCATAGACATTTGCCGTGTCACAGGAGGGGCCCACATTGAACAGCTTTAGAAACTTGTATAGTTATAGTTTCACGTTAAATTTGTATTTCAAAAATAAACCCATTACAGCAGTCACAGTATGTTTTCTTTTTGTCCCATTCATTTTGAATCACCCTGTATATATTCCCAGAGAGATCTGGTACATTGTCTCCATTTGCAGGTAGTTTATGAACTGGAGGAACACATAGCATTCCAACTGCCAGTTTGTTTCTGGGCCCGATTCAAAAGTGCTAGTTTTGCCTTTTAAAACCTTTATGGCTTGGGTCCGGAGTATTTGAAGGACTGCCTTCTTTCATATAATCCTACCTATGCTCTCGGGTCATCTGAGGGGGCCCTGCTGACTGTGCCGCCGCCAGGTTAGGTGAGGGGGATGGCGGCCAGAAACAGGGCCTTCTCAGTGGTGGCTCCACGGCTGGGGAATTTCCTCCCCTTACAACTGAGAACAGGTCCCTCACTAGCAATCTTTTGGCGGGGTCTTTTTCGATTTAAGGAGGTATTTTATTAAGTTGCCGACATATTGGGCTGGCATTTTAATTTTTGATCTTCAATCTTTAATTTTTAATCTTTAGTTTTAATAATTGTAAGATCCATTGGGGCCTGCTATTTTTAATTGTCATCATTTTAATTTTTATCCTTTATTCTTTTTCCTTTGCTGTAAGCTGCCTTGGCTGCTCTAATATGGGGCAGAAAAGCAGGGTATAAACCCAATAAATAAAAATACACATGCACACACACGCACACATGTCTTCCTGCAAGTCTCCAGCATTTCCCAGCTTTGGACTGCTTGAGGGATGGAGGAGACATGACCCTGGAAACTCGACTTGGTGTTTTCTAATTGGTAGGAGCAAATTTAGGCCACCTTCCTGGTGCAAATGGATAGCACTAAGATTCTATTTACAAGCAGTGTTAAGTGTAGCATTTACCAACCACCTTAGACATTCCTAGCCCTACAACCAGCTTTGGACCCACTAATGATCCTTGTGGCAATTTACTAAAGAAAGTTCTTTCCCCACCCTGAGCCCCCCACCCACCCACCCACCCACTAGTTCCTTAATCTCACACAGGTACACAAAGGCTACTTTGGAAAAGTATGTCAAAAAGAGAAAATGTCGAAAGGGGCCCTCTGGCACTCCTGTTCTTTAATCTCTTGACTATGATTGACGCAGAGAAATGACCTGCCATTCAACAGGAACGCTCATTCGCCTGAGCCAAGAGTGAGGGAGACCCTCCCCCATGTTATGCACTTCCACTGCCCCACCCTGCAGCAAGCCCTTGTCAAGAATCCCTGTTTATGTTTTCACATCCATCGGTGAAGGCCTTGGAAAAAGACTCCCCTCAAGTGTAGCAAGGGGCCAGGGAGAGGAGAACGGGGATGGAGGTGAGTGCCTAAGGGTCATTCTTCACAGCCAGCCAGCCAGCCAGCCAGCCAAGGACACCATTTCCAACATTTGGACAGAGACCTCTGCCAATGTCATTGTCCCCTCTACCTGTTGCCAGACCTGAGACCATTGTGAAAAGCCAACCAGGTGACTGCTGATGGCTCAGTCAATGATGCCAGGTAGCTAATTCCCCAAATTGTCCCATACCAGCCTAGCAGATGAAATTTGCTTCTAAGGCAAAGGTTGCCAACTCCTGACTGGGAGGCTGCCCTGAGAGCTCCACAGCACTGAAATATTCAGAATGAGCTATTCTCCTACCCTCAGACTGCCAGGTGGGAGGAGTGAAGTGTTGCCTGCTACAGGATTCCATGGAGAGGATGAGAAACTGGACTAGGGTGTCATCAGGGCAGGGTTACCTGTTCTTGACTAATACCTTGCTATCCTGAAGCCATTGGGATCAAAAAGAGCTAATCTCCTTGTTCTTCCCAAGAATCTCGATAGCAGTTGGAAGCTAGGTTCTGACCCTTCTGACCTTTGTACCCCAGACTTGCTCCTGTACTTCTTGCCTCAGTTTTACATTACCTTCTATTATCAAGGTTTTTGTCACCTGGTGCGAGAGCTCATTGGTGATGGACCTCCTCCTGTATCAGACTATAAATTACAATATATGCACAGCCTAAATGCAATAGCATCAATAGAGTTGGTGTAACCCCCATTAACTTTATTAATATTAATATTTAACAGTACAGGTCACTTAGCAAATTAGTAACCAACAAAAGACCAGTGGCCAACTTGATGACACTCACGCAACTGAATAAGAGTTGTAGTACTAACTCTGATACTTGGAAATGAGAGCTAACTCATACTAACACCTTCTTGGCTTCTTCTTGTGTCACAATATCACCTCTTTTGCTCTTAGGAAGGATCAGTCTCATTGGTCAGTTTTGAGTTAAGGAAATCTGCTTTTTGTTACATAAGGCAGTTCTGTATTTTTTTCCGGTTTAGGTCATAACCTTTGATAGAATACAGACACTCCAACATGGTTTGTTTCATTATATTATGCAGGAAATTACATGATGGTATTATTCATAAGTACAAATTTTCCGTAAGGTTTCTAAAACTTTGGTCACTAGTGGTGTCACCTCACCCCCGCCCTGAGGGTGTCACCCATGGCAGTCCACGCCCCCTAGTGATGCCACTGGTGATCCTCCATTGACAACTCAGGGGTAGCTGGGCTACTTCGGTAAGTAGCATTCCTCACTCTGCAGCTGTTCTCTTGCAGATGCTTCCTGACTAGGGAGAGTGGACTGCTTTCATTCTCTATCCTAAGGTCATGTCAGGAGGTTTTTTCTGCTCAGATTATCTGCCCTCTGGCAGCGTGTCCTGATCTGTAGCATTAACCCTTTTTGTGTTTCCCCCCAAGCCATTCCCTTCTCCCCAAATATTAGAGTGGTTGTTCTGCAGAGAAGTGTAAAAGGAAAGGCAATTATCTGCCTGCAAGTTGTTTGTGACCTGAGATGAAGACCAGAAATGCCATCATAAAAAATGGGACAAGTAGAAAGGGGCCTTTAGTAATTTTAATGATGTAATGATGTAATTTTAAGATAATTTTGCAAAGTGGCGCTTCCGTTTCTAGGCACCTCCATGCATCCAGTACTTTTTTTGGAAATAATTATAACAGCTTTTGTAATTATTAACTCAAATATAATTGAGTGTTAACTCTTCCTTGATGTGTTGTGATACGGACAAGAGTGCTCTCATGGCCAAAGACACTCATGGACCGTGAGGAGCAAGACAATAACATAAATTAAATGCAAAATGACAACATTCAATTACCACTAGTAGAGTTGTGGAATTTTCTTCTTGTAAGTTAGTTTTTACTACTCAAAGCAGGAAGCAATAGCTACTTTTGTTTGTATGGCAAAAGGGGGAGGAGATTCTGCTCTTTCCATTGGATATATTTGCCCATCTACATGTGGCTTCAGAATAGATGAGAAAATGCCAGCGGCTCAAAAGAAGGAGACCATCTGTTCTAAGTTCTGTGCATTGTAGCATAGTCAGCTTACATGGTCAGCCCATACATTATTCTTGCAATGCCATAACCCAGATAATGCTGCCAGAAACTGAGTGAACAGCTCTAATCATATTCTGTGCTATATAGTTCTGCTCTCTCATTTCTCATCCAGAAAGCTAAGGCTGAAAGGCAGGTGGCTTCCCTGGGGCCAGGAAATGGGTCCATGTTGGAGAATGTTTAAGTACACAAAATTATTCAGCATGCCACCCATTCAGCTGATTTAGAACAGAAACTTCTGGTCTCAAATCAACTCCCCGCCTTGAACGTAATCACCCCTTGTTACTCAGAGACTTCAAGATCATCCTCACACACAACCTTTTTCTAATGTCTGAGTTAACAATTGGATGGAATATAGAGACTCCAGCTTGGCCAATGTTCCATTTCTTGGCTGCAACAAGTGAGTTGCAAAGGTAGTAGCACGTCTGAGAAAACGTGACTGAATTGGCTGCATACATGCAGCTGACGTTTTGCTGGCATGGCTGAAATCTCTAAATAGCATCATTGTCTCTCTATGCTCTTGAGCTCCCCTGAGTCCTTGTTTCTTTGTGCTGTGCACAATTGCATTCACCACAGGTGCTAAATAGATGTCAATGTCAATTTTGAAATGCAGGAGCACATCATTATACCGCCACCCCCAAAAGCCACTCCCCACTGAGATTACACAAGAACATAACACTAACATTGTTTCTTTGAGTATTTTCTTCTCCTGCCACTTATTTCTACTTTGAAACTAATTATACATTTAAAGATCTAGCTCACTTGAAATCAAACTCTTGGAGTGGTTTACAGTAACTTAAAAAATGCATAAAAATTGAAAAATGGCATTAAAACAACTCAAGATAAATATTAAAGGCATATTAGATTGTAATGATAGAAGAAAGGCCCTTCTAGATCAGGCCAAAGGCCAGATAGTCCAGCATCCTGTTTTTCCCCAGTCACCCACCAGCTGAATGGTGTTCCTACAGGGGGGCACTAAGATTTGGCCCCTCCCCCTTACCTCCAGAGCCAATCATGGCTTGGATAGTAAAGCCTCTGAGCCAGTTCCCCAAGTCACAAATAACTCTGGAGGCAAGGCGGAGTGGTTGTTACAGAGGAGCTCAGGCTCCTGCAAAACTTAGCATTTCTCCCACCCCCACATAGGAATGCTACTGCACCAGCTGCTCCCGAGAAGCCCACAAGCAGGAGAGAAGACCTTATTTCCCTCACACCACCACCATTGCTCCCCTGCAACTGGTATTCTGAAACATGCTGCTGCTGAACCTAGAGTTGTGAATAGTCATCATGACTTGTAGCCACTGATGGACGTGCTCTCCATGAATTTGTCCAATTACCTTTTAAAGCCAACCAAAGCAGACGCATACCTGGAGGGGCATCACAATGCTAAGTTTTGCAGGCTGCTGAACTCCGGTGTAAAGCGTCACTTCTCCTCAACTTCATTGCCATTCCGAGGAGGAGGAAGAATGCTTCCCTCTCCCTCCTCCGAATGGCTGTGAAGGGAAGGGGACGCTTTACACCAGAGTTTGGCAGGCTGCAAAACTTAGCATCGTGATTCCCCTCCAAATACACCTCTGAACCAACGTACTGGCCAATCACCATATCTTGTGCTGGCGGCCATGTGGCGCAGTGGGGGAGAGTTGTGGCTTGTGAGAGCAGTCAAGCGTTCGAAGAACCCAAGGCACACCCTCACACTCCACGGAGAGGAGTGGCAATTCATCTTGTGGCAATGAATTCCGGACCATGTACTGTGTGGGGAAGTACCTCCTTTTGTTCATCCTAAATCTCCCGCTCAACATTTTTATTGGATGCTCCCCAATTCTAGTACTGTGAGAGATGGAGAAAACCTCCTCTCTATCCATTCTCTCCACACCCAGGAATAATTGTAGAAGTCTCAAAGATGATGACTCTCAGGATTCCTCATTTGTACATGCCTGCTCCAGGATAAGAACCAGAGACCCAGAGAGCACAAAACTCCAGCATGTTTACATTCCTCTGCCTGCAAGTGCTTTCCCTGAGGAAAGGGAGGGGTAGCGAGAGATGGAAGCTGCTGCAGCAGAACTGGATCATTGGGGATAAAATAAGACCCCAAAGATACAGGCATGGCCCGAAATCCGCTGGGGTTGCTTTCCAGACTCCCCCGTGGATATCTGAAACAGTGTATACTGGGGACACCTTTTTAAAGATAGGGGAACATCAGTGGTTTTGCTGCAACAAGTTTTTATATATATACATATATATATATGTTTAATGTTTGTTTTTTTAATAGGCATTCCAATATCCATGGTATTTGTGGATAACTGAAACTTGGATACTGAGTCAGTGGATACCAGGGCATGCCTGCATGCCAACTTTCCAATGTCGATGCTGCTGCAATACAGATTAGAGGTAAGCAAGCAAATATTCCTTTACCCTGAGGAGACCTCCATAATTGCATCCCCACCACAGACTGCAACAGGTGCCTTCTTTGCATGGCTACATCAGTGCTGGAAACTTGGATAGGATTTAGCCCTGGTTATTTAACTGTGGACATATTCAGCTGTCTTAGACTCTGTGAGCCTCCTGGTCCATCTAGGTCTGTACAGGACTGTCTCCTTTCCCAGTTGGACTTGGAGATGCAGGGATTGAACCTCTTTGGCAAGTATGCTAAGTATGTTCTCAACCCCTGAGCTATGGCCTCATCCTTGTCACTGTGTTGAGTTGGCCTGCATCTTATGTGCAGTTGACTTGCATACACACATCCCCCCCAAAAAAAGAAGACAAAGGAACTGTTCAAATAGTGCAGGTAGCTCTGCCCACCATTCCATTTACTCTCTTTACGCCCCTGAGCAAGCCTGAAACGGGAGAATGAAGCTGCTGCTGTGTGTCTTTCATAATGTTGTTCTTAAAGAGAACAAGATGTATTTGTTGGATTTAAGGGAATTTTGACTACTGTATATGCAATTTTGCATTTATCATTTATTAGAGGAACTTATACCCCGCCTATCCATCCCACTTAGGGGCCCTCAAGGTGACTCACAAAATAAAACAATAATGAATAAAACATTGTTAAAACCAGTGCTTTACTCATCGACCTTGGAACATAAGCCCTGTGTAAGATGCAGGTGGGAGAGTGCCCAGTTTGGATTCTGTGCCTCAGGGGCCAAAATGTTTGGTTCAAATGACTGAGCCGGCCAAAGGAGAGAATGCAAGGAACACATCAGAAGAGGCCAGTCTCAGGCCTATAATCACTGGGAATGTTTGGAAACATCAGGCTGGATGACTCCAAGTTTAGCTCTTGCACAGGCATTCAAGAGGAAGTAGGCAATAGATCAACAGAGGGGTGGGAGCTGGTCGAAGACAGGTAGAAGGCAAAGGAGGCCAGAGCACATCTTGAAGGGGAGGGAGCTTGCTAGCCTGGGGCGCAAGACCTAAGAGCTCAAGAGCTTTTGGGGATTTGGTTCATGGAGGAATAGATCCAGAACAGGGCATGAGACATGGTCAGATAAAGTCCAGGTGATGCTGACCAAAACTGAGTGGAGTCTGAAAAAAATGTTAATGAGTTTGATTTCATATACTGTAATAAGTCACCTCTAACCAATGACCAATAAGGGAGTCTAGAAATAAGATCAGGAGGACCAGAGTTTCCACTGGGTGACTTTAGTTGGTTGCATTACTGCCCTTCTCAGATTATGATGTATAACCCTGGGTTTTGAATTTTGATAAGGTCATATGCTTCAAGCAGATTTCAAATCTGACACATTTTAGGAATTCTCATGTTGATTTTCTGCTTGTGATTCTCACTCTGATAATTTGTTGGCGGATCTGTTTGGTGATCTGATAGTGCACTCTGGCTTTTTACATCTTTACAAGGTCATAATCCATCTTCAAAGTTCATAATATCTGAATTTGCAGTTCAAAGTTTCCCTTAATTTCAGCAGCTGTAAATGGGAAGAAAAAAAAAAACTTGCTTATGCCAGACCCTGAATGTAACTATGTTTTCTCAAACTTGATTCATGTGGAAGTTTTCATTCCAATATTTAACCAGCTACAAAGGGAGGGAGAGAGAGAGAGAGAGAGAGAGAGAGAGAGAGAGAGAGAGAGAGAGAGAGAGAGAGAGAGAGAGAGCGTTATTCACAAGAAACAAGAGGCTGGAGGGAGGTGAGAGAGAAACACAGAGCTGAGAGAACCTGATAGGGCAGGATATCTGCAGAAGGGATAGAGAGTGGTTGGAAATGTGAGTATATCACAAGCAAAGGAAGGCAGCAGACAGATAAGAAAGAAACAGCAGTTTTCAGGCCAGTCACTCCTGGATTCCAGGATTTATCTGTCATCACTTTCTGGTGAGGAAGGCTCAGACTCTTCAAAGTTCATAGAGGCTGCAGGGCCCTTCTTGGAAGCCGTGGCTAGAGCTGAAACAAGTGATCTAAGAATTTTGGTTTGTGCTATATATTTTTTTCTGCTTATACCATTGCAGGAATCCAACCAACTGGTTATCTGGTTTGTTCACATTGAATACTGCATCCAGCTGAGCGTAGGAATCAGAGCATTGCCATCTTCTGGATCGTCGTCGTGTCGTCGCCCCCCCCCCCCCGCCAACATTGCAAGGCTAGCTTTGATTGGATGTGATAGAAATAAGAACATAAGAAGAGCCCCGCTGGATCAGGCCAAAGGCCCATCTTGTCCAGCTTCCTGTATCTCACAGTGGCCTACCAGGTGCCTCAGGGAGCACACGAGACAATAAGATGCTTGCATCCTGTTGCCACGCCCTTGTACCTGGAGTGCAGGTGCAAATACAGTATGTGATCCATCAGCTTCTCAAAATTGCTCAGCAGATTTGATCCACTTTGCATGCATGTGTTTTCCCACATCCATATGCACTGCCTTGTACAAAAGGATATGCCTGTGCAATCACACTTATGTAAGTATGCACCCCCCCCTCTCTCTCTGGATTTTTGTCAGATCCTCCATAACATGCTGCCCAAGAGAAGACTCCTCACTCTCTCTGGCTGCCCATCTCCATGATCTCCACAGTGCATCCTGCTCCTCAATGTGTTCTGTTCCTGTTTGTTCTTGCAGAATTCTGGAAACCTGACTACAGAGGTATGACTGGGAAATTCTCTCTCTCTCTCTCTCTCTCTCTCTCTCACACACACACACACACACACACACACACACACACGCACACACACACTCCAATACCCACCTTGGTACAGCTTTTGCTTTGCCTTACCAGTACAGTTCCTGAAGGTATCCTTTCTCACTCTGAGACACACTCTTTCACTTATGTCTAGATGGTTAAAACAGCCTCCTCCAGGAATCCCCTGCCGAATGAGGACAACTCAACAAACTGTTTTCCTGCCCATGCAGATATGTTGACCTGGTCTGGAATGAAAACATGAGGTCTGTTGGGGGTGGGTGGGTGGGTGAAATAAGAGTTTTCTTCTGGAAACAGGCTTAGAAGATGTTTCGCTTGCTCAGTGGTCCTTACATGGTTTTGGGAATAGCCCTGGCCATGCTTGTTGCTAAAGTCATTTAGAGTGCAATCTTAACCTGGAGTTAGGCTGGCACAAGTTAGGCCAGCAAAGATTGGCCGGCACAAGGGACACCCTAAAGTATGTTTGGACCACTCTCGGAATCACAGAGGTCACCACACAGACATGCGCCATCCTCCTTGACTCCTAGAGTGGTCCAAACGCGCTTTACATTGGCCCTTGTGCCAGACAAACTTTGCTGGCCTAACCTTTGCCTGCCTAACTCCAGGTTAGGATTGCACTCTTAACTGGGTTGATATTGTGCTTCTACTATCAGACTAGGCCTGGTGAGACCCATTGTTGCACTCAGTCAGGAAACTCACTGGTGACCTTGGGCCAATTGCCTTCTGTCAGCTTCACCTAAATAAAGGATTTAAAACATGGCTTGGGGGAGAACCATGTTTGCCACCCTGAGCTCCCTGGATGAGAGTTGAGTTCACGCTTTTTTAAATATAATGTAAATAAACCATTTTTACAAGGTCTTGCGTCTCCAGTGCTCGCTCCTTTGCGGGAGATTGGTCCTGCAAAGGCTGCCCTGGACTTCCTACTACTCAAGGAAAAGGGAGTGAAACAATACATTCCACTTGTAGAACGCAGTAGATATGTGTGTGCTTACAGAAGCTTATATCAGGCAAGCACAATAAACAACTTGCCATAAATTGCACTGCAAAGGATATACTGTCTTCCTCTTTCTTGCAGCAACATTCATTAGGACCAAGATGCCTCTCCCCAATAAGGGTATTTGAGTCAGCTTTCCAAAATTTAAATAGGGTTGCCAGAAAACAACTGAGAGAGCAATACTAACCTGGAGTTAGGCTGGCAGTTAGCAAAATTTGGCTGGCACAAGGGCCACTGTAAAGTGTGTTTGGACCACTCTTGTAGTCAGGGAGGATGGCACATGCCTGTGTGCTGGCCTCTCTGATTCCAAGAGTGGTCCAAACACACTTTACAGTGGCCCTTGTGCCGGCCTAACTGCGCCAATCTTAACTCCAGGTTAGGATTGTGCTCTAAGAGACAAACATTGGTCATTTTAAAGCAGTCAAGGAAGTGGAAGGTGAGGGCACTGCAGCTTCTCCTACTCTGATTTCCCTATTTCATCCCAGATCCTTTTATCAACCTTGCTCACCACCTGTTGTGGGACTTTCCATAAAGCATGTCACACTTTTAAAATCCTTGTAGTGCACATGTACGCACAATCATACGTGTCACACTTTTTGTTCCAGATTATCCAGTGGCCAATTCCACCTTTCTCACAATAGTGCCCACCCACCTCTTCACTTGATTAATGACATGTTTTCTGGACCACCCCCTGCACTGCACACCTGGATTCCGGCTCCTTACAGCAGGCGGGGCAGAGGGCAGACAACATTACACAGGAAGGAACTGCTGGGGAAAGCCCTGGCTCCCCCTTCTCCTGCATCCTCAATACTTGGAAACACGTTTCCTACATATTCACTATAGTACAGTTCTCTGAGTTGCAGTCTGGGAACTAGAGTCTGAAATAGTTGCTGAGGGTCATTGCAGGGGCGGGGGAATTATCTGTGTATCACTTGCAAGAGAACAGAGCCACATGGTTTTTTTTCTTCACAAGTTCAGTGAAGAGGGTTAGAATACAGTATAGATTCCAGTGCTGCCATGTCTGGTATAGAGAAAATCAATTTCTAGGCCCAGCTGAATCCGAGCATGTTTTGGACAGTGTTAAAAACCACTTCCCCATGTTTGGACAGAATCAGCTCAAGCATTTAGTCATGCAGGAATTCAAACAAAAGCAGCCTTGCCCTGACTAGAGGGTCAGGCAGTGGGTGGTCATGTCCATTCAGAGCCCATGACCCATGTTGGCTTATTCACAGGGTTTGTGATGCATCATCATCATCATCATCATTTTTTGCTAGAAATGCTGAAACAAACACCAATGGTTTGGAGGTCGCAGAGACTCCCCCTGTTGTGCTAGGGAAAGTGAATAAGCCTCTCTGTGGCTTTGAATGGGGATCCTCCAGATGCAACAAGAGCTGTCCAGAGATCCTGAAAGTCCCTATTTCTTTGGACCAGGCTTGAGGCATCTGTTGGGATTGCAGAAATTTGATGCTGATGGGTCTCATCAGAGTCATCATTCCACTTTCTGCGTTCATTCAGTCACAAGATAAATCACAAGGGGGGATAAAGCTTCCTTTTTCCAAGGAAGCTATTTTTTCCTGGGCCTGGCCTGAGGCTAGCAATATGTTAGGTGTTCCTACTGCTTTGGCTCAGAAGGCAGGCAGAATGCATAGCTCTGCATCAACAGACTTTTGATCATGTACTGAATTCTTCTAGACTTGTACCATCTATTCTAACACAGGGCACAATCCTAACCAACTTTCCAGCACCATCATAGCTGTGTCAATGGGGCATGTGCCGCATCCTGCAGTTGGAGGGGGGGGGGAGTCACGGAGGCCTCCTCAAGGTAAGGGAGTTGCCTTAGCTTGGAGCAGCATTGCCCTTACCCTGGTGCTGGAAAGCTAGTAAGGATTGCACTCACTGTAAAGTCCATTGTGCAGGAGTCATGGGAGAAGCAGGAAGCCCACCTCCAAGTGCAGATTCCCAGTACAGAGTGCAATCCTAACCTGGAGGTAGGCCAGCACAGTTTGGCTGGCATAAGTGCCATCGTAAAGCGTTCTTGGACCACTCTCTGAGTCAGGGAGGATGGCGCACGTCTGTGTGCTCTCTGACTCCAAGAGTGGTCCAAACATACTTTACGGTGTCCCTTGTGCCGGCCTGACTTTGCTGGCCTAACTCCAGATTAGGATTGCACCCAGTGGTGTCATTCAAATGATTTAGGAACAGGAACTCACTTTTGATTGGCACTTGTCGGGAACCCGGAACCAGCCACGGAGCCCATTAGGATCCGGAACGCCCATTCTGGTCCGTTCCCCCTGAATGACATCACTGATTGCACCCCCAGTGACATAATTCTTCAGTTCAGCTTTGGATGGGGGATACCCCAAGTGAGGAAGCACTGCCTGCTGAAAAGTGGAGGAGAAGCAAGACTGCATTCAGCAAGACCGCACCGACTAGGAATTGGAAATGCAAGGGGGCAATAGGCTAATCTGTGTGCTGCTGACACTGCCTTCCATTCTGTGTCTTCCCTGGGCTCATTCCCTTGCAGGGAGAGGGAAATGACTGCATTGTGCCCTGCCGCTGCATGGAGATGGAGAGGTTGCCCCTGGAGCGGGCTGTTCCTGTGCCTGAAGATAACAAAGAGGTGTAGACTGACCCAGGAAACCTGGTGAGATCCTGAGAGATAAACTCCTGCTGGAAGACAAAGGCATTGACACTGCCCTCTCTCTGAGGCGGCCACATTCCCACAAGCGCAGCTCTGCTTTGCTGGCAGGAAAGTGCTGTGTATGCCCTGCAAAGCCAAAGACTGATTATTTCCACAGCCACCTGCTATCATTTCTGTGCAGAAGCTGAGCTGACCCCTGACATTCCTCTCTAACAAGGAGGTTGGCCAATGCCTGGATTCCGAACAAGCAAGCAAGAAGATTGGCAATGTGAGCTGAGCTGTCTCTGAGCGTGTGCAGAGTACCTTCCCTTTGTGGGAAGAATGCATGTTTGCGTTTGAAAACTTGACTCGAGGACAGGGTGCTTTAGGGTTCTCTACAATCCCTATGTGATACCCCAATCTCTGGTGATACAAATCCTTAGAAAAATGTCTTGATTCCTATCCGAAGTTGTACCTTTGTGAAAGGAAGAAGTTCCATTTGCGCAAGGGGAGGGCAAGAGATTATTTTGATTCCCTATTTCTTTTGCAGGGGAAGAGTGAGTGGAGAAAATAGCATTTATTAACTAAATAGGATATATGATGGCTGATGTCAGAGATCAGGAATATTGGGCACCTGCCCAGCCCCACATCCCAGTGTGAAGCCTATTTCCAACCCTGCTGCCACACGTACAGTATGATGACGCTACGTAGGAGGGAAAGAGAAACAACCTAACATTGTTTTTGAAAAATGTGGCTCCTTGTGGAGGCAAAAAGATGGACAGAGATGGGCACCCCCACCCACATGTTTCATCAGTGAGAGCCAATGGTTAAGAAATGAAAGCTGAACATACTTCCTTGGGCATAAATCAGTTGCTGGGATCTGATGTAAGTTTGCAAGTCTGCTGCCTTCTAGCTGTGCCTGTTTGTTTCCACTTAAGCTCCGCTTGTATTTCTGGGAAGAAGAAAAAAAAGCATCTATTTCAAAGTCACATTTAACCTTCGGCACTGTAAGGTAACTAGCCCCAGAATTTCTCGCCACTTGGGAAAGTAGGAAGCACCTATGAATGTGAGCCCAAAGAGAATGGCAGCCAAGCGCTTGACTGGACCCAGGGTCAGGAATTCTCCACAATTCTCCTAGCCCAAGATCCTGGTGGGAGAAGCTTATCCAGATGGTGACTGTCTGACATCTCCCCGTGTCCCCTAATAAAATGATGTCACAAATATTCGGGAACGATCTCTGTAAACACCAAGAGAAAAATGAAACCATGAACCATAAGCAGGATGGGGATTGTAAATAACAGGACAAGCCAAAGAAAACAAGTTGGCGGTGACTGTTTGGGAGATAATGTCAAGATTAGTGAGGGAAGAGGACCCACCAGATGTCTGGGAGGAGGCTCAATGCACAAATACACCAGCTCCAAGCCCTGCCTGCTCGATGGAGACTCTCAAGGGCCAATTCAGAAAGCCGGTTTCCCTGTTCAGTTGCAAATAGGACGGAGCCATGATATCACCCACACCTTCACAGAGGTCTCCAAGTAATTAAGCCTCCTCACCATTATGCTCTATTCAAGCTGTTTGGGGTTTTATAGGATTTCAAAGGGAGGAATGTCATCATTCCACCATTCAAAGTCTATAGAGCTAAAAATCCATGCACACATTTGGGATTATAGTGACCTGAAATATTTGCAGACAATCCAAATTACATTTTAGATCCATTATTGTGCTCTCTCTCCCTCCCTCCCTCCCTCCCTCCCTCCCTCCCTCTCTCTCTCTCTCTCTCTCTCTCTCTCTCTCTCTCTCTCTCTCAATAAATCATAGTACACCTGCTCAGAGTACATCTGGAGACTATCCCATTGCATATAAAAGATGACGTGCTTCTGATAATTATCAAACACATGCAAACTTTGTTAGAGGTTTGTAAATGAACTATGCAAAGCATGCATGGCTCCTACTCTTTCTTTCTTTTCTGCAGTCTTGTAGTCTTTCTGGCATGCAATTTGCCAACAATTTAATGCACAATACGCCATCATTAAGACACAAGATACAGCCATTAAGTGTTTTAAGATTTTCCTATGAACACTTTTCAATGTTTTCCCCCAGATTATAGCCAATTAAGGCTGCACACCTACCTAGGAGAAAATCCCATTGACTTCAGTGCAGCTTGTTTCTAAATAATCACACATATTATTGGGCTGCATTTTGGTCTTTTGCACTTCTGTATTTTCAAATGGTGTATCTGGATGGAAGATAGAACCAAACCATACATTAAGAAGAAGAGCCCTGCTGAATCAGGCCAAGGACCCATCTAGTCCAGCTTCCTATATCTCACAGTGGCCCATCAGAATAAATCCTATTGAACTCAGTGGGACTTCTGAGTAGACCTGCATAGGATTGTGCTGTGATTGATGTGCCTTAGCAGCTGAAAGTATGAGCAGCCCCTGCTCTAATGCTGCATTGTTCACTACCTAAATTCAGTGTAATCAGTCAACCACTTTGTATTTGGAAACCTTGAGGGGAGCAGGAAATCATCCTCTCCACCGACAACACAGAGAGTGAAATGTGAAAGAGAGACAGAGTTAGAGTGAAATGGTTTATTAAATGTAAAACTACAGAGGGGAACAAAACACAAAAACAATTCAGTGCCAACATAATTATGCAGAAGACCTATTCTAACACTACGGGACACATCAGCAAGTCGCAAAGTACCAAAATATCTGTCGTATTAGTTCATCTTGCAGATCAACTGCATGATGCTACAGTGGACAAAATAATGGAAAGATATCAAGAAAGATCCCAAGTGGGACAATTTGGGGGGGATCCCAAATGGGTGATAATTTACACTGAATAAGGTATCATCAGGTTTATTACTCTTGATAATATCTTTCCACAAAGTGAAAACCTCTGAAATTCTTTACAAAAGAAAGGCCTGATGTTGGTTTATCCAATTCAAAGACAAAATATTATGGTGAATAACATGAATCATATAGGGGACGTGGTGGCGCTGTAGGTTAAACCACTGCTGCTGGGCTTTCTGACCAGAAGGTTGGGAGTTCAAGACCATGTAATGGAGTGAGCTCCCGTTGCTTGTCCCAGCTCCTGCCAACCTAGCAGTTCTAAAGCACCTAAAAAATGTGAGTAGATAAATAGGGACCACTTCGGTGGGAAGGTAATGGTGTTCCGTGCATCTTGGTGTATAGTCATGCTGGCCACATGACCACATAAGCTTGTCCTCGGACAAACACCAACTACAGGCTTAGAAATGGAGATGAGCACTGCCCCCTACAGTGAGTCACGACTACACCATTCGGTCATGGGGAAACCTTTACCTTTAACATGAATCATAATATCACTGATGTGTTTGAAGTCAGTCAAAGGGGTATGCATGTGAGAATTGACTCAAAATGCCGCATTTCCAATAGCAAAGCAAATGAGAAAGAAAGAAAAAACTATCACCCTTGCGCAAGCAAAATAACCACACAGCCCTCACCCTTCAAGTGTCCCACCTTACCATATTTTCAATAATGGCTGTGCTAGATATTATGCAACTGAAACTGGCCTCATGACCCACCTAGTGGGTCCCAACCTACAGTTTGAGAAAGTGCAGTACTATGCTCTGCTTTCTTAAAGAATGCTGGGAGAATGGGATGAAATTCTAAGGAGCATCTGCACATCTCTCCAAGATGGCTGTGGCTCAGGGCAATCTTTCAAGAAGGCTGCAAGAAGTATCACCAAAAGTCATTCTAGCTGTTTCGCTTTACAGTTCAGCACAGATCCCACTGGATTTGACTTTGCTAAGCCCTCTTTTGACCTTGGCAGGAGCAAGTCCAGGCTCTGAATTCAGAGCCTTTACCTCCATAGGCCAAGTGACTCAGTCTCATTCCTAGAGCTTCACTCAGCATGCCTCAGCCTCCTGAAGGAAACACCCATTTCTTCTCTTTGTCTGATGAGACAAGATGCTGTGTTTGGCCAATCACTGGCAGAGATTGACAGGAGAATGTGAGCAAGCCCAACATCTCATTCAACCAGGAGAGAGAGAGACCTCCAGGCTATCCTCCTAGGCAAGCAGAGTCATGCCCTTCTCTAACCACAGAATGGGAACACTCCACTCTCTGGCAAGATGCTTCAGAGGAATATCCCTGCTGCCTGATAGCATTTAGCATGGGGGGAACACAGTTTTTGTTGGCAACCAGAATAATTCAGAAGGAAAACCTGGCTCAGTGCTATGTTTTTAAAGTCACAACGCCCTCTGTTAGAGGCTACTGTTCAGCATTCCCCATACTATCGCATGAAGCAATAATGTTGAAAATAGAGCATGAATCTGCTCTCAGAAATCTTCTGCTCCACAGAAGAAATGGAAAAGAAAAAAAAAAGAGACCAAAAACTAGAGACCTGCACTTCTTGTGGACAATAATCCTGGCTGGATAGTGGAGAAACAGAAGTTTGGGAAAGCTGGATATTTCACTTTAAAATTATCTTGTGCATTATGTGCCACCCCCTTTCTCCCAACCCCTTAATGTGAGAGTGCTAGGAGTCCTAGGCTGCAATACTATAACACTTACTTGGGAGTAAGCAGCATTGAACTAAATGGGGCTTACTTCTATGTAGACCTGCATAGAAGCATGCTGTAGCAGTGCACTCCTAGGCATATCTGCTCAAAGTCCCATTTAGTGTCTCAGGGAAGTGTGTATAGGATTGTAGTCCAAATATCAAAGATAAATTGGCATAGATGGGAACGATTGTCCAGGAACCCAGCTGGCAATGGATGTATTTGGTAGCAGTTCTTGCTCACTTCAAGATGTTGAGTTGGTGATGAAGGTGAAAGAAACCAGAGCTCTGTCTGATCTTCAGAAGTGCAAAGCATTGAGAGGAATCAGGAACAGCTTTAAGTCCTGTTACAAGCAAAATGATTGAATGAATTCACTTAGGCTGGAAGCACTGGGAGGGTGGCTTACTATCCAGTGGTGTTCCTACAAGGGAGGGGCAAAATGCTAAGTGTTGCAGGAGCCTGAGCTCCTGTGTGATGTGGTCCTTCCCCTTCGCCTCCAGAGCCATTCATGGCTCGGAGAGCTGACTCAGAAGCTTTGCTTTCTGATCCACAAATGGTTCTGAAGGTGATGGTGGGGGCTGCATTATACAGGAGCTCAGGCTCCTCCTGCAACACGTATTGTGCCCCCCCATGTTTTAAAAATATAATTAAATTATATTGTTATACATTATATTTTTATAATTTAAAAATATATTTTTAACATCTAATTTGTCACCATGTTAAGGTTGTGGCCTGTACCAAAGATATAATATGTATTGCTTGAGAATCTTTTATAGTATTTTTCAACTCTGCTTTTAATCATTTATCTCTTCTCCTCTCTTCGTTTGCATAAGGTTATTGGTATCCATTCCTAGAAACTTCCTAGAGCACCATTCATCCTGCAAATGATATATTACCAGAAAAACCACATTTATGACAGAATTTCAAAAGAATAGAATTGTAAATTTGTTTCTACTCTGAAAACTGCTCTAGCAGGTAATACTAGTGTACAGTAATAATCATGGTATAATCCCAGTTGGATTTTGTCAATGACAGTATTTTGAAAAAAAACAAACATTGTCATTGTGCCTTATAAAAAGTTCATGTGCTGTCAGTTACTGGGAGCACAGCTCTCCAAGGAATTTACTTTTTGAGCATTTCCAGGTGTAATGGAATGTGTTATTAATTCTGAATGCCTTATACCAGTGGTTCCCATACTGCAGGTATAGGGCCCACTTGTGGGTGGTTTGCAAGCAGACAGGCAGGGGCATAGCTAAAGAAGTGCAGGATGGTGCAATTGCACCAGGCAACAAGCTTTGGGGGGCAACAAGATGAGCTTGACACCAGTGGCCAGAATTGTGAAAAACCTGCTATGTATGACCATCACGTTATATATCATTGGAAGGGTACTTTCATGCAGAATGCAATGAAACAGTGGTTCCCAAAGTTCTAGTCGGACTTTGGGAACTCTGCAGGTGTTTGCATGGGCCAGGGGAGGATAGCAAGACAATCTCCACAATTGTGCTGTGCTGGGCAGGGTTTTTTTTTAAAAAAACCTAGGAGATTGCTATTGCTCTCTGGGGGGTCCAAAGAACCTGTGAACCCCTCTGCAGCCTTCCCCAAGGCTTGAAAATGTATATTAAAAAACCCCACTTTTGGCCAAAAAACCCTGTTTGGGGCCAAAAATTGGGAGTGGGATTTTTTACTTTTTACACTTTTTAAGCCTGGGGGAGGGCTGCAGAGGGGATTGCAGACTTCTCCAGACCCTCCAAAGAGCCTCAGCAAGTTCAGAAAATAAAACCCTTCTCTGCCCGGCAGCAGCACAATCGTGGAGATCACATTGCTGCCAATTTGGGGGCCATTCCTTTTAAAGGGAAATCACCCTTTTCTGGTTTCCCTGGTGGATCATAACACACCACTTTGGGAACCACTGCAGTGAGACAAATCGTGTTGAAATATCTGTATTCCATCAAACGTTATGACCAATTAATTAGAAAACCTTTTATTTACCTAATACAGAATGCAATCCTAGCCTAGAGTTAGGCCAGCACAGTTAGGCCAGCAAAAGGGACACTATAAAGCGCATTTGAACCACTTGTGAAGTCAGGGAGGATGGCACAAGTCTGTGCGCCGGCCTCGCTGATTCTGAGTGATCCAAACATTATGGTGTCCTTGTGCTGGCCAAACTTTGCTGGCCTAAGTGTGCCAGCCTAACTCCAGGTTAGGATTATGCCCTAAATTTGATTTTAGGTGGGGGCTGATTTTTTTTGGGGGGGAGGCTACAAAATCTTATTTGATCCTGGGGAGAAGATACCTTAGCTATGCCACTGCACTGCCTTATCCATCTTGGGACCAGAGTAACTCAAGTAACTTGTGTGCTACCATACAAATGGGCCCACACATTAAGATTTTCTGTAAGGCCCCGTATGTTAAGGTAGTTGGTCACTGCATTTGTTTTTGATGTCCTCGTGATTGCTCTAGTATCATCCACACTTGTTTTCTGCTGCTACAATGCCTTACTTATTTTATATTATTAAATTAATATGCATTTTATGTTTCTATATTTTTTACAAGCTGCCATGGAAATTTTCTTTTTCAGAGGTGTATAGTTCCATTAAAGAAATCATAACCACTAATACATGAGAGCATCAGACTTGCAGCAGATCATTTTTTATCCTAATCCATCTTCCATTTACTATATAACAAGTTTACTTGGGAGTATAGTAATGAGATGCAGGGAATCTTGCATTCAAGACTTGACTGCAGCTCTGAGGTAACAAATATTCCCTTCCCTTGATGAGGCCTCCATGACTCCCCCCCCCCCACCAGCTGAAGGATGCAGCTCATGGCCCATTGGCAAAGCTATGTCAGTGCTGGAAAGTTGGTTAGGATTGTACGCGAGGATAAATATGTAGTGGAAGAGCCAGTACATTCACTCCGCTTGGGATTGCCAAGTCAAACTGTGGATTGACAATTTTCTTGGTATCTGTGAAGATATATGGTGGAAGGGGGGGCATTTTATTCCTTCAAAATTGCTAGGGCCTGCTGATTGAATGAGGATTTCAGCCTAGCTGTACCTTTGTGCTAGAGGCTTATGCAGCCACCATCCATCATCAACCAACCAGCAATGCCTGGAAAAAGGGAAGATATTAGTTGGCAACATGCATGTGCTAGGACTTCAAATCCCTCTTTTGACTCTATTTCCCACCCCTTGTCCCAAACTAGAAGAACTTTCATCTTCAGTGCAATCCTAGGCAGGCCTACTCAGAAGTAAGCCCCATTGTGTTGAAAGAGGCTTACTCCTTGGCAATGACTTTCCTAGGGGGGGATGCTAAGTGTTGATGGAGCCCGATCCCCTGTGTAACGCGGCCCCTCCCCCTTGCCTCCAAAGCCATTTGCAGCTTGGAAAGCAAAGTGAACCAGCTCTCTGTGCCACGAATGGCTCTGGAGGCGAGGGGGAGGAGCCACGTTACACAGGAGTTCAGGCTCCTTCAAAACTTGGCATTTAGCCCTCCCCCCAGAATGCCACTGCTCCCAGGAAAGTGTGTACATAATTGCAGCCCTTGAGTGGTAAGTGCCCTTCTTTCTGTAGGCAAATGCATCTGACAACAGCATCGCAGACAAAAGAAACTTGTGAAAAAGATGTGTTTGCCATCCGCAGAAGACCAAATAGTTAAGAACACTGAGCACCAGAAGTAGGCACAAGTGTTGAAAGTATTAACTTACAAAAGAAATAATTTTGTGCCTTATTTGAATTATGATGATTGTCAGCCATAATAAATAAAACTAGGGGGAAAGTATTTTCTTCAGGAAGTTGTAGGTCCTAAGAAGTTCCATATATAAGCGGTTTATCTGCTCCTGGATAAAAGCTGGGCAGGGTTAGAATGAGAAGCTCTGTTCCTACCAAGATTGGCCCATTTCCTGGGACATTTTAATCTCCCCATACTATGCTGGCTTCATAAATTGGAGCCATGGCACACTCACTGCCAGTAAATTATTCCCCATGTTTGGGGTCCTGTGCAGACGGTCTCTGACACAATCTGCTTCTCACATGAATCTACACTGGTAGGTGATCACAATCCACTCCAACATCACACTTGTCCTGGACATTGTCGTTCTGGGAAAAGGGATGGGGTTGCTGGCTGCTGGCTGTGTGCTGTGGAGCTGTAAATCTGTGCTATGCCGCCCCTGTAGCCCTTCAGCAGACCCACAAAAGGTTCACCAGGACCAGTTTCTAGAGTGCTTGTACAGGAAAATCCACTCTTTTAATTGTGACTTATTCAGTTGCCTTATGATTGCAGGCAGAGCCCATATTTACTCTAATAATTGGAGCCTACAGAACAATGTATACTATATGTCTCTCCAAGGTATGCAGGGTGACCATGGGATAGGGGACATAGGAGTGATGGATTGGATTCCCTGCCTCCTGAGCTGACTCAGCCAAAGGAAAAGCAGACGAGGACAAGGGTGGGACAATGCAGTGTTCCACTGAGACCAAAGTTCATCTTGTGGCTTCCTTGATGGATGAACTTGGTCCACTTGGTCTCCAAGGGGGCTTCTCCATTTGCAATGGGATGAGACAGTAGACCAGTGCACTGTGCTGATTATTTATTTTCCAAATAAATCAGCAGGCCCTGGAAAGAAGCAATTTAGAATGGGCCCTCCCCAAATCCGGGCTGGGGCTGGGGCTGCCATCAGGGCTACAGAGAAACAGCAGCAAACTCTCACGCAAAATGCCTATTAAGGAGGCCTGTCGGAGGCACCTTGACCTGGAGGTTTGCTCCAGTCCTCAGTGCCCCAGCAGCCCTCCCCTTACATGATGTATTTCCCTTGCCATTTTTAGAGCTGCATTATGTTAGCTCCAGGAAACAGCCTCTTCCTTCTTATAAACACAGGCCTGGGTTACTGACCAGCCACCCTGCCACTCTGCAGCCACTCTCTGTCCATCCATCACATCTTGCTGTCACTCTGGCAACATTTCTCTCGAATCGGTCCAGCTTCAGCTCCAGAGATGGCGGGGGAGGGGGAAGCAGCCCAATTCCACCCCGCTGACTAATTCCTTGGAAACTCCTAGACAACACAATGAGAAATTCTTTCCAGTGGCTTCTAGAACGTTCCTGGAAGGTCACCCAAAGGTTGGTGCAAGGACACGGTTTCTCTTTTCCATATTGTCAGCGGGATTTGTGCAAAGGGCATGCGTGAGTGAACTGTGTTTGCTCCACTGTGTACGTGGGTGCCACGTTGTACACAAGTCACTTGAAAAGTAAAACACATTGTGATGGGTCTCTGAGATGACCTGGGTGAAGGAACAAGCCAAGAAGGTCCCACTGGAAAAAAAGACACACACACTGCATTGTAGTTTTGCAATCTAGATGTTGCCTTCATTGTAGGCCATAGTTTGCATGCTATATGCATGCTCAGTTCTATCCCCAGTATCACTAGTTCTTAGATATAAGGTCTGGGAAGACCCTTCTGTTACTCAGGGTGCAATCCTAACCTGGAATTAGGCTGGCATAGTTAGGCCATCTGTGTGCTGGCCTCTCCAAGAGTGGTCGAAACATACTTTACGGTGTCCCTTGTGCCAGCCAAACTTTGCTGGCTTAACTGTGCCGGCCTAACTCCAGATTAGGATTGCACCCTTAGTGTTGACAATACTGAGCTAGATGGACTAATGGGCTGATTCAGTATAAAGCAGTTTCCGATCTTCTTTGTTATCAAATGGGATTTGCACTTCACACTGCATGCTTGTGGGGAGTGGAATCTATTTTGCCGTACAAGAAAATATAAAGCAACTTTATCCCCAGCTTTCCGCATGACACAGAGGGCATGGCGTATACTCAGTGTTGTACCAAAGTCATCTGACACCTAGAGCTCATAAATTGTTGTACACCCCTGACGAAATTATTTTCAGTAATAGTAATAGTCATGACATGACATGAAAAATAATAATGGCCAAAGAAGAAGCACGAACAGTGAACATTTTCTTTTATTGAACTTTGCATATATAATATACAGTATATACTAACTTGTATATTAATATATAACTTTGTAATGTCATATATAATCATACCAATACACAATTGAAAAATAAGTTTAAAATAAATATTTTCTTCTTGAAAAAGGAGTTTAAACATCTCAGATACCCCCCTGCAGCCTGGCACTCGGGGGTCCCAGGTCCCCCCAGCTACCCTCATCATATGCCACTGCAGGAAAACCTAAGTTTTTCTCACATTGCAAATAACTATTTGAGGGAGGGGAATTTGAACCAGAACACGGTACAAGGAAAGGTTTAATCTTTCCCAGTCCAAGAGGAAACTACAACATGAAGCCTACCGCCTTTGTTTTATATTTTTCAGGAACTTTTATTCAGGGGAGCGTTCAAAAGTAAAGTAGCATCCACAATATGAAGGGTTGCAGCCTGTTCTCCCTTAGCATTCTATCACCTGAGAACCAGGATAGTGTAGTGGTTAGCACAGGACTGGAGAGAGCCCCACTTAACCAAGCAGCGACGTGGACGGCCTTGGGATAGACACTGTCACTCAGGCTAACCTATCCCACAGGGTGGCTGTGAGGCTAATATGGGGCAAAGGTGGAGAACCTCATACATTGCCTTGAGCTCCTTTAAGGAAGCTACATTAGAAATATAACTGATAATAGCAGCGTTTGCACCAGTATAGTAACTCTGGGGCATATCGGTCCAGCAAAAGATACCTCTGTACCATCTTTATCTTTTTAATTCTCAGGCATCCACAGAACAACAGCAGTATATACACCACAGTGCTGATGCTCAACAATACAAGGACAAACTATTGCTGTAAAAGCTGCAAGGTTCAATGTCAGGCAAAATGTTGGTTTCAGATCCAAGGAGAGAGCATACATGGGAAATGCTCCTTACCAGCATGAGCAGGATCTCACATGCAATAGAATCTGCCTCTCCCCCGCCCGCCCCCGCCCCCATTCCAAATGTCATTTCATTTCCAAATTTCATTTCCAAATGTCTTTAGTTCCACCATAAATACTTTCATTCCACTTCTTATCTCTATTATCCCAAAGCCTCCCTTGCTTTGACTGAAGACAAGGAAACCACTACTTTCCTCCATTCGAAGTACAACTATTGCTCCATGTACATGACTTCTGAAAAGAAAACGTGGGGCAGTAGGGTTGCCCCATTGTTTCTGATACCTTTTACAACATTCAACAGGTGAAACCTTCCCACCACTTCCCTCCATGGGTGAGGACAACTGGGCTCCTTAAACCCTTGGCAGGCATCTAGCTGTTACAAAAGCACATGAACCCTGCACCTGAAAGGAAGGTGGCACCTATGATCCAGAATATGACCATGGACACATTATTTATTTTTCACCTTTACTGACCACCCTTTCTTCAAGGAGCTCAGGGCAGTGTGCATGGGTGCTGTTACTCTGACAACAGCCCTGTGAGGTATGCTAGGCAAAGAGGTAGTGACTGGTTCCAAGAAGCAGTGAACTTCATGGCTAGTGGGAATTTAAATCCCGCTTTCTCTGGTCCAAGGGCAACACTTGTCCACCACACTACACTGTAAAAGCATCAGAATCAGGGTGACACCACAATCTGCTTAGGACTAATGGCCCAATTCTCTGGGCCTGTTGCGATAGCAGAACAAGGCCCAGCAACAGCACCAAGATTGCACTGCTGCCCAGCCAGTCCAAGACACTACTACAAAACAGCTTCAGGAAGCTCTGGGCCCATGCCACCATGGACCCCAATCTTAGCAGTTCCAGTAAGAATAGCAGAGGTGTGTTGTAGGCAGATCAGGGAAGGACAGGAGCAGATTGTGGGAGGGAGGGGTGGATACTTGAGCTAGGATCCTATCCCCTCTCCCTCCACTTTTCTTTCCTCAGACGTACACTAACTATCAGCACAATCCTAAACCCCCTTTAGTGCCGGTGCTATGCTATTGTGCAGGCCGGACACTGTCGCGAACGTGCCGTAAAGCACATCTGCGTTGGTGCTAAGGTGCTCGGCCGGCACTTGCAGCAGTGCCAACGCTCGGGCGCCGCAGCAGTGTCGGCCGTGCACCAGGTGAGCGTCGTCACCACTTGGTCAATCGGCGCAGGGCCTCCCCAAGGGTGTTCCAGGGGCGTTGCGGGGACATTACTAGTTAGCACAGTGGGCAGAACTGCGGTTATGACGCAGCTGTGATGCAGGACGTCCGTAGTGCCAAATCCTAAACCCTGTCCCCGGGCATGGCGGCCTCGATTTGGGCCGCTCCTGTCCACGTTCCTCTGCACCTGCAAAACAGCAGGCGCAGATCTGAGCAGGCCCATAGGGATGACTGGGGCTTATGCAGGTGTAAGGGAAAAAATCTCCCCTTGGCCTTCACTTTGCTGGTGCTGCCTCCTAATGGGCCTTAGGATATTGCCAGTGATGTCATGCAGGGGGTACGCGGGGGTACGCGAGTACCGGTTTCTAGGATTACAGCTGGCCCCGCCCATTCGCCCGCCCACTCGTCGACTCCGCCCCCTGCAACGTTTGAATTTCCTACATGTTTGAGTTGCCTGCATGTTCTCAGAGCCAGGCAGGCAGGCAGGCAGCGAGCGGAGCCTTGCCTTGCCTTGCCACTGAAAAATGAGTTGCTCTGGGGTTTTAACATGATGCCAGGCCTCCTTAACATGTTCTGGGGATGCTGTGGAATACTGTTGCAACTGTTGGGTCAGTTTAAAATCATCTGAGGCCTCAAAAAGGGATTTTTTTCATGTCATTTCCTGCCACGACATCACTTCTGGCTTATGATGTCACTTCCGGTGGGCGGGTCCCGACACATGCCAATCAAAAGTGAGTACCTGTTCTTAAATCATTTAGATGACACCACTGGATATTGCCCTGCTATGCTGTGCCTTACAAGGCCGGTACAGTATAGGATTGCGCCCTATATTGCTAGCAGAGGCCATCAGGAGGCCTGCAGAGGAAAAATATGTTTCCTTACCTCGCCCAGGCCTCCTGATCATCCCTATAGCATCTTTTAAATCAGGGATCTCCAAACTACCACCCAGGGGCCAAATCCAGCCCGCCACAAGATTTTATGTTTAAGCACGGCATTGTTTATTTGTAAATGTCTCTTTTATTCTGAATCATATCATGCTGATTACAAAAAATAAATGAAGTTCATTCATTTAAATTTCATTCATTCATTTATAAAGCTGATTTTTTTTCAGCCTGCGAAAATCTGTTAAATATACAATGTGGCCCTCGGTTACGGATCCAGCCAAGGGGCCGCCTGGGGCCAGAAACAAGGAGCTCCGCCCCTTCTGCTGGGCTCCCCACCCCTTGTGCTGCCACGCTACTCCCCCAAGCCACGCCAGGTTCCATTTTGGAGCAGTATAGGGGCAAAGAGGGTGGGCAGGCCGAACACTGCTCTCCAGGCTCACCCCTATGAAAGGTGAGCCACCTCAGCGCTGCCCCTCTCCCAGCGGAGCGTTTGGGGCATTTGCCTCCCCTTCATAACATTAGGACAGCCACTGGTGGCCCTCCTACTGAACAGTCTGGAGAATGTTGCTGTTGCAATGGTTCTTTCACTCACAATTCTAACTTTGCTGTAGAAATGCTAGTTGCATTGTGGGAAATAGGAGCAGGCAGAAGAACCAGAGAGGCAGTGCTGCTGGCAACTCTCTCGCTGCTGCCAGCTTCTTAAGGAGACAGGCAGCATCCTTGGAGTAGCACCTGGCGAAGAGTGGGGCTCCACCATGAAATGTACACACAGTAAACGAAGTCATGCAGTTTATTGAACAATAAAACACTCACAAGATCCCTTAAATTTTTATTGGTTGAAATCTCAATTGCTCTCCTTTTTTCACTTTAACACATGCAAACCCAAAGTCTGCTGGCATCAGTAGTTCAGCTTAACCTTGGGATGCAATTCTGGATACACTTACCAGGGAGTAGGTGGTCCCATTTAAAATCAAGGAAACCTAGGACTGAATCCTATCCAATTTTCCAGTGCCTATGCAGCCCCAAGGTAAGGTAACAATTGTTACCTTAGCCTCCATGACTGCCCTCCCCATTGCAGGATGCAGCTACATCAGTGCTGGAAAGATGGATAGGATTGTGCCCTTCTCAGCAGAACTGCTGTGGGGCTGTGCTGCTAGTCTCTATTTGCATGGATCAGTCTCATTCACTGCTGCATCCAGTCCACGTGAGTGACAAGACGCATGCTCCTGCTCAGCCTTGGTCTGCCACACTCTTCCCTCCAATCCTTCCAGTAAGGCTTCTGCACTATTGACAGTTGCACGGACAGCATAAATGCAGTTATGCCTAGCAGAGCAGTGCTGTGATAGGAAAAGGCTGCCTCCCTTGTGCTTGCAAAAGCACAGCCCCTCTGTTAGTGGAAATTCTAGCTCAATCAGCCCCAAGGTCTTTTTGCAAGGCAGCTCCAAGGACAGGCTTCTCACAGGCAGTGCAGTCCACAAGGGAAGCAATGAAGTTAGCACAGGAAACGCTCCATCTCACAGCATTTCTTCTTTTGCAAGGACGTCCTCTGCTTAGCGCAAATGTATCACACTGGCAGTGCCCAGAAGCTCCTGTGCAAATGCAGTTGCCATCTTTTCAATAGAAAAGTTCTATACTTTGAAAAAAACTATGTTGCAGACAGAAGTGGAACCAATGCAGCTTTCCCTCTACCTGCTTCAGCATCTCCATGCTGGGGAAATGCTATACCTGTTGGATTTCTGCTTGCCCTGCTTGTAAAGGCACATATCTGTAAAAAGGAGACAGCTCAGTGCAAACACATTGGTCAGGTAGACTTCAGCCTCTCTGAATGCCAGAACTGCAAAAGCAGCTGGAAGGTCTGTCATTTATGAAGTGCCGTATCAGCTAGTTGGGGGTGAAAGACCTTTTAGGAAGGGGTGGGACATAAAATGTTGCCTGACCTTTCTACATTGCTGATTTCACCGACTGCCTTCATCAGCCCTCCCAAATCCCACCCCATGGCAAAGTTGGGGGGGGGCAGCCCAATAGGGTGAGCAGCAGCTGGTGTATCATGTGGTTTGTGGGAGTTGGGCTCCAGACACTGCAGAGCTGTGATCTAACATACCGTTAAACTGTGATTTATTAGCAACACTTTTTTTTTCAGAAGAGGAACGTTTAACTGTCTTTTAATGGTCTGTAACTCAGAGGTCTGTGTTGCTTGGATATACAATGGGCATGAAATATTCCATATAAAATCAGGCAGCAGTGGCTTCTCCGTGGAGGCATTTCCGACCCTGCTTTGGCTCAGTGACAAGGTGACCTTTTCACACTCCTGTAATGTGATTTTGAACACAGCTTTCACACATCAGCTCTGCTCCCCATCACCACCACTATGGCAACGGCAAGGACAAGTTTCCAATCATAAACCTCTTTTCATAAAAATAAGAACATCCCCATGACAAATAAATTGAACTCATTCTGGAATGTATTTCTTTCTGCCACTGTCCATTTCCATTCCTAGTTTATACTTTTTTGCCACAGGGGAAAAAATGGAGAAAGAATTAAGAATAACCCAAGAAGAACTGCTTACCGCTAGGGTCAAGTGATGCTTGTATTCTGATGCCCAGAAGTGCAAGTCTTGCTAATGCCTTCTGGGTATCCTGTCAGTTCATTCTGCAGAAAGGACCTGTGAAAGCCAATAGGCTATTCTGCAGGTTCCTGATTGGGTGCCTCAGCTCACTATATAAAGGTGCAGCAGAAAGATGGCAGAAGCTTAAACTCTTTTTGTTGGCTCTGTGGTTTGTGGCTCAGCTGACCAATCCACCTCTGAGTCTGTATCCAGTGCAGTATGAGAGGCAGCTGGAGCTCACCTTAGGGTAAGGGGATATTTTCCTCTTACCCCAGGGTACGCCCCAGCAAGCCCTATGGGGCTGCTCGGATCTGTGCCAGTGGAATTGCTGGAGCAAATCCAAGCAGCTGGATCAGGCCCTTCTGGCCCAAGGATGGGGGTTAGGATTTGACCCAACAGCCAAATCTCATTCCATCCCCCTCCCCAGGCCAGCCCACCCATGGCCCCACCTGCTCTCTGCCCTCCCTCTGCCCCATTCTGCTCCCTCCTGCCTTCCCCCACTTTACCCCAGCCCCCATGCTGGCTGAACTTGGCCAGCATGGGAGCAACTTACCTGGGCAGCTCCACGGCATCCCTGGGTCAACACCACTCCCTTTGCTGACCCAGCACCTTATGGCACATTTGCTACAGCCCTGAGCCAACGCAAGTGACATGCATTGGCCCTGGGGTGCAACAGGATTGTGCCCTGAGATGATGAGCTCAGCCGCAGATTGATAGGACTCTCACACCTCCGTCACCTCTTCATTGCTTGTCTTCTTCCTTCCACTCTCTGCATTCAAAAAGGAAGAGAAGAACAGAGTGGAAGAAGGATTAGAAAGAGTCTCCAGTTCTGTCCTCTGCATTTCCTCTTCTACTCTGCTCCCTTTCCAACTCCAAGGGCATAGGTGAGGGCAGTGGCCAGCATACTGCTGGATAAGGAGATGAAGTTTGACAAGGGGCCCACATTTGGTGTGCCACCTCAGGTGCCTGGAGACCTTGGGCCAGGCCTGCCTTCTACCAATGTGTATTACAAAGAATAAATTCCGACTCTGCATGAGCAAGACATCGCTTAGGTATAGGGCCAATGGGCCCATTATATTCTGCAACAATGCCCCATTCAATTTTCTGCCACACACTTGTTCTTGTTCAACCAGCAGGACACCTATGGCATGGATAGGGAGCTTTCATGATAGGGAGACATCATTTTCTTCTCCATTTAGCCCTCTGCAATTCCTCCAGGGCTTCTGTGACCTCACCCTACCACAGAACTGGCTGCACCATGTGGCCATTTACATCTTACAGTGGCTACAATGCTAGTAAAATGTTCCTGCTCCTGGTCTCCATCTTTCTGTCATGAGCGCTAGTGCAGAGCAAGAAAGGGAAGGGAGCGTGCCTGTACTTCAATGGAGCCCAGAAGTCAATTTCAATTGGCCAATGTGACTCCCAACTATTGTTCCCTTGCTATGTGGTCATGCAGCTCAAATCGGAGCCTCGCACAGTTGCCTTCACCGTACTCCAACAGCTTGGTGATGACAATGACATCATTGCCAAGTGCTCCAGAGCTGTAGCAAGGGAACAATAAGGGCAGGGCTCTGGGCAATCCCTGTAATTTGTACAGGGAACCCTGTTTCCAACCCCAAACATTTTCATAATGTCTGCATTGTTAGGATCTACACCCAACCTACATTGAGCAGTTGTTCATGGGGAGCGAAGTCCTTTTGGGCATATAAGAAAGGAAATCAGGGTTAATTTCAACACAAAATTAAAACGAAGGCATCTTGGAAGTTCAATGTCTGCGCTTGAGTGAATTGCCCTACCTATCCTCTTCCATGTCTTGCTCTCCAGCTTTTCTTGAACTTGAGTGTGTGTTCTTATAAACTATCTCAAGCCCAGCATCTGAGGCTTCATTAGTGTCTGACTGAGATGCACACTGGCCCACAGGGAAGGAGAGTCAGCAGATCAGGCAGTGATGCCATGATATGTGAAAAGACAGCAAGGCTTGAGGATTCGGTTCCTGAATCCCATGTGCCCACTCTGGGCACTTGGCAAGTGGGGTGCAATTTTTCTGCCTACCAAAGAGTCACATAGTTTGGCTTTCCTAGACCTACCTACTGCTTCTGTGTCTGGTAAAGGAATTAAGTGGAAAAAGAAAAGATGAGGGCTCAGAAGCATCAGCCAGAAGAATAAACAGTGGGCTCAACATTGGTTTAAGTGTTGCAGGAAGAATATAAACTTCATGGCCACCCCCTACTCTATGACATGGAAGACCACCATGCCACCTTGAGCAAAAGCTCATGTACCAAACTGGATCTCCTTCTCAGGAACAGTGAAATTGATTCAGCCATTAAGTAAGTGCGGCTTAATCACTGAGGAGCTAGCATAAAAAAGGGATCACTATTAATATCCAGCCTGATTCTCCAAATAAGTGGAGTGAGTTAGAGGTGACTGAGCTTTCAGAAAAATGGGGATGTAGCTAATCATCCCTTCCCCATCATATACACACATATGTCTTTGTGTACAAACAAAAATCTTCTCTGTTTCTATTTTTTTTTAATTGCTAAACAAGCCAAAGAGAGCATAATTGTTGTAGTTCAAGAGAGGGTTTCTTCTTCCAGCATAACTGGGTTTGGTAGGAGCTGCTGGGATTGTAGCTCCAGAGAAAAGGAGCTCCTTCACAATGCAAGCAAAGATCATCTTGAGGGCCTAGACAGGTTTGGGCATGTGGCATCTCTGCTTATCCCAAAGCCTTTAAAAGGCTCGGCCTTACAAGCAGCTCAACCCCTTTCACTCACTGCACAGTTTGAACATTTGCTGGCAGACTGCTGTGGCCAGAAAAGGTTGGTGGTTTCTCAAAGTTGGTGGGTTCCATCCAGCTTCAGGCAAGCACGAGGCCACAACCAAAATACCTCCTATTTCCAACTGAAGTATCCCTAATTGCCCACAGTGCTGCAATAGGCACTGTCCAAATGTTTTCTGTTGTCAATAAATTTCAAGTGCCTTGAAGATGATGTACCAGAACTGGTATCCAAGCAAGTACAATAGTGTAAAAAACAGGATCATTTTTAGGGACAATTACAAAGCCATGGAACTATTATGGGTGTCTCAAAATCCATTATGCGACCCTCTTGTGAAAAATATAGGGACTTTTGTGAGGAGACCAAAGACCTGTTTCATGGGCACATGCTCACATGCATGTGCACGTGTGCACACACACGCAGAGAAAGAGAGATCCTAAGAAAATAAAATATGTTGTAATAATATCATACAGGTAGATTATACCTTATCAGAACATCCGAAATTCAGACTATTCTGAAATCCAGAAATCCTTGTCCAGGACTTTCAAAAACTTTCAATAGAAACAAGGTTTTGTGCCCATTCCCACATACAGCCTGTAAGTTATTTTCTCTGCTCTGTGGTGTGTGCCTATACAGCCATTGTTGAAAAATGTCAAAGAGGCCAGCAGACACCCAATGGATAACTGTAAACTGCTAGAGGAAGAATTTCTCATTATACAGTAGTTATCCAATTATTCCAAAATTTAGACAAACCTGAAATCCAGACACCTTCCCATCCCAAGAAGCCTAGGTCAGGGATACTCAACCTGTATCTTGTCTCTGGGCAATGCCTGTGCACCAAAATGAAACTTATTTGCTACTTTTTTTAGTACAATCCAGCATGGAGTGGGGAAGTGTGCAGCCTAGGACAAAAGAAAGAAATGAAAGCCAGTTCACTAAGTAGCCGAGGATTGCTGAAGGAGGGTGTTCACATGAGTGATACAACAAAGAATATCTGGCTTCTTTAATATAATTGTATTTGAAAAGTAAATACAATAAAAAAAATATATGTTCCTCTTATATTTAGCAGGGGAAGAGTAATTTTCCCATTTCATCCCTGTGCAGTGTCTTTTCTAGTAGCTGTTGCTGGGGGTGTTTGCATTTTTTTAGATTGTGAGCCCTTTTGAGACAGGGAGCCATTTAACTTTATCATCATCATTTGCCTGTAAACCACTTTGTGAACTTTGTGTTGAAAAGCAGTATATAAATACTGTTGATTGATTGATTGATTGATTGATTGATGCCACAGGGTGTGTGTGTTGCTCATTAATATGATGGCACAAGCACTATAACAGCTCAAACTGCATACAGTCTTGCAATGTCTGGGAGTGGGATGCACTTTCCATCAACCAATATTGCCTTTCGCTGTCAGGGAAATGTGATTTCTTGAAAGGAGACATGGGTGCAAGCACCACTAAACATAGTAGATTGCTCTTCTCAGTCAACCATCATAGGATGGATGAACAAAGTGATGGGAATCTTTTAAAGTATTAAGACAGGCTTAGTGTTCCCCTGCCAGTGTCCAACAGCCTAGCCTATTGTTCTGCCAGATTCCCTGCTGGGCCTCCCCAAGGGCCCTAATGCCCACACTAGGCTACCTAGTTTCCCCTCCAGAGCAGCCTCAGAGATGCTGATCTCTTGCTGGAGGGGGTTCAGTCACCCACTGGGCCTCCTTTCTTCCAGCAGCTTTACTTGGAATCACTGGCTGGCCAGCCTCCTCCAGACTGCCCTCATCACTGGCTTAGCTCCAAACTACCCTAAGTCTAGCCCCAACAAACCCCACCACCAAACAATAGGCAGGCAGCTTGCCTAAGCCACAACTGCCTCCTCCACTTGGTGGCTCCAGGGGCATGGCAGCCATACAACAACTCCCAATAATTTCCCACAATAAGCTTACCTTATCCAGTCTTCCCACCAGTTCGCCAGTCCATCTGACAATCTTTCAGGCACTCCATCCAGCCAGCACCTTCCCAGGTGCCCTTTCCTCCAGCACCTATCCAGGTCCTTTACTCCAGCTCCTGCCTCCCACTATATATTGAGGCCAGCCAATCGTGTCTGTTGCTAGGCAGACTCTAGCATCAGCCACGCCCATCTGCACCTGTGCTGGCCTCCCTTCATAGCCAGGGGCCTCATTAGCCTACAGCTGTGCTCCAGAGGCTTGCAAAGACCTTGGGGGTTAACCCTGTAATCCCTGTTTTATCTGGGACAAAGGGCCATTGCTGATACCATTCCCTATCTCCTCAGGTATCTATCTCCTGTCTTTTCCAATACACCTATCTATACAGGTGGAAGAAGTGACACTACCATGCCTTGTAGCCTGGGCTAAGTTACTTGGGGGTCTGTTCACACCTGACACTGAAAGCATGTTAGCCATCTCTTGCCTCTATTTTGTCTAACCATGAATGTCATTGGGAGTTCCTTTTTATGTTTTGTTACCTGCTTTGAGGAAAACATTTTACAAATATATTTAAACAAATAGGACATTTTTAAGGGTGCAATCCTAACCTGGAGTTAGGCCGTCACAGTTAGGCCAGCAAAGTGTGGCAGGCACAAGGGCCACTGTAAAGCACATTTGGACCACTCTCGGAGTCAGGGGGGGATGGCGCACATCCGTATGCGGCCTCCCTGACTCCGAGAGTGGTCCAAACATTCTTTGCAGTGTCCCTTGTGCCAGCCAAACTTTGCTGGCCTAACTGAGCTGGCCTAACTCTAGGTTAGGATTGTGCTCAGAGAGTCATTCTTCACTTTAGCCTGCGGGTATT
The DNA here is from genome assembly GCA_029204185.1 of Lerista edwardsae. Lineage (NCBI taxonomy): Eukaryota > Metazoa > Chordata > Lepidosauria > Squamata > Scincidae > Lerista > Lerista edwardsae. Next base: position 26,293,475 of record JAJKFI010000002.1, read on the forward strand.
GCAAAAGACAGGGAAACACGGATTCCAGGGCATTTTCACACATGATGTTTAAAGCGAGGCAGGCTGACGATACACGTTCTAGCTAGCCAACGGGGGCGTCCAGGCTGAGGCCTGAGGTTGTGTGTTGTCACCTGAGGCGTTTCTGTCTTCGGTCTGTGGCCTGTCATCAGTGGGGAAATGCAACGCGACGAGACTCCTTATATTAGTTTTCGGCTGAGATCCCACGCGATTCTCCTGCATAGGCGAAGGAACAGGAACCCCATCGGAGGGGTCCCTCGGGGTCGGGCTGGCAGCCGTCGCCTACCCCCTTCCTCCCCGGTGCCTTTGCACTGCTCCAGCCCCGTGGGCGCGTCCGCCCAGCCGCCCCGCATTCTCTCCGTGCGGTTCCCACATAAATCAGGGCGGGCGGAGCGCCGGGAAGGGCAGTTTCTCATCGGGCGCTGCTGACAGCCAGTGACAAACAGACCGGGCTGAGAATAACCACGGACCGGGCCGAGTTTACACAAGGGCAGGCGCTGTGTAAATACGCAGCAGAGGCGGGGGGGAGGAGGAGGAAAGGCTCGCAAGCTCAGCCGCCCACTGCTGGCTCTGCCGAATGCCCCATCGAGGGGTGCAGCCCAGCCAGTCGCTGGGGACAGGGGGGTACCGGGGTGGGGGATTGTGCTGGACTTTGGCTTCTTCGGGCGTGCCGGCAGGCAGGCAGGCAGGCGCCGAGGCCGAAGGGAACTTTCCTCGCCAGCACAAACGTTACGGACGGAGAAGCCACTGACTTCCAAATCAAGTGGCCTTCAAGTCACGGGCCGGAGCAGTGGCAGCCAAGCCCTCTCCAGGCTGCCGTTCTCTGCACACGTAGCTGGCTGAAAGCAGCGCTGAACAATGCAGCGGGGCTGAGTTCTGGCCAAAGAGGACTAGGATCGCGCTGCGCGTCTTGGCGTTTTTGGTGGCCGATGTTCCGACAGCCTGGCGCGCAGTTCTCCCACCAGGGAAGCCAATGGCGCTTTCTACAAGTCCGTTTCCCGCGGCTCCCTTGGGTTTCTTTTACACTTAGGAAACGGAGTGATTTTGTCATACCTTTTTGCTACAGACCCCTCTTCGTGACCTTTTTCAATCAATCAAATTTATATATATATATATATTTATATATATTTTTCAATCAATCAAATTTATATACCGCTTTTCAATAAGAAGTTCACCAATCGGTTTACAGTCAAAAAAATAAAGTTAAATGGCTCCCTGTCCCAAAAGGGCTCACAATCTAAACAAGAACCACAAGCAACAGCCACTAGAAAAGACACTGTGCTGGCGTGAAGAGGGACATTTACTCTCCCCTTGCTAATTATAAGAGGGGGAGTCAAAATATAATTTTTTGTTGTTGAATAGCTGCTAAAATTGGCACGCCAATACCAGGGCGAGGATAGTTCGATTAAAATCCACACGTTCTTCCAGTAGCGTTCCTAGAGGGGGGACAAAATTCTAAGTTTTGCGGAAGCCTGAGCTCTTGGGTTAAAGTGGCTCCTCCCCCTTCCCTTCAGAGCCATTTGCGGTTCGGAGGGCAAAGCCTCGGAGCTGGGTCTCTGAGCAGCGAATTTAGAGGCGAGGGAGAGGGGCTCAGGCTCCTGCAAAACTTAGCATTTTGCCCTCCCCCGCACCAAGGAACGCCACTGCGTTCTTTTCCCTTAACTATTCTGGAGTTGCCCGTGAGTAATTGCTAAGTCCTGAAGAAGCATTTTAACGGGGAGAGGGCGGGCCCTGCAAGGGCACATGGATGAAGGACGCTGCCTTTAAAAATGGCTCTCTTCTGCCTTTCATAATGTTCACACCTGCACGCAAAGAGCGCGGGAAGGGGAAGAGAGCGGGAGAGCGATTGCACCCTACGACCCATGGCCGCCTCTTTTCCAAATGACCCTAGGTGTTTCTGTCACCTTCCCACCTTCCATACCCTTCTGGTGCGGAGAAATGGCGACATTTCCGTTCCATTCCCATAATGGTAACATTAAAAACCCACATTGGTAATAGCTTTTTTGCTATGAAGGAGAATTGAAGATAGAAGCTAGTAATGAGTTTGAAAGGATCCACGTACAAAAAGTCCATTGGCGGGATCTAACCAAAGCTAAGCATTTTGAATTCCCTTTGATTGGAATGGGAGAAATTGAACCTTCATGTTCTCGCTGAAATCAATGGGACTAAAACCTCGTTCACTTTGCCTGGGTGATCATATCTGAATTGTGTAAGAGTATCATTTACCGTGCATTCACTCACCAGACGTCTGTTTTCTCCTTTCCTCGAAATGTGCTCAGGGCGGTTTACGCTGAATATAAAACGCACGGAAACGAATCACTGAAAACACACATCAACTACAAAGCAAGAGAGCAACGAGGTTTGGGGGCCTGGAAGCATAGATGCGTTTCGTTGATGGAGCAGGAGAAGAAGAAGAGGTGTGGGGTGTACAGGGGGAAGTAGGTCTCTAAGGACTCATGCAACAGGTGCTGGTTACTCCGCCACCTTTTCAGCCTCTTCCCTGCTCCACACGCAGTTAGTGCTCCTAAAGAGGGGCGTTTTTTTCAGCCTTTCAATTTGTGCGCAAAGTTCCACCACGCCTTCGCGACGAGGCGCACGGGTGGCCGTTCTTTCCCCATTCATTTACGCTAGGGCTGCAACATCAATTGGCCAGAACAGATTTTAAGTGCTTTAATGCACCAAAAATCTGAATGAACCGATTCATCAATCAGTATTTTTTTAAAAAATGTTTCAACGTTGTACTTTAATACAGATACTTATCAAAACCATCGATGGCAAGCGCCAACTTGCAAGAGACGCAGCTCTCACACCCCAGCACGTGCCAACTCCGTCTCCCGACGAAGCCAAGGGGCTTCATATTGTAAATGCAAATAAATGCAGATATTATCAACGAATTAATCCAGAACCCAACTAAACCCCGCAGGAATAATCAACTCGGTTTTACTGGACGAATAGCAACCGCAATTAAGAGAGATGTTGAAGGAGCCAAGCCTCTGCAGAAGATATGGGCAGGGGCCATTTCTGGTTTACTTGGATGGCAGTTCCTGGTGTCCCACCCACCCCCATTAATATTTTTATTATTTAGGTTAGCAGGAAAAGAATGAACAACACTGTAAATGCTGACTTCACTCTCCCTTCACCCCACTGCCCAAACTGACGCGCCTGAATTAGGCACCCACCATAATCAATTAGCTTAAATATCCTCCATTACAGACTATTCCAAGAAACTCGTGCCTGAGATTTCTGGGACGAAAAGCCTCGGTACACCCCTGCAGGGTGGGCTAGTATTATTATCCGTCCCTGTTACAGACGCGGAGGGGGCAGATCTGAATGTATTTAAGGTCAGCTAATGATTGGGGGACAGATTTGGTGTCCTGTTCCCCCTCCGAGCCTCTTCCACCGCAGACGGGTCAGAACGTCCCAAATTGGCCCCGCGCGCCACTGCGAGGGAGCGGCCAATTTGGCTGTTTCTTCTTCTTGCCATTAGCGGCCGGAGGTCGCGGCGGTGTCGGGGCTCACACTCGTCCGCGGGGCTAATGGGGAGATTAGAGACCGCGGCGGCGATGATACCATCTGCGGGGAATGGGCTTCCTGCCTGCTCCCGCCGCTTCCCCGGCTACCACCCCCTTGGCCCGGCCGGCGGACTCCAGCTCTGGTTCCATCCATTACCTTAATCCCTTGTCTAAACAGTACCCTGAGCGGCTGGGACAACAAGGCCGCGCTAAAGCCGGAGGGGGCGGGCGGAGTGGGGGCCAGAGAAGAAGGCTAATGGGCTCCAGACAACAACCATTAAGCACCCCTCGACTCACAAACGCAGGAGCCGATCTCAACCCCACCCCACCCACCCCACCCCCCAAAAAACACCAGCGGTTTCTGAGTGCATTAATAACATTTTAAAAACTTTTGGAGCCCTGTACCAAGACTGCGAGTCTTTCCCGAACTCTTTCCCGGCTGGAAATTGGAATGGAAGAGCAGACTCCGCTAGATTTGCCAGAGAGGCACAGGCAGGCTTGGAGAGGAGCGCGCGATCCTTTGCCACTGCAGCCGATGCAAATACTGCCGCATTTCACGCTCCGCAAGAACTGACCCGGGCCCAATCCTATTCTGGGGCTTTCTGGGGCTGGCGCAAATTTGCAACTGCAATGCCGGCCCGAGGTACGTGAACAAATGTTCTCTTAGCTTGAGGAGGCCTTCATGACTACCCCACCACCACAGTATGCAGCACACACCCGATTGGGACTGCTGCATCAGGGCTGGAAAATTGGATAGAATTTGGCTCCAGGCTGCTTTTGGGGCTTCAGAGTTTCAAAAGAAAACAAAACGCAAACTGATACGTTTCTTTTCTTACAGCGAATAAACTCCATTTAAATGCAATCGTACATTTTCAGAATTTGAAAAAAGGAGTATTTATTATGTATAACCTGCCTTCTCGTGGGTAAGCACTGGAAGTGGCTTACAAAATAGGGGGAGAGCGAGAAACAACATATTTTGGTGTTATGATTGACTTAAAAGAGTCATCGTTTAAAAGCAATAAATCGTTAATAAGAAAAACAAACACAGCCCATCAAAATTCACAAAGGAAAACAAAAAGGATCACAACGCCAGAACACCGATTATAAAAACAAACACCAACATCAGCATTAAAGCTTTCCTAAAATCACATCCCGTTTGTAAAGCTGCCCCAAGCGAGTCTACTTGGGAGTAAGTTCTGATGCTTTCTTGAACTTACTCCAAGGAAACCTGATTTCGACCTGGGCGCAAACCAAGCGAATGGTGTCGCCCTCGAGGCACAGGTAAACGCCAGCAAAAGTTTCCAGGGGAAACGTCAACGCATCAGCCACCGACATTCACAGGTGGCCGTGAAACAACACGACAAATTAGCACTGCGATGAGGCTTTTACAGCGTCCGGAGAACTTTGTGCACCTTGTCTGCTGCGATCCCCGCTACTGACGATTATCAATAATATTGCTGTATTTTGCAGGTAAGGGGCTGAAGCAGTGTGTGCGACTGGCTTGGCTAAACCACCGAGGGAGTTTAAGGCAAAGCAGAGGTTTGAACTTTCCTGGTTAAAAAATAATATATAATGCGAGGAAAAGCCCAGATCAGATCAAAGCCCAGTAGCTGGATCACCTCTTCTGCTACGCGGTTGTTTATCTCTTCAAAACATTGGTCCGGGGCTGCCAGAGACAACTGGAGAGGCAAAGCGCGGGCCTGGTGCCCAGAGACCCCAGCAAACAGGGCTAAGCGGAAAGGAAGAAGCACCTTCCTACTAGATTGCGGGGTTATCCCCGAGCTGAGATTGATTTGGGCTTGGAGACGCTCTGGAGCGGCTGTTCAATAGCTCCTACCGAGAGGTCGGAAGAGGGAAAGGGGTGCAGGAGGGATGTGGAAAGCGAGAATCTAGGCAAGACCGGCGTGTGAGGACGGGGAATCCGGGCGCTTGGCGTCCGAGGCTTCTGCCCTGCCCCCTATTTTCAGCTCTTCTCAAGGTTTAGGCTGGGAGGGGTTCTTCCAAAAGGCTTCCTCTGCACTTCTGTCCTCGAAGGAGAGGCTGGAAAGAAACATTTACTGCTCTCGATCCCTCAGTTGGGATGATGATGATGATGATGATGATGATGATGATGATGTCCCTGCTCTTTACCCAGGGGCAATGGAAGATTGTAGCTTCACGTTCTCCGCAGCCAGAGAGCCCAACCGAAGACTCCCGCTGCAGCGCCCGCGCAAAGCGAGTGCACATTTCCGCAGCTGGAAGAAAGAGGCCTGAGTCTTTCTTGCCAACCCAGCGATGAGGACTCCCCATCGGCTTTGCGTCCCGACCAACTAAACAGCAACCTGGACGGGAAGGCTCCCATCAACTCGCTCTGCCTTGGAGGTGATGTGTCCGAGCTGCTGGGGCGGACAAAGGGCACTCTTTCCAGCGCTTGGCCAGCGACTGTCGAACTTCGGGAAATCCTATCAGCTCAGGAACAGGGCCCCAGGACCTGCCGAGGGGAACAACCCCCTCCCCCCGAAGCGACCTGGTGAGCTCCGCGGATGACTGCCCTCCTGTGCCTTCGGGGCCTACCATTTCAGGCCGGTCACTTTCCAGGTGGAGCTGGGCTCTCTCTGCAGACGAACCTAGTGGACCTGTTGATGGGAATGAATCTACGGAGCGGGGATTTCTTGCCCATCAGGGATCCAGACTGCAGTGGCTCCGTCTTGACCGAGAGTGGCCACATCCAGAGACTCCTAGAGCAATCCTAACCTGGAGTTAGGCCCGCACAGTTAAGCAGCAAAGTTTGGCCGGCACAAGAGTCACCGTAAAGCCCGTTTGGAACACTCTCGGAGTCAGGGAGGATGGCGCAGATCTGTGTGCTGGCCTCTCTGACTCCGAGAGTGGCCCAGACATACTTTACGGTGTCCCTTGTGCCAGAGCCCACTGACTTGGACTGCAATTCTATGCACACTCACGGGGGAATTGAGTGGGACACTACTCAGAAGTAATTAGCCATGCACAGAACTGAGCTGTTGGCTGCATCAAGTACGAAAGACACCCAGAGCACAGGGAGAAAAGGAGGAATCGTTATTTGGAACGAGAGGCAAAGGCAGCTCGAGAGGCGCACCACCCAGAGCGTACATGCTTGCAGTGCCATATTGGTCCTAAAATGTCCTTGGGCCTCTCTCGGGAGTCGGGACCAAAGGACATCAGAACAACAACATCAGCCTGCCATCACCTGTATCTCCTTTCTAGATCAGCCTCTCCGCAAGCAAAAAAAGAGAGACATATTCGAGACATTACATAGTTCACACGGAGAGGTTCGATCTCTCAAGTCCAAAGCAGTCGCCAGCAGAACTGCTGCTGCTGCTGAGCCCTCCGCAGTAATATTGGGGAATATAATATTATTCCCCAAAGACACATTTTCAAGCACGAATTTGCCCGCATGAGATGTAGGAGCTCAGGGCCGCCGCTCCCAACACACCTCGGACATTGCGGCCCGTGTCCTTTTGGCGTTTATGGAGGCTATTGATCTGCCTCTACTCTCAGTAAAGAAAACTTTAGGCCAGGCAAAATGCGCTGGCCTTTCCACAAAGCGCTCCCAGCGGGGTTTGCTATGGCTGACAAACCGGGCTCCTCTCTGCAATTTGCAGAAAGAAACCTACCAAAACAACAAAACAAAACAAAACAAAAACCACATGCACTGCGCTTTTCTCTACCGATTTTCGGCTGGGTCCTCCTAGATGTGCTTCCTGAAAAGGAAATCCCGCTGTTGCTCAACGGAACTGGAGGATACTTAGGACTGCTGTCTAAGCAATGACGTTGCAGGAAGCAATTTACTCCAGAGTTATCCAGTTGGCTTCAGTGGAACTCCCACAGAAACGCATTTGGGGGAAAGGCCTTGATGGAGGCGGCCAACTTGCCTCTCCAAACTTCTCCCGACCAGATATTTTAGGGACTGAGGCTGCAAGCCTATCCACATTTACCTGGGAGTAAGATCTATTGATTATTATGGGATTTACTTCTGAGTAGACATGCCTAGGATTGGGCTCTGAAATATTTACATTCAACAGCGGCGAAAGCGAGTGGTTTTCGCGTCGTTGCGCGCCGCCATTAAATAAGCAACGGCAACAGAATCACTGGCAAAAATCCCCGTTCGTAGGTTTAGCTGATTTGCATGAAATAGACTGGAGGACTTTTGCCGAAGAAGCGACGCTTGGGAGAGTGCGCGTCTCGTCCCCCTCACCTAGTACTCTTCGTTTGTGCGTGTCATTAAGGACCAAGGGACTTCGGCACTGCGCGTCCTGAAGTGGGGTTTTCGTGGCCGAGGCTTCTCGCCTTAAAATAAAATAGCTGAGAAAATGGTTGCTTTACGAAACGGTAAAGGGAAAATGTAACCGGTCATATTATACAGACGCCTGCAACAAATGCTGCATCAGTAGGAGCGGAATGATCGTGGGGAATCCACGATTGTCGTTCTTGATCCTCAACAATTGATTCAGTTATTTATCAACTGGAGCCTGAAAGTTAACCCCCGTTGATTTCAGGACACTGAATGTCCTTCCAAGCTTACTATTGCAAGCTAACAGCAGAGGGCCCGATCCAGCTACGCGGAAGCTAATTGCATTCCCGTAGATCGCATTCTCTGAGCATTCCGTTCTGAAACACATTGCTGTGTTCCACTGAGATCGAGGAGAAAAAGAAACTTTAGGATGGTCACCCACACAACGGTAAAACCAAATAACTTTTGCCTGGGCCGTGTCCCGAAGTCTCCTAAGAAAAGGACACATCTCGGTTGGTTCCACGGGGCGACTCCTACGCGGCTCGGAAAATTGATGTAGGCTGCAATCCTAAAGACATATACTAGGAAGGACTAGTAGGAATAACAGGATTTACTTCCCACTTCCAATAGTTGAGCTTGCGGCGCTGCGGTTAGTCCGGGGTGCTACCCCCATCTCGCCCCAGAAATCAGGAGCAAAATGCTTGGGGAGATTGGGGGAGAGAGTGGTTTAGTTTTGTTTTTGTTATTGTTATTTTTTGGTTGCTGAAAACCCGGCCTCTCCTATCCAGTCCTTCTTTAAAAAGAAAGGAATAGAGCCTGCTGAAAAGGATTTTCTCTGCCCTGTACTCACCCGGCGGGCTCGTCTGTAGACCTCAGGGGGTGTCAGATCAAGGGAAAATGAATACGCTTTGCGTGGATTTCATACACACTAATTAAAATTAATTAGCAATAATTAAACAGTGTTGGCTACATCACATAATGACCCGAAATAATTTCAATCCCTTAGTGTTTTTTTTTTTACAGCCTTCATGAGTAAAGTGGTTTCAGAATTGCCCGTCTTCTTCTCTCAGATTCAGCCCCCCCCCCCCACATTCCCCTTCTTCAAACGTGCCTCCCGCAAATAATAAAAGAAAACCATCAAACAGTAGCTGGGGAGAAACGGGACTCGTCGCCAGTTGGCGCAGGCACGCAGCTCCCTATCATGGACAACGATAATAAGCGCCATCCCAAGAAGCGCCCGGGCCGCCTCCGCTGCTGCTTCCGGGATTCAGAAGCACGCTGCTTCGGTACACAGAGGTTCCGCTTAATTTACTTGGCTAATAACCGTGGCCGAAAGGGTTAATGTCGCTTCGCGAATTGGCCTAAGAAAGACTTGAATTCGTCTCTAAGTGATCAGCGTTAGTGGTATGTAGCATCTCTTTTAACGTTGCAGCGCATACAACGACAGATTATTGCTAATCATGATGGCGATGCCATGATTTTCTTACCTACTCTGCCAAAATAACTGGTACTTTGCCAGCAATATCTCAAAGGATCTGAGAAAGAAAAGAAAGAGATAAGAGAACTTCTGCGGCGGGGTCATTTCACTGCGCAAGGGGCTGCGCACTCCTTTGCGGAGCTTCGCAGAGGTTCTCCTTCAGTTCTTCAGTGCCGTGGGCCTGTCGGTGACATGATGAATTAATAAATCATCATCCGCAACACGCCCTACGTGCCCAGTTCCTCGCACACGCACCCCCTGGTCACCAATACAGACCCTCACCCCCCTGGCCTGATCTATCTGTGGGGAGGGAAGATCGGGAGGTTCCTTCCTGCACGTTTCCATAGTGATCTGAGTTACCTTGCTTTCCGCTCCCTTTCCCCCCTTTCTTTCGGTTCTTCCGGACTTTCAACACCCAAGTTGCAAATCCGGGCGAATCCCCGAGGGACGCGACGGAACTCTTCGGAGCCACAGGAAGGGAAGGGAGAGGCGACGTGGCGACCATGGAAAGGAGAGACTGGCCTGGAAGGGGGTCTCCCCCGGTGCAGCCACCCCTCACTCAGTCTGCTCCGGTTCGCACACGTCGGGGCCTCCTCGCGCCTCGAGGGCGCCCCGTGCGTCCGGACCCCTGCAGGGCCTCTGACCCGACGTGGCCTGGGGGCGCTGGCTTGGCCGCCTCGCTCGGCCTCTCCATCCGTGCCTGCAGGTTTCCCTTTCGGGCAGGGTCTCTCCCTCTCCCTGTCTCAGGGGGCCGGCTCAAGCTCCCCCGCCTTCCAATGGGGGCACGGCCCCAGCCCCAGCCCGGCCCCTCTTTGCCATGACGCGCCCGCCCCGGCCGCAGAGGCGGCTCGGAGTCCGGAGCCAGCAGCTGGTCCGCGCAGAGGCTGCAAGGCAAGGCGGGGCGTTCGCATGGACGCCACTTAGCCCGGCTTCGCTCGCCGGCGCGGCCCTTCTGCACCCAGCCGGGCCGGTGCCGCCATCTCCCCGATGATGCTCCCCAGTCCCGCCACGTCCACCCCTTTCTCGGTCAAGGACATCCTCAAGCTGGAGCAGCAGCGCCTGGGGGGGCCCCTGGAAGCGCCCTTCCCCGCCGCGGCCCTCGCCTCTTGCCTGCTGGGCTGCCGCTTCTCAGACGGGGAGGACGACGACGAGGACGAGGAGAGGCTGCCCTTCCTGAACTCCATGGCGGCGGCCAAAAGCCAAGGGGACGCGGCGCTCTCGCCTGGGAGCTACGTGCAGGCGGTGCTGCGGGGCACCTGCAAGCCCAAAGGGCTGGCGGAAGAGGGAGAGCCCGCGCGGGATTCTGAGGCCGGTGAGTCCCGGGCGAGCGTGGCCAGGGTCCCGGGGTACTGCGTGGATGAAGGGGAGGCTTTATTGGGGAATAACGGGGTCTTCGTCAACTCCACAGGCCGGCCCGCCAAGATCCACACGCTCCAAGGCCCTGCGCCCACGATAGCAGCCCCTTCTAAAAATGCCCCCACTCTCCTAGCACAGAACACCCGGGCTGCGCGCGACAGGGAATCCCGTTCTTCTCGCTTGACACGGCGCGGCATTCGCATCTCCCAGCACGGGCACATGCTGAACCGCTGAGGCATCTCCAGGCTCGACAAGTTCACAAGGGCACTCTGTGTCACTCCTAAGCGCACTTACGTGGGAGTAAGCACCACCGAACACAGTGGGGCCTACTTCCGAGTAAACAGGCTGAGGACTGCGCTGCACAACTGCCGTTCCACGCTCGCTCGCTCGCTCGCTCTCTCTCTCTCTCTCTCTCACACACACACACACGTGTCCCTTCAGTGCAATGGAACTTGCTTCTGGGCCGCAGCCTGCAACCCCACCGCATATTTCCTGGACAAGATCTGTATTTGTGCAGGTTTCCCTGGAGCTCGATGGAACTGACTCCCAAAGCAGCGCGCAAAGGCTCGCCTGATCCAGCAAGGCTCTTCTTGTGTTCTCACGTTCCTAAAGGAGAGGGGAGCAGCCCCAGGCCGCCGCGGCCCTACAGCCATTGCTTGGGAGTAGGTCCCACTGAACCTTGTGAAACGTACTTCTGAGGAAACCTGCGCAGGGCCGCCTAGCAGAAGACGCGGAAAGGGAACGTCTCTGTCCGGCCGATCCACTCGCGACGCGGGGCAGACCATTCCTAGGCCCGGCCACGCGAAAGAAGGCGGCCTTCGTGGGCCGGGGACGAGCGAACGAGGCTCGCAATGCGGCTGCCGCTGGTTCCTTGTCCCCTTCGGAAAGGCGACCAGGAGGGGCGGGGAGTGGAGGGGGAAAGGTCGGAGGCACCGGGCGGGCTCCAGTGGGGGGGTTTGGTCAGGGCCTGCTGGGCCTGGCCCGCCTGGGGAGGAGAGTCGAGTGTGCGCGGTGGGAGTTCGGGATCCAGCCAGGCCAGACTTCCACGCTGCTCCCAGTTCCTTCGCCCTTTGGGCTGCTTCAAGCCAGTCCGTGGTGGCATCGAAGGGCTTCCTCCACTGTGGAGCTTTCCTCTGGCCCAGACCTCTGCGTTGAGATCTTTTCCCTTGCCGCCTCCTCTCTCTCTCTCTCTCTCTCTCTCTCTCACACACACACACACACACACACACAAACACACATTACAGTATTATATAGGGGCAGAAGGGGCAATTGCGTTGCGGGGGGGGGCACGCTCCGATTTCTGAAAGAACCGTCGCAGCATGTTTCAAATGAAAGTTCCCCTCCTAAACAGGGACCGAGGAGAGCCCCCGGGAAGCCCCCTTTATTTATAGCAATATGACGATAAAAGCATTCTGCGTAGGAGAAATGTCTCTGTGAAGGGGGGCGAAGTATTTGTGCGGAGGGGGCGAGAGGACGGTTTGCACTGTTCGTCTGGCGGGGTAGTGGACGAGGAGGAGCGATGCAGGCCAGGTCGGGGCCAGTTTCTACTCCTGAGCCGGGGCAAAAAGAGGCCGAGGAGCGGGCCTCCCAAATCTGGCGCACGAGGCTCTGCGAAAGTGGAAGGAGGTCCTCCCTCGCCGCCCCAGCCCAGCGTGAGCCAGCCGGCCAGTGCTTCGCTGCGGTGTTAAGAGACATTCTACCACATCTCTGAAGAACAGGCTGGCTCGTGGCTCCTGCTGTCTATTTTGCCTATTTTGCGCCCAGAGAATTCCGGGTCCATTTTTGCCACCGCGCGAGGTACGTTTTCCCCAGCTCATCTCTCTTCCCCCCCCCTTCGGTCTCGTCTCCCACAGGGAAGGAGCTCTCCGAGGAGCCGTCGGAGCGGCCCAAGGCGCGGGGCCGACGGAAGCCGCGCGTGCTCTTCTCCCAGGCGCAAGTCTTCGAGCTGGAGCGGCGCTTCCAGCAGCAGCGCTACCTGTCGGCGCCCGAGCGGGAGCTCCTGGCCAGCAGCCTCAAGCTCACGTCCACGCAGGTCAAGATCTGGTTCCAGAACCGGCGGTACAAGTGCAAACGGCAGCGGCAGGACAAGGCCCTGGAACTGGGCGGCCCGACGGCCGGGGCGCCGCCGCCTCCGCAGCAGCCTCCGCCGCCCCGCCGGGTGGCCGTGCCCGTGCTGGTGAGGGACGGCAAGCCGTGCCTGGGCGGATCGCAGGCCTACAGCTCTCCCTACAACAACAACGCCGCCGCCTATTCCTACAACAGCTTCCCTAACTACGCTTACGGCGGCTCGCCCGCGGCTGCTTACGGCGCCGGCTACGGCTGCAGCTACCCTGCGGGAAGCGGCGGGGGCCCGTCGGTGCAGCCGTCGGCGGGGCACTACATGAACATGGGAGGCTTCGCCAGCGGCGCTCAGCCCTTGCACCAGGGGGGCGCCGGGCCCTCCTGCAGCCAGGGCATCCGAGCCTGGTAGGGAGTGGGACAGAGCGGCGACGACTGCCAGGCTGCGGTCCAGGGCCGGGGCAGTGGCAGCCAGGGGAAGCCCTCCCGCCACAACAAGCTTTCCCCCAGCGGTGGGGCAGAAAAGCGACCCAGAGAAGAAAGTGTTTCCGCGAACTCGGACGGGAGGCCCGCGAGAGCAGACGTGCGTACCGCTGGCCCGTCTCGCTGCGAGCCCCTCCAGCTCGCTTCCCAGTCGCCCCGTCTGAACAGGGTGGCGCTGCCTCCCGCTGGAAGGACTCTTCGAGAGTGACCTCTTCCCTCGCTGCCCCCTTGATCCCCCCCCCCGCCGCCAGCCCCAGCAATGGCTCGCCACGGCGGGGCAGAGGGAGGCGCAGCTGTCTGGGCGAGGGATGGGGCGGCGCGGAGGCCCGCCGCGGTCACAGAGCAGCTTCGCTTGTACAAAGCCAAAGCCGGGGTTGGTGGAGGCAGCCTCGCGCCACCCCTTTCTTGTATCTAAAGTGTATCGATGTAGCTACAGCTGCAGGGAGTTTTCAATAAACCAGGTGCAATATCCAGACCCGGGTCCAGGCTGTGGCGGGTGGAAGCAGGGCTGGTGTGCAGTACGTGCGACTGGGACGTCTGGGCTTCGCCTCGGAGGCGGCGGTTCCTCTCAGCTGTGGCCCAGTTTCATCCCTTCCTTGTACGCACAGGAGAAGATCGCCCCGTGGTACTCTACCGTGGTACTCTGCAGAATGCAGAAGGATGGGGAGGCGGGACTCCTTGGTGGGGGGCGCATATATTTCTATCTCCATTCTCCAAACCCACCCAGACGTCCCGTTCCATCATTTCCGCCCCTCTTTGCCCTACGATACCCGCCAGTGAGCGAGGGGCAGTGGTCAGAGGGCTTGACCACCACCTGGAAAACAGACACTTCTTCACCACTCAGCCATGCAGCACAGTCAAGCCTAACCCACCTCACAGGGTTGTTGTAAGGATAAAAGGAGTTCGTTCAGGTATGCCTCCGGAGGAGGCAGGGCAAGATAGCAATGCAATAAGTAACACTGTACTCCAGTTAGTTAATCCGGAGTGACTCTCGGCCCGAATTAATTACCCCCCCCCACCGCCATTTATTCAAGTCACCCGAAATAATGCTTAGAGAGGTTGAGGGAAACCCACTCTTGAACTCCCCGGATTGCAGCCTGGATGAAGGTTCAATGGTGAAGGGTCACTCCTAAGAAGGTTGCAGACCTAGGCACACTTGTCTTGTCACTGAGTTCAAGGGCGTTGCATCCGGAATGATCATGCATAGGATGGAGATGCGAACGGATTTGAATACAAGCGCTTAATGACAGGTTCCCACTCTTTTACCACTCCTGATTATTCACAATCACAATCAGCGGTGGTGGTGAATGAGTGGCGTCCTCCTGCCAAAAGCGCCCTCCATGGTATGAAGAGTCTCTAATTTCTCCAGATTGCGGCTCTTACTTATGCATTTATTGTTCATTCCGCCCTTCCTCCAAGGAGCGCAGAGTGACGTGCATCGTCCTCCCTTTGTCCTCCCAACAACCCTGTGAGGGAGGTGAGGCTGAGACGTCGTGGCTGGCCCAAAGTCACCCAGGAAGCTTAGTGGACGAGCCAGCGGGGATTTGAACCCGTATCTAAGTCCAGCTCCTGAACTACTACGACACCCGGCTGGCTCTACGATGAAGCAGGAGCAGAACCAAGCGCAGTAACTACTTCGGGTTAACTAACCCCGTGTTAAGAGGCGCCTGGAGGGGGGACCCTTGCCTGTGGTCGACAGTTCCGCCCGCCGGCCTCCAGCAGCCCACCAGCCACTGTAATCCCCTTGTCCCGGGCGAGGCGAGGATGCCAAGGCGCTGAATGGGGAGCGCGCTGCTCAGAGCAATCCTTTGTGGCGTCTGTGCTGGCTCTGAAAGGAACCGCCAGGAAGGGACTGAGAAGCGGCGCTTATTGGATTGGGGAATAAAAGGGGGGCTGAGGGGCGGCAGGGACAAAGGGCGAGATTGATGCCTGCGCTGCCCCCACGCTGGGCTCGGGCGGGCAAACGAGCTGTGGTTTTGTTCCCCTTTTTAACCAATGGGCAGTGGGCAAAGGGAGGGATTAGGGGTCTTAAGAACATAAGAAGGGCCTTGCTGGATCAGGCTAAAGACTCATCTAGTCCAGCTTCCTGTATCTCACTGTGGTCCAGCAGATGCTTCAAGGAGCACACAGGTCAAAAAGATGCCTGCATCCTGTTGCCACTCCTGCATACTTGGCATTCTGAGGTAACCTACTTCTAAAACCACAAGGTTGCTCATACCCATCATGGCTTGTAAACTGTGGTGGACTTTTCTTCCAAAAATCTGTCCAATCCCTTTTTAAAGGCATCCAGGCCAGTTGCATTCACCACATCCTGTAGCAAGGAGTTCCACAGATTAATTACCCCTGGGTAAAAAAGTATTTCCTTTTATCTGTTCTAATTCTCCCAATACTCAATTTTAGTGGATGTCCCCTGGTTCTGGTGTTGTGAGAGAGGGAAAAGAACCTCCCTCTATCCACTCTATCTATCCCTTGCATAATTTTGAGTGTCTCAGGGTGCAATCCTAACCACCTTTCCAGTACCGTCATAACTGCACCAATGGGGCATGTGCTGCATCCTGCCATGGAGTAGTAATCACAGATGCCTCTTCAAGGTAAGGGAATGTTTGTTCCCTTACATGAGAGCTGCATTACCCTTACCCCTGTGCTGGAAGGTTGGTTAGGATTGCGCCCTCAATCATGTCCCCCACCTTCACGTGCCTGTTTTCTGGACTGAAGAGCCACAAATGCTGTAGGCTTTCCTCATAAGGGAGGTTCCCCTGCCCAGTAATCATTGCAGGCACAGTTAAATGCTGGCTTCGACTTTCCAAATATGGAAGAGATGTTGAAGGGGAGTCTGCAGAGCCACTCACCTCTGCCCCCTCCCATCACCGCAAAGGGGTGCGGAGACTCAGGCCTTCCCAAAATGAAGGAGGTGAACATTGTGATTAGGAAAAGAAACCGCTAGGAGGCGCTCTCACAAAGACAGTTTGGATGCAGGCTTGCTAGGCTGCTGCTTGCAATAAGGTTAATTGAATGAATTCAATTCATTTAAGGAGGGGAGAGGAGGGTGTGGAGTGTAGATGGGTAATGAGGGACTGAGAGTCCGCCAGAGGAGAAATTTGAGGGGATCTGCATGCCACATTTTTGGGATCTGGGTTGCAAGTGCAGGAACCTTTTCACGGTTTTCGAAATCCTGTCAATCTTGGGAAATTCAAAGAGAGGAGCTGTGAGCTGTTTACGAAAAGTGTTCTTGGGAAGCACAAAGTTTAAGCACAAAGCACAGAGTTTTGAAAAAAAGAAAACGGTGTACAGTATTTCACACTGATGCTCTCCTCCTAAACCCATTTTCTCTAGAGTAAGTCCTCCTGATTTTGATGAAGTTCATTTCCACGTACGAATGCTGAGGATTGATTATTCAGTTAGGATTTCCAGGTTCCACCCTTGGGATCAGGGGGCCACCTACTGGTTGCTTCCCTCCTGCCCCCCTGTGGTGGCACCTATGTGCAAGGAGGGTGGTAATCATGGAAACTCCACCCCCTTGATCTTAATGTAATACAGGTTGATTATCCCTATCCTGACTGCTTGGGATGGGAAGGAGTCTGGATTTCGGATTTGTCTGGATTTCAGAATAATTGCATAACTATAATGAGAAATGCTTCCTCTTGCTCTTTTCACTGATACCCCTATGGGTGTCTGCTGTCCTCTTGGAACATTTCTCCACAATGGCACACACCACAGAGCAGAGAATAGAACTCACAGCCTGTACGTAGGAAGGAGCACAAGATCTTCTAGTGTTCACACTACATAAAGTTTAAAAAGCGTCTTGGACAAAAAGGTCTGGATTTCAAAATAGTCCGGATTTCGGATGTCCAGATAAGGGATCATCTACCTGTAGCTCATCTGCAAGATCGATTAATCCCTCTCATTTGATGCCCATGATCAGATCCGTGTGTCTGTTGCTTCATTCAGCAATGCTGTTGGAGGTTGGGGGGATTCTGTCGACACTTGCTTTCCTGCTCATGACTATATAGAATTGTGATTTAAGATTGATGGAGATTACTCCGGAGTGGGCGCTCAGAATATCATCTATCTATATAAAAATGGATGTATGTGTGTATGTATGTTCCAGCATAACTCTGGAATGCCTGGAGCAATTTACACCAAACTTGGTACACATATGCCTTACAGTCTGGAAAGAAATACTGTGGGGGGTAAGACATCCCTAGCACCCCTAGGGGTGGGGGTGGGAAGTGGGTGACATGTAAAAATAATATAAAATGACCCATATTAGTGTCGAATCCATAGTTTTTGGGGTCGCTAAGCTGATTAGTGACAGTCCCGATGACATTTAAGCCCAAGTTTAGTCGAATAGAACGAATAGAACTCTGGGATCTCCAATTATTTTACTACGGAACCTCGACCCACCAAAACTTTGCAACGGCACAAGGCTGTGTGTCAAGAAGATGCTGGGTACTGTAATTGAAGCGACTATCTTAACAAGAAAGGGAGAGGGCGAAACAGTTTTTATCCCACGGGTAATACTCATTCCGACGGATCTCCCTTTTAACTTTAAGAGATTGCCATTTCCAGTGAGACTTGCATTCTCGATCAGGATCAACAAGTCACAGGGGCAGTCTATTAAGTCCTGCGGAGTGGATTTGAGATCGCCATGTTTCTCCCACGGACAACTTTATGAAACTTGAAGATGGGTGCAATGAAAATAGTCTTATTGCGTTAAGATTTCCACGTGGGCAAAGCCGCAGGCAAAAAGCATATATGCGTATATAAGAAGTGATCCATACCAGAATATGCACGATGGTGCGAAATACGAGGAACGCAGGCATCGAGAGAGAAAATACATGGCAGGCCGGGAGTTTCCTCTCTGCTAGGGAAGTATGGTGGACCTCCACTGCGCCCGCTCCCACGTTTCAACTGTTAAGGGGGAGGTATATTCCTATCCATGCCCCCACCCTTTTTCTGTTCCTCCGTTTAAACCAGGGGCTTCATTTTGCACCAGTGATAACACTGCCACCAACCAGGAAGCTTCCTACGCTGAGCCTGAACTCACCTTACTCTTATCATGTGGTTTAAACCATTTTGATGTTTTCCAAATGCTTTTTATGATCATCTGAATATAATTGCATGTGCACCATTTACCCTGTTATTTCCCACCCGCCTTGCAGTTGGGACAGCTTTTCCCTCCCCTCCCTTCAGTCTTTTCCACTTGGTTCAGTTACTGTTTGACCGGGAATTCACACAAGACTGCGTGTTGTGCCCCTCCGCTCTCCGCGCTCCGCTCCACGGCTAAGCCAAGCGCCCAACTGTCCTCCCAGGGCAGCGCTCCGCCCTCACGTCAGCCTCTGCTCGTGTAGCAGTTTGGAGAGTGGAACTTATCGGCATTTTGCAGGTGAGGGGTGAGGAATGGGCGTGGGTGGGAATGGGGGCCTGGATTCACTGGGCTGAATTCAGACGCTTCAGTTCGTAGGGTGGGTGCAAGCAGCGGCTCGGAATAAGGTGGCTGGGCCCAGGATGAGGCCCCACTCACTGCCACGGGTATGCCAGGCTGCCACGTCTCCAGGGTCAGGCAGGCAGACGCTGGGAGTGAGCAGTGCAGGTCCGAAGCTGGGCTCCGCGTGACGCGTGTTGTCCGCTCCCCGGCTGGCTGGCTAGAGCCGCCTTTGCGTTTGTAGAGGCTGCGGCCGAAGCATCCCGCGGAGTAGCGAGGCTCCGCCCCGTCGGGACATCAGCGCTTCATTCCGGAGAGGCTGTTGCAGAGGCGGCCGGCGTGTGGCCTACTTGGGAGCAGGGCCACAGCGGAGGGAGCTGTCGTGCCGAGAGTACCCGGGAGCGGGCCGCCCCCGTTTCTTCCCTTTTGCAAATCAGGCGGAGAAGAAGAGACGGCGCAAACATGACCCACCGGACACGCCACGCGGCCCTCGAGCAGGAGCACACTGACGACAGGGGCAGGAAGACCGGCTGGTTCATAGCTGCCCCCCCACCCCCCACCTCTCTGGGGGCAGCAGAGGTGAGCCTGACAGGACCGCAGCACAACAAGGACTACACGACGAGGCTCCTCCCAGGGAAGGGGTTTTGTCTGGATGACTCGGTCATCCACCCACCCACCCACTCAGATTGTCCTCCTGAGTGGAAAGAACCACACTCACAACAGAGAATCCGACTTTGTCGGAGAGCTGCTGATGGTCCCGCAGTGCAGCGGCTGCAGGTTCGGAAGGCTGTTAGTGCGAACCTTCCGTCTCTGGTGTGTGTGTGGGAGGGGGGGGCGCAGCATCACCCCCGCTGATTCCCGCGGGCCCAAAGGGAAAGTGGAGGGCGGGGTCGATCGGCGGGACTTGGTCGCGTAGCAACAGCGGGGGCGACTTCTGCAGGCTTGTTGTCTGCCAGGTTTAGGATGCAGCGACGGATCTTTGGTAGGTTAAGGGCGGAGTGGAGACCAACAGGGCCCGGAGAGCCGTCTGAAAGGCGTCGTGGCGACTGCTGGCCGAAGTCTGTGCCATCAGCGGCCGGGTGCTGGAGGAGGGCTCCGCACCCACAAGGGCCCTGCCCGTACCCCGGCAGGCAGCGAGCCTGGCTGCTCCTCCCCAGTCGGGGTGCAGGCGAAGGGACGACGCCCCAGCGGAGGCGAGTGGGATCTTCCCGCCGGGAGGGAGATGCTGAGTTCATCATTCAGCTACCGGGAGAGGACAATCGGGGCCGCCCGGACTCCTCCGGCGTGGCGGGGCGCGATCGGGCGCTTCCGAGGGCTGCTCCGAGATGTGGCCGGCGCTGGGGAGCCTCGGGAGCCTGCCAAGAGAAGAGGCGCCTGCCCCCGCGACGCCAGAGGAAAGACCGAACAGCCGAGGGCCCTCCGATGGTCCTTTGGAAGGCGCCGCCGCGCTGGGCCGGGCTCCGCCGTTCGTGTCGGCACGTTCCCGCGAGCCGCCTGCCCGCCGCTCGGCCGGTCGAGCTCAGCTCCTGCAGCTCTTTCGCCCGGATGCCAGCCCTCGATGCCCGCGCCCCACCCCTCCGCCGTCGCAGAGCCGGGGACACAGCCGGCGCCTCGCACTTCGTGGGCAGCTGCCGGGACCTGTGCACTGCAGCAAAGCAGCAGAGCCGGTGCGCGGACGGGACGGACGAGGGGGCGAGCCTTATCCACCCTCTGCTCTCCGCCTGGAGGGTGATGCCGCGCAGAGCCGCGGGGGTCTCCTGCCCCTCCCCGCTCTTGCTCTGCCGAAGCTGCCACGCGGTGAGTGACGGGAGGGGCGGGTGAGGGAGGCCGCGCTCCCCCCCCCAAAAAACCGGGCATCCTTGAGTGGCGGGATCGAGTTATCTGCACAGGGGACAGCCTCCCCCCCCCCACCAGTCCGCCGACTACGCAGAGCTACCTCTTCCCGCCCTTCGCAGGGGGATTCCCAGTCCCGCAGAGCAGAATCGCTCCTCCAGCCTCGATCTCCCCCACCTGCTCTCGGAGTCCAGTCCGGACTCATTCCTGGGGTCTGGAGACTCGGGTGATGGCGAGGAGTGGGCGGGTGGCCGTCCTATGGAAGGTGCTCCTTTGGAGCGGGGCGCCTGCTGCAGCCTCTGTAACCTGGATGGCGGGACTCGGGGCTTCTCCACTGACTTTCCGGACTCTGTGGGGCGGGGGGCGGGGAGCGAGTTCTTTCTCCAGGGCGCAGAGAGGCTGCCAGCTCGTGTCTGAGCACGCCAGCACCTGTTGCTGCTTCGGATGACCTCAAGGTACGCCCAGCGCTCGTGGAAGAACTCCGATGACCACGTCATGTCCTCCTGGGTAGGAAGACCGGAAGAAATAAACGCTGCGGGTCCGAAGGAGCCCCTTTCCTGCCCAGAACTCGCTCTCTGCCCCTCATCACAGCCCCTCTCCAACCTGCCCCACCACCCAGCTGCCTAATGCAATTCAACAGGACGACGGATGGCCGACTGAGGCAGCAATCCTAACTGCACTTTCCTGGAAGTGAGTCCCATTGAGCATAATGGAACTTACTTCTGAGTAGCTACGCTTAGGCTTGTGCTGCAAGTCAGGAGAGTGGGCGAACCAAATCCCAGACTAAACGCCCTCTCTGGGAAGTGCCCTGCTTGAACCTTGTTTTGCTATGGTCCTGTCAGGGTTAGTCTCAGACGTGGGTCAGCGATAGGGGAATAGGGCCGGGGGCTGTCACTGTTGAAGAGTGTCGTTTCTGCTGGAAAGCTGTGGGCCCAATCCTATCCTACTGATGCAGCTCCAATGCAATGCCGAGGTAAGGGGACAAATGTACCTTGAGGAGACCTCCATGACTGCCCCTCCACTGCAGGGTGCAGCGCTTACCCCGTTGGCAGGGCTACATCAGCCCTGGACAGTAGGATAGGATTGGGTCCTGTGTCTGATTTGCGCTCAGTTATTGTTCAATACCCTGCAAGGCATTTCTATCCACAGGGGGTTAAAGTGTGGCAAGAGGCAGCACTCCCGATGGATCTCTGATCTGCTTGAGCAATAGCGAGCAGGGGCCCAGGTTGGGCTGGGCTGGACAATCCCCCCTTCCCGAATTATAAAGGTAAAGGTTTCCTGTAGGGGGCGGTGCTCATCTCCGTTTCTAAGCCCTGTAGAACCGGCGTTTGTCCTGAGGACAAGCTTCCGTGGTCATGTGGCCAGAATAGCGCACGGAACTCCGTGACCTTCCCACCGAAGTGGTCCCTATGTATCTACTTGCATTTTTAGGTGCTTCCTTCGGGTCAGAAAGCCCAGCAGCGCATTAACCTGCTGCACCACCACGTATTAGTGCAGAACTAATACAAAAGGCACATCTTGCTTATTTGGATGGAGCTTGAATTCCCACGCGGCACGTTGCCAGTTTTCCCTCCTCCCTGTTAGGGCTCCTATGTATTTAGCAGGCTTCTGACAAGCAAAAAATTACTAGGTGAAATGATTCTTGGCACGCTGATGCAGCAACGGAGAAAGTTTCACCTGTTAGCTTTCTGGTAGGTGCAGTACGTTAAAAGCGCAAGTATAAAAAACCAAGTTGATACTATCCCGTGCAAGGTGAAGAAATAGCGAAGCGCTCCTAACAGCGGAGGCTTTTGCAACAGCACCACCTGTAGACATACGGTAGTACTGCAGATTTCTCACCTGTACCGCATGGCGCCCTTGTTCCGACTTATATTACAAAATCTAAAGGGAAAGAACAGTCTCTCGCCCGTGCGTTTGTAACAACCTAGAACTTCTAGTCTCTAAATACGCCTGCTTGGAAGGAAGATCCTGGATAAGGAATAATTTAATCCTGACGCTGAAATCTGAAAGCCGTTTGCTGGAAATACGGAAAGACTTTCTAAATGCAAGTACAGTTTAGCAGTGGGACAAGCTGTTGAGAAATAGTCTCTAGTATTCTTTTCCTGGAAAGAAAATTGGAAGGAAACGTTTTTGGTACAGAATAGCTAATTAGTCTTACTTACAGCTAGAATCCTCAGGATGCTTGAGAGATACTGGAGTCAAAGTGGTACATAAAATGTGGCCCAGAAAACAGACCTTCACAGCCAATACACCATCCATGGTACAGAGTACCTTTGCACTGGCAAAGTGCAATCTTTTGATTGAGAAGGCTCTGACTTGGTGGTCAGCTACAACCTGTAGCAATCAGCCACACATAGGAATTAAGCAGCCTCTAATCTCTTTTAAGGCTAATCTCTGTGCCAGAAAAGCTTTGTCTCCTAAATTTATGCATTTAAGGCTGTTGCTACAGGCCTAGGGCCAAAAAAGAATTTGGCAGCCTTAGGTCACACAGAATACCTCTCTCTCTCTCTCTCTCTCCCCCCGCCCCTCCTTAAAAGATCCACATGGCTGGAGTCCTAGACTGGCATTCTGGAACATACTTAGGTTCAAAACAGCAATTATTAACACAAGCTTTTTTGAGGTTACTCTTATCATCTTTACTATAAGCTGTGATTTGATGAAACAGCCCCTACTCCCCCAAAATGGAGGCATCTGCTCTGTATCCAGGCCCAAGACAGGAGGTTGGGGATGCATCCGGTTTTATTGGAACAGACTTGAGACATGCCAGACCTTCATGGCAACAGGGTGTTTCCAAGCAGGGCCAAACTCTCCCATTACTTCTCACTCATTACTCATCACAAAGGAAAAGATAAATTAGTGAGGGTAGAGCAACAGAACTCCCCTCCCCAGATATTAAGAATTTTTATCTGATGCATTTATGACCAAGATATGAGAAAAGCAGGTTTGTTGAGACTCAAGATTCAGTTTAAGTCAAAGCCAATGTCAGATATTACAACAGTGAGCCAATAAGCAGAAATAAATATTAATAGAAGTGATTTACTTCTGTGAGCAGTGTAGGATCGGATGCAGGGAATCATGAAAGATGGCAGCAAGCTACTTCTAGGACTAGAGACAGAAATCCTAAAAAACAACTTGGGCTATTTTGAAACATACTCAAAGTTGAGAGGAAAAATGCCCTTGAAAGGGAGTGCTGCTTCATGTTCCTCTGATTCAAAGCCTATTTCATGTAATCACAGACAAGAATCCCCCAAGGCACGTGGCTTGTTCTTCCATCTGTAGATGTAGCTCAGGACTCAAATACAGCCAGAAAGTTCTATGTGCCTGACAGAAGCAGCAAGATAACTTTCTCATCAGGTTGTCCTGGCTAACACTCTCAAACTGATTATTAAGCACAATAGCAGGTGATTATTCTAGGACTAACTCCTAGAATAACCAGTTGTTTGTAGCTGTCTGCAAACAACTAAATGGCAGACCTGCAAACCAAATCATAACATTGTGTTAAACTTTTTGTACCTGTTTGGCTTGGACACTGGAGAACTGCAGCAATCCAGAACTGTTCCTAAATATAACACACTAGCTTGTCCTTACCCGGCGTTGCCCGGGTATTTATGCATCCCAATCTTCTATTAGACAGGAAAAGGAATGAATTTTATCTATAGCGTAAAATTGAAATAATTTTATGTACAGGAAATTAAAAGTATAAGTATAGTATAAAAATTTTAAAGTAAAATCTTTTACAAATTCACTATAATATTAATTTAACTCAGAACTTGATTATAAACAACATTTTTAGTTTCACCTCCAGGAGCAAGAATAAATAAATTCTTGGGTGAACCCACCCTTGAGCAAGCAACATAAAGCTGTCTGTGGGAGAAACATGGCGATCCCAAATCCACTCCGCAGGACTTAATAGACTGCCCCTGTGACTTGTTGATCGTGATCGAGAATGCAAGTCTCACTGGAAATGGCAATCTCTTAAAGTTAAAAGGGAGATCCGTCGGGATGAGTGGTATCCGTGGGATAAAAACTGTTTCGCCCTCTCCCTTTCTTGTTAAGAAAGGGAGACACACAGCCTTGTGCCGTTGCAAAGTTTTGGTGGGTCGAGGTTCCATAGTAAAATAATTGGAGATCCCACTGTAAGTAAAAGACGATGTGGTGGCAATCCAGCCAGATCAAGTGAGTTTAGGAAGTCTGATGGGAAATTGACGACCTCATAGGCATCTACGATGGTATCGATAGACTTGTATTCAGTGACTACGCCTGGTAACGTGGCAAGCATTTGATTGGAGTCTAAGACTGGGGCATGATTTATAAAAATTTCCAGAAGGTTCTACAGAGTTCTATTTGTTCTATTCAACTACACTTGGGCTTAAATGTCATCGGGACTGTCACCAATCAGCTTAGCGACCCCAAAAACTATGGACTCGACACTAATGTCGGCCATTTTCAATTATTTTTACATGTCACCCCCTTCCCACCTCCACCCTTAGGGGTGCTAGGGGTGTCTTACCCCCGCAGTATTTCTTTCCAGAGTGTAAGGCATATGTGTACCAAGTTTGATGTAAATCGCTCCAGGCATTCCAGTTTTACACACACACACACACGTGTGCACGTGCGCACGCACACACACACACGTCCATTTATATATATATACATATATATTACAGAGCTTGATCTCCCCTTAGGAACACTTCCAGATTTCCATCAGTCGTTACTGATAGCATGAAGGTGAGCGAGCCTAGATACCTCATTGCCTTAGTCTCACTTGAAAGGATCATCAAACTCTCCTGTGTCTTGCTTATTAGTGGTTGTAAGTGGCAAAGATTTTGTCAGCCTTCAGTGCCCAGGAGCACAAGAGGTTCCTATCAAAGTTTACAGCTGGTGATGGGCCAAGTCAGCAGGTACAGGAACCAAAATCCAGCTACTCAGCCATGCATGAATGAAAGAGCACTTTGAGCACAGAATGTGCTCCCCTCCCAACTGAGTGGAAGGCACCTAGACATCACTCTCCTCACATTCCTAATGCTAAAGCAACAGAAAAATGTATTTGGACACCTAGAATTTGCTTACACCTGCAAGGAAAGGGAGTCGATTTCCCACTGGGGCCAGAAGACTGTACTATTTGAGACTTCACTCTTTTTGCTACGACTGGCAAGGGCTGCACAGAGAAGGCTAACAGACTGGTCAGTAGCATATTGTACAGTCAAGTATTGGCTTACTTCAGCTCTGTTTATTTCCTTTTTGCCATGTACCTAACGGCAGTCTCAGTCTTGGGATCAAGAGCTGAAAGTTATCTCAGTAACCTTATTTCCAAGGCAATACAAGCCCATTACCAAAGGTGGTGTACCCTTGCAGGCAAGAATGTCCTTGTTAGATCACTCCAGGATTCAAAAAGCCAAACCTTAACAGCTGTGTGTCATTTCCATTGATGGAAATTCCAAAAAGGCATGGGCCAAAAAGGCATGGACCTTCCTTAGATCAGGCCCAAAGTATGGATCGCTCTAACAGTAGAAGGCAAAAACAAAGCTGCATGACTTTATATAGTATAGATGATCCCTTATTTAGGCATTCAAAATCCAGACTATTCTGAAATCTAGACATCTTTGTCCAAGATTTTTAATTTTCTGTAGAGTGCTTGTGCTCATTCCCACATACAGGTTGTAAGTTCTATTCTCTGCTCTGGGGTGTGTGCCTATACAGACATGGTTGAAAAATGTCAGAGGCCAGCAGACACCCAAATGGGTAAGTGTAAATAGCAAGACAAAGCATTTCTCATAAAGTTATGCAGTTATTCCAAAATCCCAACATAAGCAGTCTGGACAAGGGATAATCAATCTGTAGATGCAGATGGAGTGTTATGCCCTCCAAAAGGAATCTGTCTCTGCCCTTCACCTAGAACGCTTTGGATCTGTTCTTTTCTACCTCTGACTTGCAGTTCCATGTACTTGCTGGTGACTAAAATCAACATTGATACACGTATGACTTTTTCTTCACAGCGTGTATATGGTAGGGGAAGGTACTGCAAGTCAGTTAGGATACGTCCAGTTGAACCAGGCACTGTTACCATAGGAATGCGACTGCTTTTGGGATATACAGGAAGGCAAGTATATTGCTGAAGTACATTCCAATTTTTAGTATATGTGCTGCTGAAGCGAGCACATATTGCTGAAGTACATATGGGAGGACAAAGAACCACTTCAGCTGTCCTTTGCTGGACTCTACTAGTCCAGCATGCTGTACTAGTGCTGCTTCAGGGCAGAAAAGCCCCTTGAATCACTATACAGCATTAGCTTGTAACAGATGCATTATTATTTATAGGCACTCCTCCTGCTACAGGTAGTCTGGCTTACCTATAGCAAGGCCCTAAAGAGCTGCCAAGAATTAGGAGAGAGAGAGAATAAAAGCAAACAAGGACCATGACCATAAAGCAGACTTTATTGGAGGTGCCAAGGGCCACAACAATCAAAGCCTTCCCAGAGAGCACAGGGTTCTGTGTGCGTGCTACTAGACAACGGCTCAGCTAACACTTTCCCTGCTACTGTCACCTCTCATTCATAATGGCAACCCTTTTGGATATGCAGGCCATCATCCCAAGTTCCACTCTGCTCACAATTGTGCCTGGTAGTCACCCTCCTATTTAGGGGAATACAGCTTTAGGACAAGGTAGATGCTTGTTAGGTGGTAGGCGAGAAAAAGGCAGACCAAGCTGTTTGCCATGTAGTATCCCTTGGTGGGATGGATGATGGGCTGTGCAAATGCAGCAGCAGGCAAGAGGCGGCATCAGTATTCCAAAGGCTTGCTGGTCATCCAGGTCTGGCACCAGTCACTCCAAGGGGAGAAGTCAGATTTCACTTCCCAGCCAACCGCTCTTCCTTCCGCTTAGTGAGGAAATATTTGAAGAACTCATACACAGACCAGGCAATGGCTGTGGAGGGCATCTGGTAAATAACACGGGCCTGCACTCCACGGAAATAGGCAGTCAGCCCACCCACACGGTACACCGTCCTGAAAGCGTGAGCCATGCCTGTAATGTGCCCACTGATGTTGGTATTCAGCGCCAGGGCTTCCTGGGTATTTAGCAGTGTTTTGCAAACGTCCAAGGGGGTGGTGGCAGCAGCAGCAATGGCACCTGCACAGGCACCAGCCACCATATGGGAGCCAGGGTTGTACTGTCTTTGGGGGTTGAGGTGTTCCTGCAGAGATTCATATGCCATGAAATGGATGGCCTGGAAGGGGATGTTCATGGTCAGCTGAGTGGTGTAGCTTCGGTAGAAAGCTCCTGCCCCTTCATTGCACCACACAGCGCGCACACAGTCCGTCACTCGTTGGTAGGGAGAGTTGTACATTTGCATCCTCTGTTTTACCACTGGGGATAGATGACAGCAGCAGTCCAGCCATGGGAGAGGAGGAAAAGGAAGGGGGAGAGAACAGGGAAGGGGAAAGATAGTGAGTGCAGAGATCTGAATATTGTGCGTGCCATGTAATCTCTTAGATAACCCTTATGCTACTTATTCACAAAGTCCTTAGCATGCTTGGGTGTTGTCAACACAGTAAGCACTATAGAGCTCTGTTTTAAAAGACAACTACCAACACAGCCATTTCTGGAGCCCTGACAGATTCAGTCATAACTCAGGAGAAACCAGCATCACCCTACCCATGGATTGAGGGTTACTGAGTAAAAATTGATCTCGACTGAAGTGTGTTCTGTCAAATGTTGCAGCCTGAATGCAGAGAACATGAACACAGGAAATCACAGGACAACTGTTCTAACGTGCTTTCATTAAGCTTATCAGCACTCTGGGCAGGGACCTGGAGCCCTTCTTCGCTCCAGACCAAAACTTGCCCATGCTACACTACCATTCAAAGTAGATGTTGCTCTATGCCTGTACCTTATTACAAATGACATGAGAGTGCCCTCTAGTGACAAAAAAGGAGCAAAAATAGTCACAAAAAAGTTGCAACAGAGCTGGGAAGAAGCAATACCTTCTGCTGGGTTCATGGCTGCATCATGAAGCAATGTTGCCACACAGCCTGCTGTGCCTGTAAAACAAGAACTGTTACATGTGAAGAGGAGACCAGCCAGGGTCCCAAGGAGCCCCAGAATGTGCCACCAGGGGATTGTAGCCAAGATGGATTGATTTGACAGACACAGACACTGACACACACAAACACTCCCAAGAAACAAAAGTCAGTATCAGTTTTCAGAGGTGTTTCCTTGGAACTTACATCTAATAGATAGACATAATGGTGGCACTGATGCTGTCAATGTTTCCCCAACTAGTCTCAGAACATACTGAAGGAAGGGGGAAACTAGATGCCCAACTAGACCTTGAAGCCTTTCCATGTCCCCAATTCTCACAGTAGAGAAGAGCCATAGCTGTCCTGCAGCTACTTAGAATGCCACCCTCCTGTTAATACACCCAACAAGCTCCAGGTCCTGGTGAGCTGCCTTCAAAGATCCAGGGGGTCCAAGTTAAATGACTCAGTCTGGAACAGACAATACCAGAAGTGATGGAGCAGCTTCAGAAGCATGCTGCTGTGCAGAAGCAGATGTAAACAGACAAATTAGGTGTCTAGAGCATATTACTGAAAACTTGGAGCTCTCCCCACCAAAATCAAGTTGCTAGAAGAAGGGATCCTTTGAGGACAAATATAAACATACACATCTCTCAGACAATTACTTTAAAGGAACAGCACTGGAGATGTAGGCATGAGGAACAGAACAGAAACACACCTATCCCTCAGTCATATTTCCATCAGTCACCCACAAAAAGGAACATATTATCTGACTCCCTACCCCCCAGATGTAAACCTCAGCCCTTAGCTGCCTGGCCCATCTTATCGCCGTCTCCTCCCCAGACAGCTTTCAGAAGACAATGGGAGATCCTGTACTCCACCGATCACTTAGATGCTGCTTTGAATTAAGCAGAACAAAACATTACTGAAGAGTGCCACTGGTGGCCAGGAGTCAGAAGACAGCACTGCCAGAGCAGCAAGAAGGAAACTGGGCATCCAGTTCCCCATCTGACTCTCAGCCCCAGTTGGCAACCTGGAAGCCCCCAAGGTGGGCCAAGAAAGCAGGAAGGGACAATACCGTTGGCCACGTGACTATTGCCCCCAGCATGGATAATGTCGGTAAGTGTCTTTTTCAACTTTTCGTAGCAGGCGAAATACAAGGCATGGGCAGGGCCGGCCCCTGTGGCTGTGATGTTCAATCCCCGCATGGGTCGCCAGATCCCTTCGGTCCGCACGATCCGCCACAGGGCCTCCAGCACATTCCGGTAGCGAGCAGCAGGTTCCGGTTGCAGGCTCTGCATCCTAGTCTGCCAGCACAGGGAGGGGAGCAGGTTAGCTATACTTGGGTATTTATCAAGAAAGCTCAACCCTCCCAGCTCTCCCAACTTGCTGCTCTACTTATATTTACAGACTTTCAGCATTTATATCTCTATAGGGCATCTACAGCACACCCTCTTCCTGAGTGCTTACAAGTGACCTTCGCAGATGTGTATAGGTCAGTGAACTTTTTTTGTATCGCTCAGTGGCCTGAAGCCCCCACCTAATCCCTCCCACTTTAGGCTTGAGCCAAAACTTTTCTGGAGCCAGGAAAACTGCATTGCCTGCAAAGACAGGAACCTTGACTGAGAACAAGGAACGACTGCTTGTTAGCAGCGGCGATCACAAATGCCTCCTCGAGCTCTAATTCTGCAATTGTTCATTGATACCTCGCGGCCAGCAGGGAGAGCCAGCAACCTGCTGAGCCCTCCAATCACATACAATGCATTTTCTCATCTGTCATTCATGTCAAACACCTCCCCTGCCCTTCTGTCAAACCACGTCGCTTCTTTGCTCAATTCGAATCAGATCGAACCGTCCACCAATAAGGATTAAAGAACAGCACTACTATGAAGAGCTTGCTCGGAATCTTCCTTTCAGAGTCTCCTTCCAGCCCCGGATCTCTGCAACTCTTCCGAGTTGCGGGCCACCCCTCCCGGTCCCGATTCCGACTCCTCGATCCCCACCCGAGAGGTACCATCTGTCCTCACCTTGACACAGTCCACCGGGTACATGAGGCTGTGCTCCAGCACCCCAGCCACAGCCCCTGCGAGCATGTGGGTGGAGGCGGCGGAGCCGCGTGGGAGGGCCTCGTAGTCCGGCTCCGGGCCGGTTTCGGTGTCCGTTCCTGTCCCACCCTCGCCCCCGCCGCCCCCCGACGGCCACGCCCAACCCGACCCTCCACCGCCACCCCCGCCCAGCAGCAGAAGGAGCAGACGGCCCGGCTCCGCCCCACCGCGCTGCCCGGGCCCAGCCGCGCCGCCCGCCCCCAGCTCCATGGCGCCGCCGTCGAGTCCGCTACGGGCCGCCCACTCGGTCCTGCGGCTCCCGCTCTGTCCGCCCCGCCCATGGACACTGCTCATTGGCGACTGTCTATTTTCGTGCCGCCCCTAGTGAGTGTCCATTGGCAGGTTGAGACTCCAGCGAGCTTGCATTGGCTAACATCAGCCCCGTCTCCAGCTTGCCGAGAGGCGCTATTGGACAATGCTGGTTTGACCTTTTTCTCGTTCCTCGTCCAATTGGCTTTCTTTCCCATTTCCGTGCTGAGCATCTGAAGTAGGAAGCAGTTATTGGGTGCAGGACTTGTCATTCAAAATGACAGTGTGGTTAATACGGGCTGCGCAATTTTCTATGGCGCGTGCGGTTTGTTTGTAGATGCTGGTTGGCTTGTCTTTAGTGATGACGTTGTCATGGGAAGTATGAGTGCACGCAGCGGAGGGGCGAGCC
Source organism: Lerista edwardsae (assembly GCA_029204185.1). Taxonomy (NCBI): domain Eukaryota; kingdom Metazoa; phylum Chordata; class Lepidosauria; order Squamata; family Scincidae; genus Lerista; species Lerista edwardsae. The sequence goes on from JAJKFI010000002.1 coordinate 26,324,662, forward strand.
AGCAAGGTCAGGGTTAACGGGAACTGCCATTGGCTTGGAATTGACAACGGGGCGCTTGGGCATCTTTGCACGCTTCAGCCCATAATAGAACTGTACTAAAGAAGTTCCCTTCTTCCCTTAGTTCCGCCCTGGGCGACATGGGGAGTTGAACGATCCCTCTGCGCCGGGGATGAGACTTGTCACAACGCTAGCCCGGAAACTGACGTGTCTGAGATTCCTGAATGGTGCCTCGGGGAAGCATCGGATTCACTTCTGGGAACCGTAACATTCCCTTTGGACTCCCCCCTGATTGGCTACCGGGCGCAGGAGGCGGAGCCCGAATGCCCCGAAGTCGTCGGGTTCTTTTCCCTACGTCAAGCCCGGACTCCTTCATTGGCTGCTGGGCTCGAGCCCGGTCGCTCTGGGGACGTGGCTGGGCAGTGGCTGTCCGCGCCGCTTCCGAGCTCCGAGAGGTACAGTAAGGAATGGAACACTTAAATTCTTGGTGCCGGCGCCGCGGGGGAGGAAGGATGCCCGAGAAGGGAATGGTCGCGAGTGGCAGTGCAGCAGAGAGGTGGCGGCGGGGCACTACTTGGGTTGCCAGTTCTCTGGGGGTCTAGATCCACGTCCAGGTGGCTCCTGAAAGCAAACCTGGAGTTCTCCCCAGGGCCTCCGGGGATTCCCAACATTACAGTAGGTTGGAGAATAAAGATCTCCGGGTGTCGCGTCCGTCGGATTTAGCAGCCCTCGCCTTTGCCCGATCCGGTTAACTTGTGCTCGGCTGTGACCATTCCGTGAACGGAAGAAACGAGCAGAGCAAGAAGCCTGTGCATGTTTATTCGGAAGTAAATCCCATTGTGAGCCAATGGGGCTTACTCTTAGAATTGCAGTCTAAGTAAGAGAATCGGTACTCACTTGGTGATTGGCTTGCTTCTTCTTGTTTTAGGGTCTGGGATTTTCTTGTCTTTTCAGGGGAAAAGAGATGAAGCCTCACCGTAGAGGAAGCTGACCGAATTTGGGGAGTTGGGTGAGCACATGGCCAGGTGAGAGGATGGGAGCAGCGAATCTCCTCCAAGTTATCCACAGAATTTCCTTTTTAGTTTGATAAGACTTTCCTAAGCTGGTCTGTCCTGTGTAGTTTGGTGTACTGTAAGGTAAGGCAGGAAGCACCTTGTTGGTCAAAGTCCCAAGTAGCTTGCCCTGTCCTCTCTGGAAAATACCTTTGCTTCTTCCTTCAACCAGGTTGTCTGCCTCTTCCCCTTGCATCACGGGGTTGTTAATTCTTCAGATATTGTGCAACTATCAAAGACTTAATGCTTGGTTAGCCTCTGTGCAAAGTGCAAAGGTCTTTGATGAAGTTCATACGAGCAGGGCAGAATGATAGCATAAGTAGTGTAGGATATAGCCAGTGGCATCTCTACAGGGAGGGCAAAGCTCTAAGTTTCGCAAGGAGCCTTACCCTGTCATGTAAATCCCTCCTCTCCCTTGCTGCTGTAGCCAGTAAGCAACACCAAGATGTTGCTTTTCCCTTTGAGGATTGGCTAAAACGGTGCAGGAAAGGAGTGATTTCCACTGCAAGGTAAGGCTTCTTGCAGAACTTAAGAGCTCTGCCCTCCCTGTAGAAACGCCACTGGATATAGCTGTATGTGCGTAGGCTGTTCTCCATGGTTCCACAGATGTGTCCTTCATATTCAAGTCTTAAATGCATGGGAGGAACCTATAAGAGAGTAAAAAAGAAAAATGTATCTGATGCTCACACAGGATGAAGGAAGTGGCTAAGGGTGCAATCCTAACCAACTTTCCAGCACTGACATAGCTGTGCCAATGGGGTATATGCTGCATCCTGCAGTTGGGGGGGCAGTAATGGAAGAATGTTTGTTCCCTCACCTTGGCGCTGCATTGCCTTTACCCCAGTGTTGGAAAGTTGGTTAGGATTGTGTCCTATGTGACTAATTGTAAGCTGCAGCAATACAGCTGGCTGTGTACTTGTTTGGGAGTGAAATAGCCAAAGAGGCAAAAGCACTCTTGGAAGCCTACAGTGGTTCTTGGTGCTCTTGTGGGTCCATGGAGCTTGTCTGCTGCCCTTCCTTGTTATACCCCTGTATGCATGCTATGACTTGCCAACCTCCTTAAACAAAGTGTTCCAGGTGTTTCAAATTGTGGACTCTATGGATGTTGGAAACATTTGTCCTTGGGTGTCTATAATTATTGTACTGGCAAGCAGCTACGGCTGCCTTGAAAAGCTCTTGCCAGAGGTTATCAGCTCTTACCCATTTTCCTCTTTCAGGCTCAGTTTTTCTTGCCTGTGTCCAGCATCTTGGCATTTTACACTGCCTTCAGTGAATCTTTGTTTCCGTCAGCGCCTGATTCTGCTCAGCCTCTTGCTTGGAGTCTGTCTTCTGCTACTTGTGGCAGCTACAAATATATGGCATTTGAAAACTAGCTCTCGGGACAGGCAGTCTGAAAGGTAAGCAAGCATGGCCTTAGCCTGGTGTGGAATGCAGTTTTAGATTCATGTTGTGATAAATAGAAGGGAAGTTGTGTATCCTTCAAAATGAACAAAGATTGAAAGTCTAGTTAAGAATCAAATGCAGAGCTTCTGTGAGAGATGGTCAACCCCAAACATTCTGAGAAGGGAGTAAATAATGTGCTTTAAAACAAAGCATCAGACTACAAAAATACCCCTGGATACATCTTTGGAAGATGGTGGCAAATACCTGTTGTTTTTCCTGCTAACAAATCTAAAGTGGAGCAAAGGTTAAGGAGCTATAGGAAGAAGGAAGCAATTGCCCAGCAACACAAATTCATTCAAACTAGAACGAAATCCACCCTAGGGGACAAGGAAGCACTGAGTACCCTTTCAACACAGTTTAAGTAATCTGTACATAATATGCATAATGAAGAATTTGGTTTCCTGCAAAAGCTATGGGAAAGCTTTTCTCATAATACCAAAACCAGGGGACATCCACTAAAATTGCCTGGTAGGAGAGTCAGACAGTAGTGTAGCTAGTGGGAGGGGGTGTCACAGCACTAAGTCTTGCATGGTGCCTCAATGTGCAAACAGCCCCTCCCCCTTAACAGAGCTATTTTGGGCAATTAGAGCAAAATGGAAGTGTCTCTTCTATTTTATGCTGAGGCACCTTATACAACCTAATGCTGTGATCTCCCTCCAGCTATTCTACTGAAGTCAGAAGAGACCAAAGGAAATATTTCTTTACCTACCAAGTAATTAATCTGTGGAACTCCTTGCTACCAGATCTTGTGATGGTATCTGGCCATCACTGATGACTTTAAAAGGGGTTAGACGGATTTATGGAGGAAAAGTTCACAACAGATTAAAAAACATTATGACAGTATACAGCCTCCAAGTTTTAGAAGTTGCCTATCTCTGAATGCTAGATGCAAGGGAATGGCAACAGGATGCAGGTATTGTGATGTGTGCTGCCAGGGGCATCTGGGGGGGGGCTCACTGGGAGATATATGAAGCTGGACTGAATGGGCCCTTGGCCTGATCTAGCAAGGTTCTTCTTAAAGGAGAAAGCTACTTCCTTATTTAAAACCTAGGAAGAACAGAGTTTCTGTATTATGCACAGCTATCTAACCACACTTTTTATTCCTTGTTCTTTGGTTGCTTAATGTATCATAATATTAAACAATCAGTGATAATACATTGTGTAATGCAACTGTAGCAATATTGTCAGAAATATGCTTGAAGTGGTAGGGTCAACGACCTATCCCATTCTGCTGTGAGTTAGGGATTGAGCATCTGTTCCTCTTTGAAGCAGTCCCCTCCTGTCATTGATTTGTCGGTGGGAAGGAGACAACTGGATTGAGTTCAGGTGGCATTTTCTCACCAATAGCAGCCTTTTTAGGTGAAAGGTGACAGGGTGTGTGCACCAAGGCTTGGGCCACATGAGCATCTGGCTATGCCATGCAGAGTTGTAGAAGGATGATCTCCAGTCCGTATGGAAAACTGAGTCACACAAGGTGGCAGACGCCTATTGCAAGGAATTTGATAAGGACCATTTGAAGAAGTCTCTCAGGAGAAGATTTCTGGCTAAAGGAGCATAGCACAGCACCCTGTGACTGTTAAGCAGCCATAGACCTAAAAGTTGAGGATTGGGTTCCCTTGGGGTTGGATTGGGAAAAATGGGGGTAAGGGAAGGTGGCCTCTAGCAAGAATGCCTCTCTGTACTAGTGACATCTTAATAAATTCACCAAGTAGATTTTGCTGGCTGCATCCCCTTCAGAATGATGCCTCAGACTATTGTTCTCCCGAAGTCTTTTCTTCCTCAATCCATTGGGAATTTTCCATGGAAGGCTGCCTCTGCCTCCTTGTGGTGCTCAGGTTTTAAATCTCCACTTCTTGGTTTTAAATCTCCACTTCCTAACCCATTATACTAAACCTCCATATTCCAACTTGCAGGTACCTGACACGGGCCCAAGCCTTGGAGCCCACAGACACAAAGAATCCAGCTCTCAATTATGGAGTGGTTGTTGACTGTGGGAGTAGTGGATCTCGGGTCTTTGTGTATTTTTGGCCACCACACAATGGGAATCCCCATGACCTGCTGGACATCCAACAGATGCGGGACCACAGCAGCCTTCCTGTGGTTAAGAAAATCAAACCAGGTTTGGATCTACCCAACTGCCTTTTGTTAGTGAGTTAGAGTACAATCCTAACCTGGAGTTAGGCCAGCCCAGTTTGGCTGGCACAAGGGCCACTATAAAGCACATTTGGACCACTCTCAGAGTCAGGGAGGATGGTGCACGTCTGTGTGCTGGCCTCTGACTCCAAGATGGTCCAAACATACTTTACCGTGTCCTTTGTGCTGGCCTAACTGTGCCGGCCTAACTCCAGGTTAGGATTGTGCTCTTAGTGTTTTGGATCATAGGAATTAAGCACCTGGAGGCTCCCTGGTTGCCTTCTAGCGGCTGATCTGTTTGTTGATGCTTAGACATTTCTCTTTCTTTGTATAGGGATCTCCACCTTGGCATCTGCTCCAGACAAAGCTAGTGATTACATGAAGCCCCTACTGAGTTTTGCTGCTGCCTATGTGCCCCAGATCAAGCACAAGGAGACCCCCCTCTACATTTTGTGTACAGCAGGAATGAGGCTGCTGCCTGAGTGGTGAGTGATCTATACTTTTATCAGCCGTGAACAGTACTGATGCAATAGAGGTCAGAGAAGGGCTTGCACTCTGGAGTAGGTGGGAAGCAAGGACAAGAAGTGGGATTGGATGAGTCCCTAAAATGACACAGACACTATAGGACTGTAGCTACTTCCTCTTGCATTTGTGGGGGTACAAGGCCTGGGTGGGCATTTTAGAGCTACCATCCAATGCTCACCCCCACCATTGTTTCAAGAGTCTGATTTGGAGTGCAATCCTAACCTGGAGTTAGGCTGGCACAGTTAGGACAGCAAAGTTTGGCCAGCATAAGGGACACTGTAAAGTATGTTTGGACGACTCTTAATGTCAGAGAGGCCAGCACACAGACGTGTGTCATCCTCCCTGACTCTGAAAGTGATCCAAATGTGCTTTAGAGTGGTCCTTGTGCCCCCAAACTTTGCTGGCCTAACTGTGCTGGCCTAACTCCAGGTTAGAATTGAGCTCTTGGTCTCTTCTCCACATGTAGCCATTTTATCACAGAGCAACAACAGCAGGCGTTATGTGATTTATAAAATAAAACAGGCTGGTTGCAGAATCCTGGCCCAGAAGAAGTCAGCAAGGAGGATGGAATTCTTACCCTGGGAGAGAAGGAGATGGTTTTTCCAAGTGGGGTGGAATTTGCCATGCAGCTGTTGGGAAAGAAACGATACATTCTAATACAGAGAATGTGAAGGTTCTCACTGTTCACTGTGTATCTTTGCAGGCAGCAGGCTGCCATCCTGAAGGACCTGGTAAATGATGTGCCCTTGGAATTTGAATTCCTCTTCTCAGAGTCACAGGCAGAAGTGATCTCGGGGAAGCAAGAAGGTGAGAGATGGAAGGCTTGGTCACTCCATCCTGGGAAGTTTGGCCACGTTTCAGGAAAACAGTTGGGACATGACAGGAGGCAGAACTGCACCATCTTGGAATTGGGGCGTGGGCTCAATCAATACAACACATTGTGACTTGAGGGCTGAGGAGGAGAAATGCCTAGTGCACCCTCAAAAGCTTGTTTATCCGCAACATCACAGCCTGCAGCAGATGGTGCCTGCTATCGTGAGTAGCTTCCTCTCCTCAAGTGTCATAGGGTACTTCTGTTGCATCAAACGTATCCTGTAGCCCAGTGGTTCCTAAACTGTCGGTTAGGACCCACCAGTGGTCCTGACCCACAGGTGGGTCACTAAGCACTTAGAGCAGCCATATTGAAAATATGGGAAGATGGGACACTGGAAAGGGGGAGGGTTGTATGGTTGGTTTGCTTATGTCAAGGTTGCAAATAGGTTTTTTTCTTTCTGATTCACTTTGCTATTGGAAAATGGCTGAGAAATAACCCAACTTATTGCTGCATTCTCAGGAAAACAGCAGGCTCTGGCATCACAATGACTGCACGTCTGGCTATGACATCACTTCCAGTGGGCCTCAGACAGATTATCATTCTAAAAAATGGGTCCTGGTGCTAAAAAGTTTGAGAACCACTGCTGTAACCTAATGCTGCCATTGGCTCTCTTTCCTTCTCAGGGGTCTTTGCATGGATAGGCATCAACTTTGTCCTGGGGCGATTTGACCATGAAGAAGGTGAGTCTGGAGAAATGAGGCCTAGTGGATTGATAACAACTTTCTCTTTGGAGTGCGTGCGTGCGTGCGCCATTCCCAGCAGGAATTGGGGTGTGCGTGCTGTCCTACCTTCCTTGTTTTGGGGTTCTTTCCCATTCCCTGGTTTAACAGGAGTAGAGGTCAGTGGCAGAGACTTGTGTTCTCTCGTGTTCCCAAGGTCCAGCTCAAACGGTAAGAGGAATAGAACGGTTTTCTTCCCTATTCCTTTTCTGAGACACTGGCGACTCTGTCTTTGTTGGATTGCAGAGGAAGATGCAGTGATATCTGTGACACTGGCAGGTCAGGAAGAGCCTTTGGTGCGAAAGAGGACAGTTGGGATCCTCGATATGGGAGGTGCCTCGCTGCAGATAGCATATGAAGTGTCTGGTTCCACAGTCTTCTCTTCCCCTCAGCAGGTGTGTGCATCAGACAAGGCAGACCAGCTGTGCTCCGGATTGAGCCCTGTTTCCTGATGTCTCGTCCTCTGCCTTTGTCCCAATAGGAGGAAGCCGCCAAGAGTCTGCTTGCTGATTTCAACCTAGGCTGTGATGTGCAACACACAAAACATGTGTACCGGGTCTATGTCAACACCCACCTGGGCTTTGGGGGCAACTTTGCCCGACGTCGCTATGAGGAACTAGTGCTGAATCAGACCAGCACCCACAACAGGTATTAGTCACATCCTTGTTCCCAGGTTGCAAAATGTCTGTTCAAAGGCAGTTCTGGAACAGTTCACTGTTCTCTTTATATTTTCAGTTCCTTCAGCCAAATGCTGGACTTTTAAAAGAACTATGGAATTATTCTTTGCATCTTTGATCTGTTATATATAAACCATCCAATACATATATAAGGCCACTAATCCTGGAAGAAGTTTCATAGTCCCCTTAACCAATAGGAATGGTGTGTGTCCTTAATTCCTACAGAATCCTAAAACGTCAAGCCATCCACATCATGTTTTTAACTCTGACAACAATGTTTCCACCACCTACAGTAACCTACAATATTGCAAAATCAGTGTACGACAAAATAAAATGTTATATCCAACAGTGCAATCCTATGCATGTTTTCCTCAGAAGTCCCGCTTTGTTCAGTGGGGCTCTTTCCCAGAAAGTGTATATAGGACTGCAGCCAAAATCTTATTCATCTATTGCTACCTTTTATCACACTCATTTTTTTAATGCTTTGGGATTTTTAAAAATCCCAATCTACAAGTTTGAATGTTAATTTTTAAAACCAAAAGCAATACCAAAAACATTACAAGGAGATCAAGACCTTTCCCAAGCACATATTGCAAACTTAGGGCCCAATCCTTTCCAACTTCCCAGTGCTGGTGCAACCACAATGCAGCCCTGAAAAAAAGGAACAAATGTTCCCTTACCTGGAGGAGGCCTCCATGACTGCCCCCCCCCACTGCAGGACGCAGTCCAAACCCTATTAGTACGTCTACACCAGTGCTGGAAAACTGGATAGGATACTAATCAGGGCAGCCCACTCATGAGGCTGGTGTCCCTTATGCTGGCCAAACTTTGCTGGTCTAACTCCAGGTTAGGATTGCACCCACAGAGAGGTTCCCTTCCCAGGATCCTCTCCACCCAATTTAAAAGGACAGTAGTGGAGGTGGTGATGGGAGGTGGCAGCAGTGGAGGTGGTGATGATGGAGGTGTGGTGCACAGTAGTGCGTACAGTGCCGGCCACCCCCAAAAGACAAACTGGGCTGGATTTTGGTTCTGCTTTGGGAGAGAGAAATGGAATCGCCAATATTATGAATACCTTGTAGAAAAATATATATGGGCTCCAGCTGGCAAGCTTGATAACTATGAAATGGAGAAGCAAATGGCAGGCTGCAATACTACCCCTCCTTTTTGTGTACAGTGGAGGATTGGTTAATAATCTTCTCCCCACAGGATCGCTACTGTTGCAGTCCCTGCCAGGCACTAATGTTCTGTGTCTTCAGCACCCCATTTCTAGTGCTGCCTTGTGTTCAAGAGCAAACAACTCAAAAAATGGTACCATATTGCCGGCATGAGATACTGACCTCTGAATGACTGGGCATGCACTCATTTTTGCACCTGCCTATTTTTGGGCTTGATGATGGCATGTGCTGACAGAGTGCGCTTGTTGGCACACATTTTCTAACCATGGAAAGAAGAGAGTGAATTGTTTTGTGTATGACTGCAACTGACAAGAGATGTGCTAATTATTTGAATGATGGGGAAAAGCGGTTGTCTGGAGTGAGGCATATAGAAATGGGCTTTATCTTTCATTGTGGTTTGTGGGGATGCTTGATCATTGCTGGAAGTGGCGAATTTTTTTTTTTTCTAGATCCTGAGATCTGGGCTCTCATTGCAGGTTGCAGGGTGAGCAGATGGGAGTGAATCCTAAAGTGCCCATCTTGGACCCGTGTCTCCCTGTGGGCATGGAGGATATTGTGGAACAAAATGGCCAGACGTGGCATGTCAGGGGCAAGGGAGACTGGCAGACCTGCACAGAGCAACTCCATCCCCTGCTGGCTAGGGACAATGGTAGCCACGCCTCGCTGAGCAACACCTATCGGGCACCCATTGACTTTGCTAACAGTGAATTCTATGGGTTCTCAGAATTCTACTACTGCACCGAGGATGTGCTGCGCTTGGGAGGAATGTATCATGCGCCCACCTTCATACGTGCTGCCCAGGTAGGTGTGACTGGCCAGGGAGGGAATGCACTGTGTGATTACCTTTGTCTAAGTATGTTTGGTGGCATGTGTTGCTTCTCTGTTAAGATCACAGAGTCTCTTTTTCCCCTTGCCTCCTGTCAGGACTACTGCAGTCTGAGTTGGTCAGTACTGATGCAGAGGTTCCGAGATCACCTGTATTCACCACATGCAGACTTACACCGTGTAAAGTAAGAAGCTACTCTTCCTTTATCTGGTAGAGGGATTTGGGATGGAGGACAGCCATTTTTCTCTGACCCAAGGCCTGGCCCGCTGAGGCAATTGCATCAGGCAACTGATTGGTGGGGAGGGGCACCCAGCGCTGCCTGCCAACTTGTTTCTCCTCCTCCTTTCATTACCTGGATTATAAAAGGGAGACAAGTTCTGAGCTAGAACACTGAAGTGTGGGATGAACAGAAGCTGGCACATCACTTAGCAGGCCACCTCAGGTGCCAGGAGGACTTGGACCAGCCCTGCTCCGACCCTTCCGCCACATCTTCATAATGTGGGGCAAAAGTGCCAGGTCATCAGCACAGCTGCTGAGCCTGATTCAACCCTGGTCTAAAAGTGCTGCTTTGAGATGGAGTTCACCTATTCTATTTGCAGGTACCAGTGCTTTAAGTCGGCTTGGATGCATCAAGTCCTGCACGAAGGATTCAACTTCCCCAAGGATTATTCCGGCCTGCGCACAGCCCAGTTGGTGTCTGACCATGAGGTTCAGTGGACACTGGGAGCCATTCTGTATAAGACCCGCTTCCTGCCTCTCAGGTACTACAGCCTACTCAGCTCACTCTCGCCTAGCTGATGGTGAAGTGCTTCTGGTTATTTCAGCACAAGCCTGTCCTTCTAGAGCAGTGGTTCTCAAATGTTTTAGCACCAGGACCCACTTTTAAGAATGACAATCTGTTCGGGATCCACCAGAAGTAATGTCATAGCCGGAAGGGCTGTCATTATGTTGCCAGAACCTGCTGCTTTCCTGAAAATGCAGCAATAAGTTGACTTATTTCTTGGCCGTTTTTCAACAGCAAAGTGAATCAGAAAGGGAAAAAACGCTTTTACAACCTTGACCAAAGCAAAACAGCCAGACAGCCCTCCCCCTTTCCAGCATCCCATAGTCCCATATTTTCAATATGGCTGCTCTAGGTGCTTTACAACCCACCTGAAATTAACCCGTGACTCCCGACCCATAGTTTGGAAATCACTGCTCCAGAGGCTCCTGTTTAAGAACTGAAAAACAGCACAGACTGTAGCTAGAGCTGCTTTCAGCCTAGCCAACTTCACAGGGCCATTGTGAAATGCAGGAGGGTATCCTACATGTACACATCCCCTTGAGCTTCTCAGAAATGAGTTTGACAGACACATGTGCTAATTGGGTGCTAATTAGGATTGCCAGCTTTTGCAGGGCTGGATTCTTCACTGTTAACAGCTGCTCACCAGATGAGAATTTTGGCCAATGACGCTTTTTAAAAACTATTGCTTGCCATTCCAGATAAACTGCCAGGCACTTGTTAAGGGTGCAAGAGTCTCATTGCCTTAATGAGCAGCGCCCCCAGTGTTGATTTTTCCCATCTTGTTTCTCAGGGATATCCGCCAGGAGAGTGTCCGTTCACTGCACAGCCCTTGGCTCCGGCTCTCCTTTGTCTACAACCACTATCTCTTCTTTGCCTGCATTCTTGTGGTGATGCTCGCAATTGGACTCTACCTCCTGCGTCTGCGTCGCATCCATCGCCAGCAGCTGCGCTCAGCCCAGCTGGATCTGTTGTGGCTAGCGGAAGTGGTGCCGGAGCCAGGCTCCTGATGAAGGATGTTCTACCTCTTAGGGACTGTCTGGTGCTGCTGCTGCTGCTGCTGCTGCTGCTGCTGTATTGGCACTGGCTGTATTGGCACACCAAAAGCTGTGATTATTTTGTGTATCACTCCAGAGTTCCACAGGATTCCATCCTAGCCCTAGAGCATCTAGGCCATGACAGCATTTGTTAACCCAAGACCCAGCCCCACAACTGGGCTATTGTGCCCAAAGGCCTCATCCAGCACAGAATAAATGTGCTATGAGGGAAGAGAAGATTGTTTCATCTCCCTGACAAATAGGCAAAGGCTGCTAGTTGTCTGTGACCAAAGAAAACTTGATTTACTCAGGAAAGGAGGGAGAAGGGCCTTGGGTGGCCAAGGGCTGCCTTCAGGACTGAACAGCTGCTTCTACAGGAGAAGCCTCTGTGGAGAAAGGAACAGATTCTTTCTGGTGCTGTAACTCCTTGTCTATGACCTTAGACCTCTGTGTCCACTCAATGCTATGCTGATGTCAATCATTGGAAGACTCAGCCATACAGAATTCCTTAGAGGGCAAGAAATGCCCTTTTCAGAAAATGGCCACTCATCTCCTGCTATTTTCTGCTTTGCTCCCTCACCAGTGTGGGGTCCTATTTGATGTCTGCACACTTGTACTGTGAGTCTCAAATCAAACATCACACCTACCATTGTGTCTCACTGCTGTTACCCTACAACAAGGACTTTCACTTGTTCTTAATTCCACCCTAGATTGCACAGAAAACCACTAGAAAGACCTTGAAATGCAGAATGCTTAAATGAATGACACCTAGCCCTTTGAAACCAAAACAGCTGTGGGTTAATTGTACAGTGTATTTAATACTTGAACTCCAATGGTCCCAGTCACTGTAGCAATAAAATATGTTGACTTGTACAACTGGGGCTCCTTATACGTGCTTGAACCTTGCCTACTATTTGTTCCTCCAGCTAAAAGATTCCCTAATTCCTTCTTGGGTTCTGGTGCAAGAGCATCTGCCTAAAGGAAAGAGCTTGATCCTTGATGCCTAAGGAAAACAGCACTAGCAAGATCACATATACTAAAAACTTTATTTTCACAGTCTAAGTTGACAACAGATATATGCACATGGGTACTAAATACAGGGAAAAGAGAGGGGTCTAGGCAAATATTTTCTGCCACAGCAGCCTGGCACAGACAACAACAGGAAGAAATCAGGCCTACTAGGCTACTGTTGTCATTTAAAGGGTTAGGTAGGAGTCTTGCGTCTCACCCAAGGTAGCCCAATAAGCAATGACTCAATCCTGGCATTGACCACGAGACTTCCAAGATGCGAAAGGTTAACCCAGCTTTGAAGAGAGGATCAAATTTACAAAAGTAAAATCAAGGATTGGATACCTCATACATCGAGAACAATAAGGAAAGGGACAGTAGAACACATAAGATGGTCCCTTCATGTGTTATGGTCGTAGCCCTACTGCTGTAGGGACTGGAGGCTGCAAAATAAATATACTTCGAGTTGGTGCAAGGGACAGTGCTGCATCTAGCATCAGGAGGATTCCTAGGAGAGAGAGAGTGCAAAATGTTCACAGTACAGAGCCTTCCGAAGCTGGAGACAATTCTAGAACAAACTACATGGTGACATTTACATTGCTACTTTCATAAAAGACAGAAGGCTGAAAAAGAAGCCCTTTGAGGGATGGAAATCCTTGTCTATGACCTTAGACCTCTGTGTCCACTCAATGCTATGCTGATGTCAGTCATTGGAAGACTCAGCCATACAGAATTCCTTAGAGGGTAAGAAAGGCCCTTTTCAGAAAATGGCCAATCATCTCCTGCCAAATAATAGCATCTAAACTCATCTCAGGCAAATTATGGGTTCTTTCTGCTCTTGTTGGCTATAACAATTTCAGAGCAGATCAGGTTTTCCAACATCTACAGGCATGAGGCAAGTGAAAAGCACAGAAGCTTTTCTAAACTAGAAGCAACTTGATTTTTTGCTATCAGTGGATCACAGTTGACGTGTGTGTGTGTGTGTGTGTGTGTGTGTGTGCGCACGTGCATGCACGCAAACAGGGTGGGTAGTTATGAATTTATTTGATTCATGAATTTATTTGATGAATTTATTTGAATTTATTATTATATATGAATTTATTTACAAGGCTGGGCTCATACCTGCGGAACTATTCTGCAGCAGCACAGATCACTCCCACAGGAAGCGCACGTACCAGATGGTTTCATTTTTCAGCTGCGGTCCAAACAGGGGGTTGGCCTGAGCTAGGATTGCTATAAGCCAGCTGCAAGAGAAAGATGGATGGGAGGATGATACGTGAGCTGGGCTCATAACTACTGTAGCAGATGTACACAGTACTGAAAAAGGATGTCATGTATTGCGAGTGGTTAGGCTATTCCTTTATAAGGAACAGTCTTCTGCTGGCAGAATGTTTGATTTAGGGTAGCCAAAGGTTTATTTTCGGGTGCAAAGCCCTCATTATGACCTGTTTGTAAATGTTGGCTTGAAGGCATTGCATGTGAAAGTTCATTGCGCTACGTACAACACTTTGAGGCAGACAGCATGCGAGGCCATTTTGCTGTAGACGAGTTCCCAGTGGCAGAGATTCCATGATTTGGGGTGTCCCAAAGGTTATTTTGGGAAGCAGAGATGTGCCAACTTCAATTCCACAGTCAGGCTTTTTGTGCTAAGTAAGGAACTGGGAACCAGAAAACCAACATCCACCACCTTACGGGTCTTGTTACATAGCTGAGCCTCCTCTGATCCAGGATTCCTTTCTATACTTCCAACAGCCAAAAGCATCTTTTGTAGCATCTCGGCAAGGCCAATTAAGAGGCTGTTAATCTTCCTGCTAAATACAACCAAGGGCTGACCCATTCCCACCCCCCCAAATACTCACAAAAGATAGCAGCAAATAGCGGTGGTGACCAACATGGTGATAATCACACTGCAGAGAAGAGCAATAAAATGCTGTTAGCAAGGTTGGCAAGGAGGCTGAACACAAAAAGGGCACTCAGCTCTCTGGCAGAATGCGGTTAGGTAGGATATTGAATGGAAAGTACCACCAAGTTGCAGGTGGAGGGGATTACTTTGGAATGCCAGTTCTATACATAAAAGCTCTTTGCAGATAGTGAACCTGCATATCAAGAAGAAAGATTCTAGATCTCCCATGGCCTGTTATGCAGGTTTTCTATCTGCTATTTTAAGGTGGGGACTTTTCAAAAAATATGAGTACACCCCTGCCTCCAGAAATAGTGCTACTTATCCTACTGCATGTGTAAATTGGGCCTCATTCACGGCTTAGATGGGAAAAATTAGCCTGCAGTGGGGAGAGAAGAGAGCGTGGGGCGGGTGTCGGTTCTGCTTCTTCCCTGAGTCCCCCACCCCGGGCCATCCTGAATGGTTTTAATCCCTGCGAACGACCCTGGAGCTGAGCAGCGGAGGTTGTGTGGATGGGGAGGCGGACTGGGGGGGGCAGAAAGGGAGGGGGAAACCTCACCCGCGGTTGGGTCCTTTGGGCACAAGCCAGGGACCCGCGAATCCCACGAGCCCCCAGAAGATCGAGAAGAGGATGACGGGCAGGGCAAAGCTGTGCGCCGTCATAGCGAAGCCTATTTAGATGGATGGATGGATGGAAAGGACACAAGAGCCGAGCACCAGCAACCTCCTTGAGCACCAGTCGCTTTCGACAGCTGGAACGGTAGAGCTCCGCCTCTTTCTCTTCCGTGCCCCCATTGGTCATCTGGGCAACTGCTCCAGCTTGATTCGTCGCTCCGATTGGTTAATGCGCTGCCCTGTCATTAACCAGTGTTTTGAAGCCTCGGAACCTCCTTGCTCGGTCCCTCTGATTGATTGTGGCTATTCGCCCCCTCGTGGCGCGGAGGAGAGATAAGAGGAAACAGGGAATTGCTTGGCGGTACTAGACAAATGTGGTAGGAGAATGAGACGGAGGTGGAAGCAACAACATCCACTGGAACATATTATTTATTTATTTGAAGAATTTATACCCCGCCTTTCCTATGCCGAAGCAAATTCACAAAGCAGCTTACAGAGAACAAACAAAATACAATGTAACCATAGTAAGTAAAACATAATAAGTAAAACACGTTAAAACAACAACAAATTAAACATTAGCGGGAACACTGAGAGTGAACTGGAGTGAAAGCTAGACCCAATTCTCGATATCAGGATGTATTGGAGGGTGGGAAAAACAATTGACCAGGGGGGGTGAAACAGACTATGACAATATACCAGAGGGACAGGGGGCAGACAGCCACACGTCATCCAAAGGCCAAATAGGTATGATTTGAGCCCTCTCCGGAAGGCCATGAGGGACTGTTTAGTTCTTAGTTCTTCTGGTAGGGAATTCCATATTTGTGGAGCCGCTACAGAGAGGCTTGTCCCCGAGCTGCCATCCCTTTAACTTGGGACAGAGGGGGCACTTGAAGGAGAGCCCCTTTAGATGATCTAAGAGGGCAAACAGGTATGTATGGGAGAAGGCGGTCCTTTAGGTAGGCTGGGCCTAAGTCATGAAGGGCCTCAAAGGTCAGTACCATCATCTTAAGTTAGGATCGGAAGTGAAAGGGCAGCCACTGCAGCTGCTGAAGGAGTGGTCCTGCTGAGTCAAACCGTCTAGCCCGTTACCACCTGGGCTGCTGCATTTTGTATTAACTGTAGCTTCCAAACTGTTCTTGAGGGAAGCACTACATATAGCACATTACAATAGTCCAGCCTTGAAATCACTAACGCATGGACCACCGTGACCAGATCAAATCGGTGCAAGTATGGTAGAAGTTGGTGCACCAATCGAAGCTGGGCAAATGCACTCCTAGCCACAGCTACTACCTGGTTCTCCAGAGACAGCTGAGAGTCCAGGAGCACTCCCAGACTGCGCACCTGTTCTTGCAAGGGAAGCGTCACTCCATTCGGAGTGGGTGAAAGACTTAGTGCCTGTATTGAGGGTTTCCTGACCAGGAGGACTTCTGTCTTTTTTCTGGATTCAGTCTTAACCTATTGGCTTTCATCCATACCCCAACTGCCTCCAGGCAGCATCCCAGGACCTTCACAACCTCTTCACTTGGTAGAGTGAAGATAGAGTTGGAAGATAGAGATGGTAGAGAGTTGAGTGTCATCAGCATAATGGTGACACCCCACTCCAAACCCCCAGATGATCTCCCCCAGTGGTTTCATGTATATATTAAAAAGCATGGGGGATAAAATAGAACCCTGAGGCACTCCATATTGTAAAGGCCAGAGTGCTGAGCAGGTGCCCCCCAGCATCACATTTGGGACCTGTTAGCCAGGAAGGAGCGGAACAATTTTAGAGCAGTGCCCTTTACTCCCAGATTGGCTTTACTCCCAGTCTAGAAGAATAATATGATCAATTGTATCAAAGGCTGCTGAGAGGTCAAGCAGGAATAGTAGTGATGCCTTTCAATCTGGCTTCAGACCAGGCTTTGGGACAGAGACAGCTTTGTTTGCCCTCATGGATGACCTTCACCATGGACTAGATAAGGGAAAGGCATCAAGAAAATGTGTCTCCTCTAGTAACCCTTGGAGCTGGGATGCTACCACCAGTTCAGTCACCTTCCCTAAGAGGCAGGTTGGAACTGGGTGATAATTGTTTAAGTTAGTGGGATCCAAAGGTAGTTTTTTCAGGAGGGGGTGGACAATTGCAGTCTTCAGGATGTCTGGCATCCCCCAGACATGAGGTCGAACCAATCTGTGGCGCTGTTGTCATCATAGTAGCTATGTGGTTCCTGCATCTGGAAGTTTTGCGAAGGCAAGTGAGTGAGTGAGGCAATATGAAACGGTGGCAGCTGCTCCATGCAACAGACACTACTCAGTTTTCCCCATCATGAGCAAATGAACAAGAAGTGGCACAGTAATTGCTCTTGCAAAGAGCCTCCTCACACTCTGCTTCTGGGTGGTGCAGTAATATTTACCATGCTATTGAGAAATGGATCTGCACACAATTGTTGGTCCTCTTTCTACAGCATTGCAGCATAGGTCCTTGCAACAGCCACTCAACATCTGCCCTTCAGATGACAGGGAGGGATTGTTGCTGTGAAGCATGGAAAGCAGGAAGGCTCACCAAGCCTGTGGGCCCTAAATCTCCCAGAGGCTGCTACATCTCAGCAGCAGCTGGTCAGTGGTAAATTTTGGTAGGTCCTTTTGAAAAATTGAGATGTCAGCTGCTGACCCTACCAGCAAATGTTCTAGCTGTACCCCAGTTATGGTAGGAAGGTAGACAATAAGAGCAATGAGTTTAACACTGAATAAAAGGCAGTTCATTCTGAACTATTTTTATTTTTTATTAAGGAAATTGCGGTTAGTCTGAAGAATTAATTTATAGTACAGTACATTATTACCTTAGAACACAGATAATTCTACTCAAAGACACATGGAACATATTGCTACACAGACTTCTACTGTCTATGTTTATAGCTACAGTCCTCCCCATGATTCAGGATACAACTATGTCCCTCCTCACCACCTATACCGTACAAGCCGTAGTGTGGCTAATGCATCACTTGTTTATCCAAACTTCCAGGCTCTCTTGCCCAATAATCTTGTCATCTCCATCCAACATAGAATTTAGGATAGCGAGACCACTAAGGTGAGCTCATGATTACAGTGTTGAACAGATGGTACAGCAGGACCTATGGCCCAGCAAAACAACCTTTGTACTGTCTTATTAACCTCATACTTTGAACATAGGACTCAGGTACAGCTTGACAAACAATGGTTCACATTAAGCAAGCTTTGCAATTAACTACTCCCGATCACAAAACCAATGTGCTTCTCTGAGTAGTTCTCTTCTATCCAAATTCAGGCTTCGAGGCAGAGGAACTAGCAGCTCATGTAGCAAGATATATCCCTGAACCATCAGCACCAGCGAAGGGCTGATAGAGCAGGGCTATTTAGGAACTCGCCTAAGTTCATGAATCAGCCACAGAGCCACACTTAGTAGCACAAGGGAACCTGACTGATGAGTGGCTGCTACAGGAGTAGGGACATATAAGAGCAGTGTGCTGATGCCCAGGGTGACCTGCAGAAGAGCAAGAAAAACGAAAGGAATTATCAGAAGTATACTTTCTGGTGTATATGGTGACTCATATATTTGCAACATAAAAATGTGTGCTTGCATAATCTTATCACAGAGAACTACACATCAGAACTCCACTCCTGTTGGTTATATACTGCCCTGTACATACATGTTACAGCAGTTTTAGTCAGGGGAGGGTTGCCAACACCCTGTCTGCTCTCCCTCTCCTTGCTTTTCCCACTGCCAGGAATCTATTTATGGAAAGAGCAGTTGACATTGCACATCATGGTACAATACTAAAGAAGCTGTTCTGGAGCTCTTCACAATTCCTTCTGGTTTTTACCACCTGGAAAAGTTTTGTGTCATCCGCAAACTTGGCCACCTCACTACTTATGCCTGTTTCCAGATCATTTATGAATAAGTTGAAAAGCACCGGCCCCAAGACAGATCCTTGGGGCACTCCGCTTTTCATCTCTCTCCCTTGTGAAAATTGCCCATTGACCCCCACTCTCTGTTTCCTGGCCCTCAACTAATTCTGAATCCATAAGAGGACCTGCCCTCTTATTCCCTGACTGTGAAGTTTCCTCAGCAGCCTTTGGTGGGGGGCTGTGTCAAACACCTTCTGAAAATCCAGGTATATGATATCCACAGGTTCACCCACATCCACGTGCCTGTTGACCTTTTCAAAGAATTCTAAAAGGTTTGTGAGGCAAGACTTACCCTTACAGAAGCCATGCTGACTTTCCTTCAGCAATACTTGTTCCTCTACGTGTTTTAGGGTTTTATCTTTGATGCGACTTTCCACCATCTTACCCGGAACAGAAGTTAGGCTGACTGGCCTGTAGTTTCCAGGGTCCCCCCTTCTCCCTTTTTTAAAGATTCGTGTGACATTGCTATTATCTATTACTACTGGATTTCTGCCTTTTGGTTTTAAGGCCAGAAAGAAAGAGCTATGCATTGCCATGACGTATGCCAGTTTCAGTTTTAAATGGCTGACACAGGCGTTCTCTGTGCTATGAAGCACAAGCAGATATCAGCTGCAGGGAATGGGAAGCTTTGAGGTATCTAATTTTCTTAAGTGGTCAAGAGAAATGGGTATGTTAAAAAAAAAGATCAATACCTGGAGGTATGCTACAGCCAGTAAGGAGGCCATTGCCATTCTAGTCCTGTGTGGCAGAGGGATCTTCCTAGAAAGCAGGTACAGACCTGTGATGGCTGTGACAGAGGAGATTCCCTAAAGGAAAAAAGAACATTCATTGAGAGGACAAAAAGACACAAAGAGCTTAGAAGGATATGCATTCTACAGGGCAAAATCTTAAAGGTGATGATTTGAAGTGGGAGATAAAACTGCAGCAGACACAAAGAGCCATTCCTTAGACAAGTACCATCTCAATAAACAAATGTCCCACACTAGTTGATTCACGCTACTAGTCACAATAGATAGTCACAATCCCCACCTGCTCCCAGATATGTTGTTAACTGGCTCCCACACCAATTCTAGCAGTTCCCCAGCTCAAACATGTAGCTTCCACTTCACTATCAATTATGAATCCACTGTGTTCATACAGCCTATGTGTTTGAATGGTGTATGAATAGGTGCTTCTCCCTAATTTATGGCTGTATCAGAAATGCATGTTCCAAGGAAGGAAGGAAGGAAGTTGTAATTTGAATCACCATCCCATAAACATTAAGCAAAGATGGACTTTTACTATTTGAGGTCCTTTAATAGGCAAAGACTAAACGTGGCACTTAGGCATGAAAGGCACATGCCTCTATCCTGCAATGTTCCTAATTAGTCTGCCAACTGGAACATCCTGAATATGAGCACTCCAGTTGAAAAAGCTGGTTTGTTAAGACCAGAGAGGGAGGTACTGTACATACCAAAATCCTGTGATCAAACTGCACAGTAGTGGGATTCTCAAAGATGTTCTTCAGAATTGGGGAAAAGGCAAGGAGATCATCAGGGATCCAGCGCTCCCCCATCTTGGGGAAAGAATTGTACACAAGGCCAGCATCCAGTCCTGCCACAAATGCCCCTAAGATTCCAAAGAAGAAAGGCTGATACCCCTGATGGTATGCAGATAGTACAAGTAGCCATCTGAGGACAACATGCTCAAGGTGAGAGTTTAGGTTCCTATGTGACCCCCAAGATTACACAGCAATATGGAATAGCCTGCAAGAGGAGGCACATTGAAACTAGAAAAGAAAAACTCCCTTAGGACCTCAAACAAGCCTCTAAAGATGATAAGGTCTCCCCCTCTTGAAAGAAAAGGATCAGTGCAACAATGACAAGAGACATTACCTGAGAGGGCAGTGATGAAGATGAGGCCTGCTGTTCCATGAGCAAATCTTCTCAAGTGTAGGAGTTGTCGGGTTTCAGGTAACTGTCAAAATACAGGGAAAGATCACAGGACAATCTAACAGCCTTTCTATATACGCCACAAACGAAGCCACTCATCAGTGTTGCATCAAGCATCAGCCCCATGAGTAAAAAAAATACTGAAGGGACAGGGCATATGACTGGCAAAATACAGCTTGAGAAGATCTACAATAGCTCATACTAAGGTGGAACCTTTGCATTCTACAATTCTCCAGCCATACTGCCTTAAATGCTTCTCTTTTCAAAAACATACCAACACTCAGAACAAGCCCTTTCTGTTTCACTTTTCACATACCTTGTGATGTGGCAGAAGCAGTGAGAGCCCAGTCCATAGGCTGTAGCAGTACAGAACAAGTGCAGAGCCCAAGTGCGCAGCTAGGCGGTACTGACTAACTCGAGGGATATCATGAGAGTCTGGTTTTTCCTCTAGTCCACTCTTGACCATATACCATCCCAACAAGCCCTGCCAAAAATTAAAAGAAGAACACTATAGAGGTATGAAACAGAGCTTGTCACCACCCTTGTTAAGTTTCACGTTTGGTTGCAGGCTTCGGAAGCGATCTCTTGGCAGACAGTCAGGATGTCTGCTGTCATGTCTCACATTGCACAGTAGTCCATCAATGTCATGTGCAGCAGTGGCCATCAAGGAGCCAGCTTTGATAACAGCTATAAAGCTATCCAGTTCACTTCTACCAGCTCATCTTAAATCTCACCTTTTCAGAAAAGGACACTCTGCACTTCACACCAAGATGAGGAAATAGGGGAAGAAACAGCCCTTTCCCAGCCTGGCTCTTTTGTTGCCTTGCTGCATAACCATTCTAAGCATCACCCTCTGAAGCTTCTGCAGGGCTGGCACTCACAGCCCTAGTTTTACAAATATATCAGTGCCAGATCCTGGAACCTGCAAGGAATGACTGCTTCTCATGCTCCATCCCAGTTACCTTGAGCACACCCACAGTCACTGAATGATTCCAAGGTCCCACTGATTTTTTCCCACCTGGAAGCAGACAAGCCCACAGAGGGCAAGGACCCGACCCTTCAAGGACCGGTTCAAGTAGCCTTTCCTCCAGAAGTAGGCAGCTGGAAGGATGTACGCCAGTCCCACAAGCCGTCCCCACATGCGGTGTGAATACTCCATGTACCAGATGAATTTGAACTCTGCCAATGTCATGTCATGGTTCAGGCTATTGGATTTGAAGACAAGAGAGGTTTTTAAAAACCAGATGCAAGATGCTGTCATTCACCTCCTTTTCCACCCTATCTTCCTGTGAGAAGTTGCAGCAGCCAAAAAGCTTTATTTTCTCCCACTTATCTTTTGTCAGGATAGCAAAACTATCCTAACAACACTATCTGGCTTGCAACAGAAGATCTTTTTCTGCTCCTCTGGGAAATGTAGCTTTTGGGAACCTTCGTTTAACCCACACTTACATTTTAAATTCTGGAAATTGTTGGTATTTTTGGAATTCTGCTTCCCATTCTTGTTGTGTCCGAGGAGGCTTCATCTCCCGCACAAGGTGCCAGTCAACCATGGAAAGTCCAGACTCTGTCAGCCTGAGAAGGAAAGTACAGTAAGGATTCACAGTGCGAGAACTACTTTCAAGGTACGCATTGTGGGGGAATGACCCCCATCGCTCAGTGAGCCCCAACTAAGTCTTAAGAACAGAACATTATAAACAAGTCCTTCATATGTTTATACAGTTGGGTTGATGGTTTCTTACAAACTCTCACACCCACATTTTAATATGTAACCTAAAAGGAGACATGCACTCCATTCTCTGGAATGTCGCCTCTGAATAAAGCTAACCAATCTATGCATACCTATTCAGACATTGGTCCCATTGTAGTCAATGGGGCTTCCAGGTAAATGTGGATAGGACTGCAGCTCAAGCTATATCTGCTCTATCTAGTCTCTGTCAGTACACCCCTGCTTTGTGTTTACCTTTCACAAGGAAAAGACCCTTTGACTGGGACAGACTTGAATACCTTGGAACACAAGATCATGCCTTTTTTTACATGCTTTTCTACCTCTATGAGCTCTTCAGAAAGAGTAAGAGACACACACATACAAAATGGTAACATGCCCTCAACTAAAGCCTTATGACACAAAACCCTTCTCCCCATAGAACACTTACAAAATAAGAGCTGAAAAGGAATATTATATGCAGTCATCAGGTGTTTCCTGGACATTGTAAAAAGGTTTGGAAAACCAAGGGTGGATCTCTTTGCCTCAGCACAAAACCATCAGGTAAAAAGGTTCTTCTCCAGGCTTCAGGAGCCAAAGCAGTGGATGTGCGGTCCTTTCAGTGGCCAAAGGGGCTGCTTTATGCATTCCCTCCAGTAGTTCTCTTACCTCAGGTGTTAAGAAGGGTTCGGTTGTTGACAGCAAAGGTGATTGTGGTAGCCCCATTTTGGCCCAGACGCCAGTGGTTCCCTGAACTGCTGCATTTAGCGGTGCAGGAACCGTGGGAGATTCCACTCAGACACAACCTCTTAACTCAGGGCCCTCTATTGCACCCTCAGCCACACAAGCAGCAGCTGACAGTGTGGAAGTTGAGAGGGTAAGTCTAGGAACTTTGACCCTACTAAGAGGGTCAACAGATCTACATGGAAAGTTTTCCGTGGCTGGTGTAGGAAACACAGAGTCTCCCCTACCAATCAGTCGATTGGAGCCATTTCAGAGTTTCTCCAGGACAGACTGGATAGGGGACTCACTAGCAGTACCTTGAAGAGACAGGTGGCTGCTCTCCAGAGTACTTTAGGGGCTTTGGGATCTGTGTTCATTTCTACAGATACACATATTAAAAGTTTTTTGATGGGTGTCTCTAATCTGAATCTAGCCCGTTAGGAGGGTGCCTACCTGGGATCTAGGCACAGTCTTGAAGGCCCTAACTAGAGCACCTTTCGAGCCTTTGGCTACGGTCCCTCTTAAGATCTTGTCTATAAAGATGTTGGTTTTAGTAACAGTGACATCAGCTAGGAGAGTATCTGAGTTGGGGGCACTGTCTATTCACTCTAATCTCTGTGTTCTTCACAGGGATAAAGTGGTGTTGCTTTTATTCCTAAAGTTAATTCCCTGTTTCATAGGCAGGAAATGATTTTGCCTTCCTTTTGTCCTGACCCTAAGCAACCTAAAGAAAAGTCTTGGCATTGTTTGTATGTGAGGAGGGTGCTCAGATTTTATATGGAGCAGACCTGACCATTTAGGAAAATTGATTCAATGTTTGTTGTGTTTCAGAGAAGGACTTTGGGGAGACGTGTCTCTCCAGTGATGCTAGCTAAGTGGTTAAGGACTTGCATTTCCATGGCATATGAGGCTTCTGGGTTGAAACTAAACAGCCAGATGGGATCTGGGCTCATTCGGTGAGGGGCGTGGCTACAATCGCCGCTTTTGATGGCATTGCATCTCTGGCTAAGATTTGTAGCACTGCAACGTGGGCTTCACCACATACTTTTATTAGGCATTATAGAATTGATGTTGCGGCTTCCTCTGAGGCCCCTTTGGGCCGGAGAGTGTTACAAAAAGTTGTCACGGCATGAACATGCGTACTTGACTGACCCACCTGGGGGGACTCTGCTCTGGTAGATTCCATTGGTAAGGAATGGTCCGTCTCTACTAGGAAAAACAGGAATTTCTGACCTTATTGGTAATTCTTGTTCCTAGCAAAGGCAAGGACATTCTGCCCACCTTGTCTTGGTAAATTACATGGCTGGAAGGATTACATTTATTCAATATGACTTTCATTAATTAGGAAAGGTCCTGTTTGGCCTCTTGTTATTTGGATCTTAGTATCTCTTGATTCTGGCTGACACAGTTGTTGAAGGAGTACAGTTTTTGATTGGTTTGCTGAGTATTTATGTGAGCAGGATTTTTATACGGCTCAGCAAGTAGTGTCTGGGGAATGGAATCCTGCTAGGGAGGATAGACCCTCCTTTTTTTCAGTTGGCCCTGCCTAGCAAAGACAGAGGAGGCGTTAACCCTCCTGGATTAACAGAGGAGGATCTGCGCTGGCCTGGAGGGGGGCAGTGATGCCAGCCCCATGCCTGAGAATGAAGCCGCTCCGGAAAGTGGCCACGCTGCTGCTTCCTGGATCTGCTACAGTACGGCCAACAAGTGCCATCCGTCCTCTGAGGGGCGGCCCCTCTGAGGGCAGATGGTGCTTATTAGCCACATTGCTCCAGGAAGTGGCTGTATGGGGCTAAAATGAGCCCTGCACAGTCGCTTCTTGGACTGGTTTCAGCACTGGGGTGGTGGTGGATGCACCTCCGGTGGTGTGCCCTGGGCACTGACCCCACCCCCAGGATCACCCTGCAGACAGGAAGTAGGAATCATCATATCTGGGGTAAAAAAGAAAAAGGAGAGGGTAACTTTACTCACCGAGTGACACCACCTAGCACTACAGCTCCAGCAACAGTACCAGTGCAGATTAAGAGCCATCGCCCTACAGCCCGGTCTGTCACAGCATTGGGGACAGAAGGTACTGTCACTCGGGAATGGGACGCCACATCCGATATCACGCTGTGTTGTGCTCGTGGGAGCTGCCGCCACCGGAGATATTGCTGAGGATAGAGAGGGTGATGATAAGGTTTTTCATAATTAATGCCACCCTAACAAATGAACACCCCTTGTCAAAACACCCTTAGCAGAAGCAGAGGAGGGGTGCTGCTCAAACCAGGACATGTGAAAAAGCTAACTCTGTTGCAGAGGGTGTGCAGTGGTCTTGCTATATCAGGGAGGCTGTCTGCAATGCTTTTATCCAGGTACTGTATTTTATTATTGCTTGATGTGAAATGCTGCTGCTTCAGATCCTGCTTTTATTTAAATTTTTTTTTCTAATTGTAAGTCACTTTGCTGGTGCCTGTATGGCAGAACAAATGAACACTATGGGACAAGCAAACAGGAACATCAGTAGCGATTGGCCCAGAACAATCAACGTTCATACAATATTACAGCCTACAAGCAAGGCACAGCTTTCTAAAAGCATCCAGCTGGCCAGTGTTGGCAACAGATGGCTACACTAGATGGACATTTGGGTATGATTCAGTAGGGCTCTTAAAACAAAGGCATATGGGGGAAGAGATGTGTGAACAATAGAGATCAAACTCCTTTCAGCATTTAAGATTGTACCTGCCATCCTCAACATACCCAGGTCTGAAAACCACAGGTGACTGTCTCCAATTCTAAACATTCACTCTTTCATAAGTACCGCCCAAGGGGAATCACACCTCCCTTGGAGCTCAGTTGGAACCGGAGAGGCACAGAATTCCCCAGGGAGCTCTGTAGCAGAGTGTATATTTCCCTTGGAATCATGGCAGCTCCAGTGATAGGGAGGTGCCAGCATAATCCCACTTAATGGGTCCTTCGTGGGGAATCAACAGCACCTCACTACAGAAACCAGCCTTTGGTCGACATGCCGAGTACCAACTGATCTTGTCAGCTGCCACAAAAAAGCCAACGTTCTCTTTGAGCGGACTCCTGTGGGCTCAAGGGATTCTCTGGCTCAGCTCCCGTCCATTTTTATACCTGTCTCAGGGGGCCACCTGCACGTGAACCCCATAGAAACCGACCCCCTCCCAGGGCCGCCCGCAGAAGCATTGCTTTCTAGGCACAACCCGGAAGTAGCTTCCCTCTGATTCGGCCTCGGATCTGAAGTCCTTCCGGAAACAACGGGGGCGGGCGCGCTCCGTGACGCCAACGTCACGTGACAGGTAGGCTGGCGTTTCCCCTGGCTCCCGCTTCCCCGGCAGGTGAGAGCGCCAGGAGGCGTGGCTTAGGGCGGGGCCACGCTTGCCTGTCAAGGGCGAAATGTGGATACTTCTGGAGCGCCAAGTGGCATAATGAGGAGATGGGACGGGAAGCGAAGACTAGCGGGAGGGCTTGGGGGTAAGAGATGCCACCGGAAGCGGAGGCGGTGGACGGAAATGGCATGAGGAAGACGGGGTCAGGACGGACATCCGGGTAGTCTTAGGGCCTGCTTCTCTTTCTCCTCCACAATTTGAAGGCAGCTTTGGAGGAAGCAAATTATTAGGGCGGGGCTGTGCTGTTGGTGTTAAACTCGTTCTCCTTCACCCGGGCAACAGTTCAGGGTTAGTTAATGAATGGAGTAGGAGGGTTTTTAACTGGGTGATAGGAGTTAAGGCTGGGAGGGAAGAACTGAATGCTGCACGTTCCCACTACTGTATTTAAACAAACTGTGCACAGGAAAAGAGTATATAGAAGGCTGGGCTGACCTGTGTTAGTTTTGTGTGTGTAATAACTTTTTATTGGTAGACATGAAAATGTAGAATTTCTCCATTCCAGCAGCCCAAATTGCACAGTTCTAGAAAAAAGTCTGTCAACTCATCTGTGAGTGGCCTTGTCTTCTTTCAGTTACAGCCACTGACTGCATTGTGGGAAGTAACCAGTTAGCAAATCATTATGGTTTTTCTTTGTGTATTTTATTGACTTTATATAAGCTGCTCTGAGCTGTGTTGATGAACTGCAATAAATCAATAAAATAAAATCAATTCTGCTGTTTAAGTACACTTTCCCTTTGTTAAAACAGGGTAGTGATAAGTAAAAGATTGTACCCAGTTTAGATTGCTGATTTCCTGAAGGCATTTTCTAGGCTGTTTTTGTTGCACAAATTTATACTTATGTAGAAGATTTTTATTTCTCTTTTTCACTTTAATAGCCTCCATAGCGGTAAAATAGTGTACCAGCAATAAATAAATAATAAGCAGACCAAAATATTAAATTGGATAGACAGCACTGTATTCCTTGATGTCTCCTCTTTTAGCAGATAGTCACCAGATGTCTGTGAAGGTCATGTGCCCAAGAAAGAAAGCAATCACAGACCAAAGTTGGCCCAAAATACTTGAAATAACTTGTGTGCTAGTGTTTCTCAACCAGTGGTACTTATGATACAAGTACTAGCAAAGGTACTTGTGGTGTTGTCTGGTCGATCGTGTGTGTTGGACCCTCAGATCCCTGCCACTTGGCAGTGAGACCAGCAATGTAACAAGCGGTAGTATAGGCGGCTTGGCTGGGCGGTTATGCACTGTTTATGGTCTTGAAAAAACCCTCCTATCCACTCTGAGCCTTTTACTGGTTTTTGTTGCATCACATCTGGCCTTCCAATTCAGAAGCAAATGGTAATGACATCATTATAAGTTACTTCCAGTGGTACTTGAAACTCATTTCAGGCCCATATATCAGGTGGACAATGCAAAGTGGTACAGCAGGGAATAAGAGAACTGTTGGCTAAAAGCAGAGATTTGCTTTGCCCTGGCGACATTTAAAAGATTCATGTGAGGGATCTCATGAAACCTGCTCCTACTTAATCAGTATGGCAACTGCATGTATATTTTACTTCAGACTGAGATGGTTGATCACAGGGAACTTCCTTGAGGCATAGGAAAAAAATCTTTGCATGTAAAGCTTCAAAAGCTCTGTTGAAGTTTGCAGATCCTATGTTACTGGCCAGACCTTCATCACTTGCCAGGTCTCTGTAACATTAGTTTTGTATCAGCAAAGGAGTCCTATCTCTACATTTGTAGCTTTTACACAGTAGCTAGCATGTTACATGCATACTGTCACCTTTTTGCTGTCAGTTGCTCCCATGTGTCTCAGAGTCAACTTAGCGTGAATCAGAATTCTTTGAATGGAAAGTATCTGGAAAAAATGGGAAGGGACACAGAACGAGCAGGGCTAAGCTTGTTTGAGCAGTGGTTGCTATTTCAGAAAGAAGAAAATGGCCTTATCCATATAGGAATATTATAATTAGTATTCCCCCCCCCCAAAAAAAAATCCTAATTGCCTGTTGATTTGTGCTAGATGAGAATCTCAGTGATTTCTAATGTTGTCATAGTTAATGTCTGAATCAACAGTAAATCTTCTTTGGGGCATTCATGTTTTTGGAAGACAGGATGGGAAGAAAAGAGTATGTAATGTGAAAAACGTGTTAGAAAGATACAGAGAATAATGCAAGTGCAAATGCAAGGGGGAGCTGGGGGCAAGAGGTATTGCAAAAGACTTCTGCTTTAGATGTTCTTTTACGCCTCCTGTTTTGTGCCAATAGTTGATTGTTCTTCTAGAGTTTGCAGAGTTATACCAGTTTTCCATGTGCTGTATGGATACTTTATAATAACTGAGGATAAGATTTAGTTGTATTGCCTGACCATTAATGAAGCTTTTTAATTCTGAGGGGTGGAGCTGTTTGGATAGTTAAGATGAAAGATGCCAGTTGAAAATCAGTTGAGTGAATCCTGTGGTGGAATCACCTTTTTAAGCAGTTTTTTGTCCCATTTTTCTGAGGCAAAGCTGGACTTCTGCATACCCACTTACTGTTCTTCTATTCTAGGAATGGCCAATGGCTTTCTTATGGAAGTATGTGTTGACTCAGTGGAGTCTGCTGTGAATGCAGAGAGAGGAGGTAATGCTACACAAAGATGGAGATGCTTCAAGGGTCACTGAGGTGTTCCTCTAGAGCAGCCAATTCCCCCCCCCCGGCAGCATGGTGCGCCTTGTCAATTGTCAAAAAAATGGTAGCGTGCCTTGACAATTTTAGTGCCTTGTTCGCGTGCTGTGAGATGAAAAGGTTGAAAATAGCTGCCCTAGAGACATTTGAGGGGTACACAGAATGAAGGCTGCCCAAGCTCTGATCTATATTGGTGACATACAGATTCCAGAAATGGTTGTCTATATTTTTATTTATGTCTACTATCCTGATCCATCAAGATAGTGCAAAGAATTGCTCAGCAGCAAAATACTGTTTTTGGAGCTTGTATTTCTATAACAAATTTGTAACATGCCTTTCCACTATTTAGGTCTTCAAGGTGGCTTACGAACATGTTTGAATAAGATTGCATAAGGTTGTTTAGGGCGGGGGGGGGGCAGCTGTCAAAGTGTAGATATTTTACCTTGGGACAGACTTGCTGTGCTTGATGACTTTTCTTGTCTCAGGCTTGGCCAAAGAGCAAATGAAGCATTTGCCCCACAAACAAAGTCCAGGATCAGAACAAATAACAATGTCTGAGGCAGAAGGATGCTTCTGCCATGTAGTTCATCCCATTGAAGAACTACATGGCAGCTGAGATCTTCAATATCTTACTTGTTTCACTCCTACTGTATTATCCTAAATAGGATTTCAGAGTAAGGATTAATACAGAGAAACGAAATGTAGAAGACAGAACTCGGTTTTCCTAAACAATGAGAGAACCAGCACTCCTCTATCCCAGCTTCTTTACATATTGTTTGGAGCAATGCTGCTTTATTCCTATTCTTTAGACTAGTGATTCATATTGAAGTATTGCAGGCCAACCTGTAATTGGAACATTAACTTGTGATTCTGATGTAGGTGCTGGCCGCCTTGAGTTGTGTTCTAGTCTGATGGAAGGAGGAACTACACCCAGCATCGGTGAGTTGTTACACATAGGCAACCACCAGTTTTCTGCAGCATGTGGTAGTATTGAGCATCCAATCAGTAAGAAAATCCAGACTCTGCATGATAGGAGTTTAGTAAGCTGGATTGTCTGCTCCCTAGGTACTCTGCTTCAGGGATAGGGAGAAATAACAGAGTCTGCTTCTTCTTTTAGTATGGACAGTTTGGCATTAGCACCTTCTGGGCTTGTGAAGCAGGCTGCTATTTTTTTCATCCAATTTCACCCCTTCTGCAGCAGCTCCTTATTTTCCCAGGTTCTGCAGAGAAAGCTTGGAACCTCATTTTCACTTGCTGTTGTAAAATGCATTACTGAGGAAGGGTATAATTCGCTGCACAGTTAATATTTATGTTCCCTGTACCAAATTCAGGTTTCACTCTGTTTCACCTGTCATAGGCTTAGCCAGCTTTTAACTGACACATATCCTAAATGCCTCTTTCCCTGTAGGGCTTCTGCAGGTGGTGAAGCAATGTATAAATGTGCCTGTATTTGTGATGATCCGCCCCCGAGGGGGGGATTTCCTCTATTCTGACCGGGAAGTGGAGGTGATGAAGGCTGACATCCGACTGGCCAAGCAACATGGGGCTGATGGACTGGTGTTTGGAGCCTTGACTGAAGATGGCCGTATAGATATAGAGCTTTGCACAGCACTGTTAGGTAATGTAACCTTGCTTTCCATTTGGCTTGTTTTAATACTTGGCTGTGGTAATCAGTACAGAACAGTGGTTTTCAAACTATAGAGTTTGCATTGTTGTAAATGTTAGCGGGGGCAGGGTGAAGGCAGTGACGCGATCCCCAGGATCACATAACTGCCTGGGCTGACGGGCTGCAAGTGCCTTACCTGTTGCTGGGCTGGGCTCCGAGGTGTGTGCAGAGCATCATGGAAGCCTCCGCAAGGCTCCCCAAGCATCTGCAGAAGTAAAAAACACTATTGCGACCCACTTCTGGTTTTGTGATCGCAACCGAGAAGTGGGTCGCAATTGCTTTTTTTTTTTTTTACATTTGGGGAGTGCTGCGGAGGCTTCCTCAGGGCTCCCTGCACCCCTCAGAGCCCAACACAGTGAAAGGTAAGGCACTTGCAGCCTCTGTCACTCAGGCAGCGATGCAATCCTGGGGATCATGTTGCTGCCTTTGCCTTGCCCTGCCCCTTAAAGGCAGAGGGGCAGAAGCTTTCAGGCTGGGATGTTGCGACGCCCCAGTTTGAAAACTTCTTAGGGTGATAACAGTGATAATTTCAGATTTCAAGTGATTATGTACAGCAGAAGGAAAAAATGAGCCCTCTGCTAGTAGGAAGCAAAGCCCCATACTTTGAGAAGACTTGCATTGCTGTTCTGAGTGATGGTTTGTGGAGTAGTATTGAGCATCCAATCAGTAAGAAAATCCCGACTCCACATGATAGGAATTTAGTAAGCTGGAAACAGCATTATCCATTATGAAACAGCGTTATCCATTATGTACTTGACCTCTTCTCTGCAGAATGTTGTTGAATATTTTTCACTGTGGTTTGCCCACTTCTTAGCCTCATCACATCCAAGGCAACATCTTTGCCATGTTTCTTCTGCTTTTTAACCATGTGCACAGAGAATAAGCACCAATATGTGCTAATTCTTCCTGAAATTTTAGAGAGTGGTCATACTGAGATTAAAGATGAGTGCAAGTTGATGACAGTGGATGGAGGGTCCGCATCACAAACGCAGAGCCTAATAACTATTACCAACTACCTGCACTACCCAAAGAGATTGCCTTTCTGTACAGGGCCAGTACAAGGAATATTGCCTTTGCCCGTGCTGAGAAAAGAGAGGCTTCTACCACAGTAGACTGACAATAGACTGTTCTTTTTACAGCTGCTTCCCGCCCTTTGCCAGTTACTTTCCACCGAGGTGAGTTCTTGGGCCTTGGAGTGGAGAATGGACATTGGATTACTATCTTGAAGAACTCAGGCCCAGACATCATGACCTTGCCTACTGGGGACTGAGAGAATGCAATCTGGCAATTGCATGCATTACTGCTTTCTGCCAGGCTTTGTGGGTCTTGAGTGGACTGAGTAGTGGTGTGTAAGGGGCTTGGGCCTTTACAGAAGTTTACCTTCTGTAGGCTTTGCCAGTACAGGCTGAAAATGTATCATTTGTCTTTCAGCTTTTGACATGGTCTATGACCCACTGGCCGCCTTGGAAATGCTGATATCGATGGGGTTTGAAAGGGTGCTAACCAGTGGCTGTGATACCTCAGCCCTGGAGGGGCTGCCCTTGATAAAGCGACTGACGGATCAGGTGAGATATCACCCTTGCAAACTTTGTAATTCTGCTGATACATTTTCTTGTCTTTTTGGAGTCTGACACCCAAAAAACTAGTAAGTGCTTAATGGGAACAGAGGAATATCAGTTAGCTGCCAGTCATGGGCTTTAGATGGGTGATGGGATAGTACTGATGAAGGGTGCAATCTGGCTTTCTTGTTACTTATACAGAATCTGTGCATTGAACCATTCACTATTATAGTTCTTCTTTGTACAATTATTAGTCCCCATAGGCCACTGTGTTAAATTAACCTCCCTTTTCTCTGTCAGGTGCACAGTATGTAAGTATATATACAGCAGAATGCAAAAGAGCCAGAAATGTCACCATAAGAATCACCAGATGTTTCAAGTCTGCTTTCACTGTCTCATATTGCAGTAAAGTTGGAGAAATATCACTGCATAGGAGATAACCTGTTGTAACATCTTACTTAAAGTGAAAGGGAAGTTCCATATGTTGCAGGAATTGAGAAGCATGACAGATACAGTGTTGCAAGTTCCTAACTTGCTTGAATCACAGGATCAGTAATTCCAAATCATTCAAATTTCATTGTAAGTGGACAAATCCAAGGGTTTAACCCTACTCTGAGCATGGCTAATCCAGATGTGTACTCTTGCTATATATTGTGGACAGTGGTGGTATCTAAAGCGGGAGGAACCGGAACGCTGGGCGGGACAGATGGTTGATTGGCAGCCCGTCTGTTCCGCCACCTGCCTGCCCGCTGCGCGGGCTGCCCCTGGTTGGCGTGCCCCACCGCTGCTCGCCCAGGCACCCGGCGCGCCCCCCCCACCTGTCATCCCCCCGGCGAGCAGGCGCCCCCTCCGAGGCCAGGGCAGCCTGCGCGGCGGGCGGGCGGGCGGCGGAACCGAACGGACGGGCAGCCAATCACATGTAAGTCCTGCCCAGCGTACCGGTTCCTCCCGCTTTAGATACTACCACTGATTGTGGAATATATCGCCTAACAGACAAGCACAAGAATATCCCTGCTGCATTGGGTTTGATGTGTTGCAGTTCAGCAATAGAGCAATAATATTGAGGTTCAGTAGAGTAGAGCAATAATATTGAGGTTCATCCATCCTGAGGTGGGACTAGTCTTGCAAAAGTGAAATTTGCATTTAGTGAGGGATTTAACAGGGAATAATACACTGTACCAGAAGTATGCACAAGTAACTCATGGCAGTTACTCACTTTAAGCAGGCCACTGGAGAAGCAGCATAAAAAAACTCCCAAAATTAATTCTGCTCATAAAACCTGTATTCAATTAGGGTAATTCTAGCCATGTTTTGTGTCTTTTGTCATGCAAACAAGATTTCTGAACCACTTTTTCTTTTCAGGCCAAAGGCAGAATCGTTATAATGCCAGGTAGGATCCTGCTGTGAGTTACACTAGTTGGCATAAGTAATGCTCAAGTACTAGACCAGGATATTTCTGGTCCACATCATACTTCCCCAAGTGATTTGAAGTCCAGGAGTAGCACTACAGGGTTTGCTTTCCTTTGAAAGAGGAACACTGGAGATTTCTGGTGTATTTGTAGTATCTGCTTTGTTTAAGTAATAGACTCTTACCAGGATGCAGCATAACTACTGAGTCTGTTTCCTAAAGCAATCATATAGATCCCAGGTTGCTTCTAGTTCAGCTAAAATTGCCACTCTAGGCTTTCAGACTAGATTAAAATTGCTTCTCTATCCCTTTTCCATACTCTGTCACATTCTGAAGACAAGGAAGAAATTTCCAGCCATCAAGGAACATTAGCATTTTTAATGACATCTGTGGCAACCCATAATTAGTCTGTGAGACAAAATTCATGTTGTTCAGGTCAGTCAAAATCATAACAGTATAATATCCAAGGACATGTACACCCTTCCAGTGGCATAAGATCCACAGGATCCACTTCCTGCAAAACTCCATGTGCAGCACACTTGCATAGTTGGAGTGATTTCTGGATTGACTCCAGGTTCAGAGAAAAGGAATACCATACTTCTCTTGCATTTGGTTTATCTAAGAATTTGGCTCAAGATTACTTCAAGAAATAATCACTGGGGGATTATTGTTAACTAGTGATATTTGGTTGAATCATGGATTCTCTTCACTAGGGGGAGGCATAACTGAAAGAAACCTGCAGAGGATCCTAGAAGGCTCTGGTGCTTCTGAGTTTCATTGCTCAGCGCGCTCAGCCAAAGACTCAGGCATGAAGTTCAGGTAACGAAGTGTGATTCTTCATTAATCTACCAAGCGCTCCACATTTTGTTTATACTTCCTCTACTGGTATAGAGACCAGGCTGAAAGCAAGGGAGGCATTGAAACCAAGAACCACAGACCAATGCTTCTCCCGACTGTACCAAATGCCAGGCCTTCTTCCCAGCTAAGTGTGGTTCTTAGGTTTCAGATGCTGTGCAACGTAATGTCCAACTGGCAGCATTTGGTGTTTTTGATATTTCTGCTATCTGAGAGCCAATTGTGCCTTGATGAATACTACACGTAGGCCAAAACGAGAGGGGATATGACTTGGTTCCTTACTTGATTGTTCCAGGCTGAAATTTCAGACAATAACCATCACTTACTGATTTTCTTTCAGAAACTCCAGTGTTACCATGGGGGCGTACTTCTCTGCACCCGAATATTCCACCAAGGTGGCAGATGTGGCTAAAGTGAGGACCCTGAATGCAATTGCCAAGAATATCCTGTAGAACAAGAGCGCTGTGTATGAGGCAGGAAGACCCTGCAGCCTGGGATTAGTCCAGTCCTTAGGCATGGACATTGCGACGGCATCCTTGCCAGAGCTTAAGGATGTAGGTTAATCAAATGAAGATGCCTGTGGTTGTTTTTCTACTATTTCCACCTTCTAGTCTGGCTCCATAGAATTTTGTTCTTTGGTGTTGTAATTGAGTTTGTTTGTGGGGACAACAAACTATGGGGGGGCTTAGGGTATGCATTGGGTATGCATTGACCATGCTCTGTTTGTGCAAACTATGGGGGGCTTATCTAAAGGGGCGTGCCATTGGACCATGCTCCTTGTGACTGTCAGTCCTCAAATAAACCATGAAGCCACTCCATGTCACTGTGGCTCTTCTTCACACAGAGGCCTTGGCAAGATTTTGAGCTTCTCCAGAAGGAATTGTGCCAGGGTTGTTTCCAGCCTGAGGAGGACCTCTGGTAAGTGTTTCTTCCAGACAGACAATAAGGATCACGGCACGTTTCCTTCTGCCTGGTCTAGTTTGCGTGTAATGGAGCTCTCTGCTCATTTGGCGTGTAGGGATCAAACTGAATCTTCTTAAGGAGTTCTGCAGGTGGAAGATCTTCCCCTCCTCACAGAGAACGGGTGGGCGAAGAAACAAGAGAATGAATGAAAGGTGATTAAAGGAATAAGAATATGTCAAGTAATGTTTCCTAAGCAGGAGGAAGACTTTCATAGACCCTGGACCATGGAGAGGGTTCTAACAACATTTTTTGCCATTATGGCCTCTGCCCCTGTTTTGCATAGAATCAAGCAGAGGATAATTTCTCAGATGAGAACATTCTGCAGGACTCGTCAGTTGCTCAAGGAGTAAAGGAAGGTTAGGGATGTTTAGGGTTTACATCTTCTTGTTTACATCTAACTCAGGTTATGGAAGTGTAAGAGACGTGGAGCCAAATACTGGATTGTGAAAGAGTCGGAAATCTGGTTTCTGCTGGTGAAGGTCCTTGTGGACCTCTTGAAATTAAATTCCCTGCTGTCCCTAAATACAAATAACATGGAAAAAGGAAACGTTGGAATAAAAAAATTATACCTCTGCATAAAACATATTGAAGGCTGGATTTCTGCCATGATCTCCATGCAAGACAGGCATCCCAATCCTAACTTGTGTTGGAACAGGCCAGCCAGCAGGGCTGCACTGTATCCAGCACATGTTAGGCGGTAACTGGAGGTTACCTTGGGGTAAGGGGATATTTTCCCCTTAACCTGGGGTAAGCCCCAGCAGCCCCAATAGAGCTACTCGGAGCTGAGCCAATGAATAGCTCGCGCAACTCCAATGGGGGTTAAGATCCAGCGTAAGTGCCAGATCCTATCTCCACTCACCTCCCTGGGTCAGCCCACCCTCTCTGTGCCCTCCCCACACCACGAAATGCGTCTTCCCAAAACGCCTTTCCCAACCCCTGCATCAGCTGAATTTGGCTGGTGCTGGCCCCACTTACTGGGCTAGTGCGGAGGCTGAATTTGGCCTCCGTGGGCCAACGCTACTGCCTGCGACAGATCTGCAACACTCCTAGGCCAGTGCAGGAGAGATGCACCAGCCTAACTGGCCTTCTGGTTTGTCCTCTAAATTGTGTGTTGTCCAGAGCAGAAAGGTTCTCGTGTTTTCTTCCTCCCTGGGGGTGTGGCATTTGCTCTTGAATACTGTTCTAGGCTGAGGAAGCAACAGCTAATGTTGCATTGTTTACCAGATGTAGAAAATAATTAAGTAATAATTAACCAAGAGAGATTGAAATTGCCTGTTCTATGGACATTGGACCTTTTTGTCAGGATTGAATCACATTTGGTGCTGCGTTTACTCATTGTATAAAGAATGAGACAGCAGAATTTTTTGGCTCTTTACCTTGTTTCAGTGGCTCCCTGGAGGCGGGTGGGAGGAGAATACTAAAGTCAATACTATTGCTGGTAATGTGGGTGCGGTGTTGACAGCAGACTTCAGTCTTTCGGTTCTGAAAAATATCTCCTTAGTATCTCTCTTTGTTCATCCTTGGAAAGTGCCCCCCCAGTTGAGATCTATTCTGCAATGCAACACTAAATTTCAATTTTAATTCAGTTCAATAAACCTTTATTGGCATTTAACTAAATTCTGAGATTAGATTTTGTGACACTTGGGCACTCCTTGTTGTTCGGCTAGGTGTCCTGCAGACCCATACTGAGAGGCTGCCTAGCTACTGTCTGTAACAGAGCTCCATCTTTTCAGAAGCCCCTTGCCCAGAGTAAATAGGAGACAAAGGAACAAGAATCCAGAGCATCCACAAGGAGGAAAGTGTGGAAAAATGACCAGGTGTGAAAAGGGGGCAATATTGATCACTTGGGGTGATATACGAGCTGTTTTCTCAGTATTATTCAATCACATCATCACTGGGGTTGTCAGACTGATGACAGACTCATTTTGAGGAATCTCAGCGAAGTCACCGGTATACTGGAATTCATATCCTGCCCCCCTCCCCTGGAAACTTCAGCCACACAATCCAGGGTTCATTATTTTGTTTCTTGTGGCTGAATACACCAGTAGTTAATGATTGATTGGCCTGTCATCAGGAGGTTGTTCCCAATGCCCCCTCGTTGGGCTTATGAGACTTTTGCCCTGCTCAGCCTCCTGGGGCTGATACAGTGGCTACGAAAGGGCAAGAGGAGAGGAGTGCCTTGCCATGGGAGCAACTTTGGAGCAGTTCTGTGGCTCTGTTTTCTGGGTGAGTGACAGCTGCTTCTTCCTGAGCTGTTGCTCAGCATTTGGTAGGAGTGATAGTGAAGACCCTGCAGCTTGCCCTAAATAGTGGGAGGATGGGTAAAAGCCTGTGCTAGAGCAGTTTACTTGGCAAGTTGAGACAGCCAGAGGGAGGGGAGATGTTATTACCTGTGTGGTCGAACTGCAAAATTTATGCCCTGCAATCTGCATGTAGTAGGGTCAAGGCTGTAGGATAAACAATCCTGCCTTGTTTATGTGCTGCAGTTTCAAAGGGTAGCTGAGGTTTGGCAAGGCTGTCATTTTCCCCTCCCCTGGTAAGTGACAAGTGCCCCTGCCCTTTTGTTTGTCTCCCTTGGTAAGCTCTTCCTGGTTTTCACAAATATTTCCTTTTTAACGTCTAGTTCCCTGGGTGGGGTAGAAACTGCTTCAAAAGGTAGAAAGAGGAGATATTGATGCAAGAAACAATATAACTGCATGTGCTGCACAGAGAGCCATGACCAGTAATCTCCAAGCAGAGGAGATGGTTGGGAAGGGTCTTTAACATCACAGGGAGAAAAAAGATGGGGCACACCAGATTTGAAATATCTCATAGTACAGTCCTCCTGCAACTGTTTAATTGTTCATCCATGTGAAAAGCTCCCTGCTCATGGAACGCTAGTATACCTGGGAGAAGGCCTCTAGGCTAATCCTATCCCTGGTATCTAGTTTCTCAGGAAGTTTTTGACCAGGGAAATGTTTTAATATGTTCCCCCTCCCATTCTGAAGTGGTTCACCCAGGAAGGCTGTACTGTGTGGAACATGTGGTTTAGCTATCTGATCAGGGAGCCCCCCCCCCTAATATATTCGTGAAGCTGGCCAGAGTTAATTGAAAATGTAACACAATGTCATCCCACCAGGATGTGAGAGTACTGGCATTGATGAGTGGTCTAGATCTTGTTTATTGGTCATCAGTGGAGAAGTCCTGTACGTATGGAAATTGGACTACTAAGCTGCAGCTCATGAAGTTTTGCTCCTGGGGGTGGACTTCTTGTATCTCTAACACTAGCGGTTCTCTGAGCAAGGAAAGTTCAAGATTGATCTATTCCCCTGCAGTAAAAGACTTTTACATTATTATCTCTGAGGGTGTTTATGTCAGTCTTATCACATTGAACAGATGTGAGTCATTTCTCTGGATGTCTGCCAAACAATAACATTTTGTATTTCTGGAATACAGTAGCAATTTCTTTCAGCTGTCAAAGCAAGCCCTCAAAGCATCTTTAACTAATTAGAAGGTACAGGTTGTACTTCTCATTAATCATGTGCCTTGGCGATTGTCAGTCAGATTTTTCTAGTGCCTCAAGATTGCTCATTTAAACACACTGCTTCAGTCAAAAACCAAACCCAATTTCATTTGACAGAGATAATAGTAAAAGTTGAAGTACAGGAAAGTACAGAAAAACAGGACAGTTCCTGAAGTAGAGGAAAACGATAATGAACAATAACACCCTGGTTGGTTAACATAATCCATAGCGCAATCCTAAATTGCGCTGGATTGGTGAGGCCGGCACCTTAGGTGTGCTGGGGAGCAAGGGCACATTTGTCCCCTTGCCCCAGGGGAGGCTCTGGCCACCCCATGGGGTTCCTCGGATCTGCACTTGCTATTTAGCAGGCTCAGGACCAAGGAATCCTCATGCCCGAATCGGACCTGCCAGCCTGTCCACTCCCTGCCCACCCCGTGCCCAGTTCCGCCTCTTCCCCCTCCCTTCTCCCAGAACCTCCGCTGTGCCAGCTGAGTTTGGCTGGCAAACACGAGGCTCCCCGTCGGTGCTCTTGGGCTGAGCACTGTAGCGCCTACGTAGGGGTACTGCTTGGCGCCCCCGCGTTGGTGCTAATTCTGTAGCGCCGACGCAACAACGTTGCATCAGCACTACAGGGCGCTTGGGATAGTGCCCCCAGTGGTTCTCAAACCTTTAGCACCATGACCCACTTTTTAGAATAACACTCTGTCCGGACCCACCAGAAATGATGTCATGGCTGGAAGTGACATTGTCAAGCAGGAAAATGTTTAACACCCCTATAAGACAAAATGTAAGTAAGTAAATTAAAAATTTATAATTAAATTTTTTTAAAAAATTCAAAATAAAGAACCCCCCTCCTAACCCTCCCAAGCAGTTGCTGATCTATTTTTTAAAAATTCCTCAAACATCCCAAAGGCTGCAATCCTATCCACACATACCCAGCAGTTATCCCCATTTACTGTAATTGTTAAAAACATACACATAATAGCCTGTTAAAAGTATAGATCTGTAACATTTCCTCAAATGCAATCTAGCATTGTCTAATACAGTAGATTAAAAATAAAATGAATGGGACCCATCTAAAATGGGCTTGCGAGCCCAAGTTTGAGAAACACCAACATAAACCATGACTCATTCATAGTAACTGCTCTCAGTAGACACAACACAAAATCCAAGCCAGCATCAAAACAATGATAAATGAAAGTCTTATGGTAAATACCCACTTGCACGTGTTCTCAGGTGCCTTCAGCTGCCAGTGGGTTGAGTCATACTGAATAGATGAAGGTTGTTGTGAATCAATGGAACAGGCTGGGAGAGGAAAAAAAGAAAAATGTCAGATAGGTTGGATTTAAGTACTTTGAACAAATGGGGTAAACCCTTGGAAATGGCAAATTGCGTGATATAATAGTCTTATGACAAGTACTGTGGAACTGGAATTGTGTCAAGTTCCATGGGTTAGGGCAGGGACAGATTCTGGGGTGGAGGATTAAGGGGATGGTGGTGGGTAGCACAGATAAATGTTTGACAAAAGCAAATACTGTGAGCAGCTGAAAGATAGTGGTGGGTGTTGGCATATACTGAAGTTATTTGTCCTTGCTGTCTCCAGAACACCTCTTTCCTGGATCGTGAAGATGCCGACCTGCCACTCTGCTTTGAACAGACTGTTCTCGTCTGGATCCCTCTGGGCTTCCTCTGGTTATTTGGCCCATGGCAGCTTCGCCACTTGTGTACATCAAAGATGATGAAAACATCTGTCACGAAGCTTTACATCATTAAGCAGGTGGGATAGAAGGCTAAGTTTGTAAGGGGATGGAGGCAAAGTGGACTCATCTCAAAGGGCACAGCCACTCATAGGAAGATGGATAAAGAATGAGATACCCTAGATGGGTGTGGCACTCTATTTGTGTGTAATGAAGGCTGGATCTGAGTTTAACTGGACACTATGGGATGAAAAGAGTTGAAAAGCAATATGGTGTGATGAATTTCAACCAGTGGCCAGTGGGCTTTGATGGAGGGCAGGTCATGTAGTGGAGGCTCCTTGGTAGGCAATAAATTCATTCTGTTCGATTGGAGTCTTACCCGGAAAGTGTTGCTGCTTCTCTTGGATTGTTTCGAAGTCCCTTGCTGCCTTGTTGTTCTGGAACCTAATGGGTAGCAATCTGACCCCTTTTTTTCCTTTTTGCAGATATTCACTCTGCTACTTTTACTGACGGCACTCACCGAATTGTTCTTCACCATTGCCGAAGACTTGGGGAACCTCCCGCATCCAACCCCTGCCAGCCTAAACCCTCTTGTCCAGTATACAAATCCAGCACTCTACCTGATCTCCTGGGTGTG
The DNA here is from genome assembly GCA_029204185.1 of Lerista edwardsae. NCBI lineage: Eukaryota > Metazoa > Chordata > Lepidosauria > Squamata > Scincidae > Lerista > Lerista edwardsae. Next base: position 26,366,040 of record JAJKFI010000002.1, read on the forward strand.
AACCATTTCTTGTCACTGGCTGCTTGGCAGTCAAACCTTACTCCCTGGGTGGGAAGTGAAAGGGTTTTATTCTGTGAGGGTTCCTGTTTCCCCTGTGGCTCCAACTTCAGCTCTGATGTTTTTTAAGAGTAGCTGCTGGTGGTGGAGTGGGTGGGTGGGTGGGTGGGTGGAGGTGTTGGTGGTTTACTGGAGAAAGGGATCTAAACATCTCCCAGGATGTTACTTCCCCAGTCATCAAAGCAGCTGCCTAGGACAGCTAATTAAGAAAATAAACATCAACTGCAGGAGATCCTTAACATAGATCTCCTGTGTGATGCCCAATTTGGCCCTAGGAATAGTAACTGCTTGAGCCAGGAAAGAGGTGGATTATTAAATATGAATTGTACTGTACAGCTGTTAGCCAAGCTCATAATCTGTTGCAGCATTAATATCCCAAGATATTGTGATCAGTCTGCTCTTTGGAGCAATTGTTCCTGGTGTTCTGCCATCTCTTTTGCAATCTCAGCTAGGTGCCACTGTCTCAAGTAGTTTCAAGCTTTTCAGTAATCACAGTGCAATCCTAGGCATGTCTACTTAGAAGTAAGCTTAACTGAATTCAGTTGAACATACTGCTAGATAAACCTAAAACAGTAATCTTATACACACTTAGATAAGTGTGTGTAAATCTCCATTAAATTCAATTGTCCAATTAAATTGCACATCTGAGTGACATGCATAAGATTACACTGTAAGTTAGTTATGACTCATTTAAGACCCTTTGTTTTTAATAGGATGTAGTCATGACTAACAGCACAACCCCATGCATGTCTGCACAATCCCATGCAGTAAGGTCTGCTAAGATCAGTGGGGCTTGTGAGGAAAGGGCGTATAGGATTGCAGCCTCACTTTCTTTGGATCCAGCCCAATGAGTTTATAAAGCCCAGTTTCCTAACCCTTAAGCCAGTCTAACCCTGTAATCTCTCTGCAGTTGCTTGTTTTGGTGATCCACGACTGCCGTCGCTTCTGCACACGCAGGGACTCAGGGACTGTCTTCCTCTTCCTCATCATTTCTCTGCTATGTGGAATATTTCAGTTCCAGACTCTGGTCCGACAAGCAATACAGGTCAGGAGTAAAGGAGAGCTATGAAAGGCTAGGCTGCTTAGGAAGAGAGCCAGTTGCTAAGGATGATCTCCACAGGCCATCCTCTGGCAGTTTAGGCCAAACTCCCACTGCATGTGAAGATAGATACTTTGAGCAAACATTCAGCAAATCCATTCCCTGCACAAGTTAAAAAAAGTTATTGTTTGGCTTTATATAAACTGTTGGTTGCATTAATTTAGTTGTATGCCTTATTTTCCTCAGCCATTCATCTTTTACTGGTTTTGTAAAAGATGTGTCCAATTACCCTCACATGGGTAATTCTTGGCATAATAAGTAGTTATAGGACTGAGCTATGGATATCTTTCGATATTACTGTTTATCCTTCATGTAATTCAATACACAGACCTAAGGCGCTCATGCAAATTGCTATTGAGACGTGTCTTCCAAGGTTTTCCAAATGATTGTTTTCCAAAATGTTGAAGCCAGTGGAGTTGAACAATTAAAACAAAATTGGGTTCAGTTTGGTTCAAATTCTTCAGCCTTTTTAAAACTTTGTGGTTCAGACACCCTGAACCAATGTTGAACTGGTCTAGAATCAGTTAATGTAGAATATTGGATGCCGTTGTTTGATGTGTAGCTCTGTGAAATGAATCTAAAATTAAATGAACGTTTAATTTGAAAAGAAATATTTGTTGTTTTGAAATTCAAACATTTTAAGGGGTTTTTTTTTCAAATGATGCATGCAACAGGATAAAACAAAAATCAACAACCCACCACCATGGAAATAAAACATTAATTGTACAATTGGACCATTTATTTTGAACTGTTTCCGACTTTTTGGGTTTTAGGCTTCAGTTCTGGTACAAGGTAACCGAGAATTCAGGTTTACGGCAAAAATCTCTCTGAAGTGGTTTATGGGTTCAAATCTAGTTCGGTGCCTTCTACAGAACCGCTATCAGTGATAAAAGTTGCCCTGTCAGCATGAGCAATACTAATTCTTGTCTTCCTCTATTGTATAAACTAAAAAAAGATATCCGCTCAGCCAGCTCATCCACTCAGGGTGCTCCTGGGGCAGGAAGGGGTGGGAAATAAGAAGCAGCAGGTGGGGACGTACTGGCTCTCAGCGCTAGCTTTTTGTGCCCCAGCGGTGGGCTCAGCTCGTCCTCTGTATTTTACTAGTAACTCCCAGTTGTTGTTTTTTTGCAGGGTCCCATCATGGATGTACCACGTTTCACCCTCTTCTTTGTCTCTTACGGGTTTCAAGTCCTGCTGTTGTCTGTCTCTGTTTTTTCTGACATTGCCCCTGAAATGAAGGAAGCTGCAAAGAACGTGAGAGTCCTTGGTCCTCATTTTCAGTCTTATGGGATAGTTTTTGAGATGGGAGTAGTCATGGGAATTCTGGGAATGAGTCCTTGGGAATCCTCATGTCTCCTCCCTTTGAAGAGGCTTTCAGAACTGGTTTGATGGGGAACCAATCCCATATATGGGGAACCTTCTCATATTTCAGCTTCTCTGGAGTCTTCGTTGCAATGACCTTATCTGACTCACCTGCACTGTACACAGAGGGCAGGAGCGATGGGGCATTCCTGTCGAGCCCTCCACCCTCCCTGCGGGCCCCCCATTCACCAAGAATAGCCCTTGTGGTGCCATGCATGGCACTGGGAAGAGTTGGTGGTGACATGATGACATCACCACCAACTGCTTCCAGGAGGCCCATTTCGGGCAGTTTGAAGGCAGGGCAGGTGGGAGGGCCCAAGGTACAGCTGCTCTGCTTGCCCCATTAACTTACAGTCCATAGAAATCTCAGCTACAGCAGCAGGCAATATGCTCACTGTGCTAGTCTGCCCCCTCCAAAGTGCGGGGCCCAATGTGATGACATTGGTCACATTGGCTTAAGGCTGGCCCTGGGTGAGAGTGATCTCAAATAAAACATGCTATTTTGTAAATAGTTTGTTTAGGGAACTGAAGGCCAAATGAATCACTTTTCATCACAGTCTCCTGAATGTTCCACTTTGAAATTCTGTTCTTGTTTCCTAGAACCCAGAGATCACAGCATCCTTTCTGAGCTTCATCACCTTCCACTGGTACAGCAGGTCTGTAAGTCTGAATGAAAAGACAAAAGTACACCAAAGTCTGGGAGAACCAGAGTTTGTGTGTTAGGAATAAAGCAATGGAAAACAACTCTGTGTGGAGGGGTATGAGTGGAGAGGAGAGGGTTGATAATGCAAGGGACTCTGGGTCACATACTTTTGAGTGGTGAGGAAAACTGTACAATGCTTTAATTTTGCTGTTAAGTGTAGGGTGTTAATCCTCTTGCCAGGCTTCTAATCTCATCCACCTCTTTATGCCAAACTAGCAGAGGTCTATCCTTTAGGAATTCTTCACAGTTCAAAAAGTACACATTGTTTGGGGAGTTGGCAGCTACTTCTCCCAAATTCCTGATCCTTGATTCTGTGCTCCTTCTATTGTTGTGGGTAAGAAGGGTCAAAGCAGAAGGGTTAAAAAAAACTACATATCTCTTGACTTTATGCCCTGGTTCCAGTCTTCCAGGCAAGGCAGGCGCTGGCCAGCAGTGTCAGTAAGGTTAATGCAGAGGGCCAAGTGCTCAGCAGCACAGGAATTGTTCAGGTGACAGCAATTGCTAGGAGCTTTGTCCATTGGGCTGTTGCATCAGTAGTTCCCAGCCAATAACCGAGGCTTCGTGTGTAGTTAGTGAGGCTTCATGTAGTGGATGCCTTAGTTTTCTTGTTATACCAGAGAAGCTCTAACTGGAGTAGGGCTTTGGAATGGATGTCTTCTGCAAGGTGAGGGGTTGGACTTGTTGCCATCTCTATTCTCTTGAGGCCTTGGTGGTGATCATGTTGGTCCATCTGGGGCTCTTTAAATCTGATCCTGCAGGGTGTAGGGTACGATGTATGGTCTCAGGGGGTTCACCGAGGTTGCCCTGTTTTCCCCTTTCCTACTTCGTGCTGGGTCCTACAGTGAGGATAAATGATTTGATAAAAAGGTCTTGCCTGATTCTGGCTGTGGCAGCTGATGGGCCTTGACAATTTGGATGACTGAGAAGATCCATTGTCTTTTCCAGGCTAGTGCTAAAGGGCTATCGGAAGCCACTAGAGATGGAGGACCTCTGGGATTTGAAGGATGCAGATAAGACACAGCAGGTTTTTGGCATGTTTGAGAAGAATATGAAAGCTGGGGTCAGAAACGCCCGGCGGCAACTGGAGATCCGGCACCGGAAGAGGAGACGTCGCCTGGCAACCACTGACTATAGGAATGGCTTAAGCAAGGCTCAGAGCCAGGATGCCTTGGTTCTGGTAACTACTATGGCCTTGTGAGACTCTCATGTCTCCTTCCCAAATGCAGTGATTACTGTGGGGAAGGAAAGGGAGGAAGTCCTGCACATAGGATCCTTCTCTTCCAGCTTTCCCGACTAAATGAATGCTGGGGCTAGATGGCCAGGCAGCCAGCTCTCTGTGGGTCACCTAAGCTTGACTGGCTGGATGGTTGCCTGCCTTTAGGAACAGAGTCTGACCTGAAAGTATTGTCAAGCAGTGCATTCACTGCTCCCCCCCCCTCTGATTTCAGGAAGAGAAACAGAGCAAAAAGAAGGAAAAAGAAGCCACAGCAGGGTCCAAAGGTGACTATGCAAAACGCTGGCTGGCCACTGCATTAATGCGAACATTTGCTGGGAACCTGATGAAATCGATGGCCTTCAAGTTGGTGCATGACTTGCTGGTGTTTGTGAGCCCGCAGCTGCTCAAGTGAGTCCCAGCTCCAGGTTGTCTTCCTATGTTTTCTAAGTGCTCTGTGCACACTGGGGTAAAGGGGCAGTGTATTGGCCCAAGCATTTTAAAATGTCTTTAATGATAACTTTTGTTATCATAACATAAAGGTATCTCTAGGCACTGTTTATGTAATATAGGTGTGCCCCTGTATCCACTGATTCTGTATCCATGGTTTCAGTTACCCACTGATACCATGGATACTGGGAAGCCTATTAAAAAGGTAGGGGAACATTTAAAAAATCCCTTTTTTTAACCTTCTTGCAGAAAAACCACTGATGTTTCCCTATCTTTAAAAAAGCGTACCCAGTATCCACAGTTTCAGCTATCCACTGTGGGGTCCAGAACAGAACTGCAGCAGATACTGGGGCATACCTGAATTCCTTCCTTATGCTTCCATTAACAGACACTTTAAGATGAATTTATATTGGGCCCAATGTGATAGTATTATTTTAGCTCAGTGGTTCCCAAACTGGTGGGTCATGACCCACCATGGGAACCGGAAATGGGTCATTTTCCTTTAAAAGGGAGTGGCCCAGAAATTAGTGCCCTGACAGCACCACAGTGATTGCAGCCTTGCAGGGACCAAGGGGCTTTTCAGCTCACCTGGGGAGATTGTGCTGGCCACTGGGAGGGTTCTGGAGGCTTGCAGCCACCTCCGTGAGCCTCCCCAAAGCTGTACAGGGCTCCGATCACTGATTGGAGCCCGTTTCCAGTTTTTGATCAGAGCTCTTTGCAATTGCGAGGAGGCTTGCAGAGGGGACCCTCCAGGACCCTCCTGAAGTCCAGTGTGACCCCCACCCCGGTAAATTGAAATTGCCCCTTTATTCCTATAGCGCTGCAATGACTGCAGCGCTGTTGAGGCAGCCCCTCATCCTGCCCTCGCAAACACCATGGTCCAAAAATCTGACTAGGACTTTGGGAACTGCTGTTCTCGTCTCAGACTGCTAATTGTGATGGTAGGGAGTGGAGCTTGCTCACAGAAAAGCTTACTGTGGTCTCTGCCCTGCACTATTGGGGTGATGATGGTTTGATCTTTGTCCTTGAATGAGAGGTGTCTCTGAGAGTCCATTTTGTTTGTGCTGGGCTTAAGAGAGAGTCTGCAAAATATGTGGCAGGAGAACAGGGTGATGCACATGGTTGGTAGCTGATGTGCATGGGTGAAATTTATAGCAGTGCTCACGGTTGCCTTCTCTCACAGGCTGATTATCTCTTTCGTGTCGGATCCAAAAGCCTACCTTTGGCATGGTTACCTCTATGCCGTGCTCTTGTTTGTGACTGCACTCGTACAGTCCATCTGTCTGCAGCAGTATTTCCAGCTCTGCTTCCAGCTGGGCATGAGTGTGCGGACTACTCTTATGGCTGCCATCTACAAGAAGGTTAGCTGGGTGCTCTCCCTCGTCCTGCTATTAGCCAGTCTACATCAACTGGCAGCTTTCCCCTGTGTGGTGGATGGGTTTCCTTGTCGCCAGCTGGACTTTATTTATAGAACGGGGAGAACCAGAAAACCTGGAATGGGATTTCTCTGCTTAGAATGGCCTCATATCACGTTTGAGGGGTGCACTATCTCTTTCAAACCCTCATAATATCTGTAACAATGGTACTGTGTACCTCACTCTCTATTGTGGTCCTTACCATATCTTAGCATCAGGGGGTGATCCTGGGAGGGTGTCAGCACCCAGGGGCATACCTCTAGGGGTGCACCCCTTAAGCAGGTGTCACCCTCGCCCCCCTCTTGGCTTCACATAGCTCCAAAGGGCCACCCTTCCCTCCAAAAAGGAAGGCCCTTTGGAGCCATGCCAGGTCACTCCAGGAAGTGGCCTCTGTGGCTAGAAGTAGCTGCAAAAGCTGCTTCCTGGAGCAGCTGCATTTTCCTACTAGGTGGTGGGGCGTGCCCGGCGTCGTCGCCCCACCCCCAGCCCAGCACCCCGGGCTTTTGTACCCCTTTCCCCCCCTTCAGGTCCCCCACTGCTTAGCATCATATCTGCCTGCAGGCCCTCACAGTCTCCAATGCCACACGGAAGGAATCCACAGTGGGCGAGACAGTGAATCTGATGTCAGCCGATGCCCAGCGCTTCATGGACTTTACCAACTTTGTGCACCAGCTGTGGTCAGCACCACTGCAGATTGCACTGTCCATCCTGTTTCTATGGCAAGAGCTGGGCCCCTCTGTGCTTGCTGGGATCGGAGTCATGGTGCTGCTTATCCCCATCAATGCTGTGCTGGTCACCAAGGCTAAGGCCATCCAGGTAAGGGCAGGCTGACCTTTTAAGGGGAACCCACCTTTTCCCAATCCATGACCTGGTCTGAGCTTTCAATTGGGGACTACATTTATTTCCCAGATCCTGTGAGCTCCACACCTTATGCTTCAGATCCCCATGTTGTTTATGCTTCCTTCCCAGCACCAAAATAATGTCTCTCTCCCCAATTTTTGTGCTGCTCAGGTATTCTGCCCAAAGCATCAGGTTCTTCCTGAGCACATACAGGACAGGTCGGTTTGTGTGCGTCTTTAGAGCACTGGACGTGTGAAGCTTAGTCAGAAGTTGATTCATCTAGTCCACTGTTGTCTACCCTGGTTTACAACAAGTTTCCAGGGTCTTTCCTAGCGCTAATATAGAAGGTTCTAAAGTGGAGAATTCAGCAAATATAGGGGCAGATGATTACTAGCAAACTTCAAAGAAAATAAAATCCGTTACATGTCTCAATGGATCCCGAACTATACTTTCTCCAGTATCAGCTTTCAGATTCCTTACATTTCTGCAAGCCCAGGGAGGTTTATGGAACTGCTTATGCCAATAAAGTTTGTGTGTATGTTTATGGAACTGGCCACATGCAGATCTACACACTGAGGTTGCCAGATCAGATTATACACAAATCATTCTCGGGCTTGACTTTAAGTTTCCTAGCTTTGATGTGGTCATTGCCCCATCCAACTGGATATTTTATGACCATTTTTATGGATAGCTTGTGACATCAACACTCCCTGGGCACCAGCATGTGAGACATACCTGAGAGGAAGGAATTAAAAACGCATGGCAATGTGGTACATTCAACTTTCTGAAGCTTGTCTTTGTTCTAACAGACATTGGTTTATATGGGGCCTGGGGTGGTGCCTGACTCTTTGTTATTTCCGGCATCTCTGTGCAGATAAAGAACATGAAGAACAAGGATGAGCGCATGAAAATAATGAATGAAATTCTTAACGGCATCAAGGTGAGTGGCAGATTGATCCATCACAGTTATTAGGTAGCTATTTTTGTGAACCATCTTTGCGATTTTATTGTGAGGCTTTGCATGGTTTAGGCAGACCCAAGCATATAAAAATTGAGAGCCTTGTTTCTGGTCTCTGCCAGATGCCCCACAGAAGCGCAGCACCTGCCTTCTCATTGTGTACTGTCAGTGTGTGCAAATTGTGCAAGGGGCGGGACACTGTTCAAGGTGGAAAATAGGCAAGGTGGGTGGAGCTGCCTCTCCTGCTTTGACTACAATGTCTGATTTTGAGCATTCCCTAGATTCTGAAGCTGTTTGCCTGGGAACCATCATTTGAGAAGCGAATTGGAAAGATCCGGGCCCGGGAGCTGAAGGGGCTTCTGCGTTTTGCCAACCTGCAGTCCGTTTCCATCTTTGTCTTCTCCTGTGCTCCTTTCCTAGTAAGAAATAGCTTGCAAAGGAAGTGGGGTAGGGATGGGACCAGGTTCTTGGGGGAGAGATCTGAGAAAAATAAGCAAAGGCACAAGCGCATGTTTTAGGATGTCTGCAGGTACAATGCTGGGATTCTGACCTGAGTATGTAATGCAGATAGTTTAAAAAACACCAGACTGTAACCCAACATATATATGACCAAAAATGTACAGGCTAGAGATAGTAATCTCCATCAAGCCTTGTTGGTGAGTTTTCCAAGAGTATTTGGCTCTTTTTTTTGGAGACAGTGTCTTGCTCTAAAGTGACCATTGGCCTGATCTTGTTATCAGAGGGATGCCATATTGTGTCCATTTTTTAAAATACTTAATAGGACCTGTGACACAGCCTTTGTAAAAGTTCATTTATAAGCAGTAAACCAATGATGAATTCAGAATGTGCTTAAGCATTTAGAGGCACACGAGCAATTTCTTGAATTTTCTAAGCAACAATGGTGAAGCCATAGCTGTTGCTGGTGAGGTCTAACAAGAGTTTTGACACAGGGGACTAGGCTTGGCAGCTCCAAATCATTCCACCTCTTGTGTCCTTTCTTAAGTGGGAGTTTGCCCTTCTTCACAAACATTAGCAGATGCTTTAGGTGTTCTGTCTGCCTGTCACAATTGTGACAGCTCCTTCTGTTCAATCCTTCCAGTTTAGAAGTCAAACCTCACCAGTATGACTCTTGATCCCCAGGTCTCTGTGGTAACATTTGCGGTGTACGTGATGGTGGATGATAGTCACATCTTGGATGCACAGAAGGCCTTCACCTCCATCTCTCTCTTCAATGTGCTGCGTTTCCCCCTTGCCTTGCTGCCAATGGTGCTGTCCTCCCTGGTGCAGGTGAGCAGGCTTATGGTGGGGCATGCTGCCAGAGATTCATGAATGGGAAGTTTGACCACAGTGCAGCTACGTCTTGGTACTCATCCCCTGCTTTAGAGTGTGATGGTTTAGACCAGTTTCTAGTTGGCAATAAGGCTTCATCAAGGTTGCTCTCATTGTCACAGACTCCTGTCCAGTATGTAAGGTGGTGGTGGTCCTCAGTCAGCTTCAGAGCCCCAGGGGTCCAAGCAGTTCCACACTTGATTTTGTCTCTGCACCCTACAGGTCAATGTATCTACAGTGCGACTAGAGCGGTACCTGGGCAGCGAGGACCTGAACACCTCAGCCATATGGCATGACTCTAGCACTGGTAACTAAAGATTGGGATCACAGTTTGGGTCAAGGGCAGGGCAGGTGGAGTTCTGAAACGAATGCCAAAGTCTTCTGAGACTGGTCTGGAGCAGTCCATACTTCGCCCTTGGTAATAATGCTGCTTTGTCTTTTCTCCCCCAGGCAGTGCTGTTTATTTCTCTGATGCCTCCTTTGCCTGGGAACAAAATTCTGATGCTGTCATTAGAAAGTGAGTCATCGCATGCAGAACTAATTGCACTGAAGGGAAGGGCCTGTGTAATCTGTTCTTTACAGATTACATAGGCCCAACAGATGGCATGTAATCTGTTACTTTCGACAAAGGAGGGGGCTTGCTGACTTGTTGACAGATAGACAAAGGTGAACCCTGACCCCTTGGTTCAAGGGCATGTCCTGGCATTGCTTCTCTCATTGAGGGTGATTATTCTCTGGTCTCAAAGCCTATTTATTCCTATATGTTCCTCCAGCCATTACCCAGCACAGTCTCTGTGCTTCTTTTCCTCTGCAGCATATCCCTGGAAATTCCACATGGGCACTTGGTGGCTATAGTGGGACCTGTGGGGTCAGGAAAATCCTCATTGGTGTCAGCCATGTTGGGTGAGATGGAGAACATCAAAGGGCACATCAATATTCAGGTGAGGAGAGAAGAGGAGGCTGATGTGTGAGGTGGGGAAGTGGCACAGAGTGAGTGATCCAGCATCACATGATGAAACAGGTCAACAACACATGGCCAATAAATATCTCATACAGTGCAAAGCACAGTGGTTGTTTTGATTCATGCACAATCTGCCCAAGCTTGGTCCTTGTTAGGGCATTAGGCTCAGCTTTATCTGTATAGGAGGTGGTGTGGTGTGGTGGAGTGACTAAGAGAGATGGCTGTAAATCAGGATGTCTCCGGTTCAAATCACACCTCTGCCACAAACACATTAGGCGGCCTTAGGCAAATCACTCCTTTGCAGCCTCAGTCTTCTCCAGCTGCAATTTGGGGATAATCATTCTTTCATTGCAGGGCTCTTGGAAAAGAAGAAATATCATAAAAGGGCTTGGCATACTCAAAAATTGCTATGCAAATGTTGTATTGATCAATAATCTTCATAGAGTAGCTTGGAATATTAGTCATACCCACCTGCCCAGGAGACTGGAATATAACTGATTGGTTTGGTCTGGCAGAGTGTATGAGAGACATGCCTTGTCTTGTTTGAGTTTGCCACTGGCTTGCAGAATGGCCAAAAGGATTTTCTGGGGAGAAACTCTGTTTTTAAGCATTTCAGAGTGTGGGTGTTGCTATGGATGACACCTATATATATATATGTCCCTACATATAGTGCCCAACCTATAGATTTGTAAACAAACTGGTTGTAATAAACAACCTATATTACAAATCTATAAGTTGTAAATCTATAGGTTGGGCACTATATGTAGGGACGTAACATATAAGTGTCATCCATAGCAACACCCACACCCTGAAATGCTTAAAAAAAGAGTTTCTCCTGAATTCAACTGCATCCTGAATTTTCAAGTGATCCTTTCTTCCAAGAAAACTCATCCGTAAACTGCCGTGTCATTCCCATCACTTGGGGAATGGCTTGCACAACACAGAACCTTCCTCCTTTCCAGTCCTGCTAGCACAGCCATTACAGCTTTTGCACTGTGACTTACCACAGTCTGCACCAGCATCTTAGATTTTCTAACCGTCTGCTGCTCCAGTTCTCCTGTTGCCTACCCACTCTACCAGTGGCATCTCCTGCCATTTTGCCAGGTGCATTGGATCTCAACTGCAAGCTTATGTGAACCCAACACTGAGTTAAGAGTGTTTACTTGGAGAACCTTCTTCCTATATAAAGTGCTCTCTGCTGTGGATTTCATCTCCTTCCTCTCCACACCCATCAACTCCCAAGATACTTGGGATATCTTGATATCTTGGTTAGATACTGGCTGCTTTCTTCCTTAGGGGTCTGTGGCATATGTGCCTCAGCAAGCATGGATCCAGAACGCCACACTGAAGGACAACATCCTTTTTGGGTCGCCCTTGGATGAAGCCCGATACCAACAGGTGCTAGAAGCTTGTGCCCTCCTCCCAGACCTGCAGCTGCTTCCAGGAGCAGACCTCACTGAGATTGGAGAGAAGGTATAAACATTGGGCTCAGTGACAGAAGGGGCAGATGGTTGGTGATCTGGAAGGATGAGATGGTGCAGGCAGGGCAGGAGACTGGAAAGGTCAGTGAATTTTTCTGGTGGGAGAAACAAGTTGGGTCTTCCTGCAGGTGGGACTATGGGGTGCTGTTGGCTAGAGTTGCTAATCTTGCCCTCACAGAACTGTGCTACTCTTTTATAGCACATCAACAGCCTGAACAAAAATAAAGTGCTTAAGGTGCTGAGGGAATAAATATAAGTAGGTGTAGGTAAAGGTTTGCTTTGTAAATACTGTTGCCCCTCATACTGTGCCAAGTCATGGTCCAGAGTCAACACGTGAAGCTAGAATTGCATATACTCAAAAGTGCCTTGAAAATTCCTAACAGCCAAAAAATGCGTACTATCTCTTTAAAAATGATGAGACACAGGTGGGGACGGAGACCTAGAAGCAGCTTCGTTCTCCAATCGCAGGCACCCTCCAGGGCATGTATTTAGGAAGTAGAATGACTGGCGGAATCACCGGCACAGTTAAATGGCTGTGGTTTTTGTTTGTTTGCTGACTACTTGAAGTTGAATAGACTTGAAGTCTATTGCGCGTAAGATGTGGGCCGACTAATTATTATAATAAACAATTATTATTGAATAATTATTCAGATATGGTCTAAATAGTCTAAAAGACTATTGTGTTTGAGAGTCAGTGTTGGTTACATTGGGTTGTCTCTGGGGTTTGGATGGGCTGAGGGGAGAAGAGAACGTGTAGACAACTGCACAGGATAAAGGTAGGATCGGAGAAATTGTTGTTTGTGAGTACATGAGGATAGGAGAAGTATTGATAGGGGTTGTGTTTGGGCAATGGTGAGTAGCTGGAGTGTATATTAGCATATCCTGCAGTGTGTTTTTGAGTTTCAGCAGGGCTGTCCTGGTTGGTGCTAACCATACCAGCCAGATGCTTTGGAGATGCCTGATCCTGCCAGGGCAGACAAGAGCAACCATAGCTCAGGTCCTCCCCATATGCTGACCCCTGCTGCTCTCTTCTGCAGGGCATTAACCTGAGTGGAGGCCAGAAGCAACGTGTCAGCCTGGCCAGAGCTGTATACAGCAATGCAGACATCTACTTGCTGGATGATCCTCTCTCAGCTGTGGATTCCCATGTAGGACGACACATTTTTGACCAAGTTCTGGGGCCAGAGGGGCTTCTGCGGCATAAGGTGAGTCCTCATCTGCCCCATGGGGTCTGTTTTGTGGTTTGGTGAGATAATTTATTTGTGCCCGGATTTGGAGGCTGGCTGGAAAAGGAGCCGGCTGGGAGCTGTTTCTAAGGGACATCTCTTAGGGGTGTGTTCGTTTGGATAGAGGAAGGGATGCTATGCTATTTTTCAAAGCATGCAGTCATAGGCCATGGAATAATGGTGGAGGTGGGCAATGTAAGAGACCATTGAATGGATGAGGTGGTCTTTAGCAGCACTGCTTATTTAATGACGTAGGCTCAGGGTATAGTGTGAATGAGATGGGTGCCGTCTTGATATTGTGTCCTGATATGCTGGTTTGTTCCATAGACGCGGATCCTCGTGACTCATGGCCTAAACTTCCTGGCCCAAGTGGATGACATTGTGATGGTGGTGGATGGTGCTGTGTCAGAACAGGGTTCCTACAGCACCTTACTGGCTAGAGGTGGGGCATTTGCTCAGCTGCTCAATACATATGGGAACCAGCAAGAAAGCATATCTAAAGAAGAAGCCACAGGTGAGGGGCATCAGAATATGTGGGGCTCAGGGACACTGTTCAAGGTGACCTTCTGGATTGCATCTTGTTCTGGACTGTGTTGCGCTTGGGTGGTACAGTAACATGATTTACAACTTCTTTAGTACCTTTAGTCTGAACAAGAGTGAAGCAAATGTACCATGTAGAGTTGGGTGTGCACCTTTTATGATTCACCTTCCATACTATTGTTCATTCTGATGTCCCATCACCCCACGGGCTTGATTTGTTTCAGTGGGTATGGTTGAGGAGCTTGAACCGGAGGGAGAACCTATGCCTGGAACTGAAGAGGTGCCAGCTGATGTGGTGACCATGACGCAGAAGACCGAGGCCAGCGTCCATCAAAAGAATTTCATGCGCAGGTCAGGACCTTCCATGAACTCAGTGGCGTAGCGTGCCTTGCCCCTGCCCAGGGCAAGGCACGCGTTTGCGCCCCATGCCGTGACGTCATGACGCCTTGCGTCATGACGTCAACGGCAGGGGCGGGGCTTCTGTGCATGTCCCTCACCTTCAATTGAAGCTGGGGGAGACGCACGGCTTGGAGCGCGCCCTTTCTGCACGGGCCGCTCTGGGCGCTGCGCGATCTCTCCGTGCTCCGGGGAAGTCGCCCAGAGCACGGAGAGGTTGCGCAGCGCCCAGAGTGGCCCGTGCAAAAAGGGCGCGCGCGGCTTGGCGGGGGGGGGGGGCGGGGGGCACGCCAACGGCGCCCCCCGCCTTATGGCGCCCCAGGGCTTATGCCCTGTGGTGCCATACTCTCCCGACGCGCCTGCATGAACTTGAACCCCCAGCCATTTTGGACCTTCCTATCTCCCTCCATCTCCATTTAGTCACCTTTTCTGACATTGCCTTTTCCATGTCTCCCTTTGAATTATCTTTTTTTGGGGGGGGACGGACGACGACACATATTTGTCTGCCTTCGCAGAGCCAGGCCAGTGAGATTGGGTTGGATGGTGAAAACATCCTGCTCAGAAACTTCCATTTCTGAGGAAATTTTACGTCAGATTGGCAGATGCAGGGGAGTGGCAACAAGATCCAAGTATCTTGTTGTCTTGTGCTCTCCCTGAGGCATCTTGATGGGCCACTGTGAGATACAGGAAGCTGGACAAGATGGGCCTTTGGCCTGATATGGCAGAGCTCTTCTTACATTCTTATGAAATAGTTATTCATTTCTAGGGTTCTTGACAACTCCTCTTCTAGCCTCTTTCCATAGGCAATCCAATCTCTTCATCTGCCACACATTTGTATCACTACACTGGGTTCTTGATCCTGAACAACTTTCTCTCCAAGTCTCTCTGCTCCACAGTTCTCCATTGTTTGCTTTCTGGTATCATCTTGGTCTAACCTTGATTCTGCGGTTCTCTGATGGCCTTCTCTTTGGATGCACGGGGCTCTCAGGTTCATCCCAGAATCCTTGCTGACTTCAGCCCCTTCTGTTAAACTGAGGAGGGTCAAATGGGTTGGTAAGGGAAAAAGTGATGAAGTGGGAGGTGGGGGCAGAACAGTGTGCTATTTGACTAATATTTATAGCAGTACTGGGAAGCATAGGCCAATACCCCTTTAAGGGGTGGGGAGAGGGGGAAGGCAGCAACACGACCCCCAGGATTGCACTGCTGCCCTTGGTGAAGGGGCTTGTTTTACACTTATCCCTCACAATGCTATCCTCTGGGGTGTGTGGGGAGCCCTGGAGACCAGAAGTAAGTTGCGATCACATTTTTAACACATTGCAAGGCTTGGAGAGCCCTGCAGGGTGTCCCCAGAGCTCCCCACACACCCCTAAGACCAGCGCTGCCTGGGGTAAGTGTAAAAAAAAGCCCCTTTGCCCAGGGCAGCGGACAATCCTGGGGATCGCATTGCTGCCTTTGTCCCGCCACTACTTACAAAGTTCCCAACTCCCTCATAGGAGTTTCGGAACCATTGATTTTTAGGGTTTTGCATAAGAACGTAAGAGCCCCACTGGATCAGGCTAAGGGCCCATCTAGTCCAGCTTCATGTTTCTCACAGTGGCCCACCAGATGCCTCGGGGAGCACCCAAAACGACAAGATGCCTGCAGTGCCACCCCCCTGCATCTGGCATTCTGAGGTAACACTGTTCAGTAATGGAGGGCCAGGGCGAGAAAGACTGTAGAAACTCAGTCCCTTACCACTGTTCTCCTGTTCCAGCCTGAGCTCTAGCAGCAGCTTGTCATCCTCAAGGCGTTTCCAGGCTTATGAGAAGAAGCAGAAAAAACCAGTGGAGGAGCAAAAAGGGCAGCGGCTAATTGAGAAAGAGGCCATGGAAACTGGCAAGGTAAAAGGGGGCTGGGAGTGGGTGGGCAAAGATGCTCTTCCGTAACTGGGGTAGTTAACACATGGGTCTCAGAGATATGGAAGTGCTTCTACTGGAACCTTATTGTAGAACAGGAAACTTTCTCTCAGGAATTATGCCTGGAGAAGGCAGACTGACTGAAGGAAGTAGTATCTGCACCAATCCACTGCCCTCTACTTCCTTAGAGGCGCACGTGAATGGACCCCACGTTTTGACCAAGCTGGCTACACAAGCCCCAAAACTGGTCAGCACACTGAGGATTTCTTTTAAGGGGAAAAGACTGGCTCTGTGAGCCTTGGCTGTTGAGTCAGACCTCTGGCATCTACAGCAGGCCTTCAGCCTTAGTATTTTAACAGTAACACAATTCCCCTTAGGCCCGTTTCATTGAGTATATATGATTCAGCATTAATCAAACAAATTTAAAATACCAAAAAAAAAATTTGTTAAGAAATAAGGCACAGTGGTAAGTATTACAAGTCCCAAGAAAAATAAGAAAGGCTAAACTCCTAGTGCTTACTGGTTTCTAACTAGACATACAACAGAATCATAGTCTCTGCTAAGCAGCTGGTTAATAATCTCCAAACTGGTAAATAATCATCCATAAACAAACGATTCAATTTTTTGCTCGTCCTCATCATCAATCTGAGGTAGATGGTTATGTATTTCAGCAGCACGGCTCAACCCTCCATAACAGCTAGCCCCCCTCGAAGTCTCTCCCTGTTCAATTTTTTACAGGGTTTTAGGTCCACTCTATACACCCCATAGCAGTTCGAAAGCACCTAAATGCAAGTAGATAAATAGGGACCACTTCAGTGGGAAGGGAACGGCGTTCCATGCGCTATGGCGTAGAGTCATGCCGGCCACATGACCATGGAAGCTTGTCCTTGGACAAAACGCTGGCTCTACAGGCTTTGAAATGGAGATGAGCACCGCCCCCTACAGTTGGTCACGACTAGACCATGGTCACGGTCGTGGGGAAACCTTTACCTTTATACAGCTGAGTAAATTTAGCAATTCTGCAAAACTAATTGCAGGTGTGAATGCCTCACTAGATTACCAAAACATCATCTAATTCCTGAGACCCAGCAAGATATCAGGCAGTCTTTGATCTCTTTAAGAATGCAACCGGTTCACATGTAATCAGCATTTTAAATTTTTCTAGGCTACTCCTCGTTTTCTCACAGACTTTTAGTCTCCAATTATTTAGCTACCCCAGCATACTGCCGGGCAGTTCACTCTGAGTGTAAGATGGTTTTGCCTTAGTGTTTTTTTCAACAGGCTAAGATTTATTTGTCCGTGACAGTATCTAGTGGTTTGTGCTCAAGTTCCCCACCTTTAATGGGTCAGCAGCTGAATGGGCGTGAAATTCAGTAGTTCTTATCTGCTGTCACCATCCCAGGTGTTCCAGGCCCCAGCTCTGGCAATTAGCTGGAGGTTCTTTTGGTTCCAGGGAAGAAGCAAGTCTAGTCCAAGGCTGCAAAAAAAGAGCTTTATTTGTCTATACAGGAGCACCTCTAGGCATACAGAGACATCTCCAGGCATAAGGTTTACATGGGCCTTTCTGGTCTTGAGACTTACAGCATTTTCAGGCAATGAGCTTAGAACATAAGAAGAGCCCTGCTGGATCAGGCCAAAGGCCCATCTAGTCCGGCTTCTTGTATCTCACAGCAGCCCACCAGGTGCCCCAGGGAGGCATGAGACAACAAGATGCTTGCACCCTTGCACCCGGTACCAGTAGCCTACCACCTTTGTAAGGAGGTTGCACAATCCATCATTGCCTATAGCCCACGATGGACCTTTCCTCCAGAAAAGGCTTCTAGCATCCATCAAGGCTTGGGAGCAACAATTAAGCTAATCAAAAAGTTATATAGGCCATGTGTTAGACTGATTACTCAGGAAACCAGTGCTAATTAGCAGGAACCAGACTAATTGACAGCAGAGTGATATATTTACAGTGACACACATCTAGAACCTGCTGCCCATGTTCTCATCATTAAGAGGCATCTTATCAAAACAGGTGCAGAAGATAATTGCCTGTGTTGATACAAACAAGATATAACTATAAGCCTTAAGTTTCTAAAGAAAGCACTACACAATGGGCCTTCAAATGGCCAGGTGCTGTTGAGGTCATTGTTTTGGCTCAACATCTCATAGGAAGAGCTCAGTGGGAAAACAGACAGTTCCCAGGGGCTGGGAGACACACAGAAGATGGCTGCTAGGCAGGGAAGATGGTTACTGGGTGCCATTACACCAGGCTACACAGACCAGGAAGAAGAGGGCTGATTGGGGGAAAAACCCTCCCAGGAGAGCACTAAAACCCAGGCGTTCTTATTAGAAACCCAAAGCACAATAGTGTCTGTTAGAGAGGTCAGACATGACAACCAACTGATTTGCCTGTAGGCCACTAGGCAAGAAGTAACTAGCTTATTAAAAATCAAAAAGAAAAAAATTAAACAAAATGGGGTAGACAAAGTACCAGCAGGTGATGAAAATGTGTGAACCTCGCTCAATGGTCACAGAGGAAAGCTTAACCAATTTAGGTACAGTATGCCCAGCAGTTGGACCTGGGATGCTGCTCAAATGCAAAGCCCCCTTCCT
Source organism: Lerista edwardsae (assembly GCA_029204185.1). Classification (NCBI taxonomy): domain Eukaryota; kingdom Metazoa; phylum Chordata; class Lepidosauria; order Squamata; family Scincidae; genus Lerista; species Lerista edwardsae. The sequence continues at coordinate 26,384,566 of JAJKFI010000002.1, forward strand.
TTAGTGTTCAAGCTGACTTGGGCTGGCAAAAGGGCAAACAAAGCAAAATAAATTCCCTGAATGTATCTAGCTAGAAACACAGTCCCAATCACTCACTATGCACATAGTCCAAGGAATGCCAGGTCTCTGCACTTTCTGGAAGATTAAGTGGCTGTGCCTTCTGTGAACCTACATTAGATTATCATGGCAGTACCTGGCAGAAACACACAAGAGCTTCTTTCTGCTCAGACTTGCAACCTGGGATTGCTGGTGTCATCAAGTTACATGATTGGAGGGGTGAAGTCTGCCTGACTACTCCATCCCACCATTTACCTAGATCAGCAGGCCCCAAATCCCAGCATGAGGATAGGATCCAGCACCTGGAAAATGCTGCCCTGTTGTGCACAGCGCTTATAGTTCCACTGTGTAATGCCACTTCTTTCCAGCTGATCTATGCAGAAAGTTGTACAAAGCACCTGCTTCTGTTGCTCCTTGCCCCAGTAGGCTCTACATCCTGCTTGGAGTGCCTTTCTGCAGAGATTGACTGGAAAGATTAGATGCTGCAGAACATTAAGCACCATGCACAAGAGGGAAGTCTTTTTCTTCATGCAGTGGTCCCATGGTTTGGAGACTGCTGACCTGGCTAGTCTGTGATGCCTCATGTCATTAAACCTAAGGAAGAGGTGTGCTAGCAGTCTAGCTCAGTGGTCTTAATTATAGTTTGAAATTCCATTATTTGAATCATCCATTTGTCTTCAGTTTAAGGACTTTGTAACATCTGTTACAATTTCCCCCAGAGTGGTTCCCTCTTTCTTAATTGTTCCTGCTTATTTCCTTGGTAATTCATACAAGAGACATAGCATGTCCTGGAACATAATCAGTCTATAGGAGATGCTGTTATTAGGTATGTGATGCAGACCCACTATAAGATGTGTGGCTAATAATAGCACTCTGTCCTGCAGGTGAAGTTCTCCATGTATCTGCAATACCTGCGTGCTGTTGGCTGGGCATTGTCCACATGGATCTTCGTTGGCTACATAGGACAATACTCATCTGCAGTTGGCTCCAGTCTATGGCTTAGTGACTGGACAAATGATGCCCAGAACCTGACCCAGACACATCACCAGACTCAGCCCTATCCAGCTGTCCAACGGGATCTGCGTATTGGAGTTTATGGGGCACTGGGTGTGAGTCAGGGTAAGCCTCTAAAAATAAAACCAAGAATGTAGAATGGTTCAGATCTGCCCTCCTACCTCCATCCTAAGGAATGGAATAGAATTTGCTTGCAGAATTGTATATGCAAGAATTCTTTGAGACAGTGTTGGCTCCAGCTTTTGGTCAGCTCTGAGGGGTGGTCTTGTTTGGGCTTCCCAATGCTTGGAAAATGTATGCCTCAGCCACCTCACCCCCCCCTTAAGTGCCGCTATAGTTACGTGTCCAAAGGAGGACTCATGCTCCTGCTGCCACTTCCTGGGTGGCCTTCCTGGTGGCTGAAGGATTTGTAAACCAACCCGGTGGAATGAGCTAATGGCCTGCTGCTGCTTCTGGTCTTTGCTGCCCCTCAGCATGCCAACCAAGGGCCCAGAGCCCAAAGGGGAGACTTCCTAGGGGGTAGTGAGGAGCAGGTGGCAGTAGCAGACTGTTGTCTTTCTTTGCTTGGTGCTATTTGGCAATTCCCAGATGCCCCAATGCAGTCTCAAGGGACAGAATTGTAAAATGGCATTGGGGAGCACAAAAACAGGGTCTGCTGCTATCACTGCCTCCCCACAATCACCTGGTCAGCATTCCCTTGGGCTCTGGATTGCCATGATGTGATGCAGGGCAGGGGAGCAGGCAGTGCCTCAGGAGTTGGCTAGGCACAAGCGTGAGCCCTTAAAATTGTGTCTTTGTTAAGACCAATTGTGTGTGTAGCTCAGGGTGCAGCTTCCTTCTACACAGGGAAGTTGGGTCTGGTGTGCAAAAATCTGCTGGTTCGGCTCTGCTTTTGGCTAACATAAAAAAGAGACATTCTGACAGACACAATTTTCCTGAAAAGGCACCTCATGCAAATTCTCTCTTCTGTGCAACTCTCAGGATCCAGGCATAGAGGGTTTTTGTTTTGTTCTGGTTTGATGCATGAGACCCAAGCATCACAAGCCTTTCTGAGATGCATTTTTAAAAAGTGAGCAAGGATGCTTTCCTGGCTTTTCTTTTTACTTTTCAGATTGATTTGTGTTAATTTCCATCTTGCTGTTTACCGAGACCTGGACTGTGCCATGTATTGTAATGCTTTGCAGCATTGTTCTCTTGTATTCCTGCCTGTGACTTTGCACTGAAGATGCAGCATGTTTCAGTGTTGCAAGGATCCTTTGGGTTCAGTTTTGATTCAGCTGGACTTCTGAGCCTCTTTGTGAAAGAGCAGCTTGGCTTCAAGTTTCCCATCCCTGCATCCCTTGAGTATGGATAATTTGGTGGTCCTAATATCCCTTTGGTGTTCCGAATCCCCATGGTTGCGTTGGTAGTGGTTTGTTACATATATATCCCATCACATAATTCAAGGTTGTGTAGCTGGGATTCCCCAGGTAGTCACCTATCCAGGCACTGATTTAGACCACCTTAGATTCAGCAGGTGGCTGCATCAGATACCCTCAGATCAAGACCCAATACTTGCAAACTTAGCAGCCAACCCTACTACTTGGACGTGTAGGGGCAGCTGTCCAGGATGGCATTTTGCAGGTGGCACCACCAGGGTTATAGCACAGGGTTCACTAAGAGACAGAGAAAAGGGATTGAGGCGGTGGATCCCAAACTCTGCACCGTGGAATCCAAGGGAGCCATTGTGAACTCACAGGATGTACCTGGCAGCTTCTTACAGGCGCTCCCAGGCACCGCCATCTTGAATCATATAAGATCCCATGGAATTTAAGGTAGCGGCACCCAGGATTGCTGGGTGATGCTGCTGCGGCAACAGGGCTTCATGACCGCAGGACACCGTGACTGTGCTAAGTTTGGGAACCACTGGATTGAGGGCTGCTCTCATCAGGGTATACCATGAAGGCAGGTGACACCGGGCCATATTTCACCTCAAGTGCCAAAACGCCAAAGGCTGATCTTGTCAGCATCTCTTTGTGCTTTGCGTCCTCAACCATTTTTATATTTGTTCCAGCCATCTTCTTGCTGGCCTCATCCCTTTTGGCTGCCAAGGGTGCTGTCAAAGCTTCTCGGGTCCTGCATGAGAAGCTACTTCGTAACATCCTGCGAGTACCTATGAGCTTCTTTGATACGACACCAACAGGCCGCATTGTGAACAGGTTTGCCAAGGTAAGGAGTCCATGCTCTGTGAGGTCAGGGACCTCAGCAACATTGCCAAAGTTAACCCAGGTATTTGCCTGGGAGGATTGAACCATTGGTCTTAAGCAGTAAGATATTGAGGGCTTATTGGGAAAAGATGCATAAATGTAGGTTGGCACATGGTGATTTATAAGGCTGTGATCATAAGTGAGTTACTTGCAAATTCTTTCAGATTTCCGAGCTAGCTTACCTCACAGCACTCATCCAGTGTTCCTTGCAATAAGTTACCATACCTGCAGCCGTCACAGGTGACATGCGCTCAGGACTGTCCCCTCAAGGTCCAGCCACAGATGCAGTCTCCAGACACTTCAGAATCAAACTGCTGCTGCAGCAGTGTGAATGCACACTGAGGATTCTGGCCCTGCAGTAAACAGAGTGAAAAGCTGGATGGAAAGTCAAATTGGGCTGATTTCTTCTAACACAAAAGAAAACAAATAAGTTAATTGACTGAGAAATTGCAGGTAGTCCCCAACTTATGCTATGGTTCAATTCTGGAGTTTTGTCCATAAAGGCAAATCGAACTATTGCCCCTTTGTGAGAACACAAGCCTGCACAAAACTGCTGGTGCAGCTGCCCCATAAATTGGGATGTCTATAAGTCAGGGACTTCTGGTAATAAAAACGTGCCTGTCCCAGCCATGGCTCCCGGGCCATTATTTATTTGATGATAGAATGCAAAATAGAATGCAGTTAGCCCTCATATCAGTGGGGGATATATTTCCAGACCCACCCACCCACCCACCCCCGCAGATACCAAAATCTGCAGATAATTAAATCCACAGGTAGGGCAGCATCAGAGGACCTCTGGATATGCCTTCTGGCTGTGTCTGGAGGTGTTCTGAGGTTCAGGGAGTCTCAACAGCCCTGCAAGGGAAGGAATATTGACCCATGGGTGGCCTGATCACATCGCCCGTAGCATCCTCACCTCCCAGTCCCATGCACACTGCTGGTACGATGCCATTCAGAAGTACTTTGGCACTACTACTGCTCAAGTATCATCAAAGGATGATGAAAGTGACAGCCTAGCTCTGGCTATTTTTGTTCATAATTCACTCCTGTTCTAGGCTCAGGTTATGCAGCACAATGCTACTAAGTGGGGGAGCTCATGCGTTATATGCAGAAGGTTCTAGGTTCAGTCTCTGACATCTCCAGGTATAGGGCTGAGAAGACCATTACCCTGAAAAGCCACAGCCAGTCAGTGACCTAGATGGTAACTAGACCTAGTGGTCTGTTCTCTGGTAGTGGAGGAGGATATTCTTGCATGATATCCCACTTGCTTCTTAATAGACAGGGACATATGATGTTGAATCTTCTCCTTGCCCCTTGGGTGGCCATTCCTCAATTTGGGGGCTGTTTCACTTGAGCAAGCAGGGTCACAATGGCGCTCCATCCTTCTGCAGCTTACAAGTACCTGAATTTTGCATTGCATATCTGAATTTTGAAAGGAAAATTTGCATCCTTCTGCAACTACCTGTATTTTAAAAGGGACAAAGCACCAGCTTTAGTCATGCAAAGAGATACTTACCCATCTGGCTCCTTGTCAGGGGATGCAACTTTGTTTGTGGGCAGGACTACCCCATTGAAAGAGCTCTCTGGAATGCTGATCGCCAGAACCCAGAAGGCTAAATCAGATATGATTTAGAGGGGGGGAGGGGCCAAGGAAGTGTGGGTAAGAAGCCTTTACATCTGTCAAAAGTGGCAAGACACCACATCAAAGACACAAAGAGACACAGGTAAGACCGTCATGGGTAGTAAGGCAAGTGCTATAGGGGCTGAAGGAATCTGTAGTTCCCCAGGAACATTGGAAGGCTAAGGTCCTTGCACTGATGCTGTGACACAAAGCAGCTAAAGCATCTGGTGCAACGCAGCTAAAGCCAGGAAAGTAATGAATATTGTAGCTTAAAGTGTCATCCAAACTGAAAAGCAGCTTCTATTCACTGATGTCATTTTGACTCAGAGGTGCAATGCATTGTGCCGCACTTTGACTGTGCCCTTCTTTCCCAGGACACAGGGCATAGTCTTTTTTTCAGCTGCATGTTCCAACATTAAACACCAGGGGGCACTTGCATTTCAAGCAGGAAAGCTCACTGTCTTGAAGGAAAGGAGCGAGTCCCTCCCATGAAAGTAATGAATAATGAACCCCTGCTAACTGGACAAGAGGCACTTTTTCAAGTGGTGCTCCTCTTATATTTAGCAGGGGGAGAGTAACTGTCCCTCTTCACCCCTGCACAGTCTTTCTAGTAGCTGTTGCTGGCGGTCTGCCTTTTTTTAGATTGTGAGCCCTTTTGGGACAGGGAGCCATTTAACTTTATTATTATTACTATTTGCCTGTAAACCGCTTTGTGAACTTCGTGTTGAAAAGCGGTATATAAGTACCTTGATTGATTGATTGATTGATTGAATATTGTAACTGTCATCCAAGGAGCCAGTATTAATTTGCATTAGGGGGGCTCTGATCCAGATTCACCAGATCCTCATCTATCAAAAAGTGGGCAGCTTCCAAACTTTTCCCTCTTTCTTGATCCCCATGATTGGATCCCCTATGATTGGAATTTTTACTTACCTACATTTTCACTTCTGTTTATGTGACGGAAACTTCAACAGATAACTCGATAACTCCCTGGGCCTGCTTCCTTCACTCAGAACTCTGGAACTGGGGAGTGTCCACCCAAGGGGCAGGGAAAAGATTCAACATTATGAGGCCTTATTTAGGAGCAAGTCAGAAAGAGACAGGATTGTGCAAGGAAACCCTCTCTATACACTGCATCGAAGAAACGTCATGATAGGTTCAAATTCAGTTCATCCATCCATCCATTCATTCATGTTCTTTTTGTCATTCTCCTTTCCTGCAGGACATTTTCACTGTGGATGAGACTATTCCTATGTCATTCCGTTCTTGGCTGAACTGCTTTTTGGGAATTATCAGTACTCTCCTGATGATCTGCCTGGCCACACCTTACTTTGCAATTGTTGTTGTGCCTCTGGGGCTCATCTACTTCTTTGTTCAAGTGAGTCAGGATTCTGTTGTCTTCAGGAATGGACATTCATCTGACTCCATTCCTTGTTTCTCCATTACAGCCTGGTATGTGAGCCCTTAGGCCCCTGCTCCAAGCTCTGTCTTCACTAATACTGCAGGCCTAGTTCCTTGGACCATTAAAAGCAGAAAAAACAGAACAGCTTTACAAAATATTTCTCTCGGCTACTTGGAATTCTGGGCTTTAAGAGAAAAGTGCTACACATTTATACAGTATATAACACTTGCTAGAGCTATGGACATCTAATTAGGATTTTCAAATGCCATCTTGAACCTGGTCTTTTTGGGAAAGATCAGAGTTACAGAAATGAAATCCAAATGTCCTCTGTACCAGTTCAGAACATTATTCCTAGCTTGAAAGTCAGTGAAGGGACTGAAGGGAGCTATGACCCCTGGCAGCTAGATGATCACGTAACTAAAATGTGCAGGGGAGCAGGCCTTTTTGCATGATGGCAATAAACCTTTGCTCTCTGTTCACATTAGAGCTACATTTTGTTTTAATGCCTCTTCCTCTTTTGTAATACCCATATTTATTAGCTTTTGGGGCGGGGGCAGGGGTTATTTTGAGAAAATTCAGTCAGTACAAAGCTGCTGTTGAGTATTCCAGATCTATACTGTCAGTGTAATGTCACTGTGTTTTTTTCCCCCTGAATGGATTTCCTGATATTTCATATGCTTAAAAACAATATAGACTTAAGCATGCTTAAGTCCACTGAAATCAGTCATTTCAAGCATTACTAACCTTGTGTTGGGCTCTGGCCAGAAACTATGTCCTTCTATAAAACTCTCCACCAGAGCATCTTTCTGGTGAGCAGCAGGTTATGGAAAGCTCAAAGAACTATATAATATTGAAGAGCAATTCTTTGAGGCTCAGGTTTATAGAACCAAGGAAAACAACCCTACTTTTTGACTCAAGTGAAAACATTCAACATTTCCTCCCATAAAGCATATTTCTATCCTTACATTCCATATAACTTCTTCAATGTTTTGGTACTTGAAGCATTTAGCCTATTGTATTTTGATTGGGGCTAGTACAGCACAGATGAAAAGCTTCAGCTATCTCTCACAAGCAAGCAGAGCAGTAACTGTTTGTGGAGTGGTTGGATAGCTAAGCCTTTGGCTTGGCATGCAAAAAGCCTGTCCTCTTTTCTGTCTCATGCAACGCAGGATCTCATGTTTTCTCCTGTGCCCCAGTGCAGAATGTCTTTAAAGCTGTAGGATGGCACAGTATTGCTCTTGCATTGGAAAAGCATTAGCTGTAAATCTGAGCATTAGGCAGTTTAGAGAGTGCTGCCCAAAGCATATATGGGATAACGAGGCAATCCATGCTCTGCTTCTGATCCTCCCTGGCATGTCTTTCTGCTTCTAGCGATTCTATGTGGCCACATCACGCCAGCTGCGGCGCTTGGATTCTGTCACCCGGTCTCCTATCTATTCCCACTTTGGTGAGACTGTGTCAGGGCTTTCTGTAATCCGGGCCTATGGGCACCAGGGACGCTTCCTGCAGCACAACGAGAAGATTGTGGACATCAATCAGAAGAGTGTCTACTCTTGGATCGTTTCTAACAGGTGAGACTATGAAATGAAAAGGCTCAGGCTATGCAGTCAAATGGAAGCAGAAGGTGCCATCAGTCCACAGATGATGTCAACAAGTGAGCTTTCCTTTTATGTACTGCTAGAAAGGCCGGAAGCAAATGTACAGTTTTTCTTTTGGCCCCATTTAGCAACTCCACATGCACAATTTACCCGGAGACCTCAAAGGACTGTGCTTTTATTCTCAAATGCTGCTGTGCACAGACTTGAGCATTTGAGAGATGAGGAGGTGGTGCTTGTTGGGCATCTGTAACAGGTGTTATTAACAAGAGCTTCTGAAGTTTGGGTTTGAGGTGGCATCCAGTGAGGTACATACAGTTTGTTATATTGATGGGGGACTTACCTCTTTTACAGGTGGTTGGCTGTGCGCCTGGAGTTCGTGGGGAATCTGGCAGTTTTCTTTGCTGCACTGCTGGCTGTCTTGGCTAAAAATAGGTTGGACAGCGGCATTGTGGGACTCTCCATCTCGTCAGCTCTCAATGTAAGTGGATGGAATCAACGTTGTTGCAAGAGTTTACCAGGTTGGGGCTGTTACATATGCAGACAGATGCACCACATGTAGGACTTTGGGTTGTTGACTTCTTTACGTTTATTTAAGCAAATTTGGGGGAGGGATTTATTTTTACTAGCTTTTATAAGTGTTGAAAAAGCCTGAGTGAATTCAAGTCATTTGGACCAGATGAGTTGCATCCTAGAGTCCTAAAGGAACTTGTAGATGTACTTGCAGGGCCTCTGTCAATCATCTTTGAGAAATCCTGGGGAACAGGGGAGGTGCCTCTAGACTGGAAGCGGGCTAATGTGGTCCCAGTCTTCAAAAAGGGGAAGAAGGAAGACCTGGGAAATTACAGGCCAGTCAGTCTAACTTCAATACCCAGGAAGGTATTGGAACAAATGATAAAACATACAATCTGCACACACTTAAACAACAACTTCGTGATTAATAGAATTCAACATGGATTTGTCAAAACCAAATCTTGCCAGACAAATCTCATCTCCCTTTTTGATCGGGTGACTAGCTTATTGGATGGTGGGAATGCTGTGGATGTGATTTATCTTGACTTCAGTAAAGCATTTGACAAGGTTCCACATGACATCTTAATCGGCAAGCTGGAAAAATATGGACTAAATGAAATCATTGTTAGGTGGATCCGCAATTGGTTGGATAACCGTACACAAAGAGTGATTGTCAATGGCTGTGCTTCAACCTGGAAGACAGTTTCAAGTGGCGTGTCCCAGAGCTCTGTCTTGGGCCCGGTTCTCTCTAACATCTTCATAATTGACTTGGACGAAGGGATACAAGGGGACCTCATCAAATTTGCGGATGACACAAAACTGGGAGGAGTAGCAAATGCTACAGAAGACAGTAAAAGCCTTCAGGAAGACCTTGACAAGATGGAATACTGGGCTGAAAAGAATAAAAGTTCACCAGGGAAAAATGCAAGGTTCTACACTTGGGCAAAAATAACCAAAAACACAGGTATAGAATGGGGGAAACCTGGCTTGGCCACACAACATGTGAGAGGGATCTTGGAGTTGCAGTGGATCACAAGATGAACATGAGTCAGCAGTGTGATTCAACTGCAAAGAAGGCTAATGCCATTTTAGCCTGCATTAATAGAACCATAGCGTCCAAATCACAAGACGTTGTGGTTCCACTTTACTCCGCATTGGTGCGACCTCACCTGGAGTACTGTGTTCAATTCTGGGCATCTCAGTTCAAGAAGGATACAGCCAAATTGGAGCAGGTTCAGAGAAGAGCAACGAAGATGATCAGGGGCTAGAAAACAAGTCCTATGAGGAAAGGTTGGTCCAAGGGAACTTGGTATGCTTAGCTTGGAGAACAGAAGACTGAGAAGGGATATGATAGCACTCTTCAAATATCTGAAGGGCTGTCATACAGAAGAAGGGACAAATCTGTTCTCACCTGCCTTTGACAGTAAAACTAGGTCCACTGGGTACAAACTGCAAGAGAGAAGATTCCGGCTGGACTTTAGGAAGAATTTCTTGACGATAAGGGCACTTCGACAGTGGAATAGTCTGCCAAGGGATTCTCCCTCACTGGAGACCTTCAAGCAGAGGCTTGACAGGCACCTGCTGGAGATGCTGTAGGAGGATTTCCTGCTACAGGCAGGGGATTGGACTAGATGACCTTGTAGGTCCCTTCCGATTCTATGAAAATAAAGTAGGGGAAAGATGGGGTAGGGATAGCCTGTCCTCATGAATGCCTGGGACCATTCACCAGGTAGTAGGGGGAATGTAATTCCCATAGAGTTCTGTGGTAGGTGCCATTCTTCTTGAAGCCTGTGGATATGGCCAAATGAGATGGTGAACCTTCTGTTGGTGGAAGGGTGGGAAAACTAAGGCTAGTGTAGTGATCCTGCCATTTCTGCTGCACAGGTGACTCAGACACTGAACTGGTTGGTGCGGATGACATCGGAGCTGGAGACCAACATTGTGGCTGTCGAGCGAGTGCATGAATACACAGAGGTGGCAAATGAGGTGTGGAGATCCTGGCGTTGTACCCATCTGTCAGAATGGGGGGGGGCAAGATCACAATGGCATAAGAGAGGCATCAATGAAATGGTTTCATTCATCTCTTTTGCTGTCTCTCTGCAGGCCCCGTGGGTGACAGAACAGAGACCACCCCCCCGACTGGCCCTACAGTGGAGAGATCAGCATGGTGGACTATCAGGTGCGGTACCGGCCTGAACTGGAGCTTGTTCTCGATGGGATCAGCTGTGATATCAAGAGCACTGAGAAGGTGAGGTGCTGCGAGGAGGTAAGCAAAGCTCTGAGAGCCTATGTTGAGAAAGTGATAGAACCCAGTGGAGGTAAAAATGGAGCTCTCAAGTGCAGATGGGGTGGGGAATGGCACGGCCTTCCTTGTTGGGCTGATGTCCCATGGACCTGAAAACCTGGCTGCTCAACTCCAAAGGGTGAATTTCTCAACTGGAAGCCAAGAATACTGACTACTATCTACAATGCTAGAGTCATTGTAGTAGGAAGAGGGGCAGTGGATGGTGTCTGTCTGCTTGAATGAAACAGAGTAACCGGAACAGGGCAGGGGAGCTCTGGCAGGCCGACCTGATCCTTTGGAATGCTGTCTCTTTAGGTCGGTGTTGTGGGCCGAACAGGGGCTGGGAAATCTTCACTCACCAACTGCCTCTTTCGCATCCTGGAGGCAGCTGGGGGAACAATCCTGATTGATGGGCTTGATATAGCAATGCTTGGCCTTCACGACCTGCGCCAGAACCTCACCATCATCCCACAGGTGAGAGATCTTTCCAGATTGAAGGGACTAGGCCATACTGATTATCTGTGAGGAGGGAGTAGCATACCCACACCAAGTTTCTTCCATGGAACCGGTGAGTACCTCCTGGGTGGCAGTGGTAGTTCTGCTGGGTCAGGATTTCCTTTGCCACTTGCCCAGTCATATGGCCACAAGATGGCAGGTTTTGCCTCTAATCTATAGTCCATTGGAAGAGAAGGGTGCATGGACAGAAAAAAAGTAGCATGTAGGGTCCCTAGTGAAAGTTCTGCTGTTGCCAACACTGTGCTCGCTCGCTCGCTCGCTCGCTCGCTCGCTCGCTCACTCACTCACTCACTCACTCACTCACTCACTCACTCACTCACTC
>JAJKFI010000002.1:26396145-26423665 GCA_029204185.1 Lerista edwardsae
CTCACTCACTCACTCACTCACTCACTCACTCACTCACTCACTCACTCACTCACTCACTCACTCACTCACTCACTCACACACACACACACACACACACACACACACACACACACACACAGTTGAAATAAACTCGATTGGGGGAATTTAGAGGCCAAAATGTAGTACATGGCTATTTTGGGGTTGTTGGCAGAATAGTGGAGTGAACAGACTCAAAATGCCTGCAATTAGGCTAACAGAAACCATGAGACAGGGTTTTCCAAAAAAAATTATATATTTTATGAAGAGATATAGCAAAACAAGGAAAGGGCTACTTGTAAGGTCTGCTGCACATAGATTTTAGTGGTTGTTGGTGGAAGAATGCTTGTAAATATTTCCATTTGGACAGGCATGGGTTAAAGTGAAAGAGGGGGAGAAGATCTGGCTTCTCCAGATCAGCTCCAGCTGAGCTGAGTTTCTTCTGCCAAGGAGGACCCAATGGGAGAAAATTAGCAGGAGGTTTGATAATGGGAACTCAGGAATGGTGGGTTTCAGAAGAAATGGGGAGTTGAAAGGTGGACAGGGAAGTAGTGAGGGCTGTTACCAAGAGTGGAAGTCTCTGTTGGAAGGAGGATGCCCCCCCCAAAAAAAAAAACCAGCCACAGGTTCTGCTCCTGGAGCAGGTGCAGCTATAAAATTTTGGATAAAGTATACCATTATTTGTTCAGGAATGTCTTTGTATCTGGAACATCTCCTGGGTGTGCAGCAAGGAAGTTTCCTGGGCTTGATCGAATTAAGGTGTGTCCTTTCAGAAGGGCACAAAGGCTTAATTGCAACCAGTGGTGTCATTCAAATGATTTAGGAACAGGAACTCACTTTTGATTGGCACTTGTCGGGAAATCCGGAAAGCCCGTTCTGGTCTGTTCCCCCTGAATGACATCACTGCCTTCGCCCCCCCCCCAAGGAATCCGGAGTCGCTCCCTTTAACCCTCTGAGTGCCGGCCAACCAAGAAGAAAAGCTCTTTGCAGAGGAATTGGGAGGGGGGAGGAGGGAGAGTGAAGTGGGTGGAGTCAGCCCTAATTTTAACTAGTGGAACTGAGTTCCCCCGTTTTCCCCCTGCATGACATCACTGATTGCAACCCATTTGGAGAGATTCCTGATGGGACAAAAGGTATGGCAAGAGTGTGAACTGCACCCTTGCTTAGGTCCTTGGTGGGAGAGGCTTCCTGAAGGAGGCAGCTGAAAAGACCGTCCAGGAGGCCACTGGGCAGCTAGGCTTGATTTTAATACCCAGGAAGACTTGAGCTTGCAAATGAGATTATGTCAAGGTTGGAGAGACCAAATTTGCAAGACCTTAGAGGAAGGTAACACACCTTGGTATTGCCTTCTATTCCAGTCAGCTGCCCTTTATTAGCATGATCTTGATGAGAAGGGGGTGTGCCTCACTTCCTCCAGGGCAAAGTCCTGGCTGACTCTCAGGATTGTCAGCTAAGGAACCAGGGTAGAGTTAAGGCGGACTCTGCACATTTGGAAACACTGCACTCCAGGGCAGATACTGCTGCCAACATACCATGTTCCTAGCGGAAGGCAGACCTAGTCGCCTTGAACAAGTGCTTTTGGACCTCAGAGGCAGGAGGGCAGCCAAATTCTACTGGTTGGATTCTGCAGCCCAAGCAATATCCACCTCTTCTGTACTAAGGGACTGCGAGGTAGATGTGACTGAAAGCAGGGACAGTAGTACTCATTCCTCCTCTCCTCCATCCAGGTCCATGGAGCCCAGCCTTACTTACTTAAGCCTGTAAGTAGTGCAGTATAATGGTTAGAGCATCAGGAGATCCTCATGCAGGTGACCTTAGGACAGTCACTACATGACGGCCTAACCTCTTTCACAGGATTGTTGTCAGGGGCATGTGGAAGAGCTTTGCATGCCAGCTTCTTGAAGAGCAGGTTAATAACACGTTAATAACCCCTGCTAACTGGGCAAGAGGCACTTTTTCAAGTGGTGTCCTCTTATTATATATTTAGCAGGGGGAGAGCAATTGTCCCTCTTCACCCCAGCACAGTGTCTTTCTCGTGGCTGTTGCTGGTGGTGTTCTCCATTCCTTTAGATTGTGAGCCCTTTTGGGACAGGGAGCCATTTAACTTCAATGTTATTATTTGCCTGTAAACCGCTTTGTGAACTTTGTGTTGAAAAGCGGTATATAAATTCTAGTGATTGATTGATTGTTTGATAATGACCTCCTCACCTGCAGGATCCTGTTCTCTTCTCGGGGAGCTTGCGCATGAACCTGGACCCATTTGACCAGTACTCGGATGCGGATGTGTGGCATGCCCTGGAGCTGGCGCACCTGAAGTCTTACGTGCACGGCCTGCCTGAGGGACTGACCTATGAAGTGAGCGAAGCAGGAGAGAACCTGAGGTAGAGAAGGCCACGTGAGGGTGCGGGAGGCAGCTCACAGTCTGAGATACTTGTACGGCCAAGGCACAGGCAGAGTACTTCCTCGGCTGCCCCGGACCGTGTCTGCCTCTGTCAGTCACAGCCTGTCTCAGTTAACAGGAAGCACTGATTGGGCTGATGTCTGCACCATGGCCACATCCATTTGCTTTACGCCATCTGTAATTACTCTTGTTTCTACAGTGTGGGGCAGAGACAACTTCTGTGTCTGGCCCGGGCCCTCCTCCGGAAGTCCAAAATCCTGATTCTGGATGAGGCAACAGCAGCTGTGGACATGGAAACTGATCATCTGATCCAAGAAACAATCCGAAGCGAGTTTGCCGACTGCACAGTCCTTACCATTGCCCACCGGCTGCACACCATCATGGACAGCCACCGGTAAGGGGGTGAGCAGGGCAGGGTGGTACTGTGTTACCGTGCACAGCTGTGGGTTCAGAGCTTCATGCCTTCCCGATGAGAGAGGAAAAAGGGGTCACCAGCCCAATAACGGGGGGAAGAAAGAACCTATTGCCACAGCTGAATAACGCTGAGGAAGCTCTCATTCAGCAACTGTCCTGTGTAACTTTAAATCCAACAGCACTCTCTCCTAGAACAGAAAGAGGACACTCAGAAACCCAAATCCAAGGGGGGTTACATCCACTCCGTGTGTCCATCATATTTTGAAACAGGACTCCAAACAAAGCTGGATTTCAAATGAGTAGTATGAAGCTTTCAAGTAGGGTTGTTCTCTGAGATAAACAGGGGAAAAACTTCAGCATGAAGCCAAGAGGAACGTATTTTAGCAGCCTTTAGAAAACAAGTCTATTGTGTGTGAAACAAAAGAATAACCAGGGCCTAGGAAACCATGGAATAATCCAGGCAAATTAAATCTCTTTCAAGGAAAACAAATCCAGCCTTATACAGTGGGCTTTAGCCACAAATGAAAAGAACAAATGGATTTCCAGAAATCTTTTAAAACTCCATTTGGCACCCAGGACTGAACTGTAGACTGTCCAGATCTGGAAGAAAAACAACTTTTAGTTTTAATCAGTTTTACAGTAATCAGTCCTTTAGATGCAGAATATAACAAGGAAAGAGATCTTAAAACTGGAGAGTTCCATCAGTCCAGGCTTTTCACACAAGCACTCAGCAATAATTCAGCAAAAAATAAATACAAATGTGCATGGTATATGAAGCTTGTAACATTATCAGTATTTACTGAAATTTATAGAAGTACAGGCATGCCCCGGTATCCACAAGGCAGAAGTCTCCCCCCTCCTATGGATACCTGAAACCATGGATAAGAGGGAACCTATGTTAAGTATAAGGTTCCCCCCTGCTCCCACCTTTGAGCAAGATTTTTTAGCAACCCGAAATAAGAATAAAGGAAGGTAAGGGGCCCCCCAAATTGTGGATAATTGAAATCGTAGATACGGAATCCCTGAATATGGGGATCCACCTGTATGTAAACATTTGTATGCATGATTAGGGCAGTGATTTCCATACATTTTAACCAAAGTGAACTTACTGTGAAACTACCATTAACTCCTATCCTCATTCATCCAGATCTTCTGTATCATTCATTGATCTTCAATGATCAGTCTATATCATCGGTGGATTTTTCCTTCCCTGCTGTTTTGGAATTACTGGGCTTAAATCTTTCAGAAAATGAGAAATCTGGAAAGCTGCCTTCTAATAGTGATACTTCGTATAGTGTTTTTCAAGGGTGCAAAGCACTTCCCTTAATATTGTTGTAATTCTTGCAGCAGCCCTGAAGAGAAGGATTGTTATCCCCACACTAATTCTGAACTTCAGTGCAGCTATACCTGAGCATGCAAATAGTAGTCTTGACTGGCAAATGTTTCTGTGACAGTAAGCATGTGTGACCCTCTTCTCATCACTTCAGGCATTTAGTACAGGTGCTTGGTACTAAACACCAACCATTGTTGCTTTGGAGTTGAGCTTTAGTTCACCATTTGCTCTAGGAAACCTTCAGTATTTTCCTTTTTGTCATGGACTCAGAGATCACCTGCAAGTGCACAGTGAAGCAATTTCAGAATCACTATCTTCGCAGATGGGTGGATTCAAATAAGTATGGGTACCAAGACTCAGATTTTCTCTCTCTCTCCTTTCCAGGGTAATGGTACTTCAGGCAGGAAAGATTGTAGAGTTTGACAGCCCTGAGCAGCTGCTTCTACAAAAGGGCATCTTTGCGGCTATGGCAAGAGATGCAGGCATTGTGGGAACCCAGAACACGGCACTGTAGGCAAGTTGGAGAAAAAGGCAGTAGGATCAAGGCCAGCTTCATCACCCATCCCTGTGTTGCAGGACTCCTGTGGCTGCTTCCTGGATCTGCCTTTGAACTGAACTGGACTGAACTCTTTATATTGGCAGTGCCACTGCACTGGAGTGTGCTTGGACTTACCAGGAGTCCTCTTCATAGACCAACCACCTGTACCAAACAGCGACATGATTTTTTTTTCTTGATCCCAAGTCCAAACACTGGCTCTGACTACAGGGCAAATCTGGCTTTCTTCAAGGACTGCAGTTTCCTTTCCCTCTTCTTTACAAAGCCAGAAAAGCTAAATTGATCCATGAATGGCAACTCTCACTCCACATTATAGGCTCACAAACCCTTTTAGAATGTCTCAATTTCCATACAATACAACCAGGTCTCTTGTATTACTGTACCCTGGTGCTCTGAGACTGCCAGGCAGCTATAGTTCCCTCCTCTGCCCCTGACCCCTCAGCCAGGTTGCTCCTGATCATCTGGGGAAGAGATGAGTGGGTCTACTGTCATCTGAAACTTTTAGGACACTGATCAGTCATGCAGAAAAGATTAATAAAACTCCATCCCAAGGAATCCAGTCTTCACAGCCTTCCTTCGTGCCCGTTTTAGGGGAGGTGAATAGGTTGCACTGAGCTTGAAAGTTTGACCTTTGTTCTGTCTTTACGGGCTTCTTCACTCTCTCCTTGGTGCAGTGGTGTCCCTACCGGAGGGAGAACCGTTTTGCAGGAGCCTGAGCGCTTGTGTAATGTGGTCCCTTCCCTTCACATCCAGGGCCATTAATGGCTCAGAGGAGGGACTGCGTTAAGACAGAGCTCAGGCTCTTGCACCACTTAGTGTCCCCCCACCTCCCATAGGTGCATCAAGTGAGTCCTAAACCAAGTTTAAGGAGGATTTTGGTTCCACGCATGAGATCTAATCTAGTTTAGCAAACATGGCTTTCCAATCCTCACACCCACATCAAGCTTCCTTATATTTAGCTTTCGGAAGGGAAGGAACAGGGGGCTCTGCATATATCAACACAAAGGTCTTCAGAAAGAAAAAAATTTATTAACAAAACAGCAGCTCAAAGAGCATCACTAAGGAGGGAAAATGCAGTTTTTACACTTGGCTGTTTTCCCCTTGGAACAGGAATGTCTTTCACAACTCTGACTGTGTCTAGGAGACAAAGGAATCTCAGCTCCACTCACACCAGCATTGCAGCCAAAGGTCCGCATCAAAACTGTCTGCCCACCTGAGAATGAGCAAAGCAGCCCTTATTCTTCCCGCTGTAACACTGAGACAAAGGAATACTTCTTTTTTGGTGGTTGATATCCAGCATGCACACAGGTGTGCCACACTACTATTGTGTGTTGGGAAACGGAGTCATAACTTGTTCTTATATTAGACCCAGCATGGAACAAGAGGCTAGTGCTTACTGCAGCTGCAGCCCTGCAGTCATTTCATGGAGGCCAGACATAGCCGCAGGTATTTGCCATGATGTACTGTGAAAGGACCTCTCAAGTTCAGAAGCAATGTGCCAATGGATGCCAGCAAAAGGGGGGGGTATGACTTCAAGACCTGCTTCTGGGCTTCCTGGAAGCTTGTGCTTCTAGGCATCGTTTCTAAGCACCTATGTGATCAGTGTGAGAAACAGGATGCTGAGCTAGATGGACCTTTGCTTTGAGCCAGCGGGGCTCTTCTTACGTCCTTAGGTGGCTCTCAGCTGCATTATCTCTTGCTAGTTTGCAACCTTATTAGTCAAAGGGGTCTAAACGCATCCTTCAAGGGGGAATGAGCTCCCCTGCACAGGGGCAGGGATAGAGGGGGCTGCACCTCAGGCCAGGGGATGGGTTTCTGTCTCATAGGATAAACAGGAGAATCCAATAGGGGCACTTCATTCAACTTCACTGGAAACCTGGCCTGTCTTCCCACCAAATGCACCCACTCTAGACCACCAGGGCAATGGTGCAGGGAGCCGGAGCAAGACACCCCCCTTTCAGTTCTCTGCCTGGCTTTGACGGTGATTAAGGCACCCGTTTCTGGTATCTTCAGTCCCTGTCTCACGTGTATTCAGTCTTCCGAATGTAACTGGATGGCACATAGCCTCGCCTGCCATGGGCCTCTGCTAGCCACCACTCCTGATTGCCAGTGAAGTCTTCAAACTGCAGGATCTTTAGTCTCTGGTTGGCTGTTACGCTCAGTTCATTTGCATTCCGGCCGTTGAAGGCATAAACGGCATAATAGACCTTATAGAAAAAGAAAAGATGGGGGAAGCAAGTCAGTGGCAACCCAGAAAGAAACCAGCTGCAAGCCCCATCCCAGACAAACATGAGCAGGATGTTGCAGGTCAAAGATCAGCTATACCCCACTTTAAAATGGATGTAGAACCCATCCTACATTTGCACTCTTTCAAAGCAGATCTTGGCTCAGCCATTCTAGCCAGCCAGCTTAGAAACAATCCATTAATATATAAAGACTAGCTGTTATGTACCCGGCTTCACCCGGGTGTTTATATCTCCCATCCCTGACCCATCCCTGACCCATGTCCCAATTTCGGGCGTTTTCGATCATTTTCACCTGGGGCCCCCTGCGCAACCCCACCCCCGGGGGCACTGGGGGGGCCTGACCCCCACAGTGTTTGTCGCCAGGCCATAAGGCATACGCATGCTGAGTGTGGCGCCAATTGCTCCAGGCGTCACAGTGGGGCATGGTGGACATCTCGTATCGCACCCCTTCCCGTCCCCCACATGGGGGGGGGTGAACCCAAACGCCCAGAGCGTCGCTGTTCGCCTCGGTGACCCCAGAAACTACAGAACCGAGGACGATTTCGTCCATTTTTGACCATTTTCACGCGGGGGCCCTGGGGCACCCCCACACCCGGGGCGCCAGGGGGGCCTGACCCCCAGAGTGTCTGTTGCCAGGCTGCAAGGCACGCGCATGCTGAGTTTGGTGCACATCGCTCCAGGCGTTCCAGCAGGGCATGGCAGATATTGTGTCTTGCACCCCATGCCGAGGGGGGGCAAACCCGGACTCCGACGGTGTCAGGAGCATCGCCGCACGCTCCAGCAACCCTGGAAACTATGGATTCGACGCCGATTTTGGCCATTTTTGACCATTTTCACACGGGGACGCCCACGTACCCCTACCCCCAGGGGCGGTAGGGGGCCCCGACCTCCGTAGTGTTTGTGGCCAGGCCACAAGGTGTATGTGTGCCATGTTTCGTGTCGTTCAGTCCAGGTGTTGCAGCAGGGCATGGCGGATGTTGTGTTTCGCACCCCTTCCTGCCCCCCACACCGAGGGGGGGTGAACCTGAACTCGCACAGCGTCGGGAGCTTCGCCACTCGTCCCGGCGACCCCGGAAACTATGGATTTGATGCCGATTTTGGCCATTTTCAACCATTTTCATGCGGGGACCCCCACCCCCGGGGGCGCTAGGGGGGCCCGACCCCCACAGTGTTTGTGGCCAGGCTGCTAGGCTTCCGCATGCCGAGTTTGGTGCCAGTCGGTCCAGGCGTTCTAGCAGGGCATGGCGGACGTTGTGTTTCGCACCCCTTCTTGCCCCCCACATGGGGGGGGGCTGAACCCGGACTCCAACGGTATCGGGAGCGTCGCGGCTCATCTCAGCGACCCCAGAAACTGGATTTGACTCCAATTGCGGCTGTTTTTGACCGTTTTCACGTGGGGACCCCCACGTACCCCCACCCCTGGGGGCTCTAGGGGGGTCTGACCCCCGCAGTGTTTGTCTCCAGGCCGCAAGGTGTATGCGTGCCAAGTTTCATGCCGATCGCTCCAGGCATCGAGGAGCCTATTCAGAACATACACACACACCCATAAACACACCCACGTTCATTTATATATAGATAGATAAATGCTTCTATCCTGCCCCGCCACACTCTAGCCTGCACTTCAGACCTGCTCACCTGGTTTCCCTTGGACCCATTGCTCTTCAACCTGGAGCTGCCATCCAGTGAGGGTCCTGCTCTGGCTCTGGTCCGAGCTGGATGTCCGTTGCGCGAGTCAGGGTTACTGTGTCTCCGGGATGCTGAAACAAGATGGGAGGGTGGAGCAGATTCGACAGGAGGACCCTTCTGGGGTTGGCAGGCAGCATCCACCTCTGCGAGGGTCTGTAGGGAACTGTCCAAATCTCCCTGGGAGCCAGAGTCCTGTGGAGGCTTCAGCGTGTTGCTCACGGAGGCACCACTCGGCATGCTGCTTAGCGTACTGCCACTCCGGGAAGAGGAGCCGCTGTGCTCAGATTCACTAGAGGAATGGCTGCCCACCGAGGCGTCGGAGTGGCTGCACCGCGGGTTGTAAGGCTTCAGGAAGGAGCTGTACACAAAACCTTTGGTCACTGTAAGGAGGGGGAAAAAGTCACCAATCACAAGTCTTGTCACAGAAACGGGAGCAGGTCCCCGATGGGAGATGGCCCACGACGGGCAGCGAGCCAGCTTTCCACTCACCCCCGTTGTCAATGAGCCAGCGGTTCTGGCTGCCCATGGGGTCCTTCTTCTTGATGACGCCCACAAGATCCCCCTCCAGCATCGACACGTCCAACTCCTGAGCGGCATTGAAGTTCCGCTCCGCCTGGAAGAGCTTGTCCGGAGGGTATCGAGCCAGTAGGGCTGCTCGCAGGTCGTCAGACTGCAGCATGTAGCTGGGCTATGAGGGAAGTAAAACAGCATCCATGAAGGCGGCCGAGAAGTGCGGTGAACCCACACTTGCTGGGCCACTGTCTGAGGGCACCTGATGCAGCCATCTTGCTAAATTTTAAGCAGGTTTCAGTCTGGGCAGTGCTTGGGTGGGAGACTGCCTGGGAACAGCGGCGTCATGCTGCCGGAATGCTGGGCAGGAGGAGCGGGTGAGCGGCAGCCCGCCCGTTGCGTACTGCTCTGTTTTGCCGTCTTCCCCGCCCCCGCGGGGGCGGGGAAGACAGCGAAACAGAGCGGTACGCAACGGGCGGGCTGCCGCTCACCCGCTCCTCCCGCCCAGCATTCCGGCAGCATGACGCCGCTGCCTGGGAACCTAAATTAACCATCAAGCAGAGGCCTGTGATGAATGCACCTGGTTCCTTGCTACCCCAGCCAGGCTGGGCAATTTCCAGGTTGAGTTCCCCACTTCCACCCTGCCATCCTTTGCTGCCCCAGCCCTCCACAGTGCTCACCATGCCCAGGAGAGGCTGCCTCCGGGCAGACTGGCGCTCCAGGCTCTTCCTCTCAAAGGGTCTTTTGGTGACAGGGATGGTCTCTGGGAAGAAGGTGAAGACCTGCAGCTGTTGGAGGACCCGGCTATGCTCTTCCTGGAAGATGGCCACGAGGTTCCCCTCTTTGCCAACCACTTGCAGCAGCTGAGAGAGAGGAGGGTGAGACAGCCGGGAAAGGGCGGCAGAAACAGAGACCAAATCAAGAGTCAGCCAAGATCTGCCTAAGAACAGATCAGGATGAAGCCAGGTACAGTGCAAGGTGACCATGATAGAGACCAGCATCAAAACGGGGCTTCCTGTCCTATCTTCCTCATTTACAGAGTTTAGGATTAACAGTGATATCCTGGATCAGCCTCCTTGTCCCAAGGAGTCTTTTATTGTAGCCCAACCTTCCTGTTCAAACTCTTGCCATTTTTTCAGTAGCATTTCCAGTCTAGGGATGGAAGACAACGTCATGGGGACGAAGAGATGGTGCCACATCTGACCGCATCTGACCAAGGGAGGGGATGTTGGGGTACAAGTCTAAAGGGCCCCCCCAAATCTCAGAAGTAAAAAGGAAGTAGCTCAAACGAAAAGGTCAACTTGGAAAGCCAGCACTCCCCCCACCCCAAATGCAACTGGGCTGTGCACTCAATGAACATCTGAAATAAAGTTGAAGGGGGTGGGGAGGGAAATCAGAAAGCCCACCAGAAGTCTGTCTGAGCTCCCTGAATTACCCTGGCCTCTGCATACTTACTGAGAGCAGCGGCTGCAGTTCCTGCAACGCCAGGCGCACAAAGTCACAGTGGGCCTCCGCATAGCCCCGCAGGCAGCTGGTGAAGAGCTCCTTGGCACAGCACTGGAATTTGGGCAGCTCATCTAGCAGCTGGGTGTTCAAGGCCTCGTAATTGTTGCGGGCCGACTGGAGCTCTTCCAAGGTCCGCTTGTCCTTCAGCTTCTCAGCTCGCTCTGTGCAAGTGTGGAAGTCCAGGAGCTTGTCAAAGCGTTTCTGCACCAGTTTGTGAGGACCAGCAAACATGTTCAGCAGCTGGTTCAAAGGGGAGATCACCAGCCGTTCTGTGCGCTCCTTCTGCAAGACACAGAAGGACAACCTTAAATCCTGAAGACATATTCTCCCACGTATAGCAAGGCTTCTCCCACACTCAGAGCCCAATCCTATGCATGTCTAAAGTATGCCCCATTAGAGTCCATGGGTCTTACTCCCAGGTAAGTGTGGATGGGATTGCAGCCTCAGGACATCAAATCATCCTTCAGGGCACTTGGGGAAACACGGTGCACAGAAACAAGGAATAGAGTTTCCATCTTTCTATAGAAAATTCTTCTTCTTTTTTTTTGAAAAACAGAAAACAAACTCTATGTGAATAAGACTGAAAAGTGTCTACCATGCCCAGCCTTTCAGCATAAGTTTTTCAAGAGACAGTTTTTTTTTTTTGCAATCTGTTCCCTTTTGTCCCAGCTCTGACACAAGGTAAATCTCTTCCAGCTCCCAGGAGTGTCATTAATCCTGAACGTCTCTCTCTCCTCCCAGGCTCCCAGTTTCCCTGGCACCCTTATCTCACACAAAACGTGTCCTAATCTCTTCCTACCACAGCGCTTTTGGCAGCAGAATGAATCCGTGTGAAGGAGACATGACAGAGGCAGGCGCGTGACAGAGCGAGCAAGCGAGCGAGCGAGCAAAGACCTCAACTCACAAAATCAGAGAAGAGCTGGTCGCTGATCAGGCGGTGGACTTTCTGGAACTGCTCCAATTCCGCACTGCCTTTCTCCATGCACAGGTCCCACATGCTCAGCGCTGCTGTCACTTTCACACAGGCTGACTCCTGAGGGCGGAGACAGACAGACGCAGACACACATCAGCTCCACTACCCTGATGGCCGGGCTACTGAGAACCTCTGCAAGTCTAGCCACCGGCAGCACCTGGAAGCAGAGAGGGTCCCTCATTGTGGGGCAGCAAGCAGGTGTCTTTGAGGTGGCCGGTGATGCAAGTCAGACCTGCCAGATAGCTCAGAGCCCAGTTCTTTTACAATTGCCACACGGCCTTGCTCACCCGGACATGCTGCAGATACAGGGAAAGATCCCGAATGAAAGATTTGATGAGCCGTTCCTGCATCCGGAAATTCTTCTCGGTCTCCTCAAAAGCCTCGTCCTTGAGCTGCAACAGAATGGGAGTTTGTAGGCAGGCTGGCGCTTTCTCACGTGGTACACACACTTCCAGTGGATCCACAGACACTCGAGCAAAGCCAAGCAAAGCCGTACCTGAGGGGCAAAGCCTGTGAGGTGCTTGAGGTGGCTACTGACACGATTGGACTTCTTGATGATGGAATGGAAATTGAGCTTGGAGATCTTCTCGATGAGGCTGTCATCGTCAGTCTTTCGGTACTTCAGCACTGAAGGATGCGTGCAGTGGGAAAGATGGTCAGCAACCCCTGTCAGGAACTCACTGCCCACCTGGCTCCCCTCAGTTGCTTCCCACTCTGCCCAGTCACAGCCTTATACCAATTCACTCTAACCCTTTCCCTCCTCCACTTCCAAAGAAGACTAGCCTCACTGGAGTAAGTGGGCACACCTGACTTCTGACATAGGTAGAAAGGCCTGTCTCATCATAACTGGACACCAGCTGGATCAATAATTCTGCCATACAAGTATTTTTGGCTTAAACTGAATTCATTTTCTGCTTTACTGTTCCCCTCTTCTAATCGGGGGGTAAACCACAAGTTTTTTCATATCTTTTCCCCTCTAATCCCTTTTTCACATCTGATAAAGCAACTGATTTATGCATCGGATGAAGTGGACTGTATTCCACAAGAGCTGGTGCCCAAATAAGTGTGTTAGTTTTTAAGATGCTACAATACAGTGGGCTCCTTGTTTGTGGGCTTGGGATCCATAGATCTGATTCAATGCAGATCCGACCCTGCGGCGACTGGGCCTCACAAGACCTCTTGGATGCAATTGGAAGTGCCTTCCAGTCATTTCTGGGAGGATTTCTGAGGTGTGGGGAGATTGGTGCATCCTCCCCACACCTCAAAAGGCCACCCGGAGGCTCCTGAGAAGCACTTCCAGTTTGCCAGCAAGGGCCCCCCCCTCTGGAATTTTCTAGCTGCAGAAATCGGTGTCCTGGAACGGATCCACTGTGGATATGGAGAGCCAACTGCATGTAGATTTTTCAGCATAGCCACACCACCTCCAAAGGTTGTATCCTTCTCCTCTTCCCACGCGACCCGCTTGCACCCCAACCACCCTTCCCCATCGCTCACCCAGGTCTTTACGCCGTTTGGACTCATTGATGTTGCCATTGATCTCCTTGACGGCCAGGACAGCAGCAGCCAGTGGAGCGCGGTCAGGGTGGGACTCGGGGGTCGCACTCAGCAGTTCCATCAGGAGCAGTGGGTAGCGCATCACACGCTGCACAGGCTTGATCAGGAAGGAACCCGAGTCAATGTAGTTGGTGCAACCCCTAATCAAGACAGGGGAAGTTAGCAAACACAGTACCAAGCTGTCACTAGCACGCCACAGTCAACCTGGAAATCACCGGCAAACTGCTGCACTCCAGGGAATCATCCCATCCCTTTGATATCCATCCAACTGTTTCCCCAAACTAGTGCACACCAAAGTCACTCTGCACTTGCAAAATTAGTTCTCTTTCCCAAACTCAGTGCATACTACAAATAAACAACATGAAGCTTTCAGTCTTGCCTACCCCAGACTCATCCAATGATCCCCAAGTGCACTCTCTTGTCTAGTCAAACTAACACTTTCCTGTCGACTAGCTGAACCACTTAACTCAGCCATGACTCACTTGGATTCTTCTCTAACTTAATATGGCCACGGCTGCCTATACAATTCTTCCTTCTGCAAAAAGCACAACCCCCATTCCTAGACATAAAGGGGCCTTCATAATCTGTTATTATCTGTTATTATCCATATCCATAGTCCATTCCAGGAAGCCCCACAGATAAGGAAAACTGGATACGCATGTCAGGCTGCAGAAAGAAGCAGAAAGGAATTTTGTCGCTTTAAAGGTGCAGCCAGCAGGTGTTTTTTCCACCACCTGTGAGCAATCAAGACATGAGTGGCTTATAGATGAGAGTGAAGCTCTGCCCTACTGGCTTGTAGCTTCTTGCCTCGAGCTTTGAGCTCCTAGTAGCTTCTAGCTTGCCACTTGCTGTGTGCTCTTGTTGCTGTTACTTACTTCGTGTTAGTTGCTCGTTGCGTGTGTTCTTCCCTATGACTATCTGTTTGGGGAACCGTTGCTGTTGAGGCTGGACCCGGGCAGAGAGAAGAGCACGAGGACTGTGTGCCAGAGAGGACCTATTCAAGCAGAAGACTTCTGTGCAGGAACAGAGGACTTTGTGCTTGGTTACTGTCTGGACTGTGCCACAGGTGAAGCTTTCATCCAGTGTTGTACCACTGTGTTAATCTGTTGAACTCTACTTGGATGTACTGCAAGCTAATCTATTTTTGTGTGTTGATTCCCTCGTGGAATCCTTATGCTATAAAGAAGCCTGAATCTTAAGCTTTGTAGACCTTGCCTCTGTCTGCATCTCTGAACAAAAGGGGACTCTGTCCCAGGTAGAGCAAGTGTGTCTGTACAACTCTGCAGTTAGGTACTTGGAGGGCTTACGCCAGTCTGCATCTTGCGCTTAATACCATTCGTGTGCCCCGTCAACGCAAATCCGTGATTTGCAGGCCCCCCCCCCGTCCAAACTGACCGAAGCCCACAGAGGCTGCACTTGTCCTCCAGCAGCCTCTGCAAGCTTCAAAATGAAGCCTGGAGCTGATTGAATTTTGGTTTTCGCTAAAAACCAGAAGTTGCCTTCAAATGGGTCTGGGTAGCTTTCTGAGGCCTACAGAAGCTATGGGTGGATGAGCTCTGGTAAGGATCAAAGGGCTTGTGGGCAGGCTGGCCAAGGATCTGAGGATGCCGGATGGATGGATAGCTTAGGTGCCCTGTACACAGGTACTCTGTATTGTATGGTGACTTGTAGGCACAGAGAGAAAGATAAAGGATAGGGGAGGGAAATCAGGCATACAGAGTTATTCGGAAAAATAACTAACAGGCTGACGAAATAGAAAGATCACTTACCATTCACTGTATAAACTCCTGGCAGCACAGTGCAGGGAAAAATAAGAAGAAAGCAGCTGATTAATGACCAGTGGTTGCTACCGTCTTTATCTTTTCCAATTACCAAGCAACAGTTTCAATTGTACCCAAACCATTGGCTGAGACCCACCCACCCCCAAGCAAATAGAGGCTGAACTCCCAATTCAACAAAGGCAAGGTGAAAGCTACATTCAGAGGATTTGTGCATATCTTACATTCTGCCCTAACACAAACCAATGGAGTCTGCTGTCAGATGTTATTTACTCTGTGTAAAATGCCACATGCCCTAATGGCACTATATAGATAATAATACCATCTGAGTTGGGAAGGCATGGAAAGGAAAGGGGTGAATGCAAGGGTGTGAAGAACTCAATTCCCCCCTCCTCCACCGATCAGCTGCACCAAAAAGGGGGTGTGTGGATTGGGAAGTTTAGGAGCGGGAAGGGGAATAATTTCCCCTTAGCCTTCCATAAATCTTCTGCTTCCCTATGGGTCTCCTCAGACCTTTAAAGCTGATGCAAGTCAAAGGAGAAAAAAGAGGCACGATCCGGTGGTGGAGTTGCAGCAGTGCATGCAAAATGGCCACAACGGAGTGTGCAGTGGTCTGTCAGCAGCCATTTTACAGCAGCAGAAGTCATTTCCACCATCACAATGTGTGCTGCACAACAGCCCAATCCTAGGACTGGGCTGTAAAATGTCTCCTTTCTGAGGCAAGAAATGGGATGGGGGGAGAGGAAGGCCCTACCGACACTCTCACCTGAGGTTCTCCAGAGATTCCAGCAGGATCTTCTGCACTTTTTCGTCCTTTTCATAGGTCTCCAGGAGTGCAATTGCCTCATCGTGGTTCTGACAGTACACTTTGTACACGTCCTCCAGCTCAGCCCGAAGAGCCAGGAATGTTGGTCCTTGGAGGACAGGGGGAGAGGCAAGTCACTGTGTGAGGCACTGCTTTCTGATACACGCAGCACGGCAGGTAATGACCTCCAACATTCTCACTGTTACATGCAGCAGCACTGATAGGCCAGGGAAGGGGAGTGGGTGGAATCCAGGCAGCGGCGTCATCCTCAAATTAAGTTCTGGAACGCTAGGCGGGACTTACCGCTTGATTGACAGGCTGTCCGTGATGTGTCACTGCCTGCCTGCCCGCTGTGTGGGCTCCCTCCGGTTGGTGCGCCCCTCCGCTGCTTGCCCAGGCACCCAGCGCACCCCCCCAGGAAAGCGGGCACCCCCTCCGAAGCTGAGGTGCCCACGCGGCGGGTGGGCAGGCAGCGACACGTCACAGACAGGCAGCCAATCAGGCGGTAAGTCCCGCCTAGCATTCCGGAACGTCGTTTGAGGATGACACCACTGGATCCAGGACTTGCATCAGCTCCCAGCATTCCATCACTGCCTTTCCCTCTGCAGGAAACTGCAGCATATAATGTGGCCCTCAGTTGGAGTGCACAAGCAGGATGGGATTTGCTCCCACCTAAAAACATGGGTTTTTCTTCTCCACCACCTTGGACAACATGGACTGAAACTATGCTATGCTGGCAAGAGCAATTAATTGAGAGGGAGGGGCTTGGGTGACACCCAAAGCTGGCCACACCCCTTAAGGGGGAATGGCCCAGTTTTGCTTCCCAATGGTGGCCCAGATTGGGAAGCACTGTTCTAAATGATAATCACAGCTTCTACTGGATCAGGTCACGGATTGATCTAGTTTAGCATTCTGTTTCCAGCAGACATGAACTCAAGAAAAGTCACGTGTAAGAGAGGGATTAAAGCTGGGGTTGCAATCCCATACAGAGTTAGGATTACTTAAACCCACTGATTTCAGTGGACTCAGGGAAACCTAATTTTGCCTAGGATCAGATACAGGCTGGCTCAGGAGCAGTGAAAACCCTTCTCTAGCCCAGCCATGTCCCAAGGGGACATCAGAAGAGAAGGCTTGGCTACTCGTAGTCCTTAGACATCAACAAGAGGCAGAAAGCAAAGGGATGTAAGTCCTGGCTGGGCACAAGAAGGGCTGGGAGAGCCACCATGAAACTGTGCTTCTGCCCGTGACAACCTTACTCCAGGCTCTCCTTGTCCCTGGGCTCAGGCATCCCCCAAAGAGCAGCTTCAGGCCAAAGACTTACCAACAGCACTTGCAGCTTCCAGGGTGCTCAGCAGCTGCTTTGAGAAGGCAATTACGGCATGGATGTTCCCAAACAGCCCCTCGCAGTCCACATGGGTCATCTAGGTGGAAGCAGGGCAGCGTCAGAGCAAGAGGCAGAAAAGGGGGCTTCTTCTAACCAGAAGCCGCCTCCTCACTCCACCCCCAAAAGAGGCAAAGCTTTAAACTACTGAGAAAAATCTGCAAGATGCCCAACGTATTTTATAAGCTTTTCTCTGGGGTGTGGAGACATCACTGACTGCGACCGCACAAAAGGGGATGACGTTTCTTACAAGTGGCCGTGAAGAAAGCTCAGGCCAAAACAAACTGTGCTTTGGGATTTTCCCCATAAACTACACATTGTGAGCTGCCTTTCCAGCCCTCCATCTCCTCCATGGATCCACCCCACTTTCCATGAATCAGGTGGATCCACTTTCCATCCAGCAGCACCTCCAGTTCTCATTCTACATTTTTATCCTGCCCTTCCTCCACTTCCCCTCTTTTCTTAGGCTAAGCGTGACTGGCCCAAAGTCAGCCAGGCCACTTTGTGGCTGAGGAGGGTCCTGAACTCGGATCTCCCAGGACAACTCTCTTGCCTACCACTCTTCTCTTCCACAGTTCCTCTTCTGCTCCACCAGGGGCGGAGGGAGGGTGTCACCAGGGGTGGCGGCAGCCATGGGCACTGGCAGCGAGGAGGCACCGGCAGTGGCGAGGCAGCATCGCGCGGAGGAGCCGGCGTGCTTTTGGCCTGCCCCTGTGCTCGTTTCACTCCAAAATGGAGCGATTCCGGGTGCAGGGAGGCATGGCGGGCTGACGCACGGAGGCAGGGCGACGTGCCGGGGGCGCAGTTTTGTAGCCCTGCCATGGGCGTGATCGCGGCCCCGTTCGTCACTGTGCTCCACCCCCTCTTCCTTTTCCAATCCAGCATTCAATCCACTGGCTCTGAAATCAGGGTTGACTCCCACAGGCCCTGCTCCATCCATGGGCTACTCTCACCTGCGCCTCCTGCAGGGGCACCAGGAGCTTCTGCACACACATCTCCAGGTCCCGGATATAATCCCGCTCAGTCTGCAGCAGCTCTTCAATGACCTTCGCCCTCTTCTCCAACATCCTTTGCTCTGGGTTGGGAGTGGTGGCTGCAGCAGCCACGGAGTCCAGCAACGCAGGCTGGGAGGAGAGCAGTGTCATTTCTGAAAGAGAGAAACACAGTGATGTAGTCAGCATAGGTTCTTAGAGCTCTTATAAGGCATCTACATGGGCCAAATCTAGATCATGGATTACCTACTTCAAGTTTGCCACTCCCTTCTAGCAGATAAAAGAGCATTGTGGCTTCAGGGGGAAGAAGGAAACACAGGGGCTGTACCACCCACATGTGTCCGGCAGTCTCCCTCTCTCCTAGGACACAGAGCATGCTGGTCTGGGCTTTGCGGTTAGTGATGAGTATGCTGGCAACAGCAAGTAATTGAGAGGGAGGAGAGAGCGAGCTTGTTCCTCACTTGTCTGCTTTGTTCTGAATTGGCAAGAGGCCAATCTAGTTGATGACCACAGCTGCATGGTTAGGAAGTTTAGTTTAACCAAGGGCACAATCCTAACCTGGAGTTAGGCCGGCACAAGTTAGACCAACAAAGTTTGGCTGGCACAAGGACCAGTGTAAAGCGCGTTTGGACGACTTTCAGAGTCAGGGAGGATGGCGCACATCTGTGTGCTGGCCTCGCTGAGTCAGAGAGTGGTCCAAACATATTTTCTGGTGTCTTTTGCACCAGCCAAACTTTGCTAGCCTAGCTGTGCTGGCCTAACTCTCGGTTAGGACTGCGCTCTAAATTTCTGCCTTGCCTTATAAATCAGGGTCACTTCTCAAGAACCCTATGGAGACTATGAATCTTCTGACATGGGAGTATGTTATAAGCAGCTGTGATGAACCACAAACTCCCTGGATATCAAACACTTTAAAAAACAATGTATGAAGTGGCCTTAGACCATAAAATCTGTTGTGTTGAATGAAACCAGAACTAGATGGGTGAAATCAACTCCACTTAAGAAGATCATGGAAACGTTGAGGATAGTTTACTGAACAACATTAATTCAATGTACTGAAGCTATCAAAATGTACATAAAACATTAGGGACTCCAAGCGTGCCCCGGTATTCACTGATTCGGTATCCACAGTTTTAGTTATCCATGAATACCATTGATACTGGGAAACCTATTAAAAAGATAGGAGAACATTAAACAAATCTTTTTTTTTTCTTGTTGCAACAAAACCACTGATGCTCCCCTATCTTTAAAAGGGCATCCCCAGTATCCACGGTTTCACAGTTTCAGGGGGATCCAGAACCCCAGCGGATACTGGGGCATGCCTGTATTGAAAAGGGTTTAAGAAATAACTGCTCCATATACACACACATGCAATAGTTTGGTCACCCAGTGTCACAATGGCAGTAACCCAAGTGGAAAAGGGTATATAAGAAGGAAAAAATCAAGGGCATACAGGGCCATGCATATAAAGGCAGGAAAACATGAGGGCTCCTTGCAGTCTAACCTTATTACTATTGCATTCAGTGCATGCATGGTTACATCCCGTATGCATGGGATTGCACTCTGTTTAGCAAAAAAGAATAAAGTTTTCTTTTGGAGGATATAAAGTCTTTACAAGGCAATGTTAAAACAGAAAAAAAATGGGGAACTATTTATCTTGTCATATGATTCTAGATAATATTCTAATGAATAATGATATAAAAGTTGAACAACATATGTATTCCCTCATAACTGATCTATGGAACCCCCTGCTACCAGAATAAATCATTATCAATGTTAGCAATAAAAAAATGAATTCAAGATGGTCTAGGAAACTTCATCAGGAAAAACAAAAACAAGTATTGGGAGTAATCAGAGAGGATACTCAGTCAGGGCCAGTTGCCTCTGGATTAGAGAAGACAGATGGGGCGAGGGAATGGAAAAGAACACATAGAAGAGAGTGGTGGGGTTCTTGGATGGCAAAGGCAGATGTGGCCTGCTATTAGGCAGTATCCAAATTTTCACAAAAAAAGGTGGGTTTTGAAAAGGAAGAGAGTAACAACACTCTAGGCAACCACCCTCTTCTCTTCCACACCGCCTGTTCTGCTCCACCCCTCTCTTCCTTTTTCCAGTCCAGAAAGTGGGAGCCGCAGCAGGTGGAAGTGAGTTGGTGGGTGGAGGTAGGCTTCTCCTGCCAATCTGCTGCCTCAATGGGTCTTATGAATGGTCCAGCCCTGTACAGAGCATCCTTCCCTCATGCGTATAGTGCCTTTTAATTGGCCAGTGGCTGGCAGTCAGCTACTCTAACAGTATCATGTACAGTGATCGAATTCCTCGGAGCAACTGGGTCATCCTTTGCCACAGTTGGAGCCAGGAAACTGCCTTACTCACAGATCATTGATCTGATCCAGTTAAGACTACACCACCTTGCCTGCTACATGCTGAGATCAAGATAACTCCATCGTTGTCAAGGAGACAGAAACAATGTGATATAAACACAAAATCATGATCTGTTTACATTATTTGTTAGACCAGAATCCC
This sequence comes from Lerista edwardsae, assembly GCA_029204185.1. Classification (NCBI taxonomy): domain Eukaryota; kingdom Metazoa; phylum Chordata; class Lepidosauria; order Squamata; family Scincidae; genus Lerista; species Lerista edwardsae. The sequence goes on from JAJKFI010000002.1 coordinate 26,416,816, forward strand.
CCACACCAGCTGGGAACCCCATTTCGTGCACCAAAAAATGTCCCTAGGAAGAGTGCAGAGACTATGGCTGCAATCCTAGCCACCCTTTCCTGGGAGTAAGCCCTGTTGACTATAGTGGGACTACCTTTTGAGTAGACATGCATAGGATTGAGCTCTACTCCTTTTCCTACTGAGATTACAAGAAAGAATTTAACTGCTGTACACGTTTGAGACAAGTATGAAAAGGCACGGCTGTAGGAGCGCAATGAAAGAGACTTGTAGACAAACGTACTACAACGTGAGCTCCCCACGCTAGAGCGCACGATGGCACGAAGCCTTCTGCAAGATGATACGTCTGTCTCTCTCAGGATGCAGCCAGAAAAGAAGTTCTCACGGCGCCGCGAAGAAAATGCAACAGGTAAAAGCACGCGAAACACGATCCTCTCCCCCCCCAAACTGCCCCAGCACCGCTTGCTGGGTTGCCCAGCACCGCCTTCCCCTTGAACTGATCGGTGCGTGCACCAAACCCGAGGAGCAGCATTCCGCTCCCATTGTCAGCAAGGCTACTTAACGGGGGGGGGGTGAGGCTAGGGGGGGCCTCCGACAGGTGCCGGGCGGAGGGACGATCGGGAAGCGGCGATCCCGGGTGCGACAAAAGAACTACACGAGTCGGCGAGGCTTTGGTCCTCTCCCACCCCCGCACCCCAGCCCTGCCCTGCCCAGGGGTCTCTTTCCAAGTCCCTCACCGAGTCGAGCCTTGGGATCATTCCGGTCCCCACCTGTTGCTCCAATCGGCGGCATCCGGCAGGGAATTGGGGCCAGACGGACAAATCTGACCCCCCGCCCCCCCGGTCCGGCGCGACGCCTTCTGCTCCCGGGGTATTAGCATCTCAACTAAACAGCGCAGGGAGCGAGCGCCCGCCCAGGACCGAGCACAGCCAAAGCCCGGAGCTGGATATCTGCGGCCACGGAGTGGAGAAGGAAGAGCCTCCCCCTCTGCCCGCTCGTCCCCTCTGGACTGCGCTGGGAAGGCGGCAGCAGCCCTACAGGTTCTGGGAGGGTGGCGAAGGCGGGGGCGACCTGCTCTTGGGCACGGTCACGGGCGGCCGAGTTGTTGCGCTGCTGGGCGGGGGGGGTGCCACAGACCCGGAGACGGGACGACACACACACACAAGGTGGTCGGATCCTCCTTGCCAGCCTAGTCCTTAATGTCCCTGGGAGAGGAAAACGAGAGGCAGGAGGCCAGGGGCAGGCAGGGAGGGGCAGCAAAGCCACGCCGCCTACCTGCGTCTCCCTAACCCAGATTCAATTCAAGCCACAACCGCCAAATCTAGGGCAGGAGGGCGAGGTGGTGTCGGCGCGGAGTCGCAGACGGAACGTGCACCAAGTTACTGCAGCCGAGGTGCCACCCAGTCCGGGGCACCCGTGGAGGCCTGCGCAGGGGAGACGGCTCCTGGTTTTCCATCCCACCTACTGTTGTCTTATCTCGGGCCAGCCCCCTGGCGCAGGTTCACACGCGGATTCCAGGGGCCCAGCAACCCCCAGCCCCGGCCTTTCCCAGGCATTTGCTCTTTTAAAGGGAAAACGTGCAGTAGCAACAGCAGCAGCGCCGCACTCTTTCTCTCCCCGCAGCATTCCTTTGAAGCCCTTTTCATCGTCTGGACAGAGGCTGCAACAAACAAGCAGTTCGCTCCCTCTGCAGGCGCAAGCAGGAGATTTTCAAGGATTCTGATCGCACATATTCTCGCCAATTAAATCCAAACACCCCCAAAGCAAGCCTTTTCCTCCCACTTAATTCCCCTTCATATATTTCCACCAACATTTGATATGGAGTTCTGAAGGTACTGAAGGATTCTGTGACTTTGTTCATGAGATAACAAATGTCCTACTGCAGTCTTGTGGTTATGGGGCATTATTGTTTACTATACATTTTTATTCCCAAAGAGCTCAGGGTGGCATATAAATTCTCTTCCCCCACCTCTTCATACTCACAACTGATGAAATAGGTTAGGATGAGGGGTAGTGACTGGCCCAAGCAGGTCACTCAATAAGCTTCGTGGAAGGGAGGGATTTGAACCCAGGCCACCACAGTCCTAGTCTGACACTAACCACCACACAGAAGACACACCCAGCTATTCTCAAAAGCCAGCTGGAAAAATAAAACCACGTTGAGCCACATTGTACATGGAGTGAGCTATTAAATGAACTGATGACTCCAAGGATGTGTAGCAATGGACTGGTTGGCATGAGCGTTTTGTCTGGAGGGACCAGGTCTCACTATTTTGGCTACGTGTGCTGAATCTTGATGGGGGAGGTATCAGGCACGCTCTGGCAGGGCCTGGGCTCTCGTCTCCCACGCCTTGATGCTACTCAGCAGGCAGCTTTTACATCTCACTCCCGCAGCCAGTGACAAATGCTCTTGGCACAGGCAGATGCATGCATGCCCTTTTGGTCAAGCTGAGTGCCCAGCAAGGCACTCTGAAATGCCAATGTGCCATTCTGCTGGACTGTAACAAAGGCTGAATGAGGGCAATAATCTGCAAGCCCTCTTGGCAACAGCCCTCTTGGCAACATGCCAAATGCCCCCCCTTACCTAGCAATGTGTCAGCTCTAGCTCCTCTCACTCCTGGGACTGGAAAAGGAAGAGGGGATGCTCTAGCCCACCATTCTCCTCTCTTCCACCTTTCCTCGTCTGCTCTCTCGCCCTCTTCCTTTCCCAGTGGAGGGAGTGGGAGGCGAGCAGCAGTGGAGGTGAGCACTTTCCACAAATCTGCTGCCTGCGGCAATTGCCTCAGTTGGCCCCATGGATGGGCCAGCCCTGAATGGCACAACTGCCTCTTCAGACATGGCTGTCTCAAGGTGGGTTCGCACATGCACGCTCTTCACCCACTCTTCATTACTTGATCCATGTTGCCAGCTAGAACTCCCCCCCTCCGCCCCACCACCATCTTGGTCCCAACAGCAAACCTTGCATCCGTGACCATTCCCATGGCTTTTATTTGTGTAGGTGGCCAAGATGTCTGGGTTCTTCCCCAGACATTACTAGCCCATCTGACGTTATCTTTCCCCCAGATTCCAGCTGGGAAAAAAGTTGCAGCCCTCTATTGTGCTTTTGGGTACAGTTACTGTTTGTGTGATAAGCCCAGCGAGAGCTCCCCAGTGCCAAGGAAAATGTTCTCTACACGTTGCAGGCACCAGTAAAAGTCACTAGAAACTTTTTGTGTGTTTGGAGGGGGGGGCACAGATGCTGGCAATGACGGACCACAAGATCCAGGTTCCCAAAAGAAGCGCCCCACATTTTTGCAACCAGTGCAACTAATGGGGCTGGGGGGTGCTTAGTTCCTAACTCAGGGCGCAATCCTAATCTGGAGTTAGGCCAGCATCGTTAGGTCAGCAAAGTTTGGTGGCACAAGGGACACAATAAAGTATGTTTGGACCACACTTGGAGTCAGAGAGGCCAACACACAGACATGCGCTATCCTTCCTGTCTCCGAGAGTGGTCCAAACGTGCTTTACGGTGGCCCTTGTGCCAGCCAAATTTCATTGGCCTAACTGTGCTGGCCTAACTCCAGGTTAGGATTGTGCTCAGGCTGTTCATGCAGTTCTTTGGATCCATGACAAAAGCATCTTCAGCACTGTTGCATTCCAGAAATGAAATGTCCCATAGGACACTGCGTTCATCCTTCAGTCACCTGCGCTTTGTTCACAGAGGTTCAGTACCCCTGCCACCGTCCAGAGAAGGGAAATTGTACACTTCTCCAACATTCTAGCCAAGGTTGCCACATTTTTTTTTTCTGGCAGGGCTCCTGTGCCTTTGCCCTGCGAATTGAGCAAGAGGCACACTTTATAAAGCAATACTCTTCTTATATTGTATAAAATTATACAATTTTATATTGTAATGCCGCCTTGGGTGCCTTCGGGCAAAAAGGCGGGATAGAAATCTAATTAATAATAATAATAATAATAATAATAATAATAATAATATTTAGCAGGAGAGAACAAGTGTCCCCCATTCTGCCCAGCGTAGCATCTTTTCTAGTGGCTGTTTGCTGTGCATTTCTCTAACTCTTTTTGAAGATTTTAGATTTTGTTAAAGAACCATTCATTTGTTTATTTTGCTATGCAAATCATATTGTGAACCTTTTTTGTTGAACAGCAGAATATAAATACAGTATTCAATAATAATTTAGGAGTTGCATCCCAGAAATTCAACAAATGCATCAATGCATCTGTATGATGGCAAACTTGCACCTGTTGAATGTTTGCCTGCCACCCTGCCATTAAAGACATGGAACCTCCATCCACTCACTCCACATAAGGCACAGAAACACCGGATATGATACAAAAATCTTCCTCCTCCCCAGCCTGGGACTGAATTCCTCCTATAGAAACTTTAAGGAGAAGGAACCTGTTCAGCATACAGAACGTCAGAGATCCTGGCTATCACATGTCTACTGACAAAAGAAGTGTCATCTGTCGGTGCCTGTTGCAACAGCTGTATAACAGACAGGAATGCAAGAGGTGGGGCTTTCACAAGCACTGCACCAGAAAATATATGCCCGTCACACTGCCTGAATGGCACAGATGCCTTGCCAGAAAAGAAGATGGAAGCTTTGTTTTTCGCTCCTGGTTCAGAGCAACCACAAGGGTAGAAGATGCAGCCTCAGCAAAAGTCACCAAAAGGTTCTGAGCTGGCAACGGCTTCAGATATTGAATCAAATCCTGGCATGGGGAAGCACCACAGGGCAGTGTGGAGTCCCTTTCTTCCAGCAAAAAGAAAGCCTGACAATCTCCTTACCTCACCCCCATATCACTATGAGGGCCAAGCAGGGCTCCCCAGAAGCATCCCACTGTGTTGCTTTCCCCAGCAAGCAGCAGCCAGCCCCTCCCTTTCCCCACAAACCCCTCCTTCCCTCAAGACTCCAATAGCAGGTGCATTGTGTGCAGAATCCAGGCCAAGTAGGTGTGGCCCTTGCTGGAATGCGCACACAAGGCCATGTGACGCGTAAGTAACCAGAAACAATGTGGCAGCGCAGCAGAGTCACAACCGCCTCCACTGCAAGTAATTCCCAGGGCTTCAGTTCAACGCAGGGAGAAAAAAAAACGGAGAGGACATTCCATTGGTGTGACACACAATCTGCCTCAATTTCCAAATGAAAGCAGGTTTCTGTTTCAGACTCCAGTGCTCTCTGCCTGGTGCATTGGGGCAACTGGAGAGACAAAACAACAGCCTCAGGGGAAGACTCACTGCAGTGGGAGGCAACCAGAAGAACTAAGCAATTGATGAACAGCTGACGTTGGCACGGTGGTCTGTGAGTCAAAGCACTTCTCTCTCCGATACCAGCATTCATTCATAAGAACATGCATAATATGGGTCCAGCAGACTTGAGACAGCTATCCCCAACTAAACCCCTCATTCACTGTTGACGTCATCGCCCAATGTCTGACCCCTTTGCCCAAAGATGTTGGCGACCCCTTGTGTAGAGCATTTCAATGATTTGAACCAAAAATTAATAATATGCATAAACATTCTTTGCCTGACAACTGTAAACACAATTGAACTGTTAATACAGCCGCATTTCATCCTGCAGAGCCAGGATGGTGTAGTGGTTTGGGAGTTGGACTTAGACCTGGAAGATCCAGGTTCAAATCCCTGCTCAGCCATGGAGCTTTCCGAGTGACTTTGGTCCAATCTCTCTGTCTCGGCGTCTCCTACCTCACAGGATTGTTGTGAGGACAAAAAGGAAGGAAAGAATCATGTACACCACGCTGAGTTCCTTGGAGGAAGGGTGGTACAGAAATGCTAGAACAGTGATTAGCAGCCTGCGGACTACTGAGGCAAAAATTGGAATAGGCGTGGACTGCATGCACCCTTCCAACCCCCTGCACACAAAAAGTACAATTAAATTTGTAATCATTAGAGAAGATTTATTATTTATAGAGAAGATTTGTTGGTTGCTGCTTTTGTTGCCAGCTGTGGCTGAGGGCAGTCCATTCTCCGCCCTCTCTGGTGGTCCATGAGGAAGTGTCTCTCAAGCCAGCACTCCTCCACAGTCTACCTCAAAGGATGGAGAACAGCTTGCCCACAGCCACAACTGACACTTAAGCGCAGGTTGTGGCTGATCCGTTCTCTACCCACTCAGCTGGTACATGTGGGAGCAGCACTTGCTGGGTGAGATGCTGGAAGTGATAGAAAACAATCTATTTTTTTTTTGTCTGAGATCTTACAGACCACTTCTCAGGGTCTTTTGGGCCACCTGTGGTCTGCGAGCCACAGGTTGGGGACCAGTGTGCCAGAATACATCTGCCTTTGCAGTCTTTCCAAAAACTACAGCAGAGCTGGTCTTAAGAGCTTCACTGGGAGAGAGCTCCCTAATGTGGGCATCCCTACTGACCAGAACCTGCTCAAAATGCATATGCAAAAATGGCACCAGTGTGTGATGTCCTTAACGGAAGGGTGGGGAGGTTCATATGGGGAGAAAAACAACGCTACACACACTGCTCGGGATAATCTGGGCCTAAAGGCTAAAACCAACACTTTTGAACTGTGTCCAGAAACAAGACTGGCAGACAATGGAGTCCTTTCAGCACAGTGTTGTGTTCCTGCCGGCTCACTCACTCTTGCAGACTGGATGCAAAGTTTTGTAGCTAACAGATGTTTCTGAACAGTTCCACAAGGAGTGCGGTAGTTATTGCATTTATATACCGCCTTTCCCCCAAGGAGCAGTGCACACAGCTCCTCCCATTCCTTTTATCCTCACAACATTCTTGTGAGGTAGGTTAAGCTGACAGACAGGGATTGACTAAGGGCACAACCCTAACCTGGAGTTAGGCTGGCAGAGTAGGCTAGCAAAGTTTGGCCTGCACAAAG
>JAJKFI010000002.1:26433247-26489291 GCA_029204185.1 Lerista edwardsae
AAAAAATAGTACTAACAATGAAAGCAAGTCAAAGGTGATCAAGTTGTGAATTGGTGAGACAGGGTATGTGTGACTAGTTGCCTTTTTACATATTCTGAGGCTTCTGTGCTTGACAAGAAGTTTTTTGAGCTCTGTGGTATGACCTGTTTTAAGCTGTTGCACTCCTTGGGGAAAAATATGTGATGGCTCTCTTGATTAGGTGATGATGATGATGCAGGAAATAAAAGAACTAGTGTAGAGTGAAAGCTAACAGTGCAATCCTAGGTATATCTACTGGGAAGTAAGCCACATTGAGTTCAATATGACTTACGGTCCAAGCCTGTCCAACTTTCCTGCAGCAATGCAGTCAAAATGCAGCCCCAAGGTAAGAGAGCAAACTTACTTTGAGGAGGCCTCCTTGACTATCCCCACACCGCAAGATGTAGAATACACCCCACTGGCATAGCTGCATCAGTGCAGGAAGGGTACATAGGATTGGGCCATTAGTCCCATGTAAGGGTATAGGATTGCAGCCTAAGATACTGAACTATGAATCAAGAACTCACCAGTTCAAATCTCTCTATAGACTCATTAGGTGGCCTTAATGAAATCAGTTTCTATTAGCCATTAATGCCCAGTTGTATTATAGGGATAACAGTACTTGCCTTACAAGATTGTTGTAAGAATTACAACAAAATACCTGTTCAGCACTTTGAACACTGAAACACTAAGAGCTCAATCCTAACCTGGAGTTAGGCTGGCACAGTTAGGCCAGTGACGTTCGGTTGGCATAAGGGCCATTGTAATGCATGTTTGGACCATTCTTGGAGTCAGGGAGGATGGCGCACATCTGTATGTTGGCCTCTCTGACTCTGAGAGTGGTCCAAACATACTTTATGGTGTCACTTTTGCCGGCCAAACTGTGCTGGCCTACCTCCAGGTTAGGATTGTGCTCTAATTATTGTTATTATCCTTCTTAGTTCTGTGTGGGTATTGCAGATCTGGGTGGCCAGGCCAGCTGTTTGGACATGGTGCTGCCATCAGTCAAGGAAGGATTACAAACCTCCAAGATTGACTGTTGGCTGGCAAATCTTCCTGTTTGCCATCTGTGGGCTACCCAGTATTGAAAGGGGTTCTTGGTGGCTGCTGCTTCACAACTGGAGAACTCCCAGATGTCCCCCCTCTTGTGTTCTGCTCTGTGCTTGGTCATGGATTTTGCAGTATGTGATTCTGGGCCTTCTCTTCCCTTGTCACTGCTAATCTGTTAGTTACCCTGCAGAATTGCTGCCCTTTCAGGTTACTTGTTATTTAATTTTTGGTTTCCCTTTTTCTAGGGTGTGCATTGTACGATTCCCATTTCCCTGAAGATCCATGGGGCTCAAGTGGCTTTCTAACGCTTAAGCTTAGGAGACTTGCCAAAAGCCCTGTGAGGCTTTTGTGTCTGAGCTGCTTTTTAGTAGGGGCTAAACTAGTAAAGGACTGGAATTTGGCATTTATTAATCTGTTTACTTAAAAATATTTCAGAAGTTTTATCAATAGTAGTTGGCTCCAAGCCTTCAGGAATAGAGATAGATTTTAAAAAATTGAATAAACAAGTGAATATGCTTTTAATGTAAACAGTGCTGCCTTGAGTTTTTTTCTATCCACAGTACTGAAGAGAGTGCCTGTGGTTTCCTGCTGTCTTCTGGTTTAGCTTCTTGACCCCTCCCACTCCTTAGGTATCCGTTTTACAGAGTCAAGGCAATGGACAGTGTTCGGCCACTGAGCGGTACAAGGTGCGGTTTGGAGAAAACCTGATGACTGGCTGTCAGCTCAGGTAGCATTCCTCATATTCTCTTTTATGCTCACTCTGTTTGCCAAGCTTCACAGGCTCAGTTTGCTTCACAGGCTCAGGAATTTCTGTTGTCTTCTTGTGTCCCACTTCAAGCTGTGCCTTCACTGAAGAACTGAATTATAAAACGTTTCAGTACAGTGACTTCTGGGGGTTCCCATTATAAAAAGCCAAAATCCCTTCAGTCCCCAGGAACAGCACTCAGTGTCCTTGGTATTTTCTTGTTTCCCGTTTTACGTGGAAAAATGAGCTAAGTTGTAAGATTATTTAGCGGAGCCAGTTTAGGTCTGATTGCTATTGTCTACAATGTTTCTGTATAGAAGTTGCATTTCATTGACATCCCAGACCCATGGGCCCTCGCTCTATTTTGTCTTGTTTCCAGCATACCTTCGGATCGAACCAACTGTAGCCACTTGCAGGAGATGCTGTACCAAGCTTTTCAGGGGGCACCTGCCCCAGGGAGTTTGGCCATAACTCGGAATGCTGACCCAGGCCATCCAGGAGAGTGGAACAGCATCATCACCCAGAGGTGCAACATGCAGGTAGCACAGAGAGAGTGCAGGTGTCTAATCCAGTTTGCCCTTGCTGTCTGTACTGCAGTACTTGAAGGTCACCATCTACCCCATAGTAGAAATTTCCATCCAGCAATATTAAACTGTGACACCTTGTGCTTTGCCAGGACAAGTGGCACATTCTAACAGTCCCTAGTATGTCCACAAAGACTCTCCTTCAACAGGGGCAGAAGGACCTGCTCTGTATCCTTCTGCTCTGCCCAAATGAAAGAGAGGCAGTGATTGCTCACATTCTGCCCATGCAGCTCTAAGATATCCCCCCTCTCATGTTCTGCTCTGTGCTTGGTCATGGATTTTGCAGTATGTGATTCTGGGCCTGCTCTTCCCTTGTCACTGCTAATCTGTTAGTTACCCCGAGGAATTGCTTCCCTTTGAGGTTACTCGCTATTTAATTTTTGGTTTCCCTTTTTCTAGGGTGGGCATTGTATGATTCCCATTTCCCTGAAGATCCAAGTGATGTGGGCTCAAATGGGCCTGCTTTCTAACCCACAAGCTCAAGTGTTTGGTGCACGATACCAGTATCTCTGCAAACCTCTCACGGTTAGTCACAGGGGGTCTCTTGGGCTGTTTTCGCAGAATGTCTTTAAGTTACTCTCTCAATTTTAAAGGCTCTAAAGAGGCAAAAGAACTGTGAAGATGGACACAGTCCAGTGCTTAACCAGCATTTTTAGGAAAGATTAATGTGGAGAGAAACCCACTCCAGTCTAGAGAGGTTGCAAGGGGAGATTATGGAAGTGGTATGAACAGTTCTGTGTTCTGTATGTGAGGTCTAAGTTAATCTATTATATTGACAGCAAGAGCTATAGTGCAGGACGTTGGCTTCTCTGTGTGGTGCAATGCCAGCTATTGCCACTGTGGGGCTTGCAAGAGAGGCTTGGTGTAATCTCAGGCCCTACAGCTAGAAAGTGGAGGCAGAGACAGAGCCACAATTGGGTAGCAAAGGGATTTGATTACTGTATCAGAAGGCTTTGGGGGGGGGCTCTCTAGGTCCCATAAGTGTCGAAGTCCTGTTTCTAGTTCCTTAAAAGAGGGCAGTTTTGTACCTGTCCAGTGGTGGGGTGGAAATGCTGTAGGAGATAATGAGGCTAGAAAGGGGCATCCCCATGCCTTCAGTTCCCTTTGTGGTCTGCTGTGTGATTCCTCTCTCCCATTGTGAGCAATAACAAAGAATAATATTCCATCAGACAAGCTTCCATTTTATCTCCCTAGACAGATGCATCAGGGCTCCCTTTCAGGTTCTGTTTCATTCAAATAAAACTAAACTTTGAATTACAATTGATGGAGGGATAAGAAAGAATGCAGTTTGCCTGTGCATTCTTTTCACAGTCCATCTCAGAAGCTGGCTAGGTAAGGCAAGCTGAAGCAAGGTATTGTCTTTTCTAAGATTGAAAGCTGTTTTCACTTTTCTTCTTCTTCTAGTCTCTTGATACAGATATGGATATGCTTTCTTTGACTACCACTGTTGACTTCATAGATATTACCAAATGGCCAGAGCCACCACGTGGCCAACCCAAGTTCTACTGGAAACTCCCATTTGATTTCTTCTTCCCTTTCAAAGTGGCACTGAGTGGGACTGTGTGCAGCTCAGGGAATGTGGCTAGTACTCTGCTGGTGACCTTAACATTGTGTGGAGTCTTTGTCTCATGAATTGGAGAAATGCCTTTCTGATAGGAGGAACAAGATCTGCAAGGGTCCTATTGGGGAACTCGTACTTGCTATGAGCTGGTCTGCAGTTGGGACTGAGAGTCTCATAGGTGAAGATGTGTTTAAGGACAGTCTCCTTCCAATGAAGTAAGCAGAGCAGAACTGCGTGTCAGGTGACTGAGATGCTTGTACACCCGTTTAAGGATCCGTTCGCATGAGTAGGAGGGATTATACTGCTGAAAAGTCACCAGCCCATGACAAACTTGATTGACATGACAAACGCACATATCACCATATGCAAAATCTGCCTTTCAGCACATGACAGCAAACACTGTGCCATAAATGATATGCCATGTCTGTTTATAGGTGGATTTTCTAACTTCCCCTCAGAGAAGCTCATCCGGTGAACATATAAAGGCTAGGATTCAAAGTGATAACAGGTCAAGTTTCTTTCCGTGTCCTCGGAGGGCTTGTAAGACCCTTCCATTTATGCCACTCTTTCTGCCTGCTAAAGGCCTCTCCAGCACTGAAGTGTTTGAATATGATTAATGACTTATTTGGATCTATTGAACTCAGGTATTCCTTTGTGAAAGAGAAGTTACGGTTGGAATAGGAAGAGACCTTTAACTTCCAGTTGACATAGCCTTCCTTCTTATTTGGGGAAACTGGGGCCACTTGATATCTTACAGCACTGTGATGAAAACAACTTTTATCGTCATGGAGTATGAATAAAAACTGTTTCATCTGTTGAAGATACCCAAAGCATGGCATTGGTGGTGTGATTCACCTTTATAGTACCAATGCTATCACTGGTCATGGTACAATGCACCATTTCCCAGAGGAGTCAAACCGGGTCATGTTGATTACAGAACCTCCCTGCAACTTCTGTTGATACAGACAGAAGCTGGTCTGGTCCTGGATTTCATCTTTGAACTTGTACACATTCTTGTCAATGTCAGTCATCTGAGTATTTGATAGAAAGGGGGGTTTATTTTTGGGGAGTTGCAAACTCTATTTGATTAAAAATTTTCAGGCTACTGTGTTTTATTAAAGATCTTCATAATCAGATTCAGCATAAAGAACTGTGGAAGAATCTGTCTTGGAGCATCTTGCTAAAATGCCCTGCCTGTCTCTTCTCAAACACTACATTTGTCCATCTTCGTGTGAAGAGACAACTGCTGTTTTCAGTGCTTATGGTCTTGTATCAGCCACTAGCCCAGAAATTCTGTTGCTGTATTTGCCACTTTCTGCTCACCAGTGTCCTGCCAGAGCGAGTGAGTGAGTGAGTGAGTGAGTGAGTGAGTGAGTGAGAGATTCCGATTCCACTGCAGGATTAACATGTCTATCCAGCCTTACCTGTTCACAACAACTTGCACTGTGATCCAATTCCCAGCATGTATGATGTTGTACTATGAGTTTCTTTTTTCCTTTTCAGTAACAATGCTTTCATCTGAATGATCAAGGTATCACATGCACTATTAAAATGCATTAAGGAGAAAAGTGAAGAAACAGCTATAAGAGGAGCGTAGCCCCTTCTATGGTATTTGGGAATATGTGGTTGAAGCCTAATAGTTCTACAGTCACCATCATCTTAAATACAGCCCTAACTAAAGAGATGATACCTCTGAGAGAACAAGAGGCCTCTGTGTCATGGGGGAAGAATGTTGATGCCAATCTGCTAAGTCCACTAACCAATAGTACCCACCAGGCTGTGAACGCCAGTCCCCTTAGGGAAAAGGACAAAATAAGAACATAAGAACATAAGAAGAGCCATGCTGGATCAGGCCAAGGGCCCATCTAGTCCAGCTTCCTGAATCTCACAGCGGCCCACCCCAGGTGCCCCAGGGAGGCAGGAGACAACAAGATGCTTGCATCCTGTTGCCACTCCCTTACACCCGGTACCTGTAGCCCACCACCTTTGTAAGGAGGTTGCACAATCCATCATTGCCTATAGCCCACAATGGATCTTTCCTCCAGAAATCGGTCTAATCCTCTCTTAAAGACATCAAGACCAGATGCCATCACCACCTCCTGTGGCAAGGAGTTCCACAGATTAACTACCCGCTGGGTAAAAAAGTACTTCCTTTTATCTGTTTTAACTCTCCCAACCCTCAGTTTTAGCGGATGCCCCCTGGTTCTGGTGTTGTGAGAGAGGGAAAAGAACATCCCTCTATCAACTCTATCCCTTCCATGCATAATTTTGTATGTCTCAATCATGTCCCCCCTCAGGCGCCTTTTTTCTAGACTGAAGAGCCCCAAACGCTGCAGTCTTTCTTCATAAGGGAGGTGCCCCAGCCCCGTAATCATTTTTGTCGCTCTCTTCTGCACCTTTTCCAACTCCACTATGTCCTTTTTGAGATGCGGCGACCAGAACTGGACACAATATTCCAGGTGCGGCCTTACCATTGCTTTGTACAATGGCATGATAATATTGGCTGTTTTATTCTCAACCCCTTTTTTAATTACCCCGAGCATGGAATTGGCTTTCTTAATTGCTGCCGCACACTGGGTCGATACCTTTATGGAATTGTCCACCAGCACCCCAAGATCTCTCTCCTGAGCTGTCACAGACAGCTCAGAACCCATTAGCCTATAGGTGAAGTTTTGGTTTACACCAAAACAATGACACCAATGACAGTTACTACAACTTTATGTGTATTCCCCATGCATCTGTCTCCCTTGGGGGGGGGGTGTCATAGCATGTCCACTAACTTAGTTCTCTGCAGATTTTCAATTCCCAGGCTATGGTTCAGACCTCTAACCTTGAGGTATGCAGAGATAGTGACACCCAGCCTGTGACCTCTAAAATAAGGACATATTTTGGAAAAATTAACTTCAAAGTCCATGGAGGAGGGCTAGTAATTTACAGTTTATTAGTCAGTGTGTGATATGAAAGACATGTGATAATGCCTTGGCCCTGTGCCTTGTTTTCCTGTCCTTGTGTCACCTAGACCTCCAGCAATGTTTTGTCAGACAGTCTTGTACCAGGTTGGCTTATATCACATGAGCTGCTGGTGTGAGTGGTGAGGAACTAGAGCTGATTCTGTGGGCTTTCTTCTGTCTACACACCATCTCTTTTCCTCCTGCAATGTCCCTTAACCTGCCCCAGAGAATGTTACAGACTGCACCCAACCCCAAATCCTGTCCCAACTGATACCCTGCATGTGTGAATGGGCACAAGACTTCCTGGTGTTCACACTACAGAAAGTTAAAAAAAAAAGTCTTGGACAAAAATGTCTGGATTTCAGAATAGTCTGGATTTTGAATGTCCGGATAAGGACACAAGGACAGGAAAATAAGTACATCTACCTGTACTTATTTGTTAAAAGTAAGCAGAACTAAGGATGCAAGGCCTGCCTGCTAAGCAACTCTGAACTTCCCAGAAAAAAGAATACTGTGTTTAAAATAAATACTTTCCTACTGGAAGAGAGACCATCTAAAACATACTTTTTAAAATTTATAACATTTTATTTATAATACACTATTTAAAAATTCTCTAGCCTGCTTTCTACCACATTGATCTTCAGAGTGGCTATTTTATGTGTTACTCTAATGATTTTCTAAAAAGTTCAGGTTTACAGACTTTTGGCTCACATAACTCCAGGAGTGGGCATGTTTCATTTTAGTAATATTTTGTGCAGCTCAGTTCCTTACCTTCAAAAGGTAATTTTTAAAAAAATTGGGGGAAGGGATCATAAGAACAGGCTGGCTGTTCAGGCCAAGGATCCATCTAGTCCAGCTTGTACAGTGGCCCACTAACTATCTCAGGAAGCACTCAAGACAATGTGATATCCTGTTGTCACTCCCTTGCACCTGACATTCAGAGAGGCTACCTTTAAAACTCAGGGGTTGCATATAATTGTCATAGTTTGTAGCCTGTGATGGATTTTCCCTCCACAAATCTGTGTCATCCCCTTTTAAAGGCATCCAGGGTCAGGTGCCATCACAACATCCTGTGGCAAGGAGGTCCACATATGAATTACACATAACACTGGGTACAGAAGCCAGGACATCTGAGATGGAAGCCACCGTCCTCACAAGATTGCACTCTGTGGGCCGGCCCATACTGGAATGTTGCAAAAAGGCTTAGATCAAACCTGAGCCATTGCAATCTGTGTGAAATTCCTGTAAGCAAGAGTAGGCCTCTTACCCATCCTGTGCAGTGGTTCACGCCTGTATTGCTAGATGGTTTTAAGATGCACTTAAGCTCAATTCTTGCACAGTCCTAGCCATTTTTAATTGGAAAGAAGCCATATTTCAAGAGGAATGAATTACCTCTGAGTGATTACACTTATGTTTTGTGTTTCTAGGTTTCAGCTGTGTGGTACATGTATCTGTTTGCAGAAGCACATGATTCTTATGTGGATCCCAGCTGTATAATGCATTTTGCCTGCCTGGGCTTTGACTGCACAGAGCATGCAATAACAAAGTCCAGTTTTGTTGATTTTATCTGTTTAAGCAGGAGGCCAACTCTCTGGCAGATAACCTCTAAGTACAGGTTGTTTCCTAACCTGCCCCTATGCATCTCAAAAGAAGCTTAACCTTTTGAGTTCTTTGTCTGAAAAGAAACCAGTATTTTTGTAGAACAATAAAATGCTGCCCTTCATAATATCTATGTGAAACAATACATTGATCCAAATGGGGTTGCTCTGCCTTCTTGCTTGTTGTTCAGTCGCTAAGTCGTGTCCGACTCTTCGCGACCCCATGGACCACAGCACGCCAGGCCTCTCTGTCTTCCATTAGCTTCCTGAGTTCGCCCAATTTCATGTTCATTGCTTCGGTGACACTAACCATCTCGTCCTCTGCCGCCCCCTTCTCCTTTTGCCTTCAATCTTTCCCAGCATGAGGGTCTTTTCTAAAGAGTCCTCTCTTCTCATGAAGTGGCCAAAGTATTTGAGCTTGACTTCCTGGAGGATTGACCAATTGGATCTCCTTGCAGTCCACGGGACTCTCAAGAGTCTTCTCCAATACCATAATTTGAAAGCATCTATTCTTCGGCGCTCTGCCTTTCTTATGGTCCAGCTCTCACAGCCATACATTGCTACTGGGAAAACCATAGCGTTGACTATGCGAACCTTTGTTGGCAGGGTGATGTCTTGGCTTTTGATTAAGTTGTCTAGGTTCGCCATAGCTTTCCTCCCAAGAAGTAAACGTCTTTTAATTTCATGGCTGCAGTCACCATCTGCGGTGATCTTGGAGCCCAGGAAAATAAAGTCTGTCACTTCTTCCATTTCTTCCCCTTCTATTTGCCAGGAAGTGATGGGAGTGGTTGCCATGATCTTAGTTTGTTTGTTTTTTTTGATGTTGAGCTTCTTGCTAGTCAAGTACCAAATACCAACCAACAGATTTCACTCTAGAGCAGTGATTTTTCAACCAGTGTGCCACAGCACATGGATGTGACGTGGCTGGTCTGCAGGTGTGCCGCAGGAGTGTGCGGAGGTTCACTTATTAGTAGGGCCATTGGGGGATGCGCGCCTCCTACTGGCAGAGCCATGTGCCTTGCCAATTGTTCAAAAATTGATGGTGTGCCTTCACAATTTTATTTATTTGCAAGATTTTCATCCCACCTTGAAGGGGATTCAAGGCAGCTAACCAATGTAAAAAAACACCAACTCCTTGCAATACCATTAAAACAATACTAAAAACATAAAACTTAAACACAATTAAACATTTAAATTTTATTGGCAGTGTGCTATGAGGTAAGAAGGGTTGAGAATCACTGCTCTGGGACCATTTTGAAGTAACTTTGTTCCCTGATGAGGTCCCAGTTTTGTGTCTCGGTTTTGTGAATGAGAGGCAGGTTGGAAGTGTTCCACAGCCATCCTTAGCCAATCAATTCACCTATTAAATCCTTCCATGCTGAGCAATGAAGGACAGGACAATGAGCAGAACAAAGTTTTTAAACATGGCTATTCCCCATTCCTCAAGAAGCCAAACATCTGTTTTCTGGTATGAATACTTAAAGCAAAGTAAATGTAGAGCATGGTTCATACGTTATTAATGTATACTTGGTGATGTATGTAATACATGGTGATGGGTGACATGAATATTAATATTACTTACGACTCTACACTAGAGAATAAACCTATGTTAATATATGGATGTGGGTCAGTGATTGGTATTAATGGTGCAAAAAGGTGGCGTATTAGCTCCTGCATCTGAAAAGATCATGTGAAGGGACACTCCAGAAAGAAGGAACAGCTTTCCTTCTTACCTGATAGTGAGGGGTTGAGGTAAGTAATAATCTTCCTGGTTTTATGACATCCGCTTGAAAGTTGGGCACGTTCCAAAATATGCCTGTGTGACTATTCTGGCTTTATTCTTATTCCAGAATAGTCACACAGATTTCAGCGACTTCTTTTTGTGATCCTCAAATTGGGATCATCCAGTCATTAAAATGAGCAGAGTGAAATTCTGCCAGCTTTAATACAAAGGTGTACATAGGTTGTCATTGACATACTGTACTTGTTTGACAGTCTTCAAACCTCTTGTGCATGTGCCAGGCCTGTAAATTTAACATAACAGAACATAAGAAGAGCCCTGCTGGATCAGGCCAAAGGCCCTTCTAGTCCAGCTTCCTGTATCTCACAGCGGCCCACCAGGTGCCCCAGGGAGGCATGAGACAACAAGATGCTTGCATCCTGTTGCCACTCCCTTGCACCCGGTAACAGTAGCCCTCCACCTATAGCCCATGATGGACCTTTCCCCCAGAAATCCGTCCAATCCCTTCTTAAAGGCATCAAGAACAGATGCCATCACCACCTCCTGTGGCAAAGAGATTAACTACCCGCTGAGTAAAAAAGTACTTCCTTTTATCTGTTTTAACTCTCCCAACCTTCAGTTTTAGCGGATGCCCCCTGGTTCTGGTATTTTGAGAGAGGGAAAAGAACATCCCTTTATCGACTCTATCCCTTCCATGCATAATTTTGTATGTCTCAATCATGTCCCCCCTCAGGCACCTTTTTTCTAGACTGAAGAGCCCCAAACGCTGCAGTCTTTCTTCATAAGGAAGGTGCCCCAGCCCCGTAATCATTTTCGTCGCTCTTCTGCACCTTTTCCAGCTCCACTATGTCCTTTTTGAGGTGTGGCGACCAGAACTGTACTCAATATTCCAGGTGCGGCCTTACCATTGCTTTGTACAATGGCATGATAATATTGGCTGTTTTATTCTCAACCCCTTTTTTAATTACCCCAAGCATGGAATTAGCCTTCTTAATTGCTGCCGCACACTGTGTCGATACCTTCATTGAATTGTCCACCAGCATCCCAAGTTCTCTTTCTTGAGCTGTCACAGACAGCTCAGAACCCATTAGCCTATAGGTGAAGTTTTGGTTTTTGGCCCCAATATGCATCACTTTACACTTGTCTATGTTGAAACGCATCTGCCATTTGGCTGCCCATTCCCCCAACTTGGAGAGATCCTTCTGGAGCTCTTCACACTCCCTTCTGGTCTTCACCACCCGGAAAAGTTTTGTGTCATCCGCAAACCTGGCCACCTCGCTGCTTATCCCTGTCTCCAGGTCATTTATGAATAAGTTGAAAAGCACTGGCCCCAAGACAGATCCCTGGGGCACTCCACTTTTCACCCTCTCCATTGTGAAAATTGCCCATTGATGCCCACTCTCTGTTTCCTGGCCCTCAACCAATTCTGGATCCATAAGAGGACCTGCCCTCTTATTCCATGACTGTGAAGTTTCTTCAGCAGCCTTTGGTGGGGGACTGTGTCAAATGCCTTCTGAAAATCCAGGTATATGATATCCACAGGTTCACCCACATCCACGTGCCTGTTGACCTTTTGGAATTCTTTGAAAATCCATGTAACCAACTGAGCCAATCCATGTAACCAACTGAGCCAATCCATGTAACCAACATGTAGCCAACCGCAGCAGGCTGGCAGTGGCATCCTCCTCTGCCTGCCCCCTTGTCTCCACTGCAACTCCTCTCCTTCCTGGATTGGAAAAGGCAGAGAGCAGAGCAAAACCAGAAGGAACTGTGAAGAGCTCCAGAAGGATCTCTCCGAGTTGGGGGAATGGGCAGCAAAATGGCAGATGCGTTTCAACATAGACAAGTGTAAAGTGATGGACATTGGGGCAAAAAAATCAAAACTTCACCTATAGGCTAATGGGTTCTGAGTTGTCTGTGACAGCTCAGGAGAGAGATCTTGAGGTGCTGGTGGACAACTTGATGAAGGTGTTGACCCACTGTGCGGCAGCAATTAAGAAGGCCAATTCCATGTTTGGGGTAATTAAAAAAGGGGTTGAGAATAAAACAGCCAACATTATCATGCCATTGTATAAATCAATGGTAAGGCCGCACCTGGAATATTGAGTACAGTTCTGGTCGCTACACCTCAAAAAGGACATAGTGGAGCTGGAAAAGGTGCAGAAGAGAACGACAAAAATGATTATGGGGCTGGGGCACCTCTCTTATGAAGAAAGACTGCAATGTTCGGGGCTCTTCAGTCTGGAAAAAAGGTGCCTGAGGGGGACATGATTGAGACATACAAAATCATGTACAGGAGGGATAAAGTTGATAGAGGGATGTTCTTTTCCCTCTCTCACAATACCAGAATCAGGGAACATCCACTGAAATTGAATGTTGGGAGAGTTAAAACAGATAAAAGGAAATACTTTACCCCGTGGGTAATTAAGCTATGGAACTCCTTGCCACAGGAGGTGGTGGCGGCATCTGGCCTAGATGCCTTTAAAAGGGGACTGGACATATTTCTGGAAGAAAAGTCCATCGTGGGCTACATGCCATGATGGGTGGTGCAACCTCCTTACATTAATAGTAGGCTACTTCAGAATGCCAGGTGCAAGGGAGTGGCCACAGGATGCAAGCATCTTGTTGTCTACTGAGCTCCCTTAGGCACCTGGTGGGCCACTGTGAGATACAGGAAGCTGGACTAGATGAGCCTTTGGCCTGATCCAGCAGGGCTCTTCTTATGATCTTATGTTAAAAGTTGAAGTGTGGAAGATGGGAGCAGAGGCTGGTCTAACACCAAGTAAGAGGGACAGAATGTGGCATGCCATCTCATGTGCCAGGAAGTAAACCACATTGATCACAATTCTGGGCTCAGCCTAGACACCCTCAACCCCTCAAGTGCAGGTCAGGACAACTGATTGCTGGAAGCAAAGAGTATACCTGGGCCTCCACCTCCAGACCCCAAGGGGAGATCAGGTCTTCTGGCCCCTCAGCAGCACATTTGATCCCTGGGGCAGACCACCCCTCTACTCCTCCTTCCCTTTTCATGGTACTCCACTGCTTCCGAGTAGGCATGCATAGGATTGTACTGTATTGCAGTAGTCTTGGGCAAGCCACTTTGCCCCGGCCTCGGTTCTCCCGTCAGCAAAATGGGAACAATCACTTCACAGGGGCTGCTGTCAGGATAGCCAACAAGCGTTGCACATTATTTCACACATAGCAAGCAACAGCTCGGGCTTTCCCCACAGCCAGTACAGAGAGACTCAACGTCACGCCCTATTCGCAGGAAGGCGTCCGCCAGTGCAGTACTTCATTGATTTGCATGCAGGAACAACGAGACAACGCAATTCAGGCGTGAGACTGAACAACGGGGTGGTGGTGGTGGTGGTGGCGGCGAGAGCAGCAGGTGCCACGGTGCCACGAGGCAGGCCCAGGAAGGGGGGGCGGGTGGAGTACGAGGGGCGGAGCCAGCTGCCGGAAGTCTGTCTTGCTTGCCGGTCGGAGTCCGTCGGCGGGGGAGTGTGCTGCGTGTCGCGTGTTCCGGCCCCTGGCCTGGGCGCTCGTAAGTGATGTCGGGAGCGGGCACGATCCTGGGGAAAGGTGGTCTTGCACCCTGGCGCCGTACTGGGCACTCGGAAACGCGGGGTGGGATTAGATAGGAATCGGAATCCGGTTCCCAAAGGACTCTCAGGCGCGCCCCTCTTCCCCAGCAGCTGACAGCCCCTCCCACCGAGAGCATTAGGGGAAGCTGAGTGACCCGATCCCCGGGTACTTGCTTCTCTTAATACGGATTAGTTCTCCACTTAACACGTTTTATCGGCCTGCATGTACACACCATCAAGTTTCCAAAGAGATGCCCCCCCCTACAGTGCAGGTTTATGAATGATGGACAATTCTGTGGGCATAGAATCGGGATGTATCTGAATTCCCAAAGGAAGCCCAGATTAAAAATTGTGATCTTGTGAGGTCCCTGTGCGTAGCGTAGCCTACCCGAGAGCCTGGGAATTGACAGGGAGCTCTCCTGCCTACGGTCTTGGGGTATCACATCCTGGTTGGCCTTCCCTCATCCAGATGTCCTGCTGCTCCTGGCTTGGTTCTTGCACGTTCTTCAGTTTGATAAAGAGAAGAGTTGATCCTTTGCTAGAACCTCTCAAGGGTTTTGAGAGGTTAGCTCTGTTTTGGGCATGGCATATTTCAAATCAAGCAATGATTGTGTACAATAACATTGTGTACAATAACATTCATCCAAAACAAAGTGAAGCCTTAGTTTCTATGCGAGAAGGCAGGATGCAATCTTTGGTTTTATTGTCTCTTTTCAGCTTGATAACGCCGTGGGTTTTTGGAAAGTTGAGATAAACTTGTGAGAGGGCGGACTTCAAAATTACTATGCAGTGAGGGACAAAGTTTACTTCTGAATGAAAAATGTTTATTAAATTGTGTTGCCATAAATACATCTGTGCACGCAACTACCCTCTTCTTGTGTTATATATATGTGAGCAGTTACATCCTGCTTTTGGATGAGAGTGAGCTGTCACCTAATAAAGGAGTATTGAAAGGGTAACTTTTTATCCTTTCTGTGAAGCTGTAGTATTGTTTGAGCCTCTTGCTTGCTTTTGGTTTTTAGACAAAGCAGACTTTTTATATCAGTCTCTGGCTAGGATTGTCTTCTATATCATGCATTGTTCTTTTGACTTTTAATGAATTTTGCTTACTAAAAAAAAGTTGGAAAGACTACTATATAAGGCTTGTATACACAGAGCTGTCTCTAACTTCTTGATTCGTGTGTCTCCCTCTTATAGATCTTGTTGACTTTTGGATTACAGTGGGGCAAGAGGTCATTATTTAACAGTGGGAGGGGGACAATTCATTCTGTTGTCCTAGAGAAGAAGACGTGTGTACATATTTCCAGATTTGGTGACCCAAAATAGATAATAGATGTTGGATTTGAAATTTCCACTGAATTGATTCTCTGAATAATTGAGAATTCAAGTGTATACCCTATTAAATACTGTAATTGGTGTAAAAGCAATGTCATGTTTCCAAAGTAGAATGGGTATTAAATGTGTGAATAACATAACAAAAACTAGAAACTTCCTTTGAGGTCCTTAGGGTCAGATCAATATAGGATGCAGCAGCAAAGGGTCAGCTGAATTGCTAGATTGGATAGATCTACCAATGGATATCATGGTTGTTTCAAGACTTCCAAAGCCAGGGATCTTTAAGTAGTGGGATGCTGGAGTGGGAATTATTTTTACAAGGAAAAATACCCTTAATTCAAACAAACACTCTCCCAGTGTTGCAAGTGTCTCATTTTGTTTGGCACACCCAATGCATAGAAACAAAAGTATCTTTCTAGGAGCTCATTTCAAGAACATTAAACATGTGAAGCTGTTTCTGAAGGGAAGAAGGCAACTTTTTGCATGCAGGGTTCATAATGGCTGTTGTGCATGGAGAAACACCAGGAGCTTCACTTCCAGATCAACCAGTTGCCGCCACAAAGTGGATGCAAAGCAGGAAGAAGTCTGTGGGCAGGAATTTCTGTCCTGTAAAATTTGCTGTCCAAAGGTGCACAGCATTTCTTGTTGAAATCTTCCTACCCTCTTACAAATGAAGCTGGTTTTTCCAAAGGCAGAGATTAGATCTCCTGTTAGTGGCTTTGTTACTGCCAGCCTTTGAACCGGAATTTTCCCCTTGTTTAGTGCTGCTTGATTGGATGGCCACATAATTAGCTGGGTGGGGGAATGGTGGTAGTTTTCCTATGAAATTTTGGGCTTGGGCCACTTCAAATTGCCAGGCCAGACTAGACAAGTTAGATTTGCCTATAGCTTGTTATATTGTACTTCTAAACTAGAATTTTCCCAAGGAACACTTCTGGCATTAAAGAGCAAAATACAGTCAACCTAGGGACATACAGGTATGAGATCAGATATACTTTTTTCCTGCTTTTAAAAATTACATTTAGAATTGCTTTCGTATAGTGTAATTAATTTTTTTTAAATCTGTGGATGGTACTCAGCTCTGTGTACTCTACGCCAAATCTTTGAACAGAAAACTGTGATGGAAATTAATTTTATTGGCATGTGTGTGCTCACTTTTTATGGCTCATCAATTTGGTGGCAGATTTTGGATTTTTTCCCTTTTGTAAAATAATGTGTGGATGAAAAAAAATAATTTGTATTTTTGAAGGCATAGGATAGTCAATGTAAAGACCTAGAACTCGGGGGGGGGGGAGGTAGAGGCTAAATGGTGTAAGTAGGGAATATGAGTTGGTCCAAATATGTACTGATACTTGTGGTAGTCTGCCTACCTTTCAAGGGGTTTTGTTTTTGAAATGGGCATGGCAAGAGATGATTGCAACGTTGCTGTGATCAGGCAGCTGCTCTAAAATTGTCACACTGCAACCTAGTGCATTATGCAGTAATGGTACTAGGAGTTCGTAAAATGTTGGTTTGAAAAGTATTTAAAAGCACAACGATGAATCCAAAAGCTGTTTGCGTTGCCTTGTTGTGGCATGGTGGTGCTGGACCAAGGAAAGGCAGAAGTATATTCTTCTCTCTGTTGGCCTGACATGAGTTGCCTGTTCTTAGGCCTGGCTGTGTAGCTTTCTACAAAGCTGTGTCTAAAGCTTGGACATGATTATACTTGTTTGGGAAGAGCTGATGCAAAAAGACCTGTGGCATTACCACAAGAACCATAAAGCAGCTGTGATGAAGGCGGTGTAAATGGAGGTGGTGCTTTCATTATTTAGTGCCCCTGCTAACTGGGCAAGAGGCACTTTTTCAAGTGGTGTCCTCTTATATTTAGCAGGGGGAGAGCAATTGCCCCTCTTCACCCCAGCACAGTGTTTTTTGTCGTGGCTGTTGCTGGTGGTGTTCTTCATTCTTTTAGATTGTGAGTCCTTTTGGGACAGGGAGCCATTTAACTTTAATTTTATTTGCCTGTAAACCGCTTTGTGAACTTTGTGTTAAAAAGCGGTATATAAATACTAGTGATTGATTGATTGATTTAATCCTGGGCAGGTGTTGCTCCAAAACATCTGGCCTGCCACCAGAGGATATGCTCATGGCTCTCCAGGCAGCAGAGCATTTGGTTGCCATCTGCCTTTCAGAGTATAGTGCCAGGATGAATGCTCACCATTCTCTGTTTCTTTTGCTCTGGGGCTACTTTCCTCCAGGAAGAAGGTGTGAAGGTTTGATTCATTGTGCTCTCTTGGAGGAGCTGGCCCTTGTTGTCGAGAATGCTTTGCAGAGGCATCTGTGTGAAGGGATTGGCTCCTGACTCTCGTGTCTGGGAAGGGATCTTTGATCGTTGGCTCATGATGCACCTGCAGTACATGTTGGCACTGAAGGAGTTAACAGAAGATTGGGGAGCCAGACATAAAGAACTAGGGTTGGTTTATTGATTGGATTATTTACAATAGTGAAGGGTAGCAATAGGATCAAGCAGAGACAATAGAAAAGGGTACATTGTGCACCTAGAGAGAGGCAATATAAATTCTTCTGTTCTGCAATTGACCAGAACTCCCAGAAGGAGAGAAGGAGCAGCGCTCTGCATCGGATCAAAGGGAGAAAGCCAGACTGCAGCTGGAAGGAAAAAGGAGAACTGCCCAGAAGTTTGAGAAGGAAGAGGGTAGTATAGCTAAGCAGCTATCAGTCTTTGCACCTGTGGTGTGTTGCTGAGAATGCGGAACTGGAGTGGTTGAGGCACTCAAGGCCTGAGATCCCAAGAGGACCAAGCCAGATGCAGTCCTAGAATAAATGAGGGCACATGGTGCCACCAAGCGTTCTGGCTTTTCTTGAAGGGCAGTGGCACAGTTCAAACTGAAGGCAACTGTCCTGCTGACAGAGGTTTATTGGAGACACTTTGACAGGTCATAGTTGGAATTCTTGGCTTCTTGAACTTGAGCAATTTCCCCCAGCGCTCCTACTCTGATATAGTCCCACATCACAGTTGATCAAGAAGAACAGCAATGAAAATGTGGGCATGGTATAGGGCTGGTTGGTTGTGGTAAGCAAAAGTCAGAAATTGAATAAAGAGCCAGTGAAGGTCTGACTGGTGTTGGAGAGGACAGTGGCTTGATGACAAGTGTCCGGACTCCTATATTTTTAAGGGCAGGAAGGTGCCATGTTCTGTCCTTCAACTGACATAGTCCCTCAAACTTTCTAAACCTTTACCAGAAGTCTACCCAGGCTCTTCTAGGATCTTGGAAAGTTGCAAAAGGAGCACCTGGCTGCTTCCAAGTTGGGGAAGGTACTTGAGGCTATAAAAATGCAGCTTTCTGGAGATCCCGGAAGATGGCGTTTTCCTGTAATTCTCCTGTAGTGCAGCTTGGGAATTGGTCGACCGTGGTCATATTTGTATTTAAACATGTTCTAAGGTATGATCAGAAATTAATTTTCAGTCCAGGACAAAATTAAGATCTTATCTGAAAGCTGATTTCCAAGCTTTATTACAGGAAAAAGAGGAAGAAATATTACTTGTAGGGCCCTTCCTTTGGGCCTAAGTCAGTGGTTCCCAAACGGTTTTAACATCAGGACTAGTCTATCCAGGATGCATCTAGGTTTACCAGACTTTAAAAAAGGAGCTCTATAAACAAATAATACTTTATTCATTTATTTATAAGTAATAACTAGAAAAAGATCCTCAATCCTTATCTTCCTGTATTTACACATGCTTACAAACTGCAGGAGCTGGGCTTTTTGCAGGTTAGTTAGCCATCACAGTATCTGATTTTTAAATCTATTTTTTGAATAGTCTCAGGGCTTGAGGCAATTAATTATCTGATCTTTCTACCACCCTTTGGTGACCCACCAAAAATCCGCTTGTGACCCACCAGTGGGTCCCAACCCACAGTTTGGAAACCACTATCCTAAGTAATTGTGGAAACGGATCCCTAAATTTTCATCCAAGACAGTATTGTACGTTCCAGGGGTGATTCTGGGAGCGGGGGTCAGCGCCTGGGGGCACTTCTTCTCCTGGGGGCACAATGCACCCCCACAGCCTTGCACAGCTCTGAAGGGCTGCCCGCCCCTCCAAGAAGCGATGGGCGGCCCTTCGGAGCACGCCTGATTGCTCTGAGAAGTGGCCAAGGAAGCACGTACTCTTCCTGTACCCAACTTCTCTTCTTCATGCTCTCTGTTCATATGGATTCTGTGCTTGTGCAACCTAAGTTCCAGCAACCATCTGGTGCTCCTGCCTCTTCCTTCCTTGGACCAGTTTTCTTGAAGGGCCAAAACCATTCCATAATCTAGGAAAGTGCTTTCTCTTGGATAGTGAGGAGGTAGAATAAGGTGCTGTTCTCCTTAAAGCCATTGGACTGCACTTTCCCACTGCTGTATGGTCAATCCCACCTGCGGAGTGTGTGCCTTCCTCTGGCAGGTGGAGGTGATGATGTAAGCATTTATGATTTCCAACTCTAGATGGTGTTGCAGAAGAGCAGGAAGTGTGAGGCTTTTTTTGCTTCCTGTTCCCTCCACAGTGCTGTCATACCTGAAATCACCCTCTGCTTTGACCCACGTGCACATGAAACATGCAGAGCAAAATTATCCAGTTGTTGCACAGAGAGACATAGCAGTGCCAGGTGAAGTATTGGGGGAAAATACTTAATTTAGACTTTTGTTTTTACATTTTGACTATTAGTGATTTTTTTTTTTCTGTAAAAGAAAAACTTCAGGGACAATAAATGATGGCCTGATTGTTTGTCCAGCTTTTACTGCATGCAAGCAGCTGTTCAGTCCAAGTATCAGTGGCTGATCTTGTAATCACAGCAGCAAAATCATGTGTGCCGTACATTGGACTCTATGGTGCAGCCCTTTGTCCTATGTTGAGAGAATCTCCATGCAGACAGAGTTGCACTGGGAGGCAGGCAGGCAGGCAGGCAGGCAGGGGACTATAGCTCGCAACCGTGCTTCTGTGCAAATGGCATTTCTCTAGCAACCTTTCACTGCTTCTTGGCTGATTGCCTTCTGCTGACTACACTCTGCAATGTAAATTGCTATCCAATTGTTTTGACTACCAGGATCAGCCATAGACCTTAAATAGTAACTAGAATACACTGGGGACAAATTAGAGATGTATTTTTAGAGTTTTTGGTAAAATGTATGAGCATAAGTTTGAGAAGAATCCAGAGTGAGCCTGACCCATTGAAGAGTCAGCTGATTTCAAAGGATATGGGTCAACTTGCCTCTTGCCATATTTCTGCAAGTAGTGGAGCTGTCATACGCTCCTGTGGTTGATAAAAGCAAATACGATTTCTTCTACCTATTCTGTGCTAAATTCCTTCATGCTCTAGCTACTTTAATTGCCAGCAGAAAAGCATGGATGTTGCATCTCCCCTTTCCAGGAGAGCAAAGGCTAAACTTGATTAGAGCCACAGTCCAAGGCACAACCTAGGAGTTAATCCTATTCAGTGTGTTGGGACTTACTTCTAAGTAGGCCTGCATAGGTTTGCACAGTAGTTGTATAAGAACGCTATAATTTGGGATCATGAAACTAACGATCCACAAAATGGTGCGCCTCAGAGAAAATGTAGGTTAGGTAGGTATGTGAACCAGCGGCCATGTCCCCACCCATATGGTGTGTGTGAGTGTGTGCGCGCACATACACACGCTCTCACTGCAGGTATTGCTGAATTCTAAGGGATGAAGGACATGCTTTGAAAAGGAAAGATGGAGGAGGTTGGGCTTGTGTTTCCACCAGTATTGCTTCAGTTATTTCGCACTGGCATTACCGGCCTTGGTATCTTTTGAATGGGTAGGTGGTCAGTTTGGCACTGAAGCAGCTGACCCACATCAAAAACATTAATGAGGCTAAATATATCTGGTTCATCCCTTAGTCTGGATTGCTGAAGTACCTGTGAAATCTCTTTTCTGAGTTGGTCTCCCTGGCTTCCTAGATGATCACTGGCTTGAGGAAGGTCTCCCTCTCAGCCATCATTTGGGGATTTTAGGTTCTAGTTGTTTGGGTTCTATACTGTACCTACCTTCCAAGGATTGTAGCTCAGTACAGTACAGTACTGGATTGCATACCTGGCATTCAGAACATCTGAGATTCAATTGTGGCCATATGCCTGAACCCCTGGAGTGGCGCTGCTGGTCTTAATACAGATCGATCGATCAATAGTCTGTCTTGGTATATGGCAGTATTCTATGTTCCTGTGACTGAGGGTGCAATCCTAACCTGGAGTTAGGTCAGCAAAGTTTGGCTGACAGAAGGGCCACCATAAAGCGCGTTTGGACCACTCTCGGAGTCAGAGAGGATGGCTCACATCTGTGTGCTGGCCTCTCTGACTCCGAGAATGGCCCAAACATACTTTACGGTGGCCCTTCTGATGGCCCAACTTTGCTGCCCTAACTGTGCCGGCCTAACTCCAGGTTAGGATTGTGCCGTGAATCTATTCAGGGCTGCGTCTCACAAGGTATTTTGTCAATTGTCCATGTACAAAATATGCATAAAATGGGTTCATTATGAAAATAGCAAATATACCTCCGTTTCAGAATATGTTGAGGCAGCAACCTGATCTCTTGGCTCTTCAGCATTCTTACATGGAAAATGTGCATTGGAAGCAAGTGTGCAAACATGCATGATGCAGGGCAAAACATCTGTTTTGTGCTTTGGTATTTCAACCAGAGCACAACTTCCTTGGAAGAAGAGACAAACCCATATCAATATGGTCACAGACTTGTGTGATTGTGGACTTCAGCTGCCTTGGGGTGGGTGGGGGAAGATGGATCCCGAGGCCTGGCTGCAGCAGATCTGGTCTGTACTGGAGGTTGCTGCGGGGTGGCCCTTGTTGACATTTCAGCCTTCAACTTGGATTTTGCGCTGCAACGTGGAGCTTTTTACAGCAGCCCCTGCCTGGTGGAGTGAGGAGAGAAGGCGCGGATGCCTCAGCTGCTGGGAGTCAGGTTGCATCAGCTACTGGCACAGCTCTTGCTTTGTGCTGTAGCTGATGTGGCCCTGCCTGGCAGCAGCTCCCGGATTGTGGCTGCAAAGGAGTCCAGGAAAGCTTTCAGGAATTAACGCTCTGTCTCCTGGCATTTCTGCAGCTGCTTCTGTCTGACGCCTCCCTGCCTCTCCTCCCCAGCATTTCCTTGTGAAGAACCAGGTACAAGGTGTTGGCACTTGCTATCCCTGGAGCAATACTTTTTTGGGAGGTAAGAGGCCAGTCCTTGGCTACAGTGCTGGGCTGTTTGTGTCAGAATCCTGTGGATTCACACTCGGAACTCAGCACCAAGAAACTGAAGGCACGGACTTGGTGAATGGCTCTTCCGTGTGTAGCTCAGCTGCACTCCTGTGTGGCAGTTTTCCTGGTCTTAATTAATACTGTCATGGTGCTTTGCTCTGTCGGAGTTTCCACGTTTGGGCTTTTTCCCCCTTTGCTTTTGTCTTGATCTAGGATTCTAGGGTGATGCTTGAGTGAAAAAATGTGACAGATGCTCAGTTCCCTATTGCTTTCAGGAGAATAAGTTTCAGAGTTCAGGCCCACTCTGATTAGATTAGCTTCTTGGTGGAAGGAAACCTTCAAACCTGAGACTGGGATGGGAGAAATCTTGGTATGAAGTTTGAGTTTTGTCTGTATTGCTGTGACCCTCTGGTATGGGCAAGTCACCATCTCAGTTTAGCTTCCACTGTAACAACAGTCTTTTAAACCATTCCTTAACAAGTGTTTTACCTACTGTTATATTGTTTACCTATTTTTGCATAGGAGCTATTCCAATTTCTATACAAATGTCCAGGTTTTTTTCCACTGGAAAATTGGGGAAAAAATTCCATGGGAGAGGCGGAATCATTCTGTTCTGAAACCTTTATTGGCATTACTGGTAAAAGTTAACAATACATAAAACCATGCACGAAAACAAAGTAAGGCACACGACACACATATAACATAACAATCTAGACCGCGTTTGTCAGAGTGTTTCTGAGAAAAAGTGTTTCATTCATTCATTCATTCATTCATTCATTCATTCTCTGTCGGTCTGCATGCGTGTGTGCGTGTGTGTGTGTCAGGCCTTCATGTCTCTAGTCATGATAAGGCTTCCGTCTGTCCGTGCAATGGGATGGGACGAGGGGGTACCCAAGATTCATGTGGACTTACCTTTGTCTTGCAGGTTAACTTGATTCCATCACGCTGCTCACAATGCTGTGCCGAGCTGCTCTTCTCCCTTCCTTGCGTTCAGGACGATTCTGGCATCAGTCGGATGTGGCCGGCTCCCACCCTTGTACGTACTGGAGGAAGGGAGTTGGATGGGAGGGCTATGTTCAGCCATTGACATTTGGACAGGATTCCTGACTTGGTGCTGTGACTCCTATTACTAAGAGCGCAATCCTAACCTGGAATTAGGCTGGCACAGTTAGGTCAGCAGTGTTTGGCCGGCACAAGGGCCACCGTAAAGTGCCCTTGGACCACTCTTGGAGTCAGGGAGGATGGTGCACTTCTGTGTGCTGGCCTCTCTGACTCCAAGAGTGGTCCAAACGTACTTTATGGTGTCCCTTGTGCCGGCCAAACTTTGCTGGCATATCTGTGCCAGCCTAACTCCAGGTTAGGATTGCATTCTTAAGTTGCTGGCTTCAGGTGGCCATAGTGTCAGCCAGGTGTCATGTTCCCCCTGGTGTCTTCATGACTGCCTTTGTAACCCCTTGGCTGATGCTCAATCAGAGGGGAAAGTACATCACTTTCATGAAGTTGGGAAAAATGTCCTGCATTTTGTACAGTTTAGTTCTGCTCCCTTGTTTGCCCTAACATAGTACCAGCCATTGAACTTGAGTTGCACAAAAGCAAATGGAGATTCAGATTGACCACGCTCATGAGGGGGATTGGCTCATGCCTGCAAATGATGATACATGCTTTTCTGCTTGCAGTTTTGAAGGAACTGGGGAGCTGAAGGAATGAGCTCACGTTGAGTAGAGAGGATTGTATTTGTTTTTATCACCAGCCTGAAATCATCAATGGGATTCCACAATTCCCAGCAATGTAGTGAGGGGCCTTCATGCTTCTATGGGTCAGGCTTTCTCCAGATTCATATTCTAGGCTCTTCTCAAAGTCAGCCCATTTAAAAACTGTCTATTAAAGAAATTGCCTGACTATTCTGGTCTATGATGGGAATGGAGTATTTATTTCCTGCAAAACAAACTGGCCTTGGGCCATAGATTGATTTGAAATGTTTTCTCAGTCATTTGGAAACCAAATACTTGCTTAGGAGATACGTTATCAATACTTTCTTTTTCTCCAGAAAGAGGATCTGGGAGCTGGAAAAGAGAGGAGGAATTTATGGCTAGCTGTATTCATTTGATGCCTTTTGTTGCCTTTTGATCACAGGCTTGCTGGCTCCGAATCTGGTACTAAGGACTAAGTCCGCCCGGGGCTGGAGTAACATCCCCTTTATCACTGTGCCTCTCAGTCGAACCCATGGCAAGTCATTTGCGCATCGCAGCGAGCTGAAGCATGCTAAGAGGATTGTGGTGAAGCTGGGGAGCGCTGTGGTGACTCGAGGTGATGAATGCGGCCTGGCTTTGGGGCGACTGGCATCCATCGTTGAGCAGGTGACTGGCTGGGAGGCCTGGAGGGCAGTTGGCTACGGACCCTACTTAGGGCCAGACTAGATGTTTAAGTCATAATTTAAAACTGAAATGTATTATGAAATACAAAGAGAAGGAAAAAACAAAACAAGTCCCAGTGAGTTCAGGTGCATTACAACCTAGTATTCTGACACCTCAGGTTCCAGAAAAAATGTCTCATTTTTTAGATCTGTTAGTTCTTCTCTTCTTCTTTGTCAGACTCAATTTACATGCTTAGCCATCTCTGCCACATTTAGAGATTCTAACAACCATCCATCCTCTTCTTGTTGGAGGACTGGGTTTTTCCATCTCTATGTCTAGGTTATTTTGGCAGCAAGTAACACATTCACAAAAACTTACTTGAATACGATAAGTTACATTCTACATAATGGTGGGGGAGTGTGGGGGAGGATCATATAGGAACCATAAAAATATTATGGTTGACAGTCTGTGCAATAACCCCTCTCATCTGCTTCCAATAATTCATAGCCAGCTGGCAATTACACCATGCTTAGCCATCTCTGGCTAAGATCAGGTTCATTTACTGGGTTTGATACTTCCAGTATTTAAATTGATTAGATGATGTTGCCTCATCTCATCAATCCATGAATAGAAACTTCCAACATTTTTTTATAGTAGCATCTGCAGAAAGTGGCTGGGTGGGATTCAGATCAAAGCTGTAGCCCTGAGCAGGTTAACTGTTCGATCCTGTGATGTTTTCCTGATTGAAATGGTCTACCTGAAGGAACTGTTCGCTCCATAGGATACAAATAATAGTGGATACCTGTATGGTTTGGCTTGCAGAACATTTGTTATCCACTGCGTGAATTTTTGTTGAAAAGCAGCCTATGCGTATTTTTAATAAAGTAATAATATAACAGCTTTTCAGGAGTGGATGGGACAGAGTGACCAGGAGGAACTGGAATTAAATCTTTCTTCCTCCAAAGCTACAGTTTTGATGTGAAGTATGCCCCCCCTTACAGCTGCTGTTAACCCCTTACACCAATAGGACATCACTTTTTTAGCACATTTCCCATGTCGTGTTTAGTGTATAGTAGCCCTCAGGTGAAAATCAAACTTGAGGAGTTGGGTCAGTGATAAGGTTATTTCTGCTCCCTGTGTCAGAGTGCCCCTGAGAGTGGTGCATGTTTGGACAAAGTGAACAATACAAGGCGAGCTTTCTGAGGCTCCCATTAAGACAGATGGTATCTCAGGCCTTGTCTGAAGTACCTGGTGTTGCTGGCAGGTCGCTCAAATTGGGAGAGCAGGAACTGAAGCGGAATAAATACTTCCTGCTTAAGGAGTGACACATATTGGATCAATGCCTAAAAAACTGCATTTCACGGTGACACCTCTGTTAAGATTTCGAGGCAGGATTGCTGGAGTTGCAGGATTGAAATTAAACCTTGGAAATTTGAGGGAGGAGAAGATGACTCTGTTCCCCAACATATCTGAAAGAGTAATAATGGAGTGCTTCTTGATAGATAGGTTGGATCTTATCTGAAGGAATCAGAAGCATTTTAGATATTAGCTTTTTCCGTATTTTGGAATACTTGCCTATGCCTTATTGTGGGGATAGGGCCCAAGTCTAAACATGAAATTTGTTTATCTTTCATATACAGTACACCTTATACACACAGCCTGAAGGTAGTTTTATACCATATGTTTAATCATGTTGTGCATTTTGTGCAACCCGTCACATGAGGTCAGGTGTGGAATTTTCCACTTGTGGCATCATGTCGGCACTCAGAAAAATTCTGGTTTTTCAGAATACTTTGGATTTCAGAATTCTAGACTAGCCTGTACTGAGTTGGTCTTTCCCACCCATGCACCTCCTTTATCCTACATAGTAAGCAAAGCCACACCACAAGCCAACCAAAAAAGCTGATCTTTGTGCATATATTGTTGTATGAGTTGTTACAGCCATTCTTTGGGAAGGCTTTTCTCCAGTTTCTGGGGACTGGAGTACGGTGGGGTGGCGCTAAAACCTACGAAGGGCGGAGGGGTTCTGGGGTGGCTGCACCTATCCTTGGCCTGCCTCTCACCTCCTCCTGTTTCTTTTTTTC
The DNA here is from genome assembly GCA_029204185.1 of Lerista edwardsae. Taxonomy (NCBI): domain Eukaryota; kingdom Metazoa; phylum Chordata; class Lepidosauria; order Squamata; family Scincidae; genus Lerista; species Lerista edwardsae. Next base: position 26,460,100 of record JAJKFI010000002.1, read on the forward strand.
TGCCGATAGGTGTCCATGCTGCAGAACCAGGGCCGGGAGATGATGATTGTCACCAGCGGAGCCGTCGCCTTTGGAAAGCAGCGGTTGCGCCACGAGATCTTGCTCTCTCAGAGTGTGCGGCAGGCTCTCCACTCGGGGCAGAACCAGCTCAAGGACATGGTGAGTGCCTGGGAGAGGTCTTGAAGCTCTGTGGCCGTGGTGCAGGGGCTACCATAGCTGATTGACGTGTTCCCTACATCTTGTGTGCAATGCAGGCCATTCCCGTGCTGGAGGCTCGAGCCTGTGCCGCTGCGGGTCAGAGCGGCCTGATGGCTCTATACGAGGCCATGTTCACGCAGTACAGCATCTGTGCAGCTCAGGTAGGAAACTTTGTATGTGATCCTCAGCATCTGTGAACTCTCTTTGACACCTGGAATGGATGCTCTTTACAAGGAGCTCCAGTTCCTGGTGACATCATGGCCCTGTCTCAGTCCAGCACCTACCTATGCCTCATCTCCATTCATTCCTTCATTTTTCACCACCTGATACGTTTGCTTGTTGTGAAATTTGAAATACCATGATAGGCAGTGAATGGGTGGAGGAAAGCAGATGTAATGTAGTGTCTGGAATCGTACCGATTGAATGGAGCATGCATGACACTCCTTAACAGGCTTGGCTTTGATGTGTGTGTTTTCTTCTCGTAAGAACTTGGAGACTTTATGGTTTGTCTCGGTTTTTAACTTACATGCTTGGTGAGCCCACACTGTCCAGAACTGATGGTGGATAACTTCGTCAGAGCAGTTCTTCTCTTCTTTCCAGATTTTAGTCACCAACTTGGATTTCCATGATGAGCAGAAGCGCCGCAACCTAAATGGCACCTTGCATGAGCTGCTGCGGATGAACATTGTCCCCATCATCAACACCAACGATGCTGTGGTTCCTCCCCCAGAGCCAAACAGTGACCTGCAGGGGGTAAACGTGGGTAGCACTTTGCAGAGGGTGGTTGGTGTTTGCTTGCTTGCGGACCTGCTAAACCACTAACTCTGGACGGTCGTGCACACTAACCTCATAAAACGTGGGTTCCTCCAAGGTGACTGGTATGGCATGATGGTATGTGGGTCCAGCATTGCTGCTTGTGGGTGCAATGCTGGGTTTTTTTTTTCATTGGCTGGCTTTTGATAGTATGTTTCCTCACTGTGCGCTTGCAAAAAGCACAGAACACCACTGTGATGCTTCCAGCTTTCTAGGGATTGGAATTGGTTGGGTACCTGCCAGGGGATGCTCAGTTGGCAGATATTGCTGAAGTGTGGATTTGTATTTCAGGTAATTAGCGTGAAGGACAATGACAGTCTGGCGGCCCGGTTGGCCGTGGAAATGAAGACTGATCTGCTTATCGTTCTTTCGGATGTCGAGGGTATGTGAATTGTTTCGTAATCTGGCTAATATAAATCTGCAGTGCAGCTACTTATGCCTTGCAGAGTTCTGGTCCAGGAAGAGGCAGTCTAGATTAAGATCTCTGTGATTCTTATTGTCCTTGGCCAGGGCACTTGGCAGCATATCCCAAAATGTACCAGAAGAAAAGGAAATGGTTGTTGCCTTATTTGTGCTGGTGAGAAATAGAGAAGATGAGCATATGCTACTTTTCTGCAGCTGAAGAGGAAGTTTTTTAGAGCTTAGGAGCAAATTTGAATCTTTCCAATGCACATAGCCTGAGAAGAAAAGGGGTCATCATCTTGAGCTTATAGACTTCAGGATCCTGCACTTTTGGTTCTAATTCACACTCTCCTGCCCCTTTGTGTATCTTCCGACTGTGGTTGGCTATTGACGTGATACAATGCCATCGCTATGATGCAAGGATCCCGGCTGCATCCATTGTCTGCTGGGCTGTAGAAAGTACAAAGATGTGTATGCCTAGCTAACTTCCATCCTTCCGTTTCAGGACTCTTTGATAGCCCTCCAGGATCAGATGATGCAAAGCTCATTGACATATTTTATCCTGGTGATCAGCAGTCTGTGACATTTGGAACCAAATCACGGGTGGGGATGGGAGGCATGGAGGCCAAGGTGGGTCAAGCATCTTTCTCTTTTGCCTTGGATTTTACTATCATGGTGGGCAGGGAAGAAAGGTAGACAGGTTCATAGTTGTCAACGGCTCGAGACCACTGTTGACCCCTGTGAGGAATGAAGGTAGATGTTTAAATGGTTGCACCCCATTCTTTGCCAGTGAGAGAGAGAGATTCTCTCATGTGAAATCTGGAAGTGCACTTTTGAGTGCAAAACAGGGCTTCTCTTTGACTCAGGGAGACCCGCAGAGAGGGCTACGGGCCTCCCCAACCCTTCTGATGCCCCCCAACCTACCAGGTAAGTAAAAATGCCCAAGGGCCCCATAGTGCCGCAATCGCTGTTGACACCCTCCCATCCTCTCATCAGGACACCCTCTCAGCCCCAATCCCCGCCACTGCAGCAACTTACAACATTCCCAACATTCGAGTAGGATTTTGGGAAGTACTGACTTAGAGTCTTGGTCTTTATCTAGAAGAACTGCTACCCGTGAGCATTGACGATACTGAGCTAAATGGACTGATAGCCGAACTTGGTATAAGGCAAATTCTGTATGGTTCTCTTACGTTTTAGATCCTACAAGAAAATAATAGCAAATTGCAAATGTGCGTTTCTGGAAATGCATGTTTCTTTTTTTTAAAAAATATCTTTTTTTCAGGTGAAAGCTGCTCTGTGGGCTCTCCAGGGAGGCACTTCAGTTGTGGTTGCCAATGGAACCCATCCCAAAATCTCTGGCCACGTGATCACAGACATCGTAGAAGGGAAAAAAGTTGGCACCTTTTTTTCAGAGGTGAAGCCTGCAGGTACACAGAGAAGCTCTCCAGGCTGCCTTTTGTTGGGAAACAAAGTGGTTCTCAGGCAAGGTGCAGAATCTGCAGATATCTCTAGGCCAGAGGTGGCTAAACTTGCTTAATGTAAGAGCCACATATGATAAATTTCTGATATTTGACAGCTGCAATATTTAAGAAGCATTTACATTCTTAAATATATCTACTCACGGTGAATTAAACTTGTGGTTTATTCTAGTGGACTCTCAGTTGATGCCCTGTAAATAATTATAAAGTGTGAACATTTCTTACTTACATTTTAAAAATGGACCTCGGCCAACGAATTTCCACGAGCTGCTCATTATATGTCGAAGAGCCACATGTGGCTCGCGAGCCATAGTTTGGCCACCCGTCCTCTAGGTCGTGCAGCTGTAGAACAAGCACACAAAAGAAATGTGGAAGGCAAAATCAGTTGTGCTCCTTGAAGTCTGTAAGATCCGTTCTTCGGGGCCTCTTCGATTTTGCTATCATCATGCAGGAGGAAAATAAAATCTGTTGCTTCTGGAATGTGTGCACTGCCTGTCTGTGGAGTTTACGGGGGCATTAAATCCACATTCAGATCTGGGGAGAAGAGCAATGTTTCTAAATATCCTTGGGAATGTGTGGAGGTTGGAATTGATGCAACAATAGTTACTACGTATGCTCTCTCCCCCTGCTTTATTTTAAAGGTCCAACTGTTGAACAGCAGGCCGAAATGGCTCGAGCAGGTGGCAGGAGTTTGGCAGCATTGCAGCCTGAACAGGTACTGGTCCAGGAGGTCACACAAAATGCATGAAGGCCTTCAGGTGCACTGCATGCGTCATGTGTATCGCTGGCTGGGGCCACTATCAGTCTGGGGCATTGACAAGTTCCAGCAGTGCCAGGGACACGCTTTTCCACATTTAAAGAAGGAAAGAGGACATTTGGGGAGTGGGAGGAACAGACAGTGTTTGTCACTTCAAGTTTCAAAGCTGAGCTTTTTTTACTTCTCTAAGAATAAGTGGATTATGTTTTTGGGTGCAAGTATGCAATTTGGCTTCATTAAGAAAAGCGCTGGCTTCTTTCATTCAAAATAATATTGAGCTGAGATATATTGCAGTGGATATGGTATGGTATGGATCAGGCCTGTGCCATTTATGACCCATCAAGCTGCATGCAGCCCCGTCAGCCAAGTACGGAGCCCACTAGGGAACACGCAAAAATATTTATTTTTCCACTGGACTGAGACTGCAAAACGAGGCAGTATTGCCAAGCACTTGTCCAGTCCCAAAACATGGTAACATAAACACAATACATGAAACTGTGTTTGGATTGCTGGGTTGGGCAGGCCTGCTATGGAGTGTGTGCCGTGCAATCTCAGTAGCCTAGCCTGGCTCAGGCAGGCTAATCTCAGGCCTTGATCAGGCAACTTCTACTGTAATAACTGTATGATTATGGCCTAAATCCATTTAGATGACTAATTGACAAGTACCAGAACCGGCAAGTAAATTATCAGCGGTTACCTGTTGTGGAGTGCAGTGTAGAGGTTGATTGTGTAGGACAAATGTTCCAAAGGGGCAATATGGATTGTGAATCCAAGTGATGAACTACCTGTCAGCCGCAGGAGTGGATGAGTGGAGGAGTCTTGAGGATGAGACTACAGAGATTACATAATGCCAGATGCAAGGGAGTGGCAACAGGATGCAGGCATCTTGTTATCTTGTGTGCTTCCTGAGGCATCTGGTGGGTCACTGAGATACAGGAAGCTGGACTAGGTGGGCCTTTGGCCTGATCCAGCAGGGCTCTTATTATATCCTTATGAGATGATATAAGCCAGAGCCTGTAGGTTCTACTGCAGAGATTGGGGTCTACACTAGATGGCCACAGGTGCCCCCTTTCCCTACCACAACTTTTCGCATATAAGGTTTCTTGTGTGTCTTCCTACAGAGAGCCGAGATCATCTATCATCTTGCTGACCTCCTTACAGACCAGCGTGAGGAGATTCTTCAGGCCAACAAAAAGGATATGGAAGAAGCAGAGAATAAAAGTAATGTGGGCAGAGTTAAGGACATTTTAATATACATGATGCTGAGGGATGTGAGGTGGAAATCATTTCCTGGCAGGCCAAGGGAGAGTGCAAGGCACATCTGACACTACCATTTACAGTGTTGGTAGGATGCAGCGGTTGAATGAAGAAATTGGAAGTATTCACGTGTTTTGGAACAAAGCTTATTGAAACACTGTGGGCGTCTCTGACGTGTTTAGACTGAGAATGTTCCTGTAAGCTCTCTGGGCCACTTGAAAGAGTTCTTGGAATCTTTCTTTATTCATATCAAAAGCAACTACATTAATATAATTTTATGCATACATCAAAATATATTTTTAGAATAAAATACAAGGTTAAAACTAGATATCATTTGCCCAATACTGGGCCATTTCAACAGCGTTGAAATAAGATCTTAGGATCTTCAACATAAGATCTTCCATTGTGCATATAGAGGGGCACCGTGTGCACGGTAGCATATGTGAATATGTGAGATGGTTTGTTCTTCTCCACATTCACTTCTTAGATTGTCCTTAAATTTTCCTACCCCAGCACGCAGTCGATTTAAGGATTTCCATACAGGCCACGTTCTTGGCCTGGTGGCGGGCATACGTATGTTTGTGTCCATTCACTCGGCAGCTCCTTGCTCGCTTTCCATTGTTCCAAAGCAGTCTGTGGCAACTGGTTATTGGGGGGGGGGCACAGTCCTAAGGAAGCTATTCCGCGATCTCAATCTTGACAGTGGAAGTTGATGGCCATACAGTGGGTGTGTTTCTAGGGACGTCGCTTTAACCCACTCCTTCTGCGCTGCACTTTCCCGACGAAATTTGGGAGGGGGAAGGCCAGCTAGGTGATGCGCCTTTTGTACTGGAGTCGGTTTTAGGCATCCTGTGACCAGTCTTGCTGTTTCATTTAGTGCCACATCCACCTGTTTTGCATGATTACGTCTCTACCAGACAGAACTGGCATATTCTCCAGCGGAGTGGCATAGTGCTAAAGCGGATGTCCTTAATACATGCGGTTGGGCTCCCTATCTTGTGTTTGTTATTTTCCTCAGAATATTATTTCTGGTGAAGACCTTCTGTTTGGTGTTAAAACAGTGACTCTTAAAAGTCAGTGTACGATCCAGAGTTACTCCCAAGTATTTGGGGGTAGCACAGTGTTCTAAGTTGGTTCCATTCCAGCATACCTGCAATGTTCTTGATGCTTCTCAGTTTTTCAGATGGAAAGCACAGATTTGTGTCTTTAAACAATTTGGTTGTAACTGATTATCTCTATAAAATATACGCAGTAGATTCAAAGCCTCAGTCAGTCTTTCCTCGACGGCCTCAAAAGTTGCATTCTGTGTAGCAATTGCCAGGTCATCGGCATAAATAAAACTTCTGGTAGTTTCTGGCAGCAATTGGTCATTAGTATATATATTAGCATGGGGGCTAGCACGCTGCCCTGTGGCAGTCCATTTCTTTGGATTCTCCATCGGCTGTGTTGTCCCTGAAAATCTACCAAAAATCTACGATTTTCTAATAGGCAGCCTATAATTTTTGTAAATTTAAAATCTTTTGTAAGATGGTAGACTTTCTTCAACAGGGCAGCATGATTAACCATATCATAGGCTGCGGTGAGATCTATAAACACCACTCCTGTAATTTCCTTCAGTTCAAAACCATCCTCAATATATTGTGTTAAATTAAGGATTGAGCTACACAATTTTTACCAGGTCTAAAGCCTGCTTGCTGCAGTATAAGCAGGGGGTCTACTGTCTCACTCAGTCGATTCAGGATTAGATGTTCAAATATCTCTATAGATGGCTAAGGAGGGATATGGGCCTATAGCTTTTTGGGTTATCTGGTGGCTTTCCGGGCTTTAGTATGGCTATCACAAGGGCCTTCCTCCATATCTTGGGTATCTGAGCGGTACTTAAACATCTATTATAAAAGTTAAGTAGCCATTCTTTTGTTTTGGATCCAAAATGTTTGATCTGCTCAACCCGAATCTCATTGATGCCGGCTGCTTTACCAGTCTTGCACCTACCTATTGCCTCTTCCAGCTCTCCCATAGTAATAGGGGTTGTCAGATTGCTTATCTTCCATTCCTCTTTCCTAACTAGCCTCAACTTGCGTTTCTGTAAATTAAAATCTGGTTTCCCATTAAGCACAAGCTGGTGGGCAATCTGATTGGCTGAAAAATTAGCATGTGGTGATCATTGAGTTTCATCATTGTTGAGGCGGTTAAGTAATCTCCATACCATGCTTTTTGGCTGCTGCAGTTCATATCCATCTCTTCCATAAGCTTAATCCAGCTTTCTCTTTTGTACTCGGAGATAGCTGACACTATCTGTAGTCTGGTACTGATGGTATCTTCACTAAATGGGTTTGCTTCAAAAAAGGTGAAGTATTTATTCAGTAAATCAGCTGTTTCTTGTGTTAAGCCTTGGATGTAGGAAGTTCTACATCCTCGTGGGATTGATTTCCTGGAGCATTTCTGAACAGCTTCCATAAACTTGTCGTAGGAAGGAGGATTGGGTTCAATATTAGATACGTTATTGTCCAAAGCAGCAGAGAAACTGGGCCAGACAGCCTTCTTAAAATTATATGTTCTTCGGAATTTCACAGCTTGTGGTTGAACAATAGCTATGATCTCACAAAGAATCGGTTGGTGTTAAATATTGAGTATTGGCATCCCTACTGACTTTGTAGGGAGTTCTTGGAATACATCTGTATTGTTCATTCAGGGTGCAATCCTAAACTGAGTTAGGCCGGCATAAGCTAAGCCAGCAAAATTTGGCCATCACAAGGGACACTGTAAAGTATGTTTGGACCACTCTCAGAGTCAGAGAGGCCAGCACACAGGCATGAGCCATCCTCCCTGACTTCAAGACTGACCCAAATGTGCTTTACAATGGTCATTGTGCCAGCCAACATTTGCTGGCCTAACCATGCCGGTCAACTCCATGTTAGGATTGCGCTCTCAGTCAGTGCCACCCCATCCAAAAAACAAGGGCTTTTCGAGCCCAATCCTAGGCATATTTACTCAGAAGTACGTTCCATTGTAGTCAATGGGGCTTACTTCCAGGTAAGTGTGGATAGGATTGCAGCCTTAGTAGGTCTTTGACAAAGCTATTACTTCGCCTACATGAAAATTATGGGATACTGTGTGTGTTACGACCAAGAGTTTGTGGTCAAGGTAGCCATGAGCCTGAAAATTAGAAGAAGAAGAAATAAAAAACATTGCATATTTCTTCAAAAGAGAAAAAGGATCTTGCCAACCAAGATCATCTGGTTGGCTTAGCCATTAATGTGGTTGGTTAGATCAGCCAAAGCCTGGACTATTGAAAAAGGTTGGTAAAGATCAGTACATGTCAGGTGCTGTTTTTCAGTGCTTGTTTCTGAATTGTGTCTCTTGGTAGTAATAAGATTTCAGACATTGCCATTGCTATCTGATGATGCAAAGCCTGAATGCAAAGCCTTCCATTCTGTGGCTTGTCTAATCAGTCTACCTCCATAAACCGTAATTCATTGTCACTTTACTACAAGTGTGTGTTAGCTACTCGAATTAGAGGCATCATCAACTGATGGTTTGGCATGTCTTATCTTTTTATTAGTTGAGAAAGGGACAAAGTATCTTCCCTTTCCACTGTCTGCAACAACTACTTGTTTTGACTTTTGGAAGGCCACAATTCAAAGTGTAGCTATGCCACTTGAATAGTGTTTAAGCTTGAGTGGTAACATTGACAGCCTGGTGTGTACATAACCTGACAGCTGCGCTCCTGCTTCTGTTCCAGGGAGGCTGGCCCTGCCCTTGCTGAAGAGACTTAGCCTGTCCACCTCCAAGCTGAACAGCCTGGCCATTGGGCTGCGTCAGATTGCAGCCTCATCGCAGGATAGTGTTGGACGAGTCCTTCGAAGAACACGGATAGCAAAGGATTTGGAGCTGGAGCAAGTGACTGTCCCAATTGGAGTCTTGTTGGTGATTTTTGAATCCCGGCCTGATTGTCTCCCTCAGGTACGTGACAAAGATGAGTCAATTAGGAGAGAATAATAGATTGTGAATTGAAGGACCTCTTATCTGTGACTTTCCTCTTTGTCTGTTCCTCTTTCCTCTTCGTCTTGTTCCTCAGACTTTGGATCTGAGCATTGTAGGTAGGATTGGTGCTTGCTGAGTGCTGTTTTGATGCAAGCAATCCTGCTCCTCAGTGGCATATACAGTAGCTGCTTCCTACTCTGTTTTCTATATTGTCTTCTTTGCCTTTAAAAGATTATGTAGAAAGCCACTGACCAATGGCTCTGCAGTGGTCTTGTTTCAGTCAGTGGGACTAGTTTAAGAATAACTTATTTGGGAACTGCAACCTTTGCATGTATGTGGATTAAGACCTTACAGCAGGTGTAATGGGGGGGGCGACACTCTTTGATTGCTTACCCTAGCAGCAGTTGGGACCCTTCCAAAACGCCAGGGGTTTGTCCAGCACCATGAGTTGCAAAGTACCGCCTGTTGCAATAATGGGAGGCCAAAATGGTCCCATGGGTTGAAATAAAGTTAAGTGAAAGAAGTTTACTTAAGTGCTTTGCTCTGTGAAAACTGCCACATATATGCTGTGAACAAATCCTAGTCTTCTTGGCCTCCCACCTGCTGGTTGGTTTCATGGTGATATATCTTCATTAAGGGCCAAATTCTGAATCTGGCGGTAAGCTGTTTCCACTGGCTCTGGTGTAGCGAACATGCTATGAAGCACGTTTGCAGCGCCGCTGAAGGCCCCAATGCCAATGCTGGGCCTGCACTGCAAAGGCTCAGCACGGTAGAGTGGTCAAGGTTCCACTGACCGTGGTAACTGAGACCATTGGCCAGTGGCTGGGGGCGGGCAGGGAGAAAGCGTGAAGAGGGCAGAACTGGGCAGGGGGGAGGATTGACCCCGGGAGGAGTGGGGTGGGACTGGGGGCGGCTCTTTCTGCCGCCACCTCCTGAAACCAACACCCCCTGCCGGGCTTGGATGCCCAACACGGGGCTGCTTCAGTCTCAGCTGGCAAAATAGCCAGCAGAGTCTTGAGTTAGCCCCATTGTGGGGGCTGGGCTTTCCCTGGGGGAGGACGACGATCATCCCATTCCCCTGAAGAGACTCTCGTGGCTCCCACAGGTTGCAGCACTTGCCATTTGGGTACCGCTGCTCCTCCAGGAGCCGGGCAGCCCAGCACTGGGCTGTTAGTTCCTGCGACTTATACAGAGCTTGAGTGAATCTTAAAATTCACTCATGCAGCTTAAAAAAAGAGGGCAGGAGGAATACAGAATAAGCTGTATATTTAAAAATCAATATAAAGACAATCAGATGCTAGGCAAATCCTTTCTAATGGGCTGAAATTGCAGCTGTGGTTGTGCTTCCTAATGCCAATTCCGTTCTCTCTTTGGCAGGTATCTGCTTTGGCTATAGCCAGTGGAAATGGCTTGCTGCTTAAAGGTGGAAAAGAGGCATCGCACAGCAATCAAATCCTGCACCACCTGACTCAGGAAGCGCTTTCTATCCATGGGGTGAAGGATGCAGTGCAGCTGGTGAGCATCCAGGGCTGAAAGTGGGGGGAAGCACCAAGTGGAGCGGGTGGGTGGCGGATGTACCCTGGAAGGATGGAAAAGCTTCAAAATCAAGTTTTTCCTGGGGGGGGGGAGAATTGGAACTCAGTGTGTTTTGCTAAACACACAAACAAAATCCCTCATTGCTCCTGGGTCAAGAAGTAATACTGTCTGAGAGAGAACCTGTTGCAGGAAGAATTTCAACAAGGGCTTTCTCTTTCCAAAAAGGACACTATTGCTTATTGACTTTGGGGAAGTTTTGTGTGTTCAGTTGAAATGAGTTGGGTTTCTTATGAATCTTTTTTGGTGCTCACATGAAACTAAGACATTTTATGTTGTGTGATGTCCCTGAAGTAAACCTGGATCTTTTGTGTTGGGTACGTGCAGCAGTGACAGTTTTATGGGGCTAGGCAAGGACATACCCACTTTGTTTTGCTTATGGGCCAATTTTGGACTCTCCCAGATGATTACCTGCTTCTGTAACACACCCCATGCATGCTATTTTGCCACACATTTTCTTGGTCCTCTCTAAAGTACCAGATGTTTAACAGGTTACTTGTCCTCACCTGCATACACAAGCTTATTTGTCCCATACTATGTCTCTTCCATCCCATCCCATGCTGTTTACTCATGCCCCTTACTCAGTTTTTAAGGGCAGATGTTGTGAATAACGTGTCTGACTTGGTGTTTCCAGGTGAATACCAGGGAGGAGGTAGAAGATCTTTGCCGTTTGGACAAGCTGATAGATTTGATCATTCCCCGTGGCTCATCTCAGTTGGTTCGGGACATCCAGAAAGCTGCTAAAGGAATCCCAGTGATGGGACACAGTGAAGGGATTTGTCATGTGTATGTGGATTTGGAGGCCAGTGTTGAGAAGGTCACTAGAATAGGTGAGAGGGCAGAGATTTGGTTTCTAAAGAGGTTGGACTGAGTGGTAGTTGTGTGTGGCCAATGCCATCTTCTTTAAATTAACCGACTTACTTCAGATGCTGTCCAGCATCCTGGTAAACATGCAGTTGTAATAACCCTTGTCTGTTCTTCTTCACCCAGTGAGAGACTCAAAATGTGAATATCCTGCAGCCTGCAATGCGCTAGAGACACTGCTGATTCACCGGGACTTGCTGAGAACCCCAGTCTTCGACCAGATCATTGACATGTTGCGAGTGGAACAGGTGACCGAAGCCTCCCTGCATGGCTTGAATGAGTGAGAGAGTGGCTGGCAGGAGTTTCTGGGTAGTGAGGCATTTTTAAGGTTTATACAAATGTAAAATACAATCCTGCTGGATTAGCTCTGTCTAGTTCGGCTCCCAGTTTCCTCCAGTGGCCAACCAGATTCCTCCAGGAAGACCACAAACAGAATATGAAGCCAAATAGCCCTCTTCCACATGGGGGGTGGGTATGTGTGTGCACGCGCATACATGCATGTACTGATAGATGCAGAATTTCCAAATTTACCAGTCACAATAATTTATAGATTTCTTCATGCGCTATATGTAGGGCTTCCCACGAGAACAGCTCGGAAGCTAAGGTTAGTACAAAATGCAGCAGCCCGGGTGGTAACGGGCTAGACAGTTTGACTCAGCAGGACCACTCCGTCAGCAGCTGCAGTGGCTGCCCTTTCACTTCCGATCCCAACTTAAGATGATGGTACTGACCTTTAAGGCCCTTCATGACTTAGGCCCAGCCTACCTAAAGGACCGCCTTCTCCCATACATACCTGTTTGCCCTCTTAGATCATCTAAAGGGGCTCTCCTTCAAGTGCCCCCTCTGTCCCAAGTTAAAGGGATGGCAGCTCGGGGACAAGCCTCTCTGTAGCGGCTCCACAAATATGGAATTCCCTACCAGAAGAACTGAGAACTAAACAGTCCCTCATGGCCTTTCGGAGAGGGCTCAGATCATACCTATTTGGCCTGGCCTTTGGATGACCATGTGACTGTTCTGCCCTCTGGTATATTGTCATAGTCTGTTTCACTCCCCTGGTCAATTGTTTTTCCCACCCTCCAATACATCCTGGTATGGAGAATTGGGTCTAGCTTTCCTTCCTGTTCACTCTTGGTGTTCCTGTTAATGTTTAATTGTTGCTGTTTTAATGTGTTTTACTTATTATGGTTACACTGTAATTTGTTTGTTCTCTGTAAGCCACTTTGGGCATTTGCTTCAGCATAGGAAAGGCGGGTATAAATTCTTAAATAAATAAATATTGTTTTGCACAGTTTGAGAATTGCAATATGGTTTCAATAAGAATACACTCCACTGTTGGGGGCAACTTCTCTAGTGGTACCACCTGACTTTAGGTAAAGGTGCAGCATCTTGCAGAATCCCAGAGTGGGGAGCTATAGAAGACAAAGATTTGGAAACCAGGGCCCTATTGAGGCTTCCAGAGTCCAAGTGTCCAAGAGATAGGATGGTTGCTTGCTAATCTCCTGCAGTAAGAATGGACAGAACCTGAGAGTATAATAAAGTAACTTGGTTTGCTGTAATCTGTACTCTTGAAGGGAGACTTGATGATGTGTTCCCTCTCCAGGCCCACCTCTGGGTAGGGGCTTTAAATAGAAGACCAGAAAGAAATTTGAGCCCCTCTCTAAGTACATTTGTCCCCAAAACAGTGGGGAGAACAAAAATATACGAGATGACTTCCCTTTTTGTACAGAAGATGCTTGAAAGAGGAAATGTGTTGCGTTTGGCCTTCCAACAGGTGAAGATCCATGCTGGTCCCAAGTTTGCCTCTTACCTGACATTCAGCCCCTCAGAGGTGAAATCTCTCCGCACAGAGTATGGGGACCTGGAGTGCTGCATTGAAGTGGTGGATGGTCCACAGGATGCAATTGAACATATCCACAAATATGGGAGTTCCCACACGGATGTCATCATCACAGAGAATGGTGAGTGGCCAAGCGGGCAACCCGAAATGAGCCAACCAAGCGCTTGCCCGACGTCTGTGCTGAGGGCGGCTCTTATTTTATTGTGACAGCTGAACTTGAGAAGAGGCTATCCTTGGCTATCCTTTTCTAAAATGGGAGCCTCTGCCATGCGTGCCTCCTTCTTTGCTGCGCTGATAACATCAGAAGATCTGGGGCTATGTGGGAGGGGACATGCTGCAGCTCCTCCCCCTGGCAACATTGCCCCTCCCAGTTGGTTTCCACAGCGCCTGCCCACATCCGTTTTGCACAAGTGTCTGGGAGGAGCAAAATTTGCAGGAGAGAGAAAGAGAGCTGTGGCAAGAGCTCTTTCCACTTGGCCCTGGGTCTTCTGATGTTGCCCAAAAAGTGTTGGAAGAGCAAATGCTGCCGCAGCTTTCAGGTTAGCATCAGAAGGGGTCTTAATATAGGCCGTGCTGCTTTCTGAGATCTTGGTCCCTCAGTGGTAAGACAGGCTGCTGTGGATAAATGCTCTGCTCCCTTTTGGCCCAGCTTTTCCACCAGTTATTTGAAAGGGGTGTGTCAAGGTTTTCCTTATATCTGCTTTAGAGAAAACAGCGGAGTACTTCCTTCAGCACCTGGATAGCGCCTGCGTGTTCTGGAACGCCAGTACCCGTTTCTCCGATGGCTATCGCTTTGGGCTAGGTAAGGAACCGTACCAGGGAACCTGTGCTGCTTCAGACCCATATGAGAAAACTCGTCTGAGGTTGAAACCATTTGTATTCGGTGGGGGGGGAGGGGTTTGGCCTTTTTTTGATACATGCACCATTGTGTTAATGATATTTCAAGGGCTGGGCCTCGGATGAATTAAATCTTTCAGTGCTTTAGAAAGATGCTTAGGATTGGAGCAGTTTTGAGCATCCTAAAGGAAAAGCCCTGATATATTGCTGCAGTGGGCAATGAGAGGAACAAGAGCTTTGCTGAAAATGTAGGGAACCTGCTGAGGATGTGCTATGGGAAGGACCAACCCAACGTGCTGTGTAAAATGCAGAGTTTGGCCCTGCATGTTTCTTTTTGGATGTTACATAGCAACTGTGCGGGGTCAAAAGTAGAACTGGTGTTAGCCCTAGTAGGGGAGCTTCCATCAGCGCCAGTCAAAACGTCCCATCTCCAAGCTCATTGCAGCGCTAGAATGTGGGCAAAGCTGGTCTGGCAAACACAACATGTGACTGTCGCCTTGCCACCCAGTTAGTCATCCTCTGGCATCTAATGCTCCCCTTCTCTCCCTGCAGGCGCTGAGGTCGGCATCAGCACATCTCGGATCCATGCTCGGGGGCCAGTGGGGATCGAGGGGCTGCTGACGACGAAGTGGCTGCTGCGAGGGGAGAACCACATCGTTTCTGACTTTTCGGACCAAGGGAGTATGAAGTACCTCCATGAAAACCTTCCTATCCCTCAGAGGCACACCAACTGAGCACCTGGGCAGGAGTGGGCTGTTGATGGAGGCTGCTGCTCCGGTTTCCGAGCTAGTGTGGAAAAAGAGATGGACCTTCCCCTGCAGGCGTGCCCTGGTCCTGCACGCTGGGCTTTCTGGATGCTGAGTTGTGCCATCAAAGTGGGGACAGCCAGGCTGGGGTTGGCAGCTGAGTTCTTTCTCCCTCTTGTACTGCACTATGTCAGCACAGGTGTAGATTTTTGTAGGCCTCCCTCCCAGTAGGAAACTCTCTTGTTCCTAAAGTACAGGGGAAAGAATTCTGGCCCTCCTCACCTTGCTCCAAACAGTGGGGACCTCCTTGGGTTGGTAGCGGACCTATTTATTGATGCCTCTTTTTCCATTCCAAACTTTTGTAGTTTTTTTTCCCCTTCCCCTCTCTTGCTTTGAGAAACCATTGGATAGAGTTTCTCTCTTTTTGCTTCCTTTTGGAGATGTAGAAGGTGCCATGAAATGTAGCTGTACCAGTTTGAGTCTTATTGAAATTTTTTGGATCAGCTTAATAAATGTTCCAGGTGCATGATTAACGGGCTCTGGCCAAGCAATGCTGTTCAATGCTCCGTTTCCTTTTAATTGCTGACTGATGGTACTTGCCGGGGGTGTGGGTGTGGGAAGGAGATCACATTTATAGAATTGAGGATTTCATGATCCTTTTATGACTATTTGTACCAAATATTTTTGTTCATGCATTTTATATGGACTATTATTTCCCCTGAGAGACTGAGAATATTTTTCAAACTTTACGGTTTTTCAGAATAAATCTCCCTTGCAGTATGATTCTGGATTCTTCAGTTTTGTTAACAGTGATGATGCAAATGTTGTGTTCAGTCACAAATACACTCCTGGAAATGGAATGTTAACAGGCTGTGCCTTGTGTCACAGTAAGTTCCTTGCACTGATCTAGAAATGCCCTTAATTTTTTTAATCACATCCCAACTTTCTTCAAGAGAGGAGCCAAGGCAGTTTTCAAATGTTTTATCTAGCCTTTTTAGTGTGCAGTGTTTTTATAGTCCCTTAATTGTTTGCCCTCACAGTACCCCTACCACTTAAGTGTCAATTATTCCCACTTTGGAAAAGGAGGGAGAGAAGGTAAAAGCTGAGATACTGACTTGCCCATATTAGCAAGCCCCCCACCCCACAGCCTTCTTTCATGGCTGGTGGCATTTTTGTGCATCTTCTCAACATACAAACAAGTCTTGGTATCTGCTGGGATTTGATTCTGGGACTCCCCAAGATACTAAAACTGTGTTAAATAAAAGCAGTTAAAACACTAGTCAGCCAGCCAGCCAATTAGAATAGCTATTTTCAGCTCACTCTGAGAAAAGTGACTCCCTCCCTTTGCTCTCTCTCACTGAAGAATGGAATTTTGTCTTGGACACTGGTTCAGGCCAGTTGGTGGTTATTATACATCAGTCTTGGTCCTCTCACAGTTCTCCTTCAGCTTTCAGTTGTATTGGTGGGGATCTTTGGCTGCCCAGACCAAAGAGAAGGCATCTGTACTTTTTCCATGTACATTGATGTGCATAGCAGCTGCACATCTATGGCATATGGTTACTTAGAGGGCCAAATCATACAGCTGCCAGGCCTGTTTTATGTAATTGAGGGAATATGCTGACACCCTGACTTACATACATGACATACTATGATGCAAGGGCTTAACGTGTGCAGTGACATGCATGTAGGGGTGTGTGGGTGTGTGTGTGTGTGAGAGAGAGAGAGAGAGAGAGAGAGGAATTGCTTGGATTGGGCCCACACACAAAATTGTATGCACAAAGAGCAAGTATATTACATGGTTAGCATGCCCATGTGGGAGGAAGTGCATGTGAACAAAATCAATGGGTTTGAGAGTTGTATGAATTGGTCCTGAGATGTTGGCTGTTCCTTTCTGACACAAGTCATACGATGCAAGAACCTTTTCATCTATCCCTACCAACACTTCTGCAAAACAAATGTTTTTGCCCTGCCCTGCCCTGCCCTGTAGACTTTCTGGTTGATCTCTGTGGGAAACAAAATGCTGGGCTTGATGATCTTTGGCTTGTTCCATCAGGTTGGTTCTTAAGCTCTTATGGCTGAGAAATGCTAATAACTCAGCTCCTGAATTGCTGCGTCAGTGCACATCTTAGAAATGGCTCGGTCATGCAGGCCCAGCACTCTGCAGTCTGAAGCCATAATATTTTGCAGAATTTTTCCTTGCCTGGCTAGAACATATCTTCAGCCCAAACTCAATACATTTTACAGTGTCTCATCAACTTGATTATCATTGTGATTTCAGTTCAAGATTCCTAAGTTTGGATTGTATCTTTTCCCCCATCTGCTGCTTTTTCTTGTGATCTCCATGTATTAATGACTGCTGTGACATTATCTCAGGATGATCCAAATAGTGGGTTATCAAGCAAGAAGCCTGAGAGACCTATGTTTTATTCTGCTGATAGTGAAACGTTTTAACCAATAAGGGGCTTTTCCTTTAATTTTTTTAACCACTTAGCCACAAAGGCATTTATTTTAGTATGTAACTAATGCCTGCAAAATATAAAAATTTTCAACATGTAGCAGCAGAAATTCAAAACTCAAAGTTACGTTGCTGGTGTGCAGATGATATAACTGGCCGCTTGGTGGCCCTGTTGCTGCTTTAAAAAAAAAGTTCAATCTAGCACATAATCCTAACCCAGCCTCTGAATGTCTGAGCAGAGGAGTTGCTTGTTATTTCTAGCGGAGGCTGAATTGAGCAGCACATACTTTAGAACAGACTTGTGGGGGTGGGGTTGCCACTACCAAAGTGACTCGCTCTGTGTACTGTTTGGGTGTAGCACTGGCTCAGTCCCTTCCCTGTATGGCGTGTCTCTCCAGTGGTGTAATTAAGCAAGGACGATGTCATTAAGCAGGTCGCGAACAGAAAAAACGCACTCTTTTCTCACTTAGGAACTCATTAGCTGCAAATAGAAGATAAAATATGCAACTCTTGATCATGTTTTCAAAATATGGGAGAGCCCAATTATTGTGCGCGATGCCCTTTCAACAATGACAGCGCAGCTCAGCAGGTGAGAGCAGCTGATGGTGGTACTGGGAGAGCTTGAGGGCCGGATAAAGAGATTCCGTGGGCCACATCCAGCCCCCGGGCCTTATGTTTGACACCCCTGCCCTAGCTGATAATGCCTTTATGGTATTCAAATGTTCTCCCAGAGCAAAGGAGCAAGAGTGCTTCACTTCGTCACTTTACCAACTTCAGAATCCTGTTCAGGTGTCATTTCCTAGCCCTGGCACAGCTTGAATGAGTGAAGGGCTTTTGTGTGTTCAGTTTGTTTCCTTTCATCGGTGGCTTTGCTGCCCCTCTCCGCAGCTGGGTTTTGAGCCAGCAGGCCCCATTTGTCCGGTGGATTTGACGCAGGGAAAAACCACGGCGGCAGCAGCATTGTCCAAAGATGAATGTGCAGTCTCGACGATGCTAGCAGTGCTGCCGTGTTTACAGATGGCATTGGGACAGGCTGTAATGTAATCCTTTTGCCAGCAAGCAGCATAAAAATAGCACAGCGCAGATGGCTCCGGAACAAGACATCCAAAGCGATCCGACACTACAGCAAGCTGCACTTTCAGGAGCAGAGGCCCCTTTTAACGCCATTCTGCCTCTCCTCCTGGACAGGGACAGCTTCAGCGTCTCCCCTTGTCACGGCCCCATCACTCCCTGTCCAATGTTGAGCCTTTGTAAGGTCACGGATGCTTTGCTTATTAGCAATTCCAAGTCCGCCTGCAACGAGACTCTCCTCACTCAAGAGGGAGTGACTTTCTGCATCAATGTGTCCAGGCAGCAGCCGTTCCCGAGCTCTCCGCAAGTCTGCACGCTGCGGGTTCCAGTCTTTGACGATCCTGCCGAGGACCTGTATAAGTATTTTGAGCGCTGCAGCGATGCCATAGAGGGCACGGTTCAGAGTGGCGGGAAATGCTTAGTGTACTGCAAAAATGGACGCAGCAGGTCTGCCGCCGTCTGCACTGCTTACTTGATGAAGCATCACAATCTCAGCCTAGAGGATGCCTTTGAGGTACTGTAAAAGCATGCTGGGGAAACTGTCTGGTCTTTGTATGGCTCTGTTGTTTTAAGTACACATGAAGTCGCTTGTGTTTCCATAGCATAAGAACGGAGCCTTGGGTGAGGCAGCATTTCACCCTGTAGGTTGGAAGGCTTTGCATGTGGAAAGTCCTCTCGGTATTCCTGATTCAGCAGTTGTCGGTTTCAAGAGGAAACTGATTCCTGCTGGATTGTAAAGGCCTTTAATTACCCAGGAGCCTCTGCCAAAGGAACCAGCTCTAACAGGAGCCTGTGGCTCCAATTAAATTTATTGCAGGCGGATGGCAAGTCAATGTGAAATTCTCTGACTCAGGAGCTCGAACCTGTAAAAGTACGCCGGGCCACTTTATACCGCTGTTTGTGCACAAGTTTCTTTGGAACACAAACATGGCAGAAATAGTGTGCCTGCTGTTGTCCATTTTGATTCACAACCTTTAAATACAACCACTAGTGGTCTAAAAGTTCCTCTTTCTAGGCTGGAGACGGATGAAAGCCTTTGAAATCTATTTGTGGGATGTTCACTCATTCCATTGCTGATTTTATCTGATGAAGAAGCAAAAGTGGGACACAAGAAATGTGTGTATACCACAGGAGGTGAGGCCATTCCCCACGCTGTGTTCAACTGTCTCAAAAACTCCTGGCTGGCTCCAGCCTTTGGACCAGGAGCCTTTAACCAGTTCCTCACACAGCCGGTCATGCAGATTGGATGTTGCATTGCAAATATATTTGGACAACTATAAAAACGATGCAGTGTAAAGGATTACCAACTCAAACACATCTATTTTGTTAGCATGAGAATGCATGAGAACCCTTTTCTATACATAAATGTATAGAAAATAAATGTGCTTAGAACCCAAAAGCTGGTGCTGAATTGCCCAACGGAGTGAAAATATTATGGCAGTACAGTATAAAGAAAGCTGTTTACCCGTGTTCATCATTCCTCTCATCCCTTCTGAGTTAAAGTGGATATTTGTGGTAGTATATCAAACACTTGCTTCAATAGGAAAAGATTCTCTACCATAATGGGTGTGGCAACATACAAAGGAGAAGTGGCCTCCTTTGAGTTATACACAACTCAGGAGTCATTCAGGAAGTGGAGTTTTCTTATTTTGTGTATTACATAAGGGTGTGAGCTGTGAGCCAAGGAGGCCCAGCTCAAATCCCACTTCTGCCAACATGCACTCAGTGGACTTCCTTCTCTGCCACTGTGTTCTCAGACCCAGCCCCTCATCTGCAGTATGCAAATAATTTTGAACCATTTCACAAGCCTGTGGAAAAGGTTACAGGAGACAATGTATAGGAAACCTCATCCTGTTTGTGAGTGTCAAGTGCTAAGTATTGGTATTTGTATACAAGCCGTGTCTTCGTTTGCATCTGGTCACTACACTACCTAGGAAAATCAATTGTCTTCTCAAAAGAGGTTATCCTGGATCAACTGATGGGTTTTGTTAGTCTATTCTGTTGCAGCTGTTAAGAAGAGGAGCAAAGCCTGCAACTCCTTCATAACGCTACAGCAGTGTTCTTCAACCTTGGGGTTGCGAAGCCTCAGCTGTGGGATCGCAGCAACTTATGGAATGGAAAAGGTTGAAGACCACTGGACTAGATGAAGCCATACAAGGCTCCGAGTGTGCCCGGGGGCAGGGTGACATCTGTGCACCCCCGATGCGTCCATTAAGGAGCGATACGAGTACAAGGGAGGGCAGGGGGCCCAAAAGGGTGCAGGTTGTTCTGCTCAGTGGCGCCTCGCCGCTGCTGGCACTCATTGTGCATGACATCCCCCGCCACACCCTTCCTCTGCCTTTGGGACTAGACAATTACAAGATAATGAGGGAGGCATATGGTGTACTTCTCCAGCTAAGTGTTGCAGTCCTGCTCAGGTTACAGTGAACAGTGCTGGGCGGGGGATAGGCAGAAAGTTGGGGATGGGCAGATAGGATCCCAGGAGGATGGTGGGTCCCCAGTCTCATACTTTGTTTGTATGGGTTGTGGGGGGGGGGTACAATTACACTGGGCAACAAGCTGAGCTTGACACTAATAGCCAAAATCAAGAAAATCTTGATATATATGAATAATGCCATCATGTTATATACAATTTGATGTGGAATTTAATGCAGAATGCAATGAAACAAATTGGAGTGTCATATCTTTACTCTATCAAATGTTATGGCCAAAAAACTCAAAGAAAATGAAATAAAGCTGTGATGTCACTTCCTGTTGTGATGTCACTACCAGTGCATCATTTTGCCCTCTGCACCGGGCTACACATTCATGAGCTATGCCAGTGTCCGCAAGTCAGTGGCTGCTTTCCATTCTTTATGATGCAATGTGGTTTTTTTTTCCCTCCTGTAGATTGTGAAGACTGCTAGGCCAGTAGCAGATCCCAATGCTGGATTTTGGTCTCAGTTACAGAAATATGAAGAACATTTACAAATGCAGCAGCACGTGCTTCCTTCTCCAAAAAGAACTTCACTATAAATCTAATTTTGATTCTAAGTTTAGCTTGGAGGAACCCTTTCAAGAGGGACATGTGGCTGACGAGACTGGAGTAGAAAGTGTGTGATGGCCAGGAGTAGGCCTTACCTGCCCATTACCATTCCACTTATGTTCTTGTGACTTATAAGGATCACACCAGTGCTCAACTGCTTTCCTGTTTGACAAAGGAATAAAAATGCAAAGAAAATGTTCAGAGAGAGCATGACACACAGCCCCGTTCTTTTCCTTGTATATGCTGAAACTAGTGTGTGGCTTCCCTGGGCAGAAGAGAATGGGGAGGGTGGGGGTGGGCAAGGGTAGAATAAAGTCTCCAGAACAAAACCAGAAAGAGACACAGGCTTCAAGACTGAGATATGAGTACATAAAACATCTTGTTTTAAGATGACCTGAGTGAGTCCATTTTGGTTCACTATATTAAGGGAATGCCTGTCTGAACTCCTCTGCACACAACACTAAGGCCTCTGCGCACCACTTTGACCAAGATAGCCCACAGAGAGGCATTGGAACTGTGCACACGTTACTAGATTGTTTGCAGACCTACGTTTGTGCTGTTTTTGCACCCATAAATTACCCGTTTGTATAACATTGTAAGTACTTGTGAGCTCTATGCCCTCCTTTGGGGAGAGTGTTCTTTTCAATATGGGTGGTTTGCCATTGATTACTGTACACTCCTGTCTCATAAGAACTAATAAAGCCTCCTATTGACCTTTCTTCAAGGTGTGTATCATTTGGACTATAATCCCACACCAGGCTACTAATCCTCAAAATCAAGTATTTCACAGAACAAGCTGATGCCAGAAAACAGCATGTTATGAAGAATGTCTAATGCATTTTGACCAGTGGTCTTCCTGCCAGCTCCCACAACATATTATATTTATCTTCTAAAATGTAGACATTATTAGTCATATTGAATGCGAACATTGGACAGGACCTTAGCAATAATCTAGGTCGTCTCCTCTGTGCAGGCAACTGCTACAGCATCCCTTGCAGATGGTCACCCAGGCTCTGCTTGAAAACCTCTAACAAAGGAGAGCCCCTAACCACATGAGGAAGACTGTTCCAGTGCTGGGAGGTCTGACAGGAACGCCTTCATGTCTAAATCTTCTTCCATGCATTGGTTCTAATACTAATTTCAGGACTCAGCGTGTAAATCCTTCCCTTCTGCATTCTTCACATACCTGAAGATGATTGTCATATCCAATGATATATTATTTGATGCTGCATGCGTTGATCAGTCTATATTTTTATTTAGACAATATTACACTGTACATTAATTTTAATATTGTTAAAGTTAATATTTAATACCCCTGAGGAAGACCTTTAGAAGTGTTTGAAAATAGTGTTATTGACTCAGAAGCCCACTGTGTTCAATAAGACTAAGGTGCATTTAGGCCGGCGCATGTCTCATGTACCAGCCTCGGAGTGGCGCAAGCATGCCAGAAGGCTCATCTGTGTTGCTCCACAGCAAGCTAAGCCAGCATCCATAAATAAATTCCCCACTGTTCCCAGGAACCAGCGTGAGATAAGGCCGAACAATGTTGGCTGGCACGGGGAGGGGGTGTTGGGGAGGGTAGAGGTGAGGCAATGCGGGTTGAGGGAGGGCAGACCCATGGTGGCGTGGCCCAGGGACGGGGTGGTGGTGGTGGTGGTGGTGTAGGAGGAACCAGAGTCTAGCACTTAGGCCAGATCCTAACCTTCATCCCCGGCCCGGTTGGCTACATTCCAGGCTGCTCAGATTTGCACAAGTGATTTCGCTGGTGCAGATTCGGGTAGCCCCACTGGGGGAGGGGGGGTTTGCTGCTGGGTAAGGGGAATAACCCTGAGCCAAGCGGTAGCTGATGGAGAAAAATCAGGAACTTTATTAATAAAGTTGAAAATTACTGAAAACACGTTTTAATGAAACATTGCTCCATATATGTTTTATTTCAACAATATATATTTTTAGCATATTACAAGCACACATAAATGTTAACATGACAATCAGTTGCATTTAAATACAAGGACTTGCTCTTTCCTGAATCATACAGAACAAACACAGCTTCAAAAGATGAAGGAATACAGCACAAATAATGCTTGGGATAGTGTGAAAACAACATTTGTTGGAAGATACCATGGTTACTTCAGGTTCATATGAGGATGGGAACTCAAGTCTGAGTCGCAAAAACACGTGTTTTTTGCTCACTCGTAGACTCCTGCATGTCAAGGACTCAGGCACTCATTTGAGAATGGATCTGAAAAACTCAAGTCTGAAAACCCACAAGTCTGGGTGCGCTTGCTTATTTTTTTGCAGTGTGGGGTCATCTGAAAGCTGGCAGTTCCAGCCAGGAAGCAGGGAGGAGTTCATGTTTTGCTTCAAGCAGGAGGTAAAGAGGGGGTGGGAGTGAGCTCTTTTGTCCATCTGTGAAAGAATGCATGATCACTGGATGATGGATGGGTGGTCTGATTTTTTTTCTTTGGACAAGGGAGGGCAGAAGGAAGAGCCTAAGGTGTTCGAGCCTTAGCATTGGCTGGAGTCAGAAGCCCAGGGAGGTGGAGATGGCAGAGAAGTCAATTTTTTTAGTGATCATGTCAGTGATCATGGCTCTGGCATACTCCAGGCTCTGTAGTTACCTGGAAGGAAGTCATCTTACTGCAATGGGAAAACTTCTGAGTGCAGCTGCAGAAGATTTGGTCACACTGCTCATAACATAAGCCTCCCAGCTGCTCCTGCATGACTCTGCTCCAACTTGCTGCTTCTGTTCCCTTCTGCTGTCCTGAACCATCCCATCTCCTCTTTGCCCTGGCATGTCTGACCCACGGCACCTGCTTCACAAAAGACTTGTGACTCAATAACTTTTTGGGGGGGTGAAGTCAGCAAAAGGCACCTGCTAGGACTCATGCCCAAGTCGAATCTTGTGTGTGTGTGTGGGGGGGGGGGGAACGGAGCTTGACTTGAGTCTCACTGTGGGGTCAAATTCCCATCCCTGGTTCATAGCGTAGTGGAACAATCCTGTTGCTTTTTTTGCATGTTATAGCTGCATTTATATCACTTTTGTTTCTAGCAACTCAGTTATCTATATTTTGTAAACACAGTGGTGTTTTCCTTTTCAGGAAGACAACTCTGCTAGGAATTTCCTGTGACGGTAATGCAGACTGATGGCCCTTCATACAGTGAAAATCAACTGGGTGGGGGCCTCTTTAAACTGGAGCATGGTCCAGGAATGCACTATCAGAAGAATTCCAGCTTATTAAGCCCTCCCCTCCACCCATGACTGGATTTTAAAATGAAAAGCAGCTTCATAGGAGAGCAGTTCTGAATGATGAACTGGTATTGGGGGGGGGGGGCGCCCAGAGGGAGATTTAACCCTTTCACTGCCAGCTATTTTTCCACTCCAAATCCACCCACACCGTCCCAGTTCTTCCTCCGGCTGCTGTTCTTCTGCTCTAAATCTCACCCGCCTGAAGTTGCTTTCCTTTTGAAAAAGTGGTTGTAGGGTTTTCTCCATGCATGTTTGCATGTAACAAACATGTAATATAGTTCTTGGAGCTATACGAGCCAAGATGAAAATAGCTGAACAAAGAAGGGAAAGACATTTTATAAAGAAGTAAAACTCGAAGTGAATAAGTATACATAAAGAATTTAGCACTCTGTAGCATAATGAATAGGAACATGTAACAAAGGTGCTGCACAAAACATCTCTTAATTGTTCGCTGAGAGTTCTGAAGCACAATGGACTACTATCTCTCTGAGAGGAATTTTACCAGAAGGTGCAGAGTTTCTTTGGGGCCCTTTTTAGGGTTACAAAGATTTTTTTCTGGGCCCCTTTAGGGATACAAAGTTTCTTCCCTTCTCCTTGGGTAATAATTTCTTCAAATTACAATAAACTATGTAAGTTTACACAAACTATGAATGCTAGTCCTCACACAATACATACAAACATTTTTTGATATCCTAGGAAATTTCCAGCTCTCCTTCTTTGGCTCTCAGGCCCCCCATTTTCATCCCAGGCCCAGGTATGACGTACCCACTGCGCCCCCCTCTCATGGCCCCTACGGTGAGCCGGAAAGTCCAATTCAAATGTCATTTCTGCCCCAGATTCAATCCGATGTCTCAAATAAGCCACTCTTTCTCAGCCTCAATCCCTATCCCCCACAATATGGGGGGTTGTATCATACTGGCCTAATTTAGATGACTTTCATAAGGATTGTTGAGATGCGTCTGAGCACCACATAAAATGCTACAACAGTTTTACTAGGAAGCCCATGTCAACTAGTTAGACTTCATTCACTCACTCTTCAGATGGTGCTTATTTATAGCTAAATTCTAACCTCCAGAGAAATTGTATTCGAAAGTCAACAATGTTCCAGCACAACAAGATACAGAAGCACATTTATCTAACTAGACAAGACGCTTTGGGGGATATATTGTATGTTACAACTCTTTCTAAAATTGTCCTCATGCAGCTAGTTCTCATGATATTGTACTCTAAACAATTCCCAGAAAGAAGTTCTATAGAAACCTAAAATTCAGTACTGAGATGGAAAGTGCCTACTTAAAGTGAAATATTGGTTGGGAACTTGAGAGGGAGGCTTTCTAGTGAGTTAGGAAACATGGAAAATCAAACAGCTAAACATAGTCTTTGACAGGCTTGACTGTCTCTGTTTGTTTGATGTAAATACGTGGTGGTTCATTCGCTCTCTGGCCAGCAGCGTATTTGTAGTCTCTGTAAGTAAAAAGAAGTGTAAATGTGCTGTAGCCCCTTCTCAGGCTTGCTCTCTCTTTTTACAACTATAACTGGTCTGTGTTATCACTGCAATAAGGAAGCTTGGAATGAAATGCAAAATAGCCCTTAAAAGCTGCAACAGCACACAGTAATAGCCTGTTATTGCAAATCAGGTGTAATAGAAAATACTGGAATGCAATCATCTGCCCAAATAATCACCTGGATTCATTGGTGTTCCTAAGGGGGGGGGGCAAAATGCTAAGTTTTGCAGGAGCCTGAGCTCCTGGGTAAAGCAGCCCCCCCCCCTCCCCTGAGCGGTCCTTCAGGAATTGAGCTGGCACAGATCCAAGTTGACACATAGCAGCTGCTGGGCCTTAACCCAAGGAGATCTCTAGCAGCCAAAACTCTCCCATAGGATGCAGTGGAAGCCATGCTGGTGCTGCTGCTTCACCAAGCAGGGAGTTCAATATGACTGTTCAATTAGACAGGTATATTTGTCAGAGACCTGTAATTGGCTGCAGCTTCCTGATTAGTGTGTACTTGGTAGCAAAAATCCAAATTTCTTGTAATGGAACATGTGAAAACATCTCCGATCTCTTCTATGAAAAACAGTTTAGGCCTTCCCAGCTGAAACAACAAGGTGGATCAGTTTGCCACATATTGCCTGAAGCCCAGGACTAGGTATGTTACAACCCAATCAGAAGTAAGTTCCACTTATTTCAATGTAATTTCATGTATTGCATTTGATGTGCTAAATAATATCAAAAAGCAATTACATTAAAATTCATTTTTAAAAAGTATGCAATCTCGTTACTTGCAATATATCAGATGTTCCAGATAGCACAGGCAGCCAGACCACCACCAGGGCCAATGAAAATATTCCTCGGTTCAAAGAGAATGAAGAGATTCCTTTTGCACTTCAGTTCAAACAGTTCAACTACCTGTGTTTTTCCTTGCATGAACATGTCAGGAAGATCCCGCCAAGAATAGAGAGAACGGAACCAGCCCAGCCCAAGTACAGTGCATATCCTAATTCATATCTGAAATAAAGAAGGTCTGATAGAAGCATCACACAATCAAATAGTGCTTTTGTCATTACATTTCATTAATGTATGGCACTTATTAGGATAATGGCAGAGTTGGGTACAGGAACCTACAGCTCACCAGGCATTTCCCCCAGAGTGAATGTAAACTGGGGCTTGGCTTCCATTATGAGGTACAGTGCTTGGGTAGAGTAGAGTACGCTACAGAATAGAGCTCTTCTATGCTGTAACTGCAATCCTTCTTTTATCATCACAGATGCCAGACATAACATAGAAGAGAGGTAGAGTCAGTGTTTTCCCTATCTCCTGGTCACACACTAGCATAAGCAAAAGACAGATGCCAGGAACCAGAAAACAGGAAGCAGTAAAATGTTGGGCAAGCAATAGTGTGAACTAGTACCATCCCGAATTCTGATAATCTTTCTAAAGAGAAATGTGGTCAAGAGAAGCCAAATATTAGTTATCATTCAAGCTATGCTACAAAAGACATGCCCTAATATCAACTATATTTTGATTATACAATAGTTTGTAAAAGCCACCAATGTTTTGCTATTATTGTTAAACTCAAATACAGGAATGTCTGTTAACTTACTTAGTTCCAGCATATAATGAATCAAAAAACTCAGTTGTGATCCTTGCTGCATACCAGGAAATAGCCACCATTGATGAGAGACCTGGGGAAACAGTACAAATCCATTTTAATAATAATAATAATAATACTTGGTATTTATATACCGCCTTTCTGGGTCATCAGATTGCTCCTTTGACTTTAATTCAAGGCAGTTTACATAGGCAGGCATTTCTTAAACCGCAAGTGTTTTTACAAATCACAACAACAATGTTCTAATCTTACAAGAACTACTACATGCAGATGACACTTTCATATCCAGTCCTTCTATCTGGCCGCATGAATGCCTTCCCCCGGCTGACAGACGGCTTCTTTGCTCTCACCAAGGAAAGAAACAGCTGCCCCAGCAACTCCCCTCTCACAGGCAGCTGGAGAACAGCTCAAGTCTTATCAGCCGCATTCTTCAAGGTCTGCCGCACACGGAAGCTTCCGGTGTTCTCAAACTGGCGACCTTCGGATCTTATCTTCAGGCAAACAGCTTTAACCCTCTTGACTAGATCTTCAATTTTAATTGAAAGATTAAAAAAAATTCATAGCCTTACCCCTTATTATACATGCGCATGTGCATGAGTGTGTGGGGTTGTCACTCAGAGCACAATCCTAACCTGGAGTTAGGCCATCAAAGTTTGGCCAGCACAAGGGCCACCATAAAATGAGTTTGGACCACTCTTGGAGTCAGGGAGGATGGCGCACGTCTGTGTGCTGGCCTCTCTGACTCTAAGAGTGATCCAAACATACTTTACGGTGTCCATTGTGCCAGCCAAACTTTGTTGGCCTGACTGTGCCGGCCTAACTCCAGGTTAGTACTGTGCTGTCAGTTAAAGATATGTAAAAGCCCAATCCTATGTGGAGTGTATGGTGATGTATCTCTCAGTCTGCCACTGAGGCTGGTGGTGTGGCAGCCACTCTGCCATTTGGTGAGTTGCAGTTATGGTCACCAGGCTGGAGGCCACATGTGGGCAACACCGGTTGTCACCAGTAAGTTAGCAGTGGGGGAGAATGGGGTGCAGATTGGGGCAGGGAGTGGGCTGGGCCAAGAGGGGGAGGATTTCTAGCAAACACACACACACACACACACACACACACACACACACAGAGAGAGAGAGAGAGAGAGAGAGAGAGAGAGAGAGAGAGAGAGAGAGATTCTCTCCCGTTCCAGGCCTGGACCCACCCCCCAGGAGTCTCCTCAGACTTATGCCAGCAAAAGAGCTGGTCCAAGGTCTGAGGAGATCAGATGGCCTACAGAGAGGTAAGAAGGAAGTTTCCTCTCCTGGGCTGTTTGGGCACCACCACTCCAATAGCATACAGAACATGTCTGTCACCAACACTGTACAGTCAGGGCCAGCAGGGGATAGGATTGGGCTATTTGTCAATCGTATAAGTTTTAGTGGATTATTTAATTTATTGATTAAATTTGCATTTAAGAAAAACCTTTCCAAGAAAACACACACACACACACACACACACACACACACACACACACACACACA